>CM022479.1:14916669-15151730 GCA_011952105.1 Coreoperca whiteheadi | reverse complement strand
TGTACTTTGATTCTCCCCCCCCCACCCCCCCATGGCAAGAAATTCAACAGCTAGAGAGGCTTCTGACCTAGACCTTATGGTCTTTCCATTGGCACCATGAGACCGTGCACAGAGAGCTCTAGAGTCAAAATATCTACCTTCAATTTACTCTTTTTTTTGGGGGGGGGGGGTTTGCTTTTATCTGATAGTGCAGACGGGAAAGAGGGAGAGAAAGTGGATCACATGTAGGAAAGGGCCACGGCCTGGAATCAAACCAGAACCGCTGCAGACTCAGCCTACGCTCTACCAGGTGAACTACCGGAGCACCCCACCTTCAGTTTGTTCTTGACTGGCTTCAGCAGTTCCAGTAAGAATAATATGCATCTGGCTGTTTTTCTTCTGACACAGTATCTGAATGTACCTGTAGAGCCTAAAGACAGTCATGAAAAAAAACAGTGACAGAAAACTTACTGGCATCACAGAAAAACAACAACAGTAAATAGAAGGGAAAAACTTTTGGTTAAACAGTACACAGGTATAAGAGAATCTTTGTTAGTGGCATTTGAGAGCCTTGAACAAAGCCACTCTCTAAAACAAAGCAGGAGGGTCACATGAACCGCCTTATTACTTTATTGTGGCTCTCTTCACTTGGCTGCATTATACCATGTAGCATCCTGGGTTTAGGTCTGCTCTGGGACATTTATCATTTGTCCCTCTTCCCTCTCTTTATCAACATTTTGCTGTCTCTGTGAACTAGAGAGACAGCCAAAAAATAATCTTACATTAAATGCATGCGCAACAGCCTCACGTTTTCAAGGCTTATACATTTATGTTCACTTCCCTTATATTTACGTTCAATTTTTGTTCGTGAAACTGGTTTCTATATTTTGTTATTATTACCATCCATTTTAGTGGCACTGAAGAAAAGACAAGAGGCAGAGCTGGAGGTGGCAGAGCTTAAGATGTTGAGGTTCTCTTTGGGAGTGACGAGGATGGACAGGATCAGGAACGAGTACATCAGAGGGACAGCTCATGTTAGATGTTTCGGAGATAAAGCCAGAGAGGCCAGATTGAGGTGGTTTGGACACGTTCAGAGGAGAGACTGTGAATATATTGGTAGAAGGATGCTGAGGTTGGAGCTGCCAGGCAGAAGGTCTAGAGGAAGACCAAAGAGGAGATTTATGGACATAGTGAGAGAGGACATGAAGTTAATTGGTGTGAGTGAAGAGGATGCAGAGGACAGGGTTAAATGGAGGCGCATGATTCGCTGTGGCGACCCCTAAAAGGGAACAGCCGAAAGGAAAAGAAGAAGAAGTGATGCCTCAAAAGCAAATTTTTGGTTAAGATGTATGGTAAATACACTGCATTTATATAGCGCTTTTTTTCCACCTTAGCGGACCAAAGCGCTTTACAAGTTGCCTCTCATTCACCCATTCTCAGATCGATGACGGCGGCGTTGCCATGCAAGGCGCTGGCCTGACCCATCGGGAGCAACTCGGGGGTTCAGTGTCTTGCTCAAGGACACTTCGACATGGGCTGGCGGAAGCCGGGATCGAACCGCCGACTTTCTGATCGGACGACGGCCCGCTCTGCTGCTAAGCCACAGCCGCCCACTATATTTCATATAGAAACAGTACAAGCAGAATATTATTATAGTAGTGGGAGCGGAGCAATAGTAGCATGAGTAGTAGCATTAGTAACAGCATCAACAGGTGTTGAATGTTCGCCTCCTCCTTATTTCCTCACTTTTAGTATGATTTGGGTTAAATGTATTCATTAATATTTATTAGCGTTAAATGCACCATTATATTAGACGAGCATTAGATAAAAAGCTGTGTTTATGAGTAGACATCAGTGTCTGTTTGTCAGTGGTCTTGGCTGCTCAGTGGTCTGGGGTCAGTGTTTGGCGGGACACAACACTCTCCTCCCAGCTGTGTCCTCACTAACCCTTCACTTCCTGCCTACTCACACCCTCACAGGCACAGCTGCAATTACAGCACGTCGACTGCAAGAATACAAGATTTGGTTAATTAGCCTAACAAACCAACCAGCCAGCAAGCCTCATTCGCTCTTCTGTTGGCTCCTCTCACTGATTTGAACTGTGTGAGGGAGTCCAGACCTTGAACTGTGTGACTGTGAGCTAAACATCCAGGAATTCCCATTTCATCTGCTATTGCCTCCATCTCCTTTTAAGCACAATGTACAACATGAACCCAAGGCCACCATTTCACTTTGACAGAGGCCCACGTAACATGAAGAGATAACTGAATGGAACAATATGGGAAAATGACTATTACAACTACATGGTTACAACTACATCTTTTGACCAGAATTTCTTTAAATACTGAGTAACAATTAAGAGAGTGAGCATTAAATTAGATAGTGTCTGCAAGAGATTAGTTTCACTGTCCAGTTGTATAAGCATCTGCTAACATTCACTACACAGTTTTAACCACTGTCCTTCCCTATTCCAACTCTTCAACCATACACAATATTGACTTTTACTACAAAGCATACAGATCAATACTGGTACAAGAACAGCAGGTTATGTTTAAACAGCAGAAACACAAGAGCAGTTCGGTAACTGCTTCAACTTAAGTTTTGGCTTGGTCTTCCATGAGTTGCTCAGTCGAGGATGAACTGATACTGATCTCATGCATGTAACACATCCGCCTCCCGGGCCAACTTCAGGAAACATCACATGCGACATGTTTGTGAAGCCTGATACATTAACAGTGTTTCACGGGAATAAAAGCACGGGTGTGGAGTTTCAACACGTTTTGAAAAATACAAGCTGAACTGTTACTGTATATGTCTTAGTGTTCTGACCTTTTATTTATGATGTCCTGATCGTCTCTGCTTAGCCCTTATAGGCCATACATTCCAAAACATAGTCTCTTGAATATGTGATTCAGGCACATTGAATGTTAAAGAAAATGTAGAGTCTACCCGCTATGGCTCCTCTTTACAACATGAAGGTGCTCATAACACTTCATCCCAAACAAAGAAAACATTACCGTCTTTCTGCCACCTTAAAAGGAAAGGATTTTTTTTATGTGTAAGGAGGGAGCATAATAAATGAAGACACAAAACAATACGCTTTCTGAGCTTTCTGCATACTACAGCAAGAGGATTCTATGAAGGCAGAAGAATGCAACTTCCTTTGGATTAACCCTGAGTGTGTGAAATTCCATAATGTGACCAGGGTCTTGTTATTGTATCTGACGTCACTCACTGAAAATGTGAAAAAGACATGCTGTGAGACACCATGACTCCGTTCCTTAGACTTACAACCAACAGGAAAAACCGTCTGCACTGACCGGACAAAATCATTAGGATGATCTCCTCTTTCCAGTTATTTAAACTGGTCAAAGTTAAAATGATTGAGCAGGTTGAAGAGGGTCTATAATGTCATTGACAGTAAAGACATGGGTTGTTCACAGTGGAGTACATTTCAATAGCAGGGAGGTGTTTTTACACTGATAGTAAACATGTTCATTACAGCTTCATTCCAGTAACGCATTCTCACGCTGGCCCAACATATGTTGTGACTGTTTTAGCAGTGTAATTGTAACCCAGATAGTGGAATAACAAGACAGTTGACTAGTGTGACGGTGACCTTTGACAGAGAGCCACTTACCTTCCTGTCGCCAGCACTGGGATAGGGCGCACTATGCTCAACGGGATCGAGAGTAAAAATGCCCTTAAAAGCAGGGGCTTGCATGCCACACAGATCAACACTTAACACCACTAATGGATTCCTAATATATATCTCTTGGCCACCCGCCATGGCAGTTCAGCCTTAAATCCCTGTATTTACTTTTGCAGAGAGCCAAGTTGTTAGTAAACCACGAGCTGTTATTAGAAGCCTGCACTTCCTTATCCCTGACTCACACAGCTATTATTAGACCCGGCTATTATTTTCCTTATCTTTATTTTAAGTGTATTTTAGGAGCAATATTTCGCATATTGCTAATCCTAATTGCTCCCACCCATGGTAGATATCCAGGTTTGTATCATTGCCTCTGGTTGTAATACAATATGTGGAAGAGTCACAAGCTTTCTCTCTCACTGAGGGGGGGGGGTTGGGAGTAAAGGGGGTGATCTATTATTTGAGCCAGTGCATTGTTTGGCAACCACAGTATCTGATGATGGGTTCTCACCATTTGATAGCAGCCAAGTAAGCTGCTCTGATCCATGCAGCTCACGCAGACACAGATCACTCCACTTCTGGTGGCCTGAGTGCGTATGTGGGTGTACATAACATGTGTACACTGGACATCAGATTCGCTCGATAGAAGTAGTGCTGGGCATCAAACTTATTGAGTGCCGACCAAAATGTGTAAGTAGAATCAAGTATCAAGTTTAAAGAATTAAATGTTAGCATCAAATGCATGATTCTTAGCCTTGTTTACTTATTTCTTTTAATTACATATGTAATTTCAGGAAACCAGAAAAAACATGTTTTATGTTGTTTGATCTAATATAGCAAATTTTAGGCTGAATTTTATTTTTTATTTTATTTTAAGTTTTTTATTACTGATGATACTTAAGAGATCAAACAAAAGGTTATGTTTTTATTCCTCAAACTGAAGCATAAAAAAGTAGTTTTGGTATCAATACCTAAACTCAGTTATCGTATAGGCACCGGTAAAAAGATTTTTTAACAATACCCAGCCCTAAAAAGAAGCCACTGTGGACACTGACACAGTTAACAAAAACTAAAAATATTTATAATACTTGAAAGAACTTGAAAATACTTGAAATACTTATAGAACAAAACGAAGCACATTTTCTTTTAGTTTCAATATCTATCAGAGAGCAGAGGGTATTAGCCTACAGCACATGTGAGTACCAGACACAGCTCTTGTCATACTTGCCAAGCAAACATCATAAATAATTGCATAAAGGTTAAGGTAGCCTGTGTGGTTGCTTTTAGGTTTTTCTTACATAACACCAATGTTCTGGCCTTAATGCATTATGCACGCCTCTGTCATGCCTGTGACATTTCATTGATTGGTATCTTTTCAAGCAAAGGGATCAGTGTGTTTCCACTACCCCCACATTCGTTGACCCCATAACAATCTGCCAAAGGAACAGTGCCGGATCAGCACACAATAACAGCACAGACTAGACCTTCGAGACTTCACTCTCTTCTTGACCTGCCTGTCAATAGCTCCTCTTGAGAGATTGGGATTTGGTTATCCAAATATAACCTGCTGCACACAAAAGCACAGCTTCTGTCTAGTTCCTTGTTAATCCATGTATGTCATCTTGCACGCTGGCTAGTTATTAATTCTTAGAACTAAACAATAGCACAGTAATCACATAATCCCCCCATAAAACATATTTATGGTTTGATGCACAGCTGTTCATACTTAAGTTACGGAAATACATATATCAAAGTAAAACGGCATCAAATGCCAATCATGTAAAAATTAGCGGTTGCCTCATCTACCCACAAGAGAGAGTGACATAACAAAAACACGAGGGACAGGTGGTCTCTCACATGGAAGCACTCTGAGGGCCAAATAAATCTGTTTTGGACCATGTGATGCGTGTGCATGTGCACTGGCTCAAACATATCTGACTTCCAGCCACAGTCTGAGTGCTCGGCGCCACGAGGTGAAATCATAACTCAGGTGACAGGACAAAAGTAGACAAATGTAAGGGGGCATTTTCTACCGAGGACTCTTTTAAATTTGGAAATTGTTTGAATCTCTACAATCACACTAGATTGTGTACTTCCCAGCCAACATGAGAATGCAGTGAGTGATAAAAAGTCAGATACTGATAATCTGAGGATCGTCCATTAGGATTATTGTGTGCTTACACTAAAGGCTACACACATGCAGCGAGTGGAACGCTCTGTGCTGCTGTAAAAATTCGACGTTAGGACGTTCAAGTGTTGCTAACGAGTAGAAATGTCAGAAAACCCAACAGGAGAACAAACATTGCTGTCATCAACAGAATAAAAGCAATTTAGTTCTTTAGGCTCATCCAATCAAGCCTGATGGTCATCAGCCATTTGTCAAAACTTGGAAGTAAAACAGCTTCTGCAATGTCAGCTGTCAGAGCAGCCTGCAGCAGACCTTTTAAACCAAATGCAGTTAAAGGGATGAAGCGTGCAAAATCCCAGTAAGTAGAAGTGAAGACGAGGAAATAATGAATTGACCTGTCTGAGGCCAAGATGCAGCACCGGAGGCCCTTCAAACCAACAAAATATCCATGCAGAGTTTCCAACAACTTGACTCACTTCACAGTCAGGACATGCCATCCACCTCACAGTCATCCAATGAAAAAAAAGTAATTATGAGAATTGAAAGTGAAGACAGATGAAGCTGTTTTAACTGTTCAAAAGTAAAATGGTATATATTACATAACCTGTTGCTCTAAACTGGGTAGATTTTTAGGGGGGGTTGGAATGAGTGGAGCATTTATTCATGGTGGTAGGAAATGAAGGTCAGGACTCGAGTACAGCCCCAGTTACTCCTGTCTAAGTCAAAATCTTTCATTCTAACCAGACGCCACCTGTAAGAATAAATGTGGTCCCTCTGAACTCTGTTGCTGTAGTTTAGCAGAGGAGAACTTCAGAGCAGAGCGCTGAAACATGGAGATCTGAGGAACCAATCCCCATGAGTAGCGTGAGCTCAATCTCAGCCCGTTGTGAAATAAAAGGCCACTCCATCTGAGGGGGATTTTGTGAGAATGGAATCATGACTCAGTGAAAAAGAGGGAGAAAATTGGAGGGAGAAAAAAAAAAGAAGAGACTGGCAGCTCTTTTACAGCCGGGTGTGTCAGGCCAGCATTATTTCACACTCTCCATCTGTGGTCGTCCCCTTGTCACCACTGGAACCTACACAACCCCCACCCCTCCCCTGCTTCATCGTGGAGGTCCGTCACAAAGACCCCTTTTGTCCTCGCTGTCATCGGTCTCACATCCTCTCAGCTCTGATCCTGCATGAACGACTCCGCAGGGAAACTGCAAATAAGGGAAAAACAAGGCTGGGACACAGAGAGGGCTGGAGGATGATGTCCCAGAAGAAGAAACCAGCTTTTCCAGATCAGAGTCTGGCCATGTGACGCGAGGAGACACAGAATTTGTCTGAGCGTACGTATGTGTGATACAGAGGGTGTGACAGACGGAATGGAGTCCTTATGTAGTCATAAAAACTGCGAATGATCTGTGAGAGGTAACTAAATGACACACTGTGCTGCTCTTTTCTTGAGGGGGAAAACAATGAAATCACTCTGAAATTCCTCTGCATTTAAAAAGATATATGTACAGATGAGTGTGATATGGCTGATAACTGCACTAAACAATTCCAAGCAAATCTGATGTCCTTTCCTCCATCTCTATTAAAAGTCTATGAGTGAGTTCCAGCTACCAGCCGAACAGGCCTATGTCCCATCATTGATTGCTCAGAGAACTGGAACGTACTGTGTTGGGGGTCCAAGCCCTCAGGCAGGGCAGCAGTCCATCATCAGAAGACCAATGCAACCACCAGGGCTGGAGTACACAGAGGCAACAGACCAATGTGCCTGTAGTCACCCTGTCTAGTCTGGGGCATGTGCACTTAACACACAAGCTCACTGGACCAGTAGCGTTATGTCAATATTGCCTTATTCAGATTGGCTCCACATTCATCTAGTTGCCTAATAGCGATGGTTGGTAGAGAAAACCAATAACATGTCTCTACAGACTTCAACTCATATGTGTTTTTGGAGTTATTTTGTGCCCGGATTAATTGTCTTCAAACATGAAGCCCTTGTGGCTGATGTCCCAGTAAGCCATGGTAGCGTGACAGTGAGGCTGTTTACACCTGGCATTAACATGCATCTTGGGTGATCCGATTTCAAGCGGACAGCCTTAAAATGTGTCTCCACATGCATCTCAAGTGACCCCTTGTGATCGGATCTCACTGCCCCGTCCCACATGCAAATAAACACGTACATCATTTTTGTTTGCAAAGACCAAATGTGTTGTAGTTTTTAACCTGAATTTGATGAATTTACTGTTTATCAGACCACAAATGAAACAAGAATTAGGTTGGAAAAACGACTGACGCCACCAGAGCAGAGTGTTTATGGGGGCCGGGCCTCACTGATTACTGTACAAAAACACAACTTTATAACCTTAATTAGTGATTTTGGTTAAACTGGGTCCTATTTTATGTAGAAAATATCTTCTGGTTTTCCCTCTGATGTCCTCTGAATGCTCTGCCTCAACTCTCTGTGATTTACGGAGTTTCCTGATGACAAATAGCTTTACTTGTTGCTAAAGTAAACGATAACTGCTGCCACCTGTAGCTGTAAGCTTTATTAGCTTCATTAAGTTAAACCTCCTCCTCCGGGCAGTCCAAAGCTCCTGTGCTAGTCGCATAAACAGCAACACAACCCCGGTGCTGCAATACCCAACTCTGGTTTGGTGAAACTAAACCCTTCATCAGAGAGGCAGCGGGGAGAAACAGTGTGGAACGCCAGAATATTTTCCCATCTAACTTGGTGAGTTAATGGGAAACTTTAACTTTAGCTTTTCAGCCAGCTTTGTATCGTTACAATGTTGGAAGTATATGCAAATGAACGCTGGTTAACTTCCCTCTATGTTGCCTGCACCCAGGGCTCCCCATTCATTTGCGCGTTTCGCATCACCCAGAGGAATTGTGCTAGCTCTAGGACTACAGATTGTGCTTCCGCATGGGCAGTCGGATCAAGAGAAGGGCGGCTCCTCACTGCTCCAAAATCAAATCATCCTGTCCGCCATGTTGTCTACTTGCTTACACTAAAACAACAACTAGAAGACCATGAAATGTTCCTGTAATGTCAGACATTGAAGAAAACGATTTTTATTTTTACTGGAATCTGACATTCGGGGCTATTTATATGAGCCAGAACACAGTGAGGAGGAATTACGGCATATGGAGGAGGAAGAGGCCGCCACAGCCGAGAGTCAAGCACCACCAGTCGGTGAGGATAGCGGCACAGAGCTACCCCATTTCAGGGATAACTGATGGTGCCGCTGTGGGCAATGTGCACCGATAGAAACTGAAAAGGAAGTTACTGTGGAGTAAGAACAGAGGAAGTGGCACAATAACTCTACACCAACGCTTTAGGCCACATAGCATTATGGACAAGGGGATGCTTGAGAAGTATTCCAGGATCCCGAAAAGAAACTGGAAAAAACAACCAAAGCCAATTGGGTTAAACGGACATGTCAGCATAGAGTAAGTGCTATAGCCACAGTGTTTTGTTACTAGAACAGCAATGTAACAGTATGACAACATACAATACACATTTGTAATGAGGCTTAGCACATACAAGCTGCCCCAGTTTGTTTACAGGTGTTCTGTCAATATGTGAGGCGGTGCTTTTAGAGTGTATCCTAACATTAGTAGCTCTGACTGGCTGTTTGTAGGAGTTTGGGAAGTTTAACGTTACCCATCAGCAACCCCAGTTACCTGAAATAGTCATATGCTTGCACCCAGGAACATGCAACAAATTGCGACTAAAAGTTTATAGCAGTGAACAAACAGACGTTGTCTTGGAGAACTTCTTACTCCTACAGCAAGCAGTAAAATGGTAACCGGATTTGCGGCCATACGGCCTGGGAGTTGCCTTGGAAGGCAACGGTCCTGGGTATTGTAGGCTTTCTACCTTTTGAGCCAAAGGGGATACCACAGCCATTTTTCTCTGTTGTATATATAGCACCAATTTTGAAACTGTCTTTCAAACTACACAGACAGCCCAGTTTTATGAAAATACTGTCTTTCCAGAGGTGAAATATCTCTTTAAGGGTTTATATAGACCAAACCAGAGTTGGCAATTGTTGGAACAATGGAAATAAAAACCAAGCCGGTATATTTTGTTTCTGTCGAGTTTGAATGAAGTGTGTTTTACGATGATCTGCGAGGTAAAATTACTGTATTTGTCAATGGAGCCTGGCGGCTTTGAGGAGAACAATATGACGGCTGTTTCTGGTTAAACAAAAATGATCTTACTCTTTAACGAAAAGGTCTAGCTCTGCAGGGTCTTTTCCATAATGTTGTCAGAAACTTATAATAACAATCGGAGCCCGTCAGTGACAAAAAAAGCACTTTTAGTGGACGTACATTGATGGTACGCTAATGCCCGAAAGAATTACATTGCAGCCCGTTTCGGGGCTGCCAGATACAGCACTCTCGCTCAATACTTGACCAATTTCAAAATTGTTGTCCCCATTAGTCACTTAGTCACAACAGGTAAATGGAATAGAATGGAAAAAGCAAAAAATTCACTGGTTCCAGTCTCTAAAATATCAGGGTTTGCTCCTTTTATCTGTTTTATATAATTGCAAATTTAACGGTGTGGGGTTTTCAACTGTTGGTGGGAAAAAAATCAAGCAATTGGGAACTTGTGACTTTTAGATAGATAGATAGATAGATAGATAGATAGATAGATAGATAGATAGATAGATAGATAGATAGATAGATAGATAGATAGATAGATAGATAGATAATGAAAATAATGGTTTGTTGAAGCCCTCATTCATTACTTCTGTTTTGTTGGTTTAGAAGATAAATTTTTTTGTACAATTGAATATTATAATCTGATACAGTGTACATCTTATTAAAACAAACACATTGAGCAAAACCAATCAACATCTGAAAACACATACAAAAAAATTAACAGACAAAAGTAATGAAGAAATATTTCCAATGTGTTGGGAGCTGAAGTCATTATAAATGTCTAATTCTGTTTTAATTTTTTTCCATAGTCTCCAATATGAATAAGTAATCACTCTGTTTTCCATCAAATTCATTGCACAATCCGAGTATCCCACCCCACCCGGTCACATTTTACTACAATAGCCTCCTTGTTTTAGGGAATTGCGGCCTGAATGGCACCATGCTACATTATCATGATATTCCTCCACAATGCAGCTAAACGGGCTCATTCAACCCAGATGACCTCCCACAAACCCCAACAGAGTTGCCAATAGCTGCCCTACAGCACAAAACATAGGCTCATTAAAAATCTCATTTGAAAAACTGCAGAGATCTACAGCACCATCTACTTTTAGTACGGCACCTTTGACATGGAAAAGTGGTTGAGGAGTCTGTACAATGTTTGTCCTATATTGATGGGAAGAGAAAGTAGGGCATTTCCACTTGTGAATACAGTAACAACATTGTGCTCAATTGTATGGTGATAATAGTGGGCCCTGACGAGTCTGAGAAATGTGTATTGTTTTCTCATGAATATAAATGTTCACTTTCATTTTCAGAGATGGTTGTACAGTATAGTTAGCAGCAACTCGGATAGATTCTTGTTTTTCCAAGTCCGTCTTAAAACAATCCTCACATTCCCAAATGTACAGTAAAACAGTTATCGGTCACTGTTATTGTTCTTCCTGTTCAGCCAAAACTGATAAGAGGAGTATGCAGTTAGAAAAATTAAGTGGGAATATACCAAGTTATGTTCTTTTAATTACAAAAGTCCCTTCACAATTTCACACTATTAACTTTGGAATGCATTTTTGCACAAAACGAACACCCTTGCTTTACAAACCCTCGAGTACAGGCAGGAGGAACAATTACAGCGACTTTTACTGTATACTGTACTGTATGTGGGCATGTGAGTATTTTATTTAGAGAGACCAATCTTTTATAATAGGGTATTAAAAGTATGATTAAAATGTGCCTTTGGCTTAATTATTTGTCTACTTTCAGAGATTTTAGCAAATCTTTATATCTCTAGTTGTATCTTGGACCATCTTGGGAAATGTTGCAAATCAATGACCAGGAATGCTTTATGGCAATTTGGGATTTTCTGCATCAGTGATGTACCTTGATTTGCCAGATGTTTAATGTACCAAAACCTTAACTTATTTTATCTGTAAACACTTTCTCAACTGAATTCCCAGGAAATTTACAAAATCAATATTAGGGGTGCAACTTTATTTCCATCATCCATTAATGTGCTGTTTATTTTCTTGGTTAACAGATTAGTTGTTTTGTCAATTAAATGTCAGAAATTTGTGAAAAATGCACCATCACAATTTCCCAGAGGCCAAACGTCTTGTTTTGTCCATCTGACAGTCCGCAACCCAAAGTCATTCTATTTACAACTATATGAAACAGAAAAAAGGTCACATTTAAACTCACATACTTGCAAATGTTTGCTTGAAAATTGACTCAAACAATAAAGTCAATTAACATAAATAGTTATTTTCTGTCTATTGATTGATCATGTCAGTTCTAATCACTATATAGATGTTGATATCAGATGTTATAACAGACATAATTTTTTCAGACCTGATTTATTGTTCTGTATTATTCCTGCTATCACTTACTTACCTGTTTGAAAATGAACTTGTACTCTTGGTTGAGCTGCCAGGCGGTCACTACGTGTATGGTGGACAGCACAGCTCCACTAACCACAGCAGCCCTCATTCTGACCGGGAGCAGCGTGTAGATAATGTAGATGAAGAAGACCGTCCACCAGATGCCCTCTGAGGCACTGGGGGGGTACATCATCAGCACCCCAAAACCCTGCACGACAATCAGCACCCCGATCACCAGGTAGCTCACAATCCACATGTAGTCCTGGTGGAAGCCGTTGCGGTTGCACACCACCATCATGGCCAGGAAGAGAGCCATGGCCACAGTGAGTACTGAGACGTAGGCCACGTCGGGGGTTGTGTAGATGCAGTGGAAGGCCAGCATGACCCCACACACCACCACCAGCACTCCCATCAGCATGGTCAGAGAGCTCTGGTTGAGCCTGAAGAAGTAGCGCTGGTACAGACGCTCCAGCTTGGCAGACTGAAATTTCTTGGATTGGAAAACCCACATAAGCCGCATCCAGCAGTCTGCTGCAGTCATCGTCTTGCAGCTGCCCTCTGCTAATTCCCCTAATTCCTCCTCTTTCCTGCCCTTCAGCTCACCATCTTCAAAGCCCAGGTCCACAGCCTTTAGACCCAGATCCCCGCCGCCACCCATCCTCTTCCCATAGTGGTCCTCCTGCCAGCCACAGCGCAAGCCAAAGCTGCCCCCACTAGTGCCCGCTCCGCAACGGTAGTGCTGAGGGGCCACATTAGGGAGCTCCAGGTCCTCAGGGTCCCTCAGGCAGCTCATGTAGTGTGGGTTGCACAGTGAAGAGCTGTCCTTCCTCTTTTTGCCATTGCGCTCTCCCCATGCTGTCTTTCGCTCATCCACTCTGCCTACGAAGAGGTCTCTGGCCCACGACATCCTAAACAAAACACGGAGACATTAACAGAACATACAGATGGAAAAACTTTGCATAAAACAATTATGAAGTTAGGGCGTTTAATCAGAACATCCTGCATGCAAAATGTCAGTTTAAGAGATACTGGTATAGTGAACTGAGGATCCTCTCACCTGTGTGGGCTTTATTGTGTTTAGCAACACTGTGCTCTTTGGCCAGGCCACTAGTTTATCCCAGCGAGCACACACCATGAGCTCAGACTGGCCAGAGGCATCAGACTTTGTGACTGTGTTTCAGCCGTCTTTCTTTGTTGTCAGCGTGTCAGCCCTTTACACCACCTAGTGCCTCTATAGACCACCTGTTTTCCTGTGAAAACACACAAACAATACACATGATGTTGTTGAGCACCTGAGGATGAAGAACATTATGAATACATAAACATCAAGGAAAACACATTTGTCGCATTGCATCTGTTGATGGGGTTATTGTGTTTCCATGTCCATGTATTTGTGTATGATTCTCTGGCAGAAAGTTTGACAATTAATAGCTGAGACAAGGAAATAATATCTAGTAAATGGCTTGTCCGTTCCACTCTCCCATCACCTTCCCCCACCAGCCTGGGACAGCATTTCCATGGAAATGATCTGCTGTTTTGTTTGCAAAACACTGGATTGCGGCAGCAAAATCTCCTCCAATTATTGCCTCATGCAGCAGGTGCCATTGGTCAATTTTGTCATCAAACCGTAAAGTTAAACACAATCCCATTTCAGCAAACACTCCGCTGATTGCTGGGATTATGAACATTTACCATAGGGGGCTCTTAACAACTCTTCTTGGTAGATAGCATTCTGCTACGCTCTATCACTGCAATCTGCCCCTGACATCTTGAGTGGACAGGGATGGGTGTGCTCTATTTGACAACAAAGGCCTACTGAGTGGGCACCATCAGAGATCAAGAGCTCTCCAGTCCAGATTAAATTGTCCATGCTTCCCCCATTAGCTTTGATGACTCACTATGGCTGGCTTGTGGCAGCACATGTCAAGGACACTGCTAACCTCTAAACTTAATAAGCAAATCTCTGCCAGGCTGACTGCGCTGAGACAAACAGTGGGAAGAGCCCATATGAACTGCACACATGGCCATGGTTATAATAAATAGGCAGCTTGTAATGTGAGTTGCTCAACCATCACACAAAAAACTGACTGAAAGAGTGGATTCAGATACACAGTGTGGTTCATGTATTGTGTCTGACATACATATTTCTCATTAAAGATAACACCCTAGAAACATTTTCCTGCTTGGAAAGCCTTTTCCTCGATAGCTACAATTAATTAAACTACTTCTGATAATAATCTAGTAGCAACCAACCCCGACTATTACAAAGTAGCACAACAATCATAACCGCAACAATAAGCGTGCTCTTTCATATTGAGAGCATCAATTTAGTATATGGCCCACTCTGGTATGATGCAAATATGTGGCCAGTTCGCCTTCTACTCCGAGCTTACAGGCTTCCTGCAGGAATAACCTTAGTCCTCGACTCACCTTTGATACATTTACGACTGGTCAGGCACCGGCATGCGGCTCTTATGTAATACAATATGTGCATGCATGCATCTGCCATAAAATATGAATATAATCTGTTCCACATATGGGCCGATTTGAGTCAGCCCCCCGCATGCATTACAATTTAAGAAGATGGTGATGCGTTCACTTACATTTCAGCAGGCTACAGATTAACACATCTTGCCTTTTTTCCACATGACACTGACCGGCAGCCATCCTGTCACCATCGCTAACACAGGCCTAATGGTACAAAAAAACAAAAACAAAAACATGTTCAGCAATTACACGTGTAGGCCCACTAGGCTGTTTGGATGCGGGCAGCCGGCCGAAGCGCATTACATAACAGGACGCTCCGAGTAGCCTACAGGCGAAGTCGACAGCTCCCCGTGTTCAAATAAGCCTCCTAAAGCACACTACAAATGGAGACACTGTGCGACTGGATAGCCTGAAGTCAGCCTGGACTCTGTAGGCTACAGAACAAAGTGCAGCTAGACAAACACCATAGCCTTTAACAACTTATCAATTCCGTCGGGCAACTTCAGCCTTGGCAGCGGATCTCCTGGCATCGCAGGACACTGGGATGGGATGTGCAGTCCAGCTCACAGGACGAACGCACAGTGATAACGGGGTCTACACAGGCTACACACTGGGCCTGTCTCCCTCAATATAAACGTGTACGTCATTATGTTTAGACTCCAAACAGGTCACTGGACGAGAGGAAATTTGTGAAAATGCGGTGGGCCAGAATGCAAACTGTAAACCAGCTGATTTGCCTCTTAATCGCGGCTTCATGTTAAAAAAGTGTAAATGAATCGCCTGTGCCCGCTTCATAAGGACCAGTGCTTTGTGTGTGTGTGTGTGTACAGTCCTGCTTCCAGTCCAGTCCAGGCTCCTCAACGCCGCCGCAATCATCATAGCAAAACACTGTAGTAGCTACAAGTCAGCTGTTGGCATTTTTTCCTGACTGCTGTATCCTCTCACTGCATTTCAGTTCAGCCGACCTGCAACAAATTCACGTTGTGCAGAGCAGTTGCCCAAAGCAGCCGCGGGAAACCTTAAGAGAGGCAGCGTACTTACCATTGGACATCCTCGTCAAGAGTAACTGTAACACTGCAGTGGAGCCCTCCACTTTAGCTCCGTCTTCAGTCTTCGCGCAGCCGCCGTCACACGCTTCAGACGCGGGTCTGTCCGTCTGGAAAAGGCTTTTGGTTCCGAGGGATGCGAGGAAAAACCGCGAAATTGTCCGGGCAACCTTCGCTCTTCGCAGCCAGAGCTACAGTACATTCCCACTGCCTCGACCTCCCGGCTCTCTCTCTCTCTCTCTCTCTCTCTCTCTCTCTCTCTCTCTCTCGTGCGCGCGCGCACACACTCACACATAAACTGCGTTCCCATTCGTGAACACAGGAGTCCCCCTAGAGGTGGCACGAGTGGGCCTCTGCCTGCGCGCGCGCGCGTGTGCGTGCGTGTGTGTGATTTACACACTTTGCTGCAATGTCGTCCGTGTGTTCTTTTACTTTTTTCCCCACCCTCACTTTCACATCAGCCCACAGTACCACCCAAATTAAAACACACGTTAGAAATTAGGGATTTCTATTTTTAAATGGCAGAAAACAATACGAAACTCGAGCAGTGAGGTCAAACATCACATTCAGACAGCGTTATAGCTCCACCTAGCGGAAACTATTTATAATCACTGCCAAGTTCTCCCAAACTATCAGTCATACTGAAACTCACTCGCTCACTCACTCTTTTTCTACCGCTTGTTCCCGTTGGGGGTCGCGGGTGACTGGAGCCTATCCCAGTGGCTTCGGGCCTTAGGAGGGGTACACCCTGGGCAGTGGCCAACTCGTCGCAGGGCTGACACATAGACAGACAACCATTCACTCTCACATTCATTCACTAGGGGCAATTTAGAGTTGTCATTTATCCGACACATGCATGTCCTTGGACGGTGGGAGGAAACCGGAGAACCCGGAGAGAACCCACGGTAACACGGGGAGGACACGCAGACTCCACCCAGATAGATCGTGTGCATACTGAAACTACTCCACGTTAAACTTACATTCATTAGACACTTTTAACAGTAAAACAATTTTTAAAAAACAGCCTCAGGTTTAATGACTGCACAACCAGCCAGTAAGCAGCTCACATGATTAAGTTTCATCTGTAAACCAGTAAGGCAATACAGGTGTTGACACTGTGTTGACACAGAAGAATGTGTTGACTTTTCACCCTTTAAAACAAATTCCACTGGGAACATTAAACATAAGGCTACAGAAAGTTGTAGCCTGCACAACATATATAAAGTAGAGCTACTATAGTCGTTTACAACGCTGTAGTAATTGTATTAGGCTTACAGTACAGGCCCACTACACTACACTCTGCACTACTACAATGGCCTGATTCTACTAATGATGTTCCCATGAAGGGTAATTGAAGTGTCAAAGCAGCAAAAGCACAAGAACAGATGCATAAATAAGTGACTTTAAACAATCTTTTCTATAGTTGAGGTGAGAGTTGTAAAGCCAGCTTCTATTTAAACAGCTTTGTCCAAATGAATACTGTATCTAGGGCTGACATTAGCACCCGCCCAGGTGGTACCCAAATGCGGGTAGAATTCCGCAGTGGCGTGTAACACAGTCACTTTGGCGGGTGGCAGTCTAGGGCTGCCCCCTAAAAGTCTCAAAATAATCACAGAGCTAACTGTGAGAGAAGCATGTGGCATGCAGAGCAGAGCAGCGCGACTCCAGTCTGGCGGCTCTGACGCTCTCTGATTCGGTGAAGCGTCTTCTGAACCAGACGGTGGTCCAACCTCCTCCACTGCCGTCCACTGGCTGACTCTTCAGCCCGGCAGGAGAGACGCTCCGGGTCCGCTGGGATTTTACAACAGAACGCACGTTTTGATTTTCTCTGACTGTGTGGAAATCTGATGTTTTCACATCACAGGTGACCAAAAAAGACATTAAAACGTGGGTTTTATAGGTAACTCATGAGACTCGTGTAGGCTGATATTGATTGGCAGGTGGTCTGAAAAAAAGGGAACAAATGGTCGAATCTTCGTATTGAACAGCCACTATTATATATTTATATAGTGGTGTGATGAGGAATATACTGGCATAGTGGCTAGTAACTAGTAACCACAGTGGCTGGTGAGCAAAAAAAGTTCATGTCAAGCCTTTCTGTATTTTGAGAATGTAAGCCTAATATTGTCATTTCGTCAGTTTGACCAGCAGTCGGCGCAATTGGTCATCAACTGTCTCGCACATTCCTTCTCCCTGTAGGAAGGCCTGTTACTGTACATTATTTCTCTGCAGCGCAGCAGAATGGTTCGAGGAAACACAAAATAAATTATCTGCACGTGTTTGTGTGTGTGTAAGTGTGAAAGTGTGTGTGAGTGTTTGTGGCTGAAGGGCGTAAAACCAAGCGTTGATGGGCTAGGCCGATTGCACAGAAGGTCCTCATCCCTCTCTCACATATCTCGCAGGAAGATCCACAACCCATGTGCTGTGTTGCAAACTGTACTAAAATCTATATTTTTTAATGCAATATTATCATTTCTTGACCATTTCACGTTCATCTGCTGAAGGAGGAAAATGTATCTGTGTCCACCTAAAATCTCAGTTGGAGGCCAATCATGGTCCAGTATGCAACTTACACAACCTCAGTGCACAGACAAAGAGAATGGACTTATCAGTGAAGTACGGTAGCCTACATTTTGTGTCCAGTGGTTGAACTTTATAAATACAGAAATGAACAATATTTGCATATCTAGATTTTGCTATAAGGAAAAGGAGTAAATCTAATTATAAGATTTGCGGGGAAAACATCAGACACACATTATTATCTTGAGAGTATATATATATATATATATGTGTGTGTGCGTGTTTCTGGAGGGGACCAAATGTTATATCTGCTTGTCCTAGATTGTCACGAACACCGACCAGCTGCTTCAAATTCAGGGCAGTGTGAAATAACACTAACCACAAAAGGTGCTCCAGTCCACTTTATGCAGGACCACAGAGGGGGGCCTCTGTGGTCCTGTGTGTGTGTGTGTGTGTGTGTGTGTGTGTGTGTGTGTGTGTGTGTGTATACAGTGGCTTTCTCCTGTCTTTTTGACATTGGCAGCATGAGATACCTGACTGCAGCGGTCGATTGGCCCTGTGTAAATGGCAGGCGTTTACAGGATGTGAGGGGGCCAAAGTGCTGGATCAGTGAAAACCGAGAAGACCCGCATCCCATATCTCCCTGCCTGCCTGGACATCTTCAGCTGGCGAACACAAGACGTCTCTTTCCGTTGAAAACAGCATCCCCATCAAACAAACGCCATACGTGCAGCAAAAGGAAATATGGGAACCTCTCAGACTCTGATAATATGAAACATATGTACCAATATACACTAAAGACATAATTTTCTTCACATTTGCTTTGTAAACATTTATAAGTATGGGCCGCAACCATATTGAGCTACACTCTGATAAGAAAAACTAGTTTAATTCTGTAGATATAAACCCATACAGTTAAATTTTAATATAAGTAGGTATGTCATTGAATGAGTCTGGGCACAGATTTAAGAGGGCTGATGCCAAACTCACAGGTGTTATCAGATAGGCCTATTCAAAAAAAAAAAAAAAAGAAATTCGTCATAAAGCTGGGCTGTGTGAAAAGTGCAGGTCTTGCATAATTTATTAAGAAAGCTGTAATCGATCCATCCGTGTGTCCGTGCGTGTGGCTTTGTGTACAGTCATTGATCATGCCGCGAAGCCACAAACTAGAGATTTTACAGCGCAGATGCCGCCGGAGCTCCACATCCAAATGAAGCGTGAAGCAGCAGCCGAGTCGTTTTTCTCTTGTGTTGTGAAAATGTTTGGACGAGGCGCGGTGCTCTGCCTTGAGTTGATGTCTGTACTGTGAAAACTGTGGCTTTTGCTTCCCCCTAAGTTGGCCCAAGGTGACTGAGATCCCGGTTAACTGCGGATGTCCCTGACCAATTCAAGCGTCTTTCTGCTTAACGAGGTGGGTCATTGTCAGCTTTTCTTCTTCTTTTGGATCTCTTCGGGGCTGGTCGACGTAATTGGCGACTGAATGAGATTTTGACTGCTACTGTGCTGTATGGAGGGGGTTGAAACCAGGCTGGATGCATCGGTAGCCCCTCATCAGTACTGTACCTTCAGACATAAACAGTAAAGGTAAGCAGGTCCATGTTGGGATACCGATAATTAAATTGGACAGGCTGACTTCACTGGGAATCTTTCACCTCGGAGCATAGGAGTCTCGGCATGCATTGGCACTGTCAGTCTGCCAGCAGACATTAGGGAGAGTGGAGCTGAGCTGCAGTGGGTTTTTAAATGTTCATGATAAACATTTGGACCAAATCAAGTAATTGGTCAGCTGGAGCAACAGATGAAACAATCATCCATCTCTGTGGGTCTGTTCATGCTTCCACCTTATTATGTATTAGGTTATGAGAGACACAACTACATTTTTGCTCCAGGATAAACTACAGTAATTCCATTTAGGCTGTAATAATAATTTTGTCACATATCACACATGCAGTCAGAGAGTAACAACACAGTTTTTACTCATATTTGAATAAAAAAACATTAATATTCCACTACTCCATGTGGCTATGTAGAGACTAATCAATCGACTGTCAACACAACTCTCTCCTTCATTCCTTTATTTAGGCTACTGTAATGTCAGTACATGTGAGACTGACATATACATAATTCTGCTAGTCTGAACCTGCATGCTTATAAGGTTTGTGTTATTACAATTATGTGACAATTGTGTTCTTACTGTAACCTAACCTATAAAAAACTGTCTCAAGTGAAGGCAATTCCACTCTCACCTGAAGAAAAAATGTAAAGGCTTTGAGCTTGAGAAATACTAACTATTAAAGGGGGAATTTAGAGTGGAAGGTCACTCTGTAACAATGTTATGTGCAGCAATTGATGATGTAATAACTGTAAATGATATTGCAATATGCATGTACCATGATGTAACAATTTTCATCTAAATGACTATCATATTGTAATCCCAATATGTTTACAAATGTAATACTTCTCTGTATGTAATGTAATCCACTATTAGCGGGTGAATAGATTATTATAGAATATTATTATGAAGAAAAGTGTGATGAAATAACAATGCAACAATTCACCAAAAAGTCCCAAAACCATTTTCTATTTTTTTTTAGTTTGCTGTGAGGGTTGAGGTTTTTGCTGACTTTGCAGAAGCCTGACCATCATAACAGGTTCTTATTAAATCACTGGTTACCATGCCACTCTTTAGCAATCTTTAGGTTACTCTTTCCCGGAGGTTTGATTTATAGAAGATAGGCCGATAGAGACAGAGATAGATGCTGCATTTGCCACAGTGAACACAAATTGCTGGTTGACAAACTGTGGCCCACTGGTGAGATAATCCATGATCCAGGACACCTTTGGGGCGTCCATCTGCATCTCCTTGAGCTTGTTTCCCACCCAGAAGGTCTGGACAATGTTAAAGGTGCTTGAAAAGTCAAAACACATGATTCTGACTGTGCTGCCAGCCTTTTCCAGCTGGCAAAAGGTCCTCTAGAGGAGCTAAATTATTGCATCATTTGCTTCAGTGTGTGTCTGGTAGGCAAACTGCAGGGGGTCTAGTCAGTCTCTCTGCACTAGCTTTAGAATGATCTTTTTGGCATATATTTTGTCTTTGCTTGTCTTCTCTCTGAGAAAAGAGGAGAGTTGCAGAGCAGAGTTCTTTGAAAAGTAAGCAACAAAAACCCTGTCTCTCAAATTTGTGATATAGTTAATTTAATCAAATTTTAGGTTGTAGAATAAGACAGAGAACAAGACTGAAGTTTGGTGCATTTCATATCCAATTGTTTCCAAAGTAATAGTGTGGAGAGTAATTTTGTGTTTATTTATTGTTGATAAATTGCACTTTCACATTGTCAGTTATGAGTAAAGCGTTTAAGACATTGAAAAAGCCATTTGAAGCTTGCAGCATGGACATGCATGCCCATGACGAAATATTACATTACACATCAACATCGATCACTCTTCTTATTATACAATAATAACTTCTTAATGTGTCATATTACCAAGAAGAAAACATGATTATTTACATGTTTTGACTGCAAACTAATGTCTTGTATTCTTTGGAAATGCATTACTAGTAATATTTACATTGGCAGCTTGAAGAATCTCTCTGCGTAGTGGTTAAATGAACTGCTCAGTGATCTAACTAAGAACCTCACCAGACATCATGTAGTATATTGTATGTATGTGTGCTGTACATAAAGTACACTGTCTGTGTGGAGAGCTGCTTGGTGACACATTCATTCACTTCCCTGGTATCCCACCAGTCTGTTTACCTCCTCCCTCCTTTCGGCATGTAAACTTCAAACAGGGATCAGGTCTGTGTTGGAACACATGCTGTACCTGCATGTCTGAATGCATCAAGCATACCGTACAAACCCCATGGAAGGATTTGGCGGCAGCCAGGTGTCATCTCCCTCTACTCAAAAATCAAAACACTGCATCCCGGATGCCTTAAAATAGCCCCTCATCCATAATGCACCAGCAGCGGCTCTGCCCACAGAGGGGCTTCATATGGGACAGACTAACAGACAAGACATCTGCACTCAATGCTTGGGTGCAGCTCCTAAAGCTTCTCTCACTCCTTTTTCTGCCTGTCTCCTGCTCAGCGCAGAGCACCGTGGAGTTTAACTTTCAAATCTTCAGTCATTCATGTTTTATTCACATCTACTGCTCATGCAGAATTTGAATGGCTGCCTTCTCCAGCTCTCTCGCCTCCTTTTTTTCCTCTCCTCCGCCTCACTGTTTCCTGCAACCTATCTTATGAATTATGAATCTCAACTTTGCTGGAGATTTTCACATCGCCCATAGTCATGGTTTTATGATGCCAGACTGGTGGTCTTTCTGTAGATGCATGTTGTTGAGCTCACACTGTCTTTCGCAAGACGTTCTGCGCACAAATTAATACATAAAGCAGATGCATCCTTCTTCTCTTTGAGATGTTTGGTTGGTTTGTACGGTTCCCAAACAAAACCTCCCATAACTACATCTGTACCTAATCCGTAACACATACACTCTCAGCAGGTGTCAGAGTACAGCCAGCCGTGACGTCTACAGAACACACTCAGTGAACAGAGGGCTGCACTGCGGACGCCTCCACATGTCAAACGGTGACAACTTACATGGCTCCCATATCCCCTCACCACCACAAGACTTTCTCCTGTCTCTAAACTTTTGGCTTTTGACATGTTGAAATCCATAGTGGCTGAAATAACAATGTGATGGGACTGTAGAAATGGAAGATTTTCCCCTTTGACATTTTGTCTTTGTATTTGTGAATTGCCCAACATGGTTGAGTATATACCCCTCTCCACTTACTTGTATGTACCTTTGGTCTGGGGTCATTTTTCATGGTCTGGGCTTGAAACATTTGTTCCAATTAAGTATTAATGCCAAAACATACAAAAATATTTTCTACAATGTCTAAAGTGAGTGCTTCCAACTTTGTGGCAACAGTTTCAACATGACATTGACCCCATGCACAAAGCGATATGCATAAAGAAATGATCTCCTGACTTTGGTGTGGAATAATTTGACTGGCCTGCACAGAGACCTGACCTGAACACCATCAAACACTTTTGGGATGAACTGGAACGCCAGCTGTGAGTCAGACCTTCATCCACCATCAGTGCATGACCTTACTGATGCTCACGTGGCTGAATGGGAGCAAATCACTGCAACCAGGTTCCAAAATAGTGTGGAAAGCCTTCCCAGAACAGTGGAGGCAGCATATTGTGTTTTTGGAATTAGATGTTCAAAAATCAGACGTGGGTGCAATATTTATGAGTCCACATACTTTTGTCCATTAAGTGTATAAGTAAGTGACTAAAATGAGAATATGTTGCCTTTTTTTACTTCCTGTATGTGTTTCTGGATCTGAAGGTCTGGGCTGATTTTACATTGCGATAACAGTGAGAAGAAATTTTAATGAGCCTGATTGTTGCAGTAAAATAGAATCCCATCGAATATAACAACACACGGTGATCTTGTTCGCCACAGTGTTGCTCTGTCCTGATAGAGACCTGAATGAACTATACATGCGGTTGCGATACAGAGTCCCATTGGACAGGCGAGGTAGAGATGAAGGGAAGAGATGAGAGCAGCAGAGAGGGTGGGAAGGATGGTATGCAGAGCAGAGAGAGCCTCACTGACGTAGCAAAGGGTTGTGTACTGAGAGTGGTGGAGAATAAGGGAGGAGGGGGGTGTAGAGAAAGAGAGAGGACTGCTTACAAGAACACTACAGTACACTTCAGTGTTACCCAAGAGAGAGAGCACAACATGACTGACTAGCAGAGAGAGAGAGCAAGAGAGACGGGGAGTGTGCTCTCCTACCTCCAACTGAGTAAGTACGCTATCTCTTCTGCATCTAACGATAGATCTGTACATGCTTTCAACTAATACCTGATTAGACAGTGATTAGAGATATATATTTACTTTACTTTGTGGAAACAGGAAAACCTTTCAACTCTGCTCCTGTAAATTTGAGTGAAAGTTTGAGAAATCGAGTTGACGTATGCGGCAGTCAAAGTGGGGCATGGCTGAATTTGCATCTACATTTGAGCATTTTGAACAAATTTGAATCTATGTCCAAACTCCTCACCCTCAGCGCTGACATTTCTGTGGAAAGTCTGACTTGCACTAAAGCAGAAAATGGCATTTAGTACAGTTGTGTGACAGAGGGGCAGTGGTGGGAAGCTGTGGGCATACTTGCAGGCGTTCATGCTTTCTCTGTTGGCGGGGGGAAGGAGTGCATTTGGGACCGCTAGGCTTCCTGTGTGGGGTCAATTAAATACTGCATGAGCCAGAGCACTAAAAGCCCAGCCCGTGAGGAGCGAAGTGCTTTGTGTGTTTGTGTGTGTACATGTGTGCATGCATGCATATGTGTTTGTGTTGGCGCATCAGTTTGCAATGCCTTGATTAAATTTGATGAACCAGCAATGTTGAGAGAGCCAACAATTCCAATTCAGCTTCTCTTTGAGTTCCTGTTTAGAAAAACCCTGCTTTTTTATTATTTTTTTCGTATTGTAAGGAAGTATGCTCTCATTTTTTCATGCGACATCTGAACGTTTGGCTGGTCTTATCTAGGACATCTTTCTGTTCTACTATTTTTAACATCTCCTATTTATTCATCTGGTTTTCTTGGCTGCAACATCTGCAATCTGTACGCACAAATTACTTCTATTTTGATAAACCAACCCTATGTAGTCACTAAAAATGTTTAAGACTCAAACTTGAAAGAAAACACACTGTATTTAGATGTAAAGCTGGAATGTGCGAATATGTAGGGCGCCATTACATATTGATAAGTCTGACATTCCCTCAGTTAGCTCAGCCCACTAGTCAAGACGCACCAATTAGACCTAACTCTAACCTAGAGCCTGAATCAGGTCATATTCTAACAAACACATCCGATTTGATAAAGGATGCAGCAGCACTGTGCCATTCCCTGCTGCACTGTAGGTATACAGCTTTATGTGGGTTAGCTCCAGCCTCTCTGCACTTTGAAGCAGTTTGGTGAAGTCAGGTTGAGGAATCCCTGGGGGGATGAAAGCCTAAGTATGCACAGTGTATCCAGCAAGGCCAAGTTGAAAGATAGAGATTCCTGGCCGGGCTCGCTGCATCCTGCTTCTCTTCCTCCACTGTATGCCAGCTTCACTGTCGACCCATCCGTGATGATTCACGTCATTGCATTGTCGTCATTGCATTGTCGTCATTGCATCTGTAGCATTTCTCTTTGCAGTTGGCTAATACAAGATGTCCCCTATTCACAAACCTCCATAGAGATGGCTGTTACTGTGAGGACTTTGTGTCTTTGGTGAGAAAGCTGTTGTGTAGCGTGTGTTGAAATTACTTGGAAGTGCTTATTTATAGGCTGCCAAGGGCTCATTACAGGCAGGGAGAAAGTATTCTGAGGTAACATTAGAGCAGGAGGAGGGTGGAGCTGCTAAGGACAGGATGGAGTATCAATCTGGGTGGCTCTCCTATTGATCCACTCTGCCCTGCTCTGGTTGCAATGCTCTGGTCGGGAGACCTTCTCTCTGGCTCTGGATGAACCACCTTCGCCTGGAATGCTACCTCAGCTCCCACTGCACACAGATTGTAAGGTGCCCCTTCATAAGTCAAAAGGTTGGAGACATGGGCAGGTGACTGCAGAGCTTCTGCGCTTAAATCTCCAGATTTGTTGGTGAAATCTGTAACTCTGTCTTCTCTGAAGCTGCCCTTTCACAAGCCACTGAGTTCCCAGATGGTGCAGAGATTCTCAGTTGCTTACAGTACGAGAGTGTGGTTGTGCTAGGTGGCTCTGCAGTGCTCAGCAAAAAATAAAAAATAAAGGGCTCAGTATCAAACCTTAATACTTTTTTGTTACCAACTGAAATGTGTCTGTAGCAACTCCAGCAAGTATCGAAAACTATCAGGTGTTGAAGGTTGGCATTGAATGTCAAAACCATAGTCTCGTTGAATTAATCTTTAATCAGATATTTACTGATTCAAAAAATATTTTGTCAATTTTAGATTCTATTTTATTAAAGTAAAGTTCTTGAACGGCTGCTTGTGTTTACACAACATTTACCATTTGAGAACTTCTTCTATTAACTATAAAAGGGAAGAAAAAGGTGTTCATATCCCTCAAAGTAAAGAATTGCAAAAGTAGTGTTCATTATCAGTACTCAAACTCAATTATTGTGTCAGCACTAATTTTGTCTTGATGAGAATTAGCATGTGTCACAATTCCAATGATGACAGAAAAATTACATCAAGTTTTAAATTACTTTATTCACTTTCCCTATTGTCCACATGCACATTAATTGGTCAGATCTTTGTCTTTGTGTAACCATGTTCCTTTTTTTACCTCGATTGTGGAGGTCTTTGTGAACTTACTAAAAATAGAAACATTATGAAGTACACCTGCTTCACATTATCAGGAGGATTGAACAATGCTAGATTTAATATTATCTTGTTGGAAAGAAAAAACAAATTGCTACAGAGACTCAATACATGCTCTAGGCTAAACAGAGACAAGCCTCAGTGGCCGTCTGTTCTTGTTGTCCATATAGGCACTTAGTTCACATTCAGATGGGCTATCTGGCATCAGTGAATATAGCTGAGCCAGTCTCAAATCTGCTTTGCTCTTTCTTGAGGGAATTCACCAAAACTCAGTGAACTTTGACAATCCTTTGCTATCCTCTCCCCACTGCCAACCCCAGTCTGTGATGGGAGGAGTGGAAGGAGAGGAGTGGAGAGGAGAGCTAAATTTAGACTGACTGAATAGCAAAAAATAACAAAAAAGAAAAGATTCTGCTATTAATCTCCGGCCCTATTTTTCTAGCATACTGAATGTCTTCCTCCCTCTCCCTTTTTCGTTTTTGTCCTTCTGTTTTCGTCACACTATTTCACCTTTTTCCCCATGTATTTATCATTCTGTCTCCCTCTCTTTAATTCAATTTAAAGAGCTTTAACAGTCAACAGTGGCAAAGCAGAAAAATCACTTTTCAGAATTTTTCTTAGTGTTTATATTCTCACGTCTTGCTCCATCAATCTAATTTGCTATTCAGGTACAGTATGTTTTCTCTTTGCCTCCCTCTTTTGGCTTCTAGCTCTCTTTTTGTTTCTTGTGTTTGCACTTCCTCTCCATTTCTGCATTCCTCTTCCACTGTTTAAAAGGTTGTTACTAAATGGCTGCTTCATTCACATCGCTAATGATGAAAATAGTCACCATATCTGTTCCAGAGGCAGCTGAGGGAGCTAGTTGCTCCAGCTACAATATGTGTGTGTTTGAAAGCTTGCTGCTTGGTTCCCTTTAATTTTAAAAAGCCAAGCAGAAATATAGCCCTGAGACATTTTTTGCTGGTGGAGTGCACTTAATTCTTAAGCAGCAAAAGTTGAATGAGGGCGAGAGAGCGCATGCTGCCAGCATAATGGTTGCAAAGTAGGGTCCTCAGTGCTTGGGGTAACCTGAAGAGCAGGCATGCAGCCCTGGCTTGCCAGGAACAATGACGCTGTCTCCTACAACAGAGACCTCTCTGCTGGCTTATTAAGATGTCTGATGGACTCTAGATGGCTGCTTTGCTGACTCACCGCTGCATTTCTGTTCTGTAGGCTCATGCATCACCTTCCTGTCAGGAGGATGTTGCAGGGCAGGCAGACAAGCAGGCGGGCACAGCCCTGCCCACCCCTATTCCTCTCCACTCCCTCTTTTTTCATTTCTCCATTCATGTCCTCCTCTCATTCTGTCTCCCTGTTCTCCGCTAACTTTACACCCTTTGTATTAGTTTTTGCAATTATTGCAGTTGAAGAAGCAACCTATTAAGCAAAGAGAGTTACTAATTGGCAGAGGAATGACAAGTATAAATTTCCTTGCATGGTTATTGTCATTATCACTTAGCATGGCTTACATAAATTATTGGTCTTTGTTTTATCTTATTTATAGAAGTTCTATCTGTGCCCAATGAAAAATGATACTCTGCAGTGTGAGATTAAATAACTTGGTTGATTTTATGTCACGTTTTCATGATCTCTTAAAGCGAGGATTGACATAAAGGGAATGAATGGAAAAACTTGGAAGGTGATGCTGGAGAGGGATACATGAGATCTGTAGCTTGGTGGGGAGAGGAGAGGAGAGGAGAGGAGAGGGGAGGAGAGGAGAGGAGAGGAGAGGGTGCATGAAACCAGAGGAAAGCTCCTTTTGTAAGGGCTGGCTCGAAGCTGAAGAAACCCACTGTACTGTACCAGTATACGGGCGTGTGCACACCAGTGCTGCAGTCAGGGCATCAATTTTGTAAAGGAAATGGCTGTTGAGGCAGCGCAGCAACGTCAGCTGTGAAGCACTTAGGCTGAACGCACCACCCTCTCTCTCCCCCCCTGTAACCACGGGCTGAGGGGAGGAGGGTTCTGCCTTTTCTGTGCAATGGGGGAGAAGAGAGCGCTGGCAGCAGAATCATGTCTGCCTCCGACTCGAGCGCTACAGGACTCATCTGTAACAAGGTACGATGTTGATGCTCCCTGTTTTGTTTAATCACTCTGCATGCAAACTTAGTCTCTTCATCCATGAGTCCCCTGTCTGTCTGCTCTGAGACATCTTCTTATTGTTTCTCTCTTCTCTGCTCCCCTCCCCTCTCACTCTTGTCTCAGCAGAAGTCTATTCTGGTTCACTCAATTTGCCAGCATCTCCCCACTTCCCTCTCTCCCCTCTCTCCTTCTCCTCATCTTCTTTTAACATACAGTACTGCACACATGCAATTTGTCTATCTATCCCAACTCTCTATAGGCCACTTTGCAGCTCTGAGTTTCACTTGTACCTCACTGGGAGGCCCATCTGTTGAATGTCATTGATTTTTACTCTTATGCTCTGTCTTTTTATCAAGTCATTCCTACCTTTAAATATTGTAGTTGAGCCCATACTTGTGGTTCTGTTTGCTTAGTGAGTTTCATGATGTTACTCTGGGTGTGCAACAGCCTTGTAAGAGTCCACTGTGAAATTGATAAAAAAAATTTAAAAGATCCCCATATAATTACACCAAATTCAAGTGATGGGGGACAATATCCACAGTCAAGTGAGAATATTTCGAAGTCAGTCTTTTTATTACAAAATTCCCTCCTTTTGTTTCTACTTGTCCACCGCAGCTCAGCAAGGAAAGACTGTGGAACCACAAAAAGGAAATTTGTACTAAATTGATTCAATTTGAATGATACCCAATTGATATGATGAACTTTAATAAACTTTGGAATATATTTTTGCAAAGTACGAGGACTGTGGATTTTGTCCCACATGGCTTATATTGGAAGCATGTTAGGAAAGGATCGCTTAACGCCCAGTGTGAACAGAAGGAATGATCACAGCAAGCAAAAACTGTGAGTATTGTTTTATGACAGATTTTAAAAATGTATTAAAAACCTATACTTTAATAGCAATTTAAACAAAAAAGTGATTCCATTTATGTATATGTATGCCCATAATATATTTGATGTTGCTGATGAGGGAGCTGTTTTTCCACATTAGTTTCAGTATCTGCTCTGTTGGTTTGTCAGTTGACGAGCATTTTAAAATCTTCCACGTTCCTTATTTGGTCTCTTTCATAAACACCAAGGTGGATTTATACCTTTGTGTTCTTCATTCATGCACATGGAGAGAAATACAAAACAGGCAAGAGTCTGAAGTCTCTCTGACTGAGAATGGCTTTGAACAGCACAGCACTAAGGGATGTGTCAGAGTTACCAATGAGGTGAGGTTTGTCGAATCTACATAGTAATTGGCTGTGATATGTGAATATCAGGCACTTATCACACACACTTGAAAGGCACTAAGAGAAGGAGAGAGAATGAGAGATAGAAGCAGATTACCATCAGACCATATCAGTTTACATAAGATTATGTAAAAAACACAATTGAAAGAAATATTTTACAAATTTCACAACTCCTTGTCATTAAACCTTTGCAGTCTTCTCTGTCACTCTGTTTTGAAAGCTCAGACAGTGAATCTTCAAAAACATCAGGAATGTAATGTCAGTTGTGAAGAGACGGAGCAACACATCAACACAACTTCTGACAAAATATTCTACATATCAAGTGAATTATGTGAATTGACTTTTTTGTAATCATCCGCCAACACAGTACAATATTTGTCTGCCAGTGCCTACATTGTTGTCAACAGCGGCATCTACTTTGAGAATATTATAGTTAATAAAAGTAAGCATTGCACGTTATCCTTGATAGCCGATTCTCTGCATCTGCCATTGAAATTTCTGCAGGTTTTGTGGTACTCAAAAGCCAAATACCAGACAGCAAAGAAAATCTGAATTTTGCATCAGTGAAGCTCATTGGGAAGCCATGCAGTATTAAGCAAGGTGGTGTGATGCTTTAGCAGTGGACAGTAAAAAAGAGAAAGATACAGGCAGCCCAGTGCTTCAACTTAAATGGAAGGAGTTTGTAGTTTTTTCTTATAAGTAATGTAATGGAAATGTAAAATTGCGGCCACATTAAAATGCAATCAGCATAGGTGAAGACAATGTATAGATATTTTGTGCTAAAGAGACTCAGTCTGTACTTCAAGATATTAATCCCCTTCATCTATCTGCAGAACTCTATGTGCTTTAATAAGGTTTTGTTTCTTCTGCTGGTAGACTTGTGCAGATTCTGCTCCACCTCTGGCAGGCTTTGATATTCAAATTATATCCACCAACTCTGCGCTGCGATTCAGCTAAACATTTTTCGGGGGGCATTGGAGAAAGCAAGGGAGGGATGGAAAGGGGTGTGGGTGTGTGTGTGTGTGTGTGTGTGTGTGTGTGTGTGTGTGTGTGTGTGTGTGTGTGTGTGTGTGTGTGTGTGTGTGTGTAAAGGGGAGGGGTGTATTGATCTATATTTGGCTGTCTTATGTGGGTGCTCCTGTCTTGTATGTAAGGAGTCTTCCTGCCCTGGGACTGCAGCCACTGGGGAAGAGCAGGATGCTGATGGAGGGAAATGTAGGATCTGATAAAATGAGGCTTTGTGCGAGTTTTATCAGTCTGGAAGTTTACATGTGTATGAAGTGCAAAGAGGGTGGGAGGTTCTGTATCTGTCTGTATCGTATGCATCCTCAAAGTAGTTTTTATTATTTTCCTTTATAGTGTTTCAGAGAAAAGAGCTTTTTTTTGGTGTTCAGAAATGTTATGTATGTGTTATTTGGTGATTTGTTAAAATTCAGATATAAATTACAGCATTTTGATTCATTAATACACAAACAAATTCAGAACACAAACTTCAAACTCAAAACGTGTAATGGAAGTTGATTTGTCTAGTGAAAACTTCTAAACCCCATTCTTTGTGGACAAAACTGGAGTCTTTAAAATGGATCGAAAGATGATTTTTGTAGCATTATCTTGTATTATCAGTTCTCTGTCAGAGTTGCGTCTCCGTGCTTTTTCCAACATCTGGTGTGCCTGGCTGTGCTGGTAGTTGGTGTTGTTGCAGTACTCACGCACATGTTCCCCTGAGACAGCTGCTTTGGAAAGCTGCAGGAACTTACTAGTCCTTGCAGGCTGGATCACATGGCTTCAGGAAAGGACAGGCGGGTTCAGAGACAGGTTGAACAAGGAGAAAGACATGGGAGAAACAGAGGGAGATGTAGGTGATCTGTTCGGAGCTGCATCAAGGCTATTTGCTATAAGTGAACAATTACTATATCATGAGTAATGCTGAACAAGTAGCAACAGCTGCTCTGAGGTGTAAGGGCCGGTATTGTGGTGGATTTACCTCTGCCTGCACTGTAACAGTTATTTCTCTCCTCTCCTCCTTTCTTTCAGGGTTCAGCCGATTCCTACACTAGTCGACCCTCGGATTCCGACCTGTCCCTGGAGGAGGACCAGGAGGCGTCTCGGCGTGAAGCCGAGCGCCAGGCTCAGCTGCAGCTAGAGAGAGCCAAGGTGAGAGCCCGAGGGTCAAAGGTCAATGTTGTCCTTAAATTCACCAGTATGCAAACAGCTGAGTCATGTTAATACTCAGAGGTTGATTTTCAGTCGACCAATTTAATCTTGTTATAGATTCATAAAGGTCTATAGAACTAAAATTAATCTTCAAAATAAACATTTTGGGTGAGTTTAGAAGCAATGATCCTGTATATGACCATATATCTAATTTATATTTTTTACTTAATTTGTCTTTCAATAGTCTAAACCAGTAGCATTTGCAGTAAAAACCAATGTGAGTTACTGTGGGGCCCTTGATGAAGATTGCCCAGTCCAAGGTGCTGCTATTAATTTTGAAACCAAAGACTTTCTGCACATAAAAGAGGTGAGAGGCCTTCAGCACTAAGATTATCCCATTATTTGCAAATAGAGACTTTTATCATTACACTTGATCCATGGCAACACATTGCAGCATAACCTCTGAGTAATAAAAGGTGTGTTTCACTGTCATGCAGAAATACAACAATGATTGGTGGATTGGTCGGCTGGTGAAGGAAGGGGCAGACATCACTTTCATCCCCAGCCCAGTCAAACTGGAGGCCATGAGGATAAAACAAGAGCAGAAAGCAGCAGCAAGGTCAGAGGTCACACAGCTCTGAGCAATCTCTGTGCCTCTAAGAGCTGTAATCACTCCTCTACTTGTCTCTGTATCCCTGTCTTTCTGTCTCTCTCCGTTGGCCTAATTGGACCAGCTTCCTCTCTAGCATATTTGAAAACTTTTTTTTTTTAGAAATAGTTCTTGCATGTGTTGGTCTGTTTTGGAAGTCCTTTCTAAATTACCTCCTGAGGGGGTTCACGCATAATGAAGCTTTGCATTATGTTGCTCCACAGGAAAGGAGGGAACGCTTCATCCGGAGGCTGGAGGTCCACCCCGCCATCTGCAGGTAAGTGGGACTGGAGGAGGCCTGCTACCGGGTTTGTCTGCTCTGCCTCTACTGGGTCTACATTCTCTCACAGATCTAGATTTATATACACGGCTATTCCTGGGCTAAATATTCCCTTCAGAAGTAATGTGTGTTTGGAAACATCCGCTCAACATAGTTTGACTTTTACATCAAACTAAGCTTAATGAGTATGTGAGATGAGCCGCAATGTAAATGTACTTTGTTTTCTGTCCAGCATGGCATGTATGACTTATTGCTAGAGCCTTCTTATTAGCTTTTAGCCTTCTTGCTAAATGTTTCGTTCTGTTTATTCTGAAAGCCAAACAGAAGCAGAAACAGGTATGTTTACCATTGTGCCTCTTCCTATGTGTATCACTTTACGTCTTGACAATTTATGCAAGAAAACCCTCAAATATACTGCAACATGTAATGCATTTCAGTGCAGTTTTACGGCTCTGTCCATTTCTAGTGACACACAGAGCAAATACTTATCATTCTTTTGAGTGTGTTAACTGAATGTGTGTGTCATTACAGTAAATTCACTTCAACATGTCTCACATTTTCCACTTCTAAACCCTGTCTGTGCTTGTGGCCTGTGTAGACTGAACATGTTCCTCCATATGATGTGGTCCCTTCCATGCGGCCAGTGGTGTTGGTGGGCCCTTCGCTGAAAGGCTATGAGGTGAGTCAACCATCAGTACTGCTTTTCAGTTGGTGTAGTTTGGTTATGCTTATTCAAGTCTTGTCTTGTGTTTGGAGTAATTGCCTTGGGTGGTCAGGGTCAAGTTCCTGACTTTTCTTCTATCCCCGTTATCAGGTCAAAATTTCAAATTTCAAATCCAATAGGTTTATGACAAAATACCTGTAAATTCAATGACATTCCCATCAGCCTCAGTTGCCCTTTGTGCGTTTAGTGCTAATTATCAAATGTTAGCATGCTAACATGCTATACTGAGACGGTGAACATGGTAAACATTATATCTGCTAAACATAAGCATGTTCAAATTTTCATTGTGAGCATGTTAGCATGCTAACATAGGCGTTTAGCTCAAAGCACTGCTGTGCCTAAGCACAGCAACACAGAGATGCTAGCATGTAGTCTTGTTTGAGTGTTAGTCAGACAAATCAAGCAATTTTAAGGTATCACTTTATGCAGCGGTAATTTGAGATGGGTATTTATCGTTATTTTATACACTTTGATTTGATTAATCGGAAAAAAGACAGTAAACAGTAATGAAAATAACTATTAATACCAGCCATAGATCTGTGACATAACTGAGATCAGTCTCTGATCGTTTCTTCTCAGGGCTACGATTGTTTCTTCCAGTTAAAAATCTAGACTGTATTTTCTGGTCCAGTATGGGCTTGCCTGGTTTAATCTAAAGGGAATCATTCTCGCCTCCATTATCCCATTAACACTGATACTAAACACCACAGTCAGATCCTGATGAAATTATAGCACACTCAACAGGAATCTTAGATCCATTTTCAGTTATACATAACTGCATGTATGCCCCCTTATGTTAGTTACTCTGTGTGATACTGTGAAACCACATTGGATTTAAACCCGATTAATCTTGGAATATATATGTCAATTTTGAATGAATCGGCGGGTGAATATGCAGAAATGTGAGGCGTGTAATTGAACAGAATGTCTCTGTGCTTCAACATTTTCTCTCTGCCTCGCTCTCTCTTCTGTGACTGCGCAGGCTGTGTGCCAAGCCGTTTGCTTTGTGTGTGTGTGTGAAATATTTATGCATCGCTCTTGTGATGTGCTTTGGGGATGCTCCAGTGGTGAACGCCAGCCTGGCTCCTTCTCACTACTTTGTCTCTCTTCTACATATTCTTTTCGGTTGCTCACCGTTGTTCTTTGACGTTGTCTTCCTCTTTCCCTCCCTTGCACTCTCTTCCCCTCTCGCTGTTCCTCCATCTCCCTGATACATGGTGGAAGCGCAACACCACTGTGATCCCCTGGTCTGAAGGCCATCCATTTTTCAGGACTGTTTGAAAATAGACTGCTTCACTTCACTGTCACAGCGCACATACAAACATATGCAAGCAAACACACACTATCTCTCTCCATGTCATCCTCAAAGATCCCCTCCACACATGCTTGAAACCATATAAATAAATTGCCCTGGACTAATAACTTGTGTCTGATATGGTCTTTCCATAAAAAAGTTTAATGACCTAACACAAAATTCTTGAAATTATATCTGCTCCTTCTCCCTTACTGCACATAAATCATTCTGCACAGTGAAGCTCAAACATCCAAGTGAAGTAACAATAAGCAAAACAACAAAACACCTTTTTGAGTGGAGGAGGACTTTAATGGTGCTTATTTCTATCTGTGATGATCGTCTTTTCTGATTATATTACATTGCGCTAAATATGAATGTGCCAAACTGATTGTGTATGTTCTCATGTGACTGTGTTGACTTTTTTAAGCTGCCCTTTTGGCCAGGTCACCCTTTTAAATGAGATAATATAAAACTCACAATGATTAGCTCTGCATAACACTCAACTATCAAAGCAACACTTTACTTTAAGTGCCCCTATTTACTATTCATAAGCAGCATATAAACATTTCACAAATGGTTTATAACACACTATAATAAGGTTGTAAGCAGATAAAAGTGTCTATTAATGTATTTGTCAAAGATTATAACTCCTCCTGTGGGCACCCATAAGTGGAGGATGGTGTATGAACAGACAATAACATTAACATATAATTGTTAACAAATACTTATAGCTGCTTACAACCACATTATAGTGTGTTGTTAACCATTTATTATATTTATATAGGACTTATAAATGCTAAATAGGGGGACTTAAACTAAAGTGATACCAAAATCAAAAGTGAGTGAAAAATGTATAATAATGTAGGACTAAGTGTGTGTGTGTGTGTGTGTGTGTGTGTGTATTTAATAACCTTAGTCTCTCCTAACTTCTCTTTTCCCGTCTTCCTTCCTCCTATCTGTCTCCTAGGTAACAGACATGATGCAGAAAGCCTTGTTTGACTTCCTAAAGCACAGATTTGATGGCAGGTGGGTAAGGCTGTCTGAGTTGCTCTCTAAAGCTGCAACTCAGTGTACAGTAACACTGTGACCGAGCTCCAGAGCTGTTCGTGGGATTCTGCCTATCACGTTTCATGGTGGATAGGACACATGATGACGATGATTTATTTTTAGCTGCAAGCGAGTCCAAGTTCATCTCATCCTTTGAAATGGAACAGTTGTGGATGTGATGTGATAAGACGCTTCTTCTGTAGGATCTCTATTACACGGGTTACTGCTGATCTGTCACTGGCGAAGCGCTCGGTGCTGAACAAGAAGGCCATAATGGAGAGATCCAACACACGCTCCAGTCTGGGTGAGTGACAAGAAAGTTGCCTTTGATCGTTTGCGCTAAGTAAAGATTAATACCTGCTAAGAATAGATGCTTCTTCTTTCTTTAATGTTAAGTCTGTACTAAAGTGAAGTAAGTGACGTTGCTTGGTGAAACGTTTCAACGTGTTTGTTGACAGCTGAGGTCCAGAGTGAGATAGAGAGGATCTTTGAGCTGGCCAAGTCTCTTCAGCTGGTCGTCCTGGATGCAGACACCATCAACCATCCAGCACAGCTCCTCAAAACGTCTCTGGCTCCCATCATCGTCTACGTCAAAGTCTCCTCGCCTAAAGTAGAGCACTAGCCACATAAACTTCACAAAGAAATTCATTCAAGGCTAATGTTTTTGCCTGTATAGGTGCTGATATGATTCAAATTAGAGCTGAAACTGTGGAAAAATCAGCAGAAAATTAATCAGCAGCTATTTAAATAACTTATTTATCATTTTAGGTGTTTTAAGTAAAACAAAAGTCAAACATTTGCTGGATCCAGCTTCTCCAATGCAAGGATTTGCAGTTTTTCTCATTGTAAACTGTATGTAAAAAGAATATGTTCAAATTTCACATGATACGATGACATGATGAGCTGACTTTACATGACTAAATAAAAGAAGAAACCCACGAGGACAATGATTAAGTTAAATTTGAACCATGCATTTGATAACATTCATTACTTCGGTTTTTCTTTTTTAACCGCTTGACTCTCTTTGTCTCTGGCTCACCTCACAGGTTCTTCAGAGGCTGATCAAATCTCGAGGGAAGTCACAAAGCAAACACCTCAACGTTCAGATGATGGCAGGGGACAAGCTGGCTCAGTGTCCACCTGTATGTCACTCTGCCTAAAACTCATAATTATAATGCACAGAACAGAGTTGAAATTCACACAGTGATCTTTTATGGACACTGAGTGATGTATCCTTTCTTTCTCATCTCACATGTTACTGACTTTGACTCATCAGGAGATGTTTGATGTCATCCTGGATGAGAATCAGCTGGAAGACGCATGTGAACACCTTGCGGAGTACCTGGACATTTACTGGCGTGCTACGCATCTCCCTTGTTCAGCCCCTATTAACCCCTTACTGGACCAAAGCGTGATCACTCCACCTTCAGCTAACTCCAGCCAACAGGTAAGACAAACACATAACTGATACTTGATTTATTATCATTTTGGCTGCAGTATTAATTGCAACTGTTCTGCCTCCTGTGTCCATTCACTAGTTTTCTGAGACTCAGGAGTTGATAGACTGATTACTACCACAGACACAGGTGAGAAGGAATTTGTTTCTAGTTCTTACTTTGGTTAGGTTAAATTGTTGTTTCTTTTGCTACTGGTTTCTGGTACTAGTACTGTCTTTTCTTTTGAAATGTTCCCCGTGCTCCCCTGCAGGAGCAGCCTGGGCTGTCGGCTGGGGTCAGACTAGGAGGTCATAGAGCACAGGGACCGGGGCACCACCAGGGGGCAGCAGCAGCCCTCATCTCTCCAATGCCAGCCGCCACCTTCTCTGGCCACACCTGGGGCGAAGAAGAGAACAAGAGCAGAGTCCCTCAAGAGAGAAAGAGCAGGAGGCTGGTGAGCTGCAGAAAGAGGAGAAACAACAACAGGGAGATGAGCTGGAGGAGCAGGAAGATTTGAGCAGCAACAGACAGAGGAGCCTCCACCTCACTGCTGCCCCCTCGGCAAGAGCTCCCTGCTCCCACCGCCACACGACAACTCAGGGCCGCTTTCTACAGCTGCACGGCTACTGGTAACAAAAACCAGTACAGCAATGCAGTCACTGCACGCCACCTCCCATACCTCCCTCCCTCCCATCCTGACCTTGTTCCCAACTCACTATGGTAGTCACATCCCCCACCTAGCAAAGCTGAGCCAGCCCATGTGTGATCTGACACCCAGAAATGGCTGTCCCAGACACAGTTAGGCTAGTTCAGCTTTCAATGTAGACAAATTACACACCTGTGAATTCAGACTATGTTAGCATACAGTACTGTAGCATAGCAACACTATCCAGTGGAACACAAAATACAAACATGATTAGCTTTCCGTTGTAGGGTTCCCAGGGATTCCTCTGATAAACCTGGGTTCCCCTCTGGCCAAAGAGTGCAGAGAGTGACAGAAAATCAATTCTATATGTCTTCCATCTCTACAGCTCTCTGCGAGCTGTCATTCCAGTTTAACCAAATGTTTCCTCAAAACCACAATTGTTCCTTTACTTGCTTTCTCTTCTTGTTTATCCAGTAGCCTTTTTAAATGATCCTTTCCATGTCTTTTTTTACAGTAACTATCAACACTACTATCTATAATTCATCTCTTGGCCCTTAGTATAGCTGATCACATATCTGTACGCAACAGTGATGCAAAACCCATTCATGACAAGCACAGACTTACAGTCTATATGCATCTTTTGTCACAGCTGTGAATGTATAAATACTGGTCCGTTGGTTTAGGAAGGATTATTTACAATAACTGTGGTTTGTTTGCAGATGGTTGGTGGCAAATCCCATAACCTAACTAAAATAAAAATGCAATTTGATATTAACCAAAAACTGTGCTTCAAATGTGATTCTAATTAATCACATTAATCATTTCAACTAATCATACTATATGTCAGTTAATCATTTCAACTGCATGACAGTTGCTGCCCGGTAGTATGCATTTTTTTTACCATGTCAGTGGTATCATTTAAATTCCACACTGCTACTCAGTGGTTTAATGGTAACTGATTATGTGGGTGGACAATAGACTTCAAATTTCTCTTTTGATGGTAGAGTGAGTTTAGACATCAACGGAGCTTCAGAATTAAGTTGCTCAGCGAAAATGAACTAGCTATGCTACGTACACTTGCACCCACCCTCCACTACACCACTGTGCTACAACACTGAGAAGACTTTATCACCCCCAAAAGCACTCTGAGCACAGCGACAGATTGCGAAGGATTACTTCCTAATAAGCCCAGTAAATAATTTCATTATATTTGGCATAAACTAAAATCAGCAGTTGTGCTTCATGCTTATAAATATATGGAGGGCGACCTCTGGTGGTATACAGTATTTATGTTATTCTCATAGCCACCTCTGCTCATTTCTCTGCTCATTGAAAACAAACTGCAAGACATATGCAGCCACTTAAATTTAGAACATGTACAACTTTAAGTCATAAGATTAGTTAAATGGCTTTGCTGCAAATATCAAAAGCTTCATTCAAACTTTGCATAGCCACTACTTCCCTCTTTTGTGTCGATTTAATCATCTATTTGCCTCTATTTCATGTCTTACAGTGCTCACAAAAATGAATGCATCTCAATTAGCTTATTCTCACTAATGCATCTGCTTTTACCATATGGAACTATAGAATACCACATATGTAAATAATCTAATGTATGTGCATGCCATATTGTATTCCTGTTTCATCAGAAGGGCTTTTTGGGACCATCCTCATATGAGCCATTCACACTTCAGACTAAATCAACACAACCTACATAACCAGTCACATGTATGTATTATCAAGGCCTAACTGTACATACTGTATCTTCAATATGCAGATATTATTATTATTATCAAATTGCACTGCAACATCAAATGCTGACAGAAAGTAGAAGGGTTTTAGTCACAGTACACTATTCTATATTCAATGCCTCAGAAAGCATGCGCTTATATGTATTTTCCTCTCTTGGTGCACTGCAGTTATTTAGCACCACTGTAAAGTTTCCTTCCACTGACACCCACATTCATTTCTGAAGGACCAGATTTGCGATACAACTTCTACTTGATGAAACACAGAGAGCACAGTACCTTCTTTCAATTAAAAAAAATCAGCTCCTTCTATTTGCTTAATTTTTATTGCAGGAAATTTCTACAAAAAGTGAATTATTCTTTGGATGTCCAAAGCACAATTTTTTACAACTATCATTTCCTATTGCATTTCACTTGCCTAAATTCTGTATGCAATACAAAGTCTAGCATTGATGAGACACTCGCTGAGACTATCAAGATATCTCCTCAGTTATGATGGGGTATAATTGCACTATTATCATTTATATATCTGCTTTACGATGCAATAAATGCACTTAACGTTATGCTGTACCCACTTCCAATACTGAACATGTTGTCTGGTCCAATGATGTCAACATTTCACGTGGTTTCTGACAAGTCGACAAAATAAATGATATCCAACAGTGTCTGATGATGATGTGTACAGGATGCGTCTTTTGTCAATAGCACATTTGAAGGAGGGGATGAATAAAACACAACAACATTTAAGTAATATTTCTGTTTGCGGTGTTTTGATTTATCCTCAGTGATTCATAATACCACCAACAGAGGGCAGAAGTGGCATGTCTGTACCTTCAGGTTGTATGTCAACAAGAAATATATAATGTAATATAAATAATATATGATGTTTTTTGTCTTAAACTGCTATTTTAAGGGTCAGTTCACACTAATTACAAAAAGAAAGCATATTTTATCACTTACGTCAAGTGGAATGCAGCTAGCAGCTAGAACCAGAAAAGGCACAGATCTCAAAACCTGGACAAATTAAATCAAAGCTATCGACATGGCTAGATACAACTAGGTATAAATTAAAAGATATATATATAGTTTTATAATTTGGGTGAACTGACCCTTGTGTGTCCTGGCAACTGGTTTGATACACTATCTGGTATTCCACAGTTTGGTTTCAGTGCCTTAGTACCAATATAGATAAATCTCAATGCTACAGCATACAATGACATTTCCAACAATGGTGTGCCTCTATCTGGACATGATCATCATAAACACCTATCGATTGGTGGCTGATATCCCTTCCCTCTTTGATTGGTCTCACAAAAAAGTGTAAATTGCTGCTTCATGTGTAAGTCTAGACTATCATGTGTGAAACTCATGCTGGAAATCCTGGGTTACAACACAGCAACATGTCTGCTGATGAGTTTGTGGTAGGAAAATAAGGAAGTCTCCAGGTCCACGTTTCTAGCCGTCTGAGAATCTTGTGAGAGAGATAGTGACTCAGCCTGTGTCTCTTTTCCTGAGGCTGTGTGTAGACTGCTGCCATTGTGTTGATGGTAAATACCAACACTGTCATCAAATATATCAAGGTGTGATGATTTAAGGCGTCAATGCTTTATCCTGCCAGTAGCCCCCCCAGCCTTGTCCTTCTCAGTCTCTAGTATCAGCCATATTGGAAGGTGACACTTTATGCATGATGATTATTCACAGCCACCTGTCTCTCTCTCTCCCATCAGAGACATTCATGTATGAGTTGCAGTTAATTTTAAAGGGTTAGAAAGAGTTCATGGTCTGCAACTTTTCTTCTTAACTGTTTCTGTCTTCCTGTACGCACCACTGTATTTAGGTTTTATTCTATTTCTATATTTTAAAAGTTATTTGGGGGCTTTTGCCTTTATTTGATAGGAACAGCTGAGGAGAGACAGGATATGTGGGAGAGAGAGGGGATGACATGCTGCAAAGTGCTGGATTCGAAACCCTGGGTGCCCCCTATTTCTATATTTCATTTTTATTACTAATCAGCTAGCTAACACGCAAATCTAAATCCTGGCCCTGTACATATGAAGCCTTAGTGGGCCTCCTCCCTCTATAATATATCCATTGTCATGCCTGTACAAGTAATCTGTAATTAAGTGTTTATAATGCATTAAGAAAGGCTGCACAATCTGAAATCTCAGCATATTTCAGCCCTCTTTTCTCCACATACTGTACTATGTGAAGCTTTCACTATGAAGCTTTAAAAAAATTATAGAACATTATTTCTGTGAATTGTTTAAGTCTTTATTACACCCTGGCACAAGACAAAAGACTCATTATATATATTTATTATATATAATATGTATTTATTTATAATGTATCCAAACATGAAATTATATAGCAACAAAGGTCCTCTGTTTTGCACCACTGATTATGAGCATTATTATTTTACAGCATTCACTTGAAAGATTGGTGTAAGATCACAAGAAATACTATGAACAACGTGAGAAAGGACATTTGCTCAAATGTTGTTCTTGATGTAAATGAAATGCTAGTAGCAATACAAAATATTTTCTCCTGGCATGCGGACACAAAGCCCACATTCAGAGCTGTGCATGATGACATATTGGGCTGTAAAACACAGATAGATCCCAGCATGGGGGATGAGTGATATGGGCAGTTTGTGAACAAAGGCAAATTGCTTTGACCTACTGGGGCAAAAACTGCAAGGGCTCTGATTGGCAACAGTAAGTAAATTAGCTAGTAAGCTGCCAGACGCTTGGGGAAGGCGGTTAATTGAAGTTTATCTTTTAATTCTCATTTTCCTAACAATGAGATGCTGTTTCCATACAGTGATAACCTTCAGGGTGTGAAAGTCAGTGTCTGTGTGTCTCCAGGGGTTTGACCAGCACAAGTGAGAGGGAAGATCTCTGACTTGACCCTGTGGGCAGCTGATAGCTGGTCACCTGTCACGGGGCCTTCACACCATCTCATCGCATGTTGACATGGTGGTATTGAGCACCACACTGACCCAGGTCAGACTGCCCTTTGATCAGCAAACGTTCACTGAAACATTCTTCTCCTGTCAGAGTAACTGTAACCAGGAAGAGACGTGGGATTTTAGAAGAAATTGACCACCTATAAGAAATCAAACATTTTTGTTGAATATACAATCACAGAAAAAAGAGGTTCATTGCTAATTTGACTCATTCATTGATATTACCTTCCACACTGCTAAATCAGGGAATTTCAGACCAGTTGTGGAAGATGGAGAATCATTTTCAAAAAGAAGCAGTTGAGTTGTTTTGATAAAACTGACTTAACTCTTTTGTGCAGATTGAAGTTAACTAATTAGTCCACTGTGGATTGGTCTATCAGTCCCACATTGTCCTCAGTAGGTGGTGTGCTATTGATCCAGTGAGTCAAGTCAATCTACTCAATCAATTAGCAGAAGGTTAAAAGTGAAAGGACCCACAGGTGACAAAACGGAAGCCGGCAGTGACAACTACTGTATTTCATAAGCACTAAAATCTAATGTTAAAACAGTTACACATCAAACGTTTGGTTAAAGGAGTTGAAAATACGTGTTCATAATAATGTATTTGCTTAGTTTGCAGGGAAACCTAAATGAGTATAAGAATTAAACTCCTCTTACAAAGTAATGCGCAGCTGTTCTATCATCCTTGACAAAATAACTTGTTTTTGCTCTCTGAGAACATCACTGAGTGCAGTGAAGAGATGTTAGAAAGCCTGTGGAATGGCAAGCTCCTATTGGCTGCTGCTCGCCCGTATAAAGAGCCGCAGTGGCAAATTCAATCAGAACTACTGCGAGCATCCTCCGAGAGCCAGGCATCAGGACGCTCGATCACACTGGGACGATTTCTGGGCTGTTCTGTTGCTTGTTTTCGGCATTTTCTGCAAAAAAGAGAGAAATACTGGACCATCATTAACGTCATGAAGGAAAGGAGAAATACACAGCCGCTGGTGGTGAGATGTAAACTGGTTCTTGTGGGAGACGTTCAATGCGGAAAAACGGCAATGTTGCAAGTCCTGGCGAAGGATTGTTATCCAGAGGTATGCTATAATGTGGCTCATGTTTTTGAAAAGTGAACTTAAAATGTATGCACATAGAGCTGTTCTGCATTTTGGTGATAATCCGAGTGTTATATTCTCCTAAAATGATTGAATGTGGCAACAACAAAAAAATCGGTGCGTCTGTTGCAGTCACAGTTTTCATGCGCATTTTCATTAAAATTTCGTCCTCTTGGTTTATTGTGTATGCATTTGCCGTAATACTTTAAAATGCATAAGCTTTTTTATCGCATGATCAATTTATTCCCTACGCATTTGTGATTGCTTCATATTATATTGGCCTGAGCTGAATATTTCCTGCAGCTGCAGTTATTCATGTGATTGATTGATCCGAAATTGTATACGGCTTATTATTTGATTGACCCCTCAGTGTGTTTTTGGTTGCACTAATTAGCAAGATAAAATCCATTACCTGTAGCTGTCTGTCTGACTAACACCTCCCAACTAATGGCACCGTGTTGCTAATTGCTCCCCAGACCTACGTGCCCACGGTATTTGAAAACTACACAGCCTGTCTGGAGCTGGAGGAGCAGCGAGTGGAACTCAGTCTGTGGGACACTTCAGGTAACGGATCACCTTTTCTCTGTCTGTCTGGCCTATCATGGCCTGCCATTCTGCCGGCAGCGCTGAAGGAGACTGGGAAATTAGGCAATGCGCTTTGAACGTAATGAGCGTCTGTCTCAGCTGATAGGAGAGTTGGCCTTTGAATTTCATTCTAGATATTCCTCTTTTGGGAGCAAGAAATGTAGTTGTCATGACCATGTCCATCTTGGAAACAAAGGAGATAGCATGAAAGTGGTGTTTAAATACTTAAAGGCTTATGGGCAGGCCTGAAACTCTTTGTTTTGTTGATGCAAGAGCACACAAAATGTGCACTTGTTGAACTGCAGCTCTCAGTCATCTTACCGATCTCAATATTGCAGCTGATTAAATGACCTCTTATATCCCATTTTTGCATATAAAGGATTGACACATCTACAAGTGTGTTTCTCTGCCTAATATGTTTCACTGGAAACTAGGCAGAAAGACAGCGATTATTCCGCTTCACCTGTTGTTATTGCTGACTTTGTGCATCATATGTTCATTTACACTAAGCGTGAAAAAGAGGGTCATTGTGTCAGAGTGGATCTCCCCCGGGGTATGCTGTATGCTGGAGTGTTGACCTGGATACTGTGAACACGGGTCTGCAGCACCTGTTTGATTCCCCTCATCCTCACTGCACAATTGTTCCTCCCTCCAGCCCACCTTCCTCTCCATCCACACTTGTTCTGGATGTAGCTACATCCTCACTAGGTCACAAATCCTTTATGTAACAGACCCACTTTTATGAGATGATGCAGTATTTACTGCGTTCTCGCAGTTGTCACCCCCCACCCCCCGTTATCCAAAAGCCACAACAGGAAAAAAGTGAGTGTAATTCCGTCTGCAGACCAAATCCTGTTTTTTAATCCCAGACTGTGGACCTTGGGTCTGGCCAGCAGGAGTGGGCCTGGTGCCGGGGGATGATGAGCACACAGAGAGATATCCTGTTGAGCAGTAAGGTTTTCTGGAGTCAGACAGACAGGAGGCAGCTCAGAAACTCTGGTGACCTGCATTCGCCTCCATATGCTGCAATGGGTCACCCACTCGAACAACATGATGCAGGGGATTAAGGCTCTGAATAGGACCACTGGGTCACCCCTTCTGACTGAGCCACTGAGTTTGAGATGCTTCCTCTTTCTTTCTTTCTTTCTTTCTTTCTTGCTCGTTCCTTCATGTGCATATGCAGATATTCTTTTTACATTTACACTTTTAGTTCCTGCACATTGTTGATCGTTTCAGCTGTTTTCGTCCCCCTGTCGACGTCTGTCTTTGTTGCGTCCTCGTTATCCGGGCACAATCCAAATTTGCACAAGATAGTTTCTGGCTAATTTGCATCACAAGGAAAACTGAACGCAACAAACAAACACATGTCATGCAATATTCAGTACAGAACAACATATACAGTACACTTGCACATGCCTTACAGACAGTTGTAAATCAACCAGTTGAATTGATTGCAAAATGCATCACGGAAAGTTATTCATGTTGATGTGAAGATTTTTTATTTGCAACAGGCTTTAGGTTTGATTTAAAGACTTCAAGCAACTACAAGGAGTTTTTAACTGGTTATGAGACAGTCTCAATTTAATACTAATGCCTCTATATAACCTACATAAGCAAACAAGACCATCAGCAAGAAGAGTGGCTATTTCCATATTGGTACTCTTAATGCCTGTCACCATGTCCGATCCCCCATGAAATCAGACGAAGCAATTTACGGCACACAGCACACAGCCTGGAAGAGCCTATGTTTACAATTTCCCAGGCAAAGTTTTGCAGTGAGTAGTACAGTAGTACAGCCAGTTAAAATGAAGCGGGCTGAGATTTTTCTTTAGAGAATTTTTATTTTTGAGGTTATATTTTGTGGTTATGGCTGATACTGGGGCAGGATCAGCAAAGAGAAAAAGAAAAGGATTGACCGAAGAATTTAAAAAAAAGCTCAAAGGAACAGTGATAGAGAACAAGTGGAAACACGAGTCAAGCTTGGTCGGTCATTCAACAGATGGAGAGAATTGCGGGATTTGAAAGGATTCAAAACTGATCCTGAATTGGCCCTCGTCCTCCTAGACAGGTGTGTAATATGTCTATTTTATTTGGCTGTGTACAGTCCATGGAGGTATAGATCACGGTGGACATTACTGTAATACAACTAGCTCATAATGTAACATTTTATGTTGGCCTTGCTACCTTCCTTATTATTTTGAAGACATAACATTACTAGGGGGGGGTGCACGGTGGCAGAGCGGTTAGCGCCCCTGCCTCCCAATAAGGAGATCGTGGGTTCGAATCCCGGACCAGACCACGACCTCCCTGGGTGGAGTCTGCATGTCCTCCCCGTGTTATCGTGGGTTTTCTCCGGGTTCTCCGGTTTCCTCCCACCGTCCAAAGACATGCATTAGGTTAATTGGTGACTCTAAAATTGTCCCTAGTGGATGAATGTGTGCGTGAATGGTTGTCTGTCTATGTGTCAGCCCTGCGACGAGTTGGCCACTGTCCAGGGTGTACCCCGCCTAAGGCCCGAAGCCACTGGGATAGGCTCCAGTCACCCGCGACCCCGAACGGGAGCAAGCGGCAGAAAATGACTGACTGACATTACTAGGGTTTGTTGATAACCTTAGCTTTCAAAATGAAAGTCAACACAAAATGAAAGTTCCTTCTAGTTGCTTTAAGTGAATTTTCACTCTCTTGTTTCCCTGAGAGGAGACCTTACATCAGCCCCTCTTCTCCATCATTTGTGATAGATGACTCTCATGTATCTCATGTCAGGCTCCTGGCGATGGAAGAGAGGCATGGGGGCTATTTATTGGTCACACTGTACAGTTTCCTCTTCTTACTGTAATTTGCTCTAATTGCGTGGAGTTGTGCCACTGCGGCCCTACCACACTGAGAGGGTCTCCTCATTATCCTGACTCCCCTTCATTGATTGGACTGACCTCATCCCGGCTTGCACATGGCAGGCAGCTCCTTCTCCCAGCCCCCTTATGGATTGACAGACCAAAATCAATCCACCGGTTTTAATCAGCCTGGTCCAATCGGACACACAGGAGGGGGGAGAGAAAGAGCGGATAGCTAACACCGTCCAGTGGCTATAACTCATGAATAGTGAATAATGAATCTTATGGTGTTAGTGAGTAAATTATTTCAGGTTGAATGGTCTTGCTGATAAAGCCTTTGAGTTTAAGAGGATAGTGTATATGTAATCATTTCTTGTCTGATTAATGAATGAGATTAATTTGTAATGAACCCAATATCCATTTAAGCTGATGAAACAATCTGTATAATTGCAAAAGAGAGGCATTGTTAATAGACAATAATCATGTTAATGGCTATATATCAGTCATTTCTAATGGCCACTGAGCTTTTAGTAATTTTTAGGGTTCAGTCTGTTATAAAGATGCAACTAATAATCATTTTAATTATCGATTAATCAGTCGATTACTTTTATGATTAATTCATTTTTTGATCAGAGAATAGGGAAAGGTTTATGTCTGCTATTGAATTGTTTTGTCCAATCAACAGTCCACAAGATAATTTAAATGATATTAAACAGTGAAAAGCAGGACGTTCACACATTTGGGAAGCTGGAACCATCCAATGTTCTGTATTTTTCCATTATAACTGACTTAAATGATTAACTGATTGTCAAAGTGCTTGTCAACTGATTTTCTTTTTATTGACAAATCACTTAATGACTAATCGTTTCAGCACCAGTTTAGTTAAAGAATAAAGGACAAGGCATTTAAAAGCATTATTTTAGAGTACTAGTTTAGGCTGATGAATTTGATCAGGCTGCGTGAATTGATTCATCTTTTAATTGTTCTAACAATTGTAGATTTTTACCTCTGAGGCTCTGGCTATGACTTTGCTAAAGATTACTAGCAGAATACACTTTTAATTCAATGCACATCAGGGTTTGAGTTTAAATTTTTTAAACAATCTGTTCTTTGACTTGACTTCAAAATCCAGAGTGTGATTAGCTTTTGACAGGGTCAAGTTACAAAGTGAAGCTTGTTAACAGTTCAGACGCAGGGATGCTCAGGAACAAAGAACCGCCCTCTTTCTCCCTGCAGGGAGCTGACTGGCTCTGGCATGTGAAACCAGGGAACAACTGTCTGACGCAATGTAGTGTGTTTTTTGGCCTGGCTGTGAAGTCCGTGGTTATCAGCTGCAGCAGCAACACGGCTCCAAGCCGGCTGAGTGTGGGCGGAGGGGTAGGGCTACTCTCATCCCCAAATCTGTGAGTCATCCCATCACTGGATCATTAATCTGTCTGACCCCTGCCTTCTCACGGTAGGAGAGGAGTGTGCTAATGAAGAAGACAGGCTATGTCACTCCGTTGATTAAGCACACATGCACAAAAGTACACTCACACTCTCACTCATGAACACACGGAAAAGATCCTCCCCTCCCCCACCTGTATGCTCCAACACAAGGCCCGTCGTCTCAGCCTCTAAAGCCTACTTCTGCTGTGGCCCAATTTCCACCTCGACACTTAGCTCTGGGCACCGTACCATCAAGACGGATGGAGTTGAGCTCAGCTGCAGGAATTTGGTTATGCTCTTTTCTTCTCCTCCCATACCCCAGCAGCCCCACTCTCCACGTTTCATGCCTCAGAAACTCTCCATCTGTTGTAGAGGCATGCTGTTGAGAAAAGGGAAGAAAGGGAACATTTGGAGCATGCTTAGGCTCTGCATGTGCATTGATCTGTCTATCCAGGCCATTCTTTGGGTTGTTGCAATGGAGAGAAGGAAGGGAGAGAAGGAAAGAGACAAGAGACTGGTACTCTGTGATATCACACTGCAGGGGGTGAAGGATTAATGACATAGGAGGGCTCTTTGGGATCTGCCTCAGTAGGCTACAATCCTGTTTTCCCTCCTCTCTTCCTCCTGGCTTTTTCTTGCCACAATAGAAACAGCTATTTCTTCCAGGATTAGAAACTGGGTCCTGGAGTGTCAGGAGAGTGCTGCCAAGGCTTCTACTGTACCCAAACAGCATGCTGTGGAGCTTCAAATACTAATATTTACACATTCAAATAATTTATTATATTTATTCCCTTTGAAGATAGGATAAATACACCTACTGAATCATGCATCATTTGCCTAAAAATGAAAGATAAAATCAATTTCTGTGGGAGGGGGGGGGGGGGGGGATCCTATACATCCCCTCCATTTCCCATCCATTTTGGCAGGGTAACTAATTTGTCAGCTTTAATTGCAAAGACTCTTGGACCCCCTGTGCAGCTTTCAATTGATTGCTGCATTTAGATCAGTGGCCATTTAATGCAGAATCACACCCAGTTTCCCGGCAGTGTGATAGACCCTTGCGGGAGATTGAGAAGATTTATAGAGCGCCCTGCCTCTGACTCTCCTATGAGATTCCCCAGACACACACACACACACACACACACACACACACACACACACACACACAGAGACTCATCATCCTAGTGGTGCTAATTGTTCTGATTTTAATGTGTGTCAATTTTCACAGTCAACAAATGCAAAGTTGTCTCACAGATGAGCGTGGCTTTTTTACTCCAGCCCTAGGTGTAAATGGTGTTAGGGCAATAATTTAATTTGCATTCTTAAGGTGGTGACATCTGTCCTCTTTGTAAAAATACAGTCATAGTAAATAATTTAATTTAGAGTAGAACAAAGTAAATTTTCTATCCAAAGGCATAGAAATAGAGTACAACAAGCGTGTCCCTTTGTTCCTTTGCAGCAATGTTTACTTTTTCTCAGGGCATTGAGCCCTGAGGAATTTCATTGCAGCTTGTCATTATTCCACTCACAGCGCCTGGCAGCTGGTAAATTCAGTTTTACCCTTTGATAATGTGGAAAATCATTAAGTATTCATGAACCAGATCTATATGCGCACATCCATGTTGTGTGTGCTTTTTCAAAAGTGTTCTTCTGATGCATTGTTTTCTACACTGTAAATCAATTTGAATGGTTGTGTAATATCTAATGAGTGATCAAACAGACTGTTTTTGTTATCTGTAGCTATAAGGGGAACACTGAATCCCTTTTGGGACTCACACATAGCCTAAAGTAAACATGTTAATCCCATTGAGCTGCTCCTCTTCTGTTTCATCTGATCACAGATTGGGTTCACCTCTGGTTGCTGCCAAATTTAAATGAGTCTGTGTGTCATTAGGTGTGGTGTTGGCATGTGTGAATGTCTGTGGTCCCCTACTTTGTTGCAGAGCAGAGGAATGTCCCCAACAGTAGGTGGGTGGGCAGATTGCAGTGTAAAATGATTGATTGGCAGTTAGGGCGAGCCTTTATGGAGAAGTGGGAGGAATGCCTGATGTAGATGGTGGATTCCAAGGCTGTTGCTGTGGTAACAGAGGGACTGGAGATAGTGCGCGCCAAGCAGAGGATTTTTGGGGGGGTGGGTGGGTTTACTTAAGGATTCTGAGCATGAGTGGGAGCGTCTGCCCGCCCCGAGCCCTACCGTTCCACTTGCGTAATCTACTGCAAGAGAAGATCAATGAGGATTTAGTGCTCGATTGTCATCTTCTCTCCCTCTGAAATGCCAGCAGAGGATATAGGAGCAGGGAAAAGAGCAGTTTCAGGGACAGCAAAGTGACGCTCAGCAGGAGAAGTGATGCCGATTGCACTTAATCCCTGCAGCTGTATTCTCTTGCTCTGCCTCTGCCACTCTGCTGCTCCAGCACCCTTTCTGCTCTGACCAACTGCAGCAATCGATTCCTGAAACAATCTACAATTAAAATGAATTAATCATTGGCTTCAATCATGAACTCTTAAACATTTTACAATGCAGAGTTAGCCTAGACCCTTGAACCTTTGATGTGAAAATGTGCCTTTTCATATCAAAGGTAATGTGGCACCAGAAAAGTATGTGCGGTCCCCTGCAGGTCTGACCTCAAAGTTTTAAAAATATCAAAAGGCCTTTCCCATTCAACATTCAGGAACAAAAGAACGTACAAAGAAACTTTGAGAACTACAAAGTATGGAAACTACAAGTGTTACCATTTCACCATGAAGATGAGGAAAACATTGAGGCCAATATTTCAAAATGGTGGCTGTGCAAGATTCCTCTGAAACTTTTGTTGCACAAATCAGCAATATTCACCAATGCATTCTGCTTTGAGTGCCTGTGGTCAAAAGGGGCTGCGTTGAAGTCATTGATGGCACAAACTACTTGAAATCAAAGATGCCTATGTGATGCACATTAATAATCCTCTCTTTTTTGCCCTCTAAGGTTCTCCGTACTATGACAATGTGAGGCCCCTGTGCTACAGTGACTCCGATGCAGTTTTGCTGTGTTTTGACATCAGCCGCCCAGACACTGTCGACAGCAGTCTGAAGAAGGTAATGGTTTCAGTGCCTCACTCTCTAATTCTTTTTTGTACCCCACTGTCAGCAATTCCTTCAAATTTTGCTTGTTTTCGTGAAAGTATACTGTTGGACTGTGGAGTATACATTTATAGGTTATTATTTACTCCACACTTTCGTGAAATGGATCCACTGAACCGACTGTCCTTTTTTGTTTCCACAGTGGAAAACTGAGATCCTGGACTTCTGTCCTAGCACACGTATCCTGCTCATTGGCTGTAAGACCGACCTGCGCACAGATGTCTGCACGCTGATGGAGCTGTCCAATCAGAAACAGACTCCCATCACCTATGAGCAGGTGAGACAAAAAAAGTAACACATGTAGTTTTTTAGGAATATAGTCGATGCCATATTAAAATTATGAACAAAATGGCAAAACAGTATGACCACCACACTTAAATAGTACAGTTATTAAACTTTTGCTTTACAGAAGTCATTTTGTTGCTATATTTTACGTTAGGGCTATAAAATATATATATATATATATCCAAATAATCAGCAGACCTTCTTTGTTATTAATATATATCACGATATCTGTTTTAGGCTCCACTTCCACTTATTATTTCCAGCTGGAATTTTCAAGTATTTCAGAAATCATTTTGAGAAACTGACTCATTAACTTCTTGAAAAACATCTTGATCACAATTATCACTATTTTGTCTTTTGTATGATGACAAAGGTTTTCTAAGAACATGGTCCACCTATTGTCACCTAGAGAATTCAGTGATTGCATGCTCATCATCCTCATTATTAATTTCACAGCCATTTTATGAGCTTCCAGGCATCTTTTCCTGAACTCCATACTACATGGCAAACCTGCTGCAAATAGAAAACAATGAAAATGTATTAAAGGGTGTTATGAACAGCACCCTTCATCACTTCATTTATTGTAGGGTTCTGCTATGGCCAAGCAGCTGGGTGCAGAGGCATACCTGGAGTGCTCAGCGTTCACCTCGGAGAAAAGCATCCACAGCGTGTTCCGCACCGCAGCGATGGCCTGCATCAACAAGCTCCAGCCTCTCCCGAAGTCCAGCCCCACCCGTCGCCTCTCCAAAAGACTTCTCCACCTGCCCAGCAAATCGGATTTGCTCTCCTCCACCTTCAAGAAGGAGAAGGCCAAGAGCTGCTCGGTCATGTGAGTGAAGACCTCTTGGGTTACAGTCATCACATGCGACCCCAAGCCCCTGCCTTTTGGTCTCGGGGAAGGGGGGGTGGGCACGATGGTTTTATCAGGGCTTCCTGCTGAATCTTTCCCTCACCCCCCCGGAAACCAAACACCCCACAGAAGAGGTGGACACCTCGCTGTCCACTTGCTCCTGAACCTTTTAGCGCACATCTTTTTCCACTACTGTTTAACTTGCTTTCGAACAAATAATATCAGTCAAAGTTTGATCATTGAGCTATCATTTTTTCACCTGTAAACAGTATGCAACTACAATGGTGTTACATCTGTCTGAGTTTACTATCTCTAGGCACATGTTGATTTTGTCCAAATTGGAAATGTGCAACGTGTGACGTTTAACCTTGTGATGTAAATGCCTCTCAGACAATTCAATGGATATTTTTCTAAGTACAAAAATATATCTAGCATGAAACTGTCAGGAATGAGCAAAATCCTGTACATCCCTCTTACTAAGGTATGTGGGGTGTGAAATAGCTTGTCGCTGGTGTCCCCATTTAGGCCTGTGAAAGATGTAGATGGAGTAGTGGGACAAACCACAGTGAGAGCTATTATATAGAGAGCTCATCTCATTGTCTCAGTGGTGATGAGAGCAGGGATAAGAGCTGTGAGCGCAGGCTGCTGTGCAGACAGCAGTCTAGACTATTTCAACCTGCATGGATTGTTGATGCATGGTTGTGTAGCTCTGGACAGCGCTGCTCCGCAGGCTTTCAGTGGACTAAGTGGAGGAGGCTGAAGAGGCAGTGTGTACAAAACGAAATGAGGACACACACAAAATGAAAGGAGGTTTAGTCGGGCTTCCGGTGTCTCTGCTGTCACAGCTGGAGTCTATTTTAAAATACTATTTCGGTGATGGGACAGACACATTTTACAGTAATAGATGTGAAAGGATGCTTTTGTTGTGACCAAGAGCATAAACACAAACAGTTCAATGCCGACCTGTTGAGTGTTGTTTATAAAGCTGTGGCTGGGTATTGATGCCAGTCAAAGTGTTATGAGGCATATTTAAAAGCATAGGATAATGCCTACCTAAGGCAGGCTGACTGCAAATGGAAAAATCTGGTTTGTAGTTTAGAAAAGATTTGTAGCATTGCGTTGTTGAGAGTTTTTCAACAATTCTCAAATGGTATGCAGTTTTTAAAAATGCCTTTCCTATCATGTTCCCTGAAGTCATTGAGATTTTTTGACTACTGTAATATGCCTGTGGATTTCTCTCATTTGCAACAATCCAATGTAGCACTCCCGACTTTACTCTACTCTTCCAAGATGACTCTAGTTTTTGTGTCGTACACTCTTGTTAATCTATTGACTTCTAATAAGCAGCACCTACTGTAGGTTACAATGACTACGGAGCAAAAATTTGACCCTTTTCTGAGCTTAAATCTTTGGCTTCATGGTTATATGTTTGTGCAGCATTGCTCTCTGTGCTTCTAACCATAAAGCAATCATGATTTAAGTGCTTGTGATGCAAGGTAACCTGTGTGGCAATAAAGATGCAGCTTTGTGATTACTGTCATGCTATAGTGCTCCATGGACATCCACGTTATAGACTGAAACTGTCTCTGCTGTACAAAGAGGCTGCTGATCTGTGTTTGCCCCTGGTATATAGAATAGCCAATGATGATGTCGTACTGAAATAGATCAGAGTATGTGAATAAGAGAGAACGACGCTTTTTGAGTTGGAGATTCTAGAATTTGCTGTCAATTTTACATAATAAAAAGTATTTAGGCAGTATGACTGAGTGAGTTGACAGTGCAGTATATGCTTTCAAAATTGGAAATCTACTTGGAAACATTCAAATGTCTACCAATCATCTTGTAAAAAGGGCTAGTGTGTGGAAAAAAATGAAATCATGTGGGACTAAGGAGAACAAGTAATCAAAATGCACAGGCTGGCCCTGTCCAAAGAAAGCTATTTTTCCATTATTTGTTTTTATGGTTGCTGTGTATTTTGTTTTTTCTTTTTGGTATTTAAAAGCATGATGTGAGTCCCAGCGATATTTTGGAAATATCTCACTGAAATGGTTGTAGCGTCTTTATGAAGCTGTGGACTGCCCTCGGTAGTCAGAGGAACTTAAAGTGGTGATTTGCACAAAGGCTTCCAGTTCATGGTCACACACCAAATTCCTCAGCATTGCCTAGCAACAATTCAGCATAGGAAACAGAGGCTGGCTCTTGGGTTGGTTGTGTGGACAGAGAGGGTTGGCTCACAAGCAGACATCCCCCATCCATTTTTAAGGCTTCAGTTACGCATTTATTGCCAGGCTTGTTCAAAAAAACATTTCCTGATATTTTTCTTTGGATTAGGGAGCTGATGCCAGGCCCAATGATGATGGGATAGACGGGCGACTCACAGACCATGCCAGTTAATATGCAGCCTTTGTGTTGTAGTCAGTGTGTGGTACAATGGTGCAGTCAAACTCCTAAGCATGTCCTATTGAAGTTGTATGATTGTACATACCGTCTCTTGTTTTATAATCATTGTAAGACATCTTCAAGGATGTCACATGAAAATATTGTTGTTGATGTGAATATTTATTTGGTAGCTATTTTTTGCCTTTTGTTTGATTGACATGTACATTTGTTTAAAATCTATTTTGGAAAATTAACTTTAATTTTTCCCTTTTTTTGTTTGTTTTTGCTGTGTTAAATAAAGCTTGCCTTGTTTGGCACCCTTGAATTGTCATTCTCCTGTCATTTTAAAGTTAAACCTTTAACAGTTCCTTACCAAAAAAACTCCATTCCCTGTGAGGGTATTCTTTAATATATACTGTACCTTCAGGCTTTTACACATAATTATGATATACTGATTTTGATTTACACTTTCGTCAAAATCACATGGGCTTGATCAAAAAGCTTTACACATGTTTCAAAAAACTGTTAAAATGTGAAAATAATGCCCATCTAGTTTAAACCCTGCTGTCGTGTCTGATCACATACTTCTGAAAGGGTTATAATAAAAGTGACCAGATGTCTCCAGTGGTGTATCACTCCAATCATATCTGTAGTAAGTGAGGTGCTTATCTTTTCCACTCTATCAGTGCTCATAATACCTTTAATAGGCTCTGTGTCACTGCATGCATGCAGAGCATGTCTCATTAAGGATAGAGCAAATTTGAATCACGATGGATGGGGGATTACTGTCATTTTCTATTACTTCAACCCTGAACTAAGATCATAGCCACTGATGATCAGGGAGTTATTATCACAGCCTGAGAAAAGAAAAACGTCTCAGTCAGATGTGTAATTGACAAATGGTTAACAGCATGATAAGCATAATAAGGATAATAGACAGGAAAGGTGTTATATCCACAACTTACAAAGTAAAATACCTACTTTGCTGGAACAATAAAACAAATTATGTTTCAATTATGTATAATATTATTTTGAAGGTAATGAAAAGCATACATTCTAAGATCGGTAGAGAGATAGGTAGCCAGCACTTGGCACACATTCATCCTTACAGGTTGTTGGAAATCTTCACAGCTTCCCTGTCTCTTCTGAAGATGCACAAAGCTGCTGCTCTCATCTGTCTTCAAACACATCACATCTGGTCACTGGCAGCTGCAGAGGTGTCTGAAACTGGCCTCATGCCACAGAACGGGGCAGAGTTGCCAACACGCCAACCAGCCCATGTGCCCTCCCATTACCTCTTCTTCCAGTGCTACAGACTCTGACTCTATCTAGTGCTAATAAGCTCTAATGACACTGTGCAATGTCTGCAAAGTAGAGGTAGAGAACTAAGGGCATATTAGAAAAAAATTGCAAACCTATCATCACCTTTTAATGATATTAAAACGGATATGGCAAACTTGTTAGCAACCAGTTTTCTATTTAGCAGCAGACATGGAGCAACATTTTTTTTTTGTGTCCACCTGATGTAATGATGTCCAATATTCACATATTCATTTTATCTCTATTTTACTCTCCACCAACTCCTAAGGGAAATATCTGGCTCTTTAGCTGCTAAATGCACCACTATGTTCACCAGCTAATGCTTAACCCTTACTGTCTGTTGTTTGGCATTGAGCAGGTAGTGTACAGTGGGTATTTAGAGATTTTTTGTTGGAAATGGCTTCCTGCTGTGGCCCAAAGCACTAAAGTTGCTGGCTGTAAAACCAAAACAATGAGCTGTGAGTCGCTGAAACGGGTGATAATTATCTGTAGGTTCATCATTACAAGCACCTCCATTCATATAAAACTGGCATTTGATCCATTGATCAAAGTATTTCAAAGCTTTGATGCACGTATATGTTTTCGTCAACATTTTCACCAAAAGAGATTTATTTGATGGTAATATGCTGTAAATGGTCCTGGACTGTTAAAGAGACCATTATTGCGATTACATTTACTTGTGTATTCATATGATTTCTTGTCAGTTGATTCTGGGTGGAGCTTTGCAATGGCAAGGCACCAAATTGTGTGGTAAGGCAAACATTTTGCTCATGATATAGTGTTGGTGTTGACCGTTAAAGGTAAAACATAAAATATCACCCAAGACTTCAATGTGTTTTCCACATACTCTCATCAAAATGCATTGAAACATTAAAAAATGGGTGTGAGGACGTTGAACCTGAGCTGTCCTCATACAGTAAACCTCTTGCTGCTTTTTGCTAAAAAAAATAAATAAATCTGCTGCTAAGAACAAAATTAATTATGGGATGTCAGTGGGGTGGATGCTGGAGCACCTGAGGTAGAGGTTGACATTGTACACAAGCAGGCACACACACTGGGTGTGAGGACATGTAAATGGGCCACATACGCTGCTAGTCTTGGTAAATTAGGCCAACATCTGGACAGGCACAGAGAGTTCAATTGCCCACTCAGCTGTGGCTTGTACCTCGAGGCCTTGGTTAAGGCAAAGTGGCATCGTGGCACAGTCCAGTGAGCTTTCAGGATCAACCCTGCCATTTTGTTAAGACTTTGCCATACACAGCCACCTTAGAAAAGTTCTTTGTCTCCAACACAAACAGTGGGCCACTTTGACTGAGGATTACTGTGTTGCTATGGACAAAAGCTGGAGAGAGAGAGCATTTTACCAACACAAAGCCAGTTCAACAGGCCATACAACACAGTGGATTAATTCTGATTCACACATGTTTAACTAATCACAATATCAATCCACGTCACAAAATTTAATTCATAAAAGTGTTAACATCATTATGTCCCTGGTGACATGTAAATCAATTCATTAAAATCTAGATGATGATGGAAGATGCTCAAACAGGCATTCTCCCTTTCATTGTAGTTATAGTGATTATATTTTAGTTCAAAGGTATGTGCGTCCAAAAAAATAAAAAATAAAATAGGACTGAGACCTGACAGCTTAGTACAATGAGTCAGTGTTCAGGATGGACTGGACAGTTTTTCTGCGGATCTGGACAAAGGGTGATCTGAGGGGAGTTATGCAGCACTGAGTGGACAGCCCTCAGTGCTGTTGTGTAATATAATCACCATGTTCTGGGTCCTCAGATAACTCTGTGCAAGGACTCAACAACACAACAGCACATTCCAGAAGTAACCTGTCACCTTATGTTTCCTGTTTGTGTGCAGGCAGATTCAAATGTACCATATTGTCTTCTAAAAAATAAAATGAAATTGCTACAGCAAAAATGGCATGTATCCATCTACACGCATCTGTGCAGATATGTGCTAATCTTTGATTACTGATGAGGTGTGATGAGGTGTCGAGTCCTGCAGTGTGCGCAGGACTCTCTCTCTCTCTCACAGACACCAGATTCTCTGCCTCTGCCGCAGTGCAGGGCAGGGCCAGAATATCCAAACCCATCAATTCTAAATTCAGCCAGTTTTGCTCTCAAAAAAGGTTTAGAATAGTAGGATTTAACAGGAAATGATCACAACATTCCTATTATGCCGTTTATCCTCACAAGCTCTATACAAGCTCTTGCAAAGGCTGGCAGTAAAATCTAGATTTTTTTTTTTTAAACAATGTTCTTTTCAGATGCACAATCACAGATTAAATAATGGACTGAGGTTTAGAGATGAGTGGCTATGCATTCATGAGAAGACCAACATATTCTCTTTACTGTATATCATTATTTCATATATTGATGACTTTTGTAAAATCCTCACCGTACAAACACATCCACGCTATTGTCCCTTTACAGTACACACCACACCAGCAACTGTCCACCTGAACAGATCAGCTCTCTTTATCTCAGAATCAGAATCAGAAAAGGCTTTATTGCCAAGTAGGTTTACACATACGAGGAATTGTCTTTGGTATTTTTTTACTCATCTTCAGTTTCAGTGGGGACTAAACACAATGTTGCAGCTCCAACACCACCCCCACCTCTCTGTGTGACCTCTGGCCCTAAATTCCCACCTGTGGCTAAACCTACAGCTACGCTAGAGCTCTCTCTTGACCTTGTGTTTCCCTGGCAGCACCACCAATGAGCTCAGTCAAATGTGATCAATTGTTTAATGTTCCCTGTGGCCACAGTGGGAAAACACAAATGTTGTTTTTTAAAGGAATCAAGAAATCGCTGTGTTGCTTTTAGAATACATTCTTATGCGTTGACCAGGATGGGCCAGAAACGTCTCTGTGGCACAAGTCATGCAAATTGAGCAGATGCGGGTATATTCGGCTTATTCTAATCCTAATATGCAATTTATGTGTGCGAGCATTGACTGTGGTAAATGTTTACTTGCTCCTATTTGCCAGAAGAGCAGATTTCCTCAGTCTTGTTTACATAAAATGGCAGATATTTGTCTGCAGAAAATCTAAATGTGTACATTGTTGTATTGTTCATATTATACAAGGGATGTTATGTTGTGCATGACTTAACGTAAGGTGCCCTGTAACAATTTGTAGTGCTTTATGTATGATATAGGCTATACTGTATGTTTTATTTTAACCTAAAAAGGACTGCAGATGAAAAGTGGAGTGCAATAAATCAAAAGACAATGTTTATGTTTAATTTTGAACATTACAGTTCATTACAAATAAATAATTTATAAAAACTGTCCCTCTCTATTTATGAGCGTGTTTGTGTCTTAGGTTGTGTTGGTGACTCTATTGTGCACATTTTATATGCACCGATCCAAAACTTACATCCAAAACATAAACGCAGTAGACAAACACAAACACACACACAATATGCACATGCTCTGTGCCCCTTCTTTGTGATCACTGGGCAACCGCACACAAAGGCCGAGGCGTGCTCTGCTGTGCACAATATGACACTGTCTGAGCATGAGAAGTGAGGAGGAGCACTGGGCTGTACCCTCAACACACAGAAACACACACAGAGAAACACACACAGTGGATTTGGCTACGGGCCACATCCTGCGTGTGTCTGCACAAGCCAACATAACATGGAGACATCCAGTACAGCGCCCATAAGCGCCATCCCCTCAGCTGCACCAGTGGAGAAATAAGCAGGGCCTCGATGCTTTGTCCTTCATGCTGATTAAAAGGCTAGATTAGGTCAGATGCAGCAGACTGAGAGCACAGCAGTGATAATTACTCCATAATTACACCTAAACACACATTTTGTCTCTGCTGCGTTTCACCACCATCATTTTACTTTTTCTTTTTTTTACTCAGTGGTTATGTGCAAAAGCATTGCTTTAATTGCACACATCAAAGTACTGAACCCATATCTGGCAGCCTAAATGTGAAGGATGCTCTATAACTTGAACGTCAGCAACCCTTTATGGGACCAGTGCATTCCTCCGAACAGAGCATGTCTCCATCAGTGATCAGTGTGCATGCATGTGTGCAACTGTTATCCCTGAGGTCCCTGCAGCTATGAGAGAAGTATTAACAGTGGGGGGGAAGGATGGGAGACAGACAAAAGGGAGGCCGAGGCTATTGCAGGCAGCACTTTTTCCCCTGCCACTCCTCTTTTGGGAACCATGGCTACAGGCGGGAGCATGTGCCTTTAGTGGTTTGAGGGAGAATGAGGTGTGTGTGAGGCTTAGTCAGGGATGCACGCGGGACCAGAGGGCTCTCCCACTGAGCAATAACTCTCCTGCTCTTGCTTGGGGGGGTGGGGCGCAAAGAAATAAGGAGATGGGGAGTGAGCAGAGGCCCGGGGGAGAGGAGATGGGAGGATATCTTGAACAGCTCGGTGTCTTTAAGTCTAAACCTCAACTCTATTTTACTTCAAAATGAAGTGGACTTTGAAGGAAGAAAGGCTAGCTGTTTGCACTGCTGCAACAGATACGGACACTGGAGTGTTAAAAGAAGGAGGAGTGGATCTAAGAGAAATGCTGAGCCCAGCAATGACATTGATCCTTAGTGACAAGGGAGCTGTAAAAGTACTGAGAATACACACACTAGAAGGATGTTCTTGCATGTACATACTCAAACGGGGAAGTGAAGCATAGAGAAAATTCACATTACATAAGCACTGCATTGGGAAGAGGTCTTTTCTGGCAGGAAGCATCCACAGAAAACTGAAACGAGCCAAGTTGCAGCGAATATGTAAAGATCAAACAGAAAACCTATGAGGAAACGTAAGAGAGGCTTATATGGTCACTCTTTCTTACAAGGCAAGCGATGCTTTGTTTTCAGTGTAATTATTTAACTGGCATTTGATGTGCTGATCTGCAACAATTCCATTGCAGGGATATGTTGTCATGACAACAGGTAGCACATCTGTGATAAAAGCATGTTTCCTACGTTTTTTTACAGACGAAAAGAAGCGGCAGACGTACAATGCATGAATTTTTGAAGGAGACAGTAGAGCTGTGCAGATGCCTTTTCAAAGAAAATGTTGTCAGTCCTGTTTTACTATCTAACGGCAATGTGCATCTTCCTGTCTTACAGTATAACAAAGGCGTCAAAAGCCTGGAGTAGATACAGTATGAGCCTCAGTCACAGCAGTATTTTCAGCAGCACATGCAGTACAGATAATGAAACAACACTATGATACATATGAGACAGTTAATGACCTCAGGAAAAATGAGTCCTGCATGCCAAGGTCTTGGGTGGATATGGCTTTAAGCTCACTGCCAACCTGAGCATCCATGCCGTCTCTGCCAATTCCACTGTGTTCAAGGGAGAGGAACACAATTAGCAGACATTCATCTTTAGGCTGGAAATTAGAAGGTCATGACATTTCTAACTATCTGTGGAACTGTCACACTTGCGCCACCGTCTGCATATATTTACTTTGCCTCTCATTTATTTATCATAAAATTATGCAAAAGATAAATTCAAGAATGTGTTACGCAACAGTAAAACTTTGTCAGACCAGCAGACTGCAAAGTGCAGCATCAGTACCAAGCAGCGGGGTTCACAACATTGGTACGTGGTTTCATGTTTTAAATCACAGGCCAAACATTTTTGTTCGGCATTCTGTATTTAACTCAAGGCTTACCTGCCATTGTCTGTCAGCTATAGTGTCCATGCACAAACAAGTTGAAAAAATTGTGAGATTGCAACTCTGGTACATCTCAGCTCATTTAACCCAGTCCTGGATCTGTGGTGCTAAAGACGAATGAACTGCATACGATGAATTGTTCTTAAAGAGAGGGGTTGAACAAAGGAACATATTTTACAGAGGAAGGACAGTGCACATCAATGATCCTGTTTGAAGTTCCTACCTGGCAGGGGACAATATCTCTTCTTCCTTGCATTGCTCTTACCTACCTTTCCACTACGCTCGCTCCTCATTACACAATCATACAAGCCCTGATAGCCTTCATAAATAAAGCCAGGCTCCCTTTTTGCGTGTGCATCATCACCTTTAAAAAGGTGGAAAAGAAAGTACTTTGAGATGAAAGAGAAGTTTTTAATCAATGCATGGTCTAGAGTCTGGAATGCAGTCTGTTACTATGCAACACATCAGCTCCAAAGATATTCCCATGGAGGATTTTCATCCGCCCTGTCTGTGTCCTCCCTCCCAAAGCTGTTTTTTCTTCTTTCTCTGTTTCTTCTTCCTCTTCTGTTTGACTGGCATATTCCTAGTGTTTTGATTCACAGCTGCTTGTGGGCGTCTTTGAAAAGTAAATATGCATTTTTTCCTAGTTGCTATCCTTCCTGCCTTGATGCTGACTGCAGAAGGCTTAGAGGCACCTTTGTGACAGGAATCAGTATGCCACACTGGCAATATTTAAATGCTAACTCTCTCCCTCTTCTCTATCTTTCTCTAATTACAGAGATGGCTTTTGATGTTCAGAAAAGCTCTTGTGTGGGGACAAAATATTCATAGATCTACATTGTGTTTAACTGTGTTACACCATATTAGGCTACTGTACATTATACTCTCATTTCAATTTTTTTGTGATATTTGGTTTAAAAAACAATATTTTCAATCTTGCAAGTCATGAAATCAAGCAGGAAATCTGGGACTTTAATTCTGTTTGCTGTTGATTTTACAGTATGTATGCCAGGAACTTAACCGATTTTGAAAATGATTTTCCCAAAGATAAGCTTTAAGCATCTCTCAAGAATTCCTTATTATTTGGGGTTTGCGAGAGGTAGGCCATATTCGCTGGTAAAGCTACTTTAATTTTTCCAGTCTGTTACTGTACTAGGTTGGTAGTATAACCTGACCAAACTTTTTTTTCTGCAAAAGGGATATCAGTTGGGCTATGAATATGAAATCTGTATCTATATCTGTATCTTATGACTCTAGTTGACTAGGTAATCGTATGAGGACAAACTGTGGCAGGAATGGTTATTCACACAACATTCTCAAGTCTTGTTTTAATTATCTGATACAATTAAGCTTTCTGTTTACTCTTATGGTTCAACGTCCAAACTGCTGAGCGAGCTCATTGTTGCCACAAGGTGCAGCTGTTCCATCTGCTAATTGTAAGAAGTCCTGCTTAGCCCTCTGGAAGTGTGACGTCTCAACACATCACACATCAACAAACCTCAGGTGAAGCTAAGGTGCCCACTTTGCAACCGCAAGGATTCTCCCTCTTCACACACTTAATAACCTTGAGACATTAAAAAAACTCTGGTAAGAGACTAGTATTCCGTGTCTGATAGTTCTGCAGGTTTGGATCTGTATCAGGTCTCTGCATGGATGCTCAACCTGGATTGTAGTACAAGAAATAGTTACATCAAATGTGGGTAAATAAAATCTTTGTGTGGCCCACAATATTTGTCAGCAAGTGCACTCAGCTGCAGCAGAGAATGCTTTTTCAGACTACACTTTGGCACAGCAATATAAAATCTACAATTGTGCAAGCACTACATTTTTCTTGAGCTGGTCCATGTTTATATTTACATTGTATATTCAATGTGAATCCTTAAAAGCTTGTGCACAGGATCATGCCTAAGCCCAATTGCTTACATAATAATGATGCTTTCTCTGTAATTTGGCAATTATTTGGAAAAATGATTGAAACTAATTCAAGGTATCAAGGTTAATATTTTTCATTTTACAACACAGGTTTGCACAATGATTTCATTGTTGTCACCCCTTCATACTACACACACATAAAACATATATACAAATATTTAAATTTAAATTGAATAAAATCAAACTAAACTTAATTATAACAATATATGGTTATTTATTTACATATACTAATATACATATATACCTAAACACGTAAATACTCAGAACGTATGTACAGTATGTGAAATGTCAGTGTTCCACGTCATTTACTTACAGTGGAGTGCACAGGATGATTCGATTGCATTCCATGAGTTCTTCTTATGTAGTCTTCAAGTGTAAATAAATGGGGATGAAACACAGGTAATCCATTAGATATCTATTTGCATGTGTAATTTTGACTTTCCATTCACTTGAACTAGTGGTATGCCAAAATGAGATTTGCTTTATATCAATAAAAGGGCTAATTTCAAACAGTACAATAACTGGTGCCTCCAAAGTCTCAATGCTGCCCACAAGCATAAGTTGGGCCACTGGATATAACCTTCCCATGTAAAATATACCAGGCTGTATTAGAACTCAGTGCAACTCACAATATTACTGAACAGATTCTTTTAATACCTGCGGAGACATGTGTCTTCACAGAGACACGTTTCTGCCAGCTTGTGTAATAAAAAGAAACAGATTTTCCACTAATGTGAAAAACTATCTCCAGACAGCTGTTGCAGTTGTTCAAAAGAAAGACAGACCTTGGTTGAGATTCTCGGTTGTAAAATGATAGAGGGGTCATGCTAGTTGCCATGACAGCCACAGCTAATTGCTATAACATGAGGCAGTGTGAGAGTGGAAGGCCAAGGCTGAGGATGGCAGACAGGAAGGACAAGAAAGGAGTTTGGCATCTCTCAATGCACCCAGAAAATATTTCCTAGACTGTATTTGCAGGGGGTTTTGTTCAGCTTTTGTTAAATATATCCATGTTGCTGCACAGCCAGTTGTAGTTTCACATGAATGAGACTATGAGGTTGGGTATTGTGTATGATATGAACAAAATCACTTATATAAGCATGATAAACAACTGTGAACAACACCGTTCCTGATTTAAGTTTGGAGAGGTAATTACTGGACATTGTTTTAATCTCTCTCACAGAGAACAGATGATGTAGCTGCTATTCTCATATCAAGGATAAGCTCAGCTGTCGCCAATGAAGAACAGCTTGAGCAGAGCGTTCAATCTGTGATGCTGTCTACCCAGCCAAAGACCCCAATAGTTGCCAGCTCTGCTGTCAGTAAAGTAAAGTCAGTAAATCTGTCAGCATTACTAAGAAAAGCAGAGGGTCTGTTCTGCTAAATCAGGCAGACAAAAAGCCATGTAGCCCCGGCTATGAATCAGAGAACAGAATGTGAGAAACCGCCTCGACAAACACACACACACACACACACATACACACGCTCAAGTATTCAGTAGTGCATATCCGTACATACTGTATGCACAGATGCAGTCAAGGGCACACAGACAAAAGCCACAGAAGCACAAGCACCCACATACCCACCTTCACTTTACTGTTCTTAGGCAAACAGCCTTAGGCACAGTGAATGAGCGTGTCAGCGATGTGGGCTGACATTCTGTCACACAAAGAGTGTGTGTGGAGACAGATGCCTCCTCAGCTTCCTCCGGTCCATTTACCTAACATACAAACACGGGCTGAAATATCCTTATTTGTCCTTTATGATTTGGATGTAGAGACTTTTAATTCAGGGAAGCCAGATAATCTTTATCTCTGTCGACTTTGGCAATAAAAGCGGAAACTGGGTGAAGATATAAAAAACATACCTTCAAAGGTAAAAGTAGGCTATGTCTGGTGGAGTTGATCCTCATTACAGTGAAGGCAGACAAAAAGTAGCGTGCCCTGCACCAAGATAGACAGGTATATCTGTGATTGGGTGTTAGCACCAAAGGATGAGGAGGCAGGCAGGCAGGCGATGTGCCAGGGTACTCCCCACAGCCAGGGACACTCTAATTAAGGAACACAGTGGGGAGAGGGGGTGAGAACAACAGCGCTGCATTGTCACATAATGATTTTCTTATCATCTCTAGTACAGGAAACACTGCACATCTCTCGTCTGATGGGTATGCATGTCTATGTGTTTCTTGGGAGCCCCTCCTGAGCGGCCGTCTAGTTGCAACCACAAAGTATTGGTGCTATTTTCAGGGCCTGACAGGAGAACAACAGCATAGAGGCACGTTTGATGGAAATTAATGAAAGCAGCTACAGTTGTATCCATCTTTAGCCATACACTGAGAGCTTACTTTCACTCCATCATCAATCCATTTTATAGGGGAGGCTTGTCACTGGGCATTTACATTGATGCTTGTTTTATCCACCCACAATATTGCTCTGCAGAATCATTGATACATATTTATATCTCTGGTTACATTTACATTTCATTCTTTGACCCTATTCCCAGATGTCCAGATGGTCAATGAAAGGGAAGGGAAATACCTGAAGAGAGGGGAAGAGTTATTCACATTTAATTAGAATTCTGGACCCAAGGCCATACTTTATAAATGAGAGGGCAAACAAGATACTGAGAGTCCATGCAATTTTTTTTTTTCATTTTAATCAAGAATAGAATTTGCATTTAAATAATAATGCGTGAAGAAATAATAATGCGTGAAGAAATACAGTTGGCCACTGTCCACTGTCCAGGCCTATCCCAGGCCCAAAGTCACTGGGATAGGCTCCAGTCACCCGCGTCCCCTAACGGGACTGACTGACTGACTGAAGAAATACAGTCAGAGAGGATGTCTTCTTATAGAAACACTCTCCAGCCTTTCACATAGAATATTTTAATTTCAAATGTGGGTTACATTCACTGAAATAAAACTGAATTTTAGAGTAGTAGATATGTTTATTGAATTCCCTCTCTGTATGTTAGGTATGTTCAGTGCTCCATTTTTCTTTCTTTTTTTTACAATCTGCTTCTTTACTTAGAAAGACAATTTTGTAAGTCACTGTAAGTCATTCTTCTGTTGAAAGGTGTAAATCATAGTAATAAATCACAACAAAATATACAGATATGTGATGAAATGTTCATGAAGTTGTATCAGGAGATGCTGTATGTGCTTTCCATTTACACAATACAGCAGAAAGGAATATAATATATAATTGGCAGAGAAAACCCCATAAACAACAGTTAATAGACAAGGGGGGATGGGGGGGGGCTACATTTGACCAGATGGGTCCTGGTCTGCTTCATGAGAGCAGCAGATGCCCTGAGATCCTAGGCCACAGAACTGCCCCCAGCCGCTAAACACAGAGCACTAAAGAGGCCGAGCCCAGTCACATGTGCACTCTTTCTGATATAGAAATATAGGTTAAAGGTATTTCCTCATCCTACAACTCTATACTGTCACCCCTGAGAAGAAAATTAGCTGGATATTATTCATATTCAGTTATAAGTTAAATGGCTGCTGGTCAGAGAGCCCAGTGAAAAGCAAAAAAAGATATTTTATGTTCTGCTTTGCTGCATGAAAAGAGATCTGAGACAGTAAAATGCTTCTCTGTTTGCCATATTTTTAGGTTTATTTGTGCTGATGTTTGTTACACCTTTCATATGAGTACAGACATGGTGTATAACCTGCTAATTACCTCAATTAAAGAAGAGCACGAGCCTTGAATTATTTTATCTTTATTAACCTTTAAACAGAATATGCTATCTGTCTGTGCATGCAACTACCACAACTCATCTTTAACAGAATTTGCACTGCCATAAGAAATCCAGAGATGATCAGTTCAACGTGGTCAAACCCAAGGTGATAACCGTTGTCTCTGTTGTAGAAACAGTGTAAGTACGCTGCTGCTAAAACTGCCCCGAGCACCATAGAACACATGACTCATCATCCATAGCAGATGCTCTGCTCCTCTCACTGACTTTGGGCGATGAGGTTTGGGAGGTGCTGCGGGACTGTGGGTTTGTGATGATGATACAGCTGCATACCAAGCAGATGCCGTCACATAGTTTTCTTCAAGGAGAGCATCACCCTCTAGTGGACTAGACAGGTAAAAGGCAGGACTGAAAAAATATTAAAGATGCTTTTGGACTAAAAGAGCTTGACAGATACACAACTGGACCGGTGAAGTCCAATCACTCGCGTTACTCCTTTTGTTTGACACTTCTTTTAATAAACATTTACTGATGTCATATAAAGGCACAAGATTTATTAATGTGGTATTACACGTGCTATAGGATAAGACTGGTGATATTCTATATTTTGGTTGTTGTCAACATATCCCAGGAGGACCATCTTTCAAAACTTTCCAACTTCCCTAGCATGGCTGTGACACTCGTTGCTGAGCCCATTTATTTGTACTGAAGATGTAAATCTTTAAAAATGTGTCACAAATATATATTTTTAGTTTTTTTAAATGGCTAAATGGCTTCCTAAACCAGCTGGGCGCTGTAGTTAGTAAATGTAACTCAAACAAAAGTAAATAGTTGGGGACTATTTTCAGGCATGGATTTGGTACGTGAATATTAACAGCAGCAAGACTGTGTATGTGGGATCAACTTAAAACACAATACAGCATCCATGTTTATTGCAATAAAGGAACATGTCATCCATTAATGTGTTTTCATTAGTGTTTGGACTACAATGGTGGTCTATAGCACAAAGGAATAAGCTACATCTTATGCAGGCTTTGGCTACACAGGCAATACTTGCTAGTAGGACCAATTTATTTTTGGCTTTGGTCTTTTCATGGGATTTGTTGGTTGTAGAACAATATAGAAAATCAACAGACCTATCCCTTAAACAAAACACACTACCACTATGACAATACCACATACATTATCGCCTTTCTTTTCCCTAGGAAACGTTTCCTATCCATTTCACAGATTTCAAGTTAACCACATCATCCGATGTTTGCAGCGGCTTCCTATAAGGACCTCACTTGTTGAATGTGTGGACAGAACCTGAATTTATCACACTGACCAACGTCAAAGCAGTCACCCAATGTGAGCGATAGTAAAGTAGGCTTATTCCAAAACAGTCGGAGCTTGAAATATACCACAGTAATGATATGTTGCTGCACCCATTCCAACTAAATTCAGAAGTGTGCTACAGCTAAATGCGTATTATCATCAGGATATATCACCACAGCTAGCATTCACTCTTTTTTAGATAGTCATTGTTGTTAATGCTTTCCAGAATGTATTCTGTTCTGCTCACCTTAGCCCTCAGGATTAATTTGCCTGTTTAGATTGCATCCTGTTGCCAACTGTGAGCCAGTCCAAGGGAAGACTGCTTTTACCACCTGTTCTGCCTCCTGTCTGCTTTCATGCACCAGACTTATGATCCAGTGTAACAAAAGATGAGATATGGCATAGTTACATTATTGAAATTGTATAACCTCTTTTACTGCCATTTAGTACCCACTGTACTATAATCTTATTATATATTATATACTGTGACTAGACTGTGTTTAAAGTATTTTTTGCATAGTTAGTTGACAGTTGAAAAATCTTTGGGAAAAGCCACTAACCCTCATGTCTCAATATAATAATTCCATAGAAAAAGAGGAAGAAAACAAAACATATTAAAGTGTCAGTGGTGAAGACCCCTGCTTGAGGACTGCAAGAAGTGCTGATTTGAAATCAGAAACTTTATAACAATACACAGTATTAAATCTATTTGAGGGACGTCTTCTGATTGTCTTTAGCCATCAGTCATCCTCTGTCACTCCATTACGACGAAGCTCCTCTTGAACCCTGGACAAATACTCAGGATCTGGATATCCAAAACTAGAATAAAGAAAGACAAGCAAGCAGAAAATGTAGGAAGTACATCTCTGGAACAAGGAAAACTTTCCACTTAGCTCAATGAACGTTTATTTTTAATTTATCCAATGAAATTAGCTTTGCAAAGGAAAAGGCTTTGCAACACCAAAGGTTGTAGACATTTCTCATCCCAGAGGACTACCAAATTTGAAAAAGTGGGACTTATTTATCCACCAACAACGACAATAGGTTATTCATTTGATTTCATGTAGATATTCAGTGATGCTTTGTAAGAATTTTTAAGCATTTAGTCTTACTTGTCCCTGAATGATTATTAGCCACACTAGCAGTGTGGCTCTAGGAATGGCAGACATGTACAAACGTACATGGTCCTCGGAGGATGAATTCTAATGACATGTGCTCTTTAAGATGAATTTCAAACATTGATGAAGAACTGAGAAGTCATTAGGTCAAAATGTCTATTTTTCAAAGACTTTGGTTTATGACCTAATACTTGCATATCTAATCACATTCCCATTAGCCTCAGCTGTACTTTGTGTTAAGTGCTAATTAGCAAATGTTAGCATTGTAACACACTTAACTATGTCAAAGGAAAATGTTGCCATTGTGATCATGTCAGCATCCTGATGTTAGCATTTAGCTCAAAGCACTGGTGTGCCTAAATACAGCCTCAGAGAGTCTACTAGACTCTAATGTTGTTTATTTATTCCTACTAATAGTGCCCTTCACTGAAAATAAGGGTGGGCAGGCTTTAATTAAAAACTACACCTGATTAGGTTGTGATGTAAGAGGAGCATAAGACCTCTCTGTACGAGAGATGGTATGGATCTATATGTGTGCTAGCAAACACTTCAGGATGTCGGATTAGGAAACTATGTTGATGTTAATGTGAGTGTGGCAAAAAAGGAGATGCAGAATCCAGGTGTGGATTTTCTGGCTCATTGAAGGTAAACAAAGATGGTGTGTGATGTGCGCCCTAATGAGAAATAAAAGTATAAAAATGCAAAAGTCCATCACAGATGAGTTGTTTGTGTTCGCTGTTCTGTAACAATAGAACACAATAGTACAGGCTGAATAACAATGGAAACTCTAGCATATACAGCTATGTAAATACGCCAAAGGCTTCTACAAACATCAACCAGCAGACAGAGCCAAAGGCCAACAATAACAACACAACGATAATGATTAGCCAACACAGAATAAGCATTAAGCAGCATGCACAGATGCACGGCCGTTTTTACACTCACATAAGACTGATATAACAAGGCAAACTTCTTCAGGTGAAAAAAGTGATTATTCTACAGCAATGTGCATACCTTTGTGGACCACCTCCTATGTTGGTCTTGTGGTGGATGTCGTTCCAGGTGATGACATTGTTGAGGCCTGTGGTAACAGATTGTCCAATGGTGAAGGTGAGTCTCCTGTCGAAGGCTTTCCTCAGCAGCTTCAGGACTTTCTCGCCCTCCTCGCAGGCTGGCAGGAAGGCAATGCGAGACGTGCTGCTGTACCTCACCCCAGGGTTTGGGTGCTCCGGCTGTAATATGGTAAATAACAGCATATATATAAAGTATATATAAATATTAAACACACACTGAATAACTATTGTGGCCCATTTGTGATAAAAATTAAATCCAGATGAAAATCCTCCCTTTAGGAATGGCATGAATACAAGTTTTCATGACCAAGACATTGGTGCATTTTGTAATATATCTGTATTATAGACTAGGAGGTAGAGCTCATTCTCAAAACTCCCTATAAGGAACTAAACAAGGATGAATTTTGGGGTTGTGTATACAGTCACAATTGTTAAGGAAAAGGCAGACTTCTATTGCACGGGAGGCAGTGCTTGGCATGGTAACTGATGTTGGTACTGCAGCTGAAATACTGAGGGCCAGAAAACATTCGCTCATTCAACAGACACACACTGTACAACCCCTCTCTCTCACTGTCCCTCTCCTACACACTCATCTCTTCCCTTTATGTTCTGACCTGTAGACAAGTTTTAATACTGGGTTGTTAATACGTTTTGGTTAGGGGTTTGTTTGTTTAGTTTTTTTAGTGGATTCAAGATGAAAATCAATGCTTAATTTTTACTATTTGCTTTGGTCTACTTCTCCCATTTGACCCTCTATAAACACATCTATGGCATAATGCATGTGCTCTCTTTCTGTCACAGGCTGACAGACAGAAACACACACACACACACACTGTTCCTGTCACATTTTCTGCCACAGTTATGATGTTTGCTGCTTCCTTGGAAATAGAACTTCTGCTCTGTATTAAAGGTGTTGTCGTTGTAAACTAATTATCTTAAATCGCTGATTGTGCAAAAAAAGACATTTGAAGATGTCACGTTGGGCTTGGGGAAATTGGGATGTTTTCACATTTTTGGGGCATTTCATATACTGCACAATTATGAAGAAAATTATCAGCAGATTATTTGATAATGAAAATAGTCATTAGTTGCACCCCCAGTTGAGTTACCAAACTTCAGCAAGTCTTTTTGGCTTTGTGTAATCCTAAATACTATGTCACAGAAAAGGTGTCTGTCATTGATCTATTTGTCAGTATATGGAAGCAATGAATTGACCTACAACACATTAATTAAAACAAGGTTTTTAATATGTATAGTCTAATTGTAAAAGAACATCCCTCAACCGATCTATATTGCTGTCAATTAGAATGGGAAGTATATTCCTTTAAAACAAGGCGAGTTGTGAGAAAATAATAATGACATAAAGCACACCATGTCCTAGTCCACCCCTACACTGTTTCTATGGCAACGGAAGGATGCGCCTCTGATATCACTTCCTCATATCTCTATCACCGAAATATTTTACAGTGGATGTTGCTGTACAACAACTGGACCTAAGGAAGAAATCCCTTTACATGTACAACGTCCGGGTGAAGCCGAACTGAATTGGTGGCCATTTTATCATCGCTAATCCAGATGTTTTAATGTGTCCAAGCAGGACTGTCGAATTGTGATTATTTTTAAAAACACACACTGCAGCGCCCTCTGGTGGTGAGATATGATGCCAAAAGCAGCCAAACGATCAAAGCACATCAACACAAGCTCCGTTGACATGTTGCCTACTCGTGTTGCTACTAGCTTCCGTTAAAACTGTCAGCCTCACCCCTTGTATCCCTGCTGGGAAAATGTACTGTATTATGATGGATCCGCAGTGCTCAAAGCCGGGCAGGCGCTGCCAGCTTCGCGTCACCGTCATCGTGCCCTCCGGCTGGGTCCCCGTGTGCTCGCCGTGGTAGATGTTGCATATCGGACAAGCGGGCTTGAACTTGAAAACCTTGTCGATACACTCAGAGCAAAAAGAGTGGGAGCACTTTAACGTTTTCTTCTCCTGAATTGTGTCCATGCAAATTGCGCAGTCTTCCGTACTTTTTACGGACGACATCAGAGTGACTGTTTGGTGTGTTTTCCACTAGTTTCCGGTATACGGCGACAAGTATGTTGCCTTTCCGTATATGGCTGCAAATGGGCTGGTATGAGTCCGGAGATATGTGACGTCAAAATAAGAAAAGTAACATCGAATTTCCACTGGGTGGTGCACAAGCACGTGTAAGGAAGTGGTGCAAACATTGTCCTCCGATTGGTTTGAATTTTATACTGTTGGCACTGACAAGAAAAATGTGGCTTTATTATCTGTAAAGACATTAGCACATTTCATGAACCAAATATTAACAAAACGGTTGCGCCCAGTGGTGAAGTGTAGGTACATTTACTATATAATTCTGATGTACTTGTAATTTACTTGAGTATTTTAACTGTATAGTACTTTATAGGCCACTGGTTCTCCATTAAATTTAAAAGTCCAGGCTTATTCTAGGGTAATGAAATCACAACGACTCTTATTTTCAGGTGATTATACACTAATTTAAACATACTTATAAATATATTCAATTTCTGACAATAGCGCCTCCTAAATGTTAGACACTGGACCATAAAAGAGGGAAATGTAGACTACTTTTTTACTCCCCCCACACTTATTTCCAGCTAGTTACTTTGCGGATAAAGATTTCAAAACTATAATGATCATATAAAATACAGATGTTGTTATACAGTAAAGTAAACCACACATCAGCAATAATAATCCAGTATAATTTAGAATAATGTGACAACGGTGATTTTGCCTGCATACTGAGTGACCTTTATACTTTACTATATGCATTTTGCTGGTATTAATTACATATGTTTTCTTAGCCTATATAACATTTTGAATGCCAGACTTTTACTTGTAATTGAATAATTTTTAGTGTGGTATTGCTACTTTTACTTAAGTAAAGGATCTGAACACTTCTTCCTTCAAACAAAACAAACAAATGTGATTTGAAATTTGCCATCACTCCCATTTAAACTGACAGTTCTTTTAATCACAGACTAACAAGTTAACATAATATTTACAGATACTGCTTAAGATTTGTGTACAAAGGTAATGTTTGATTAGGAACTCACAAAATGCTAAACTTTTGTAATATATAACTCAAATTCTTTATTATAAGTGAGTATACCTATAATTTATTTGGCCAAAAAATACTGATTGGTCCTTCAGAAACTATATATGTAAAAAAGGTGAATAATGATGGTGGTATAATCATAATAATAATATGGTGAATAATTTATTAGAATTTTAATACTTGCTTTGACAATTTGTGATAATTAGACAACTTCCTGCCAGAAACTGAGCAAGAGAAAAAAAATCAGGATGTTGAGTGGCAACTTCTGCAGCCTACCTAAGTTAAAGTACATGTATTTAGCTACAAAGTCATAGTGTTTGAAAGGGAGAACGAGGTGTCCTTACCAAGAATTCATCTTTAATTGGGTGATGCTCCTCTGGTTAATATCTGTTCTTTAAAATAAATCTTTCTGAGAGATTATGAAGAAAAGAGGTTCAAACTAAAAGGAGTATCCTACTGAGTGTTTCATAACTGAAATAACTAATATAACTAATTCTTGTCTTTCCAAAAGTAATTAATACTTCAGTAAAAATCTAAATAAGTGAAAGAATTACTGATTCCAAAATGCACTCTAACAAATAAGTGGTATACTCTAATTCTTCAATAAACCAAGTATTGATAGCATAAGTATTGGGCGACAACTGATATTTATTCATAAAGCCGATGTGTTTATATAATCCCCTTTTTCTTGTTTTCAATATGGCACACTCCAAAACTGTGACTCCTATTTGTGGTAGCATAGAATACACAACAATTATTTTATTAAAAGACTATCTACTGGGCATTTTTACCTTTAACTGATAGAGAGACAAACAGGAAATATGGGGAGTGTGAGAAGGTCCCCAGCCAGATTCAAACCAGGGCTAGGTGGTTTGCGGGATACGCAGCGCAGCCACCGTGATGCCTCATACCAAACAGTTCTTTATAATGATTTACAATGAGACCTCCAATACAAGTGGTGGAATGTAACTGAGTACATTTACTCACGTACTGTATTTAAGTACAATTTAAAGGTATTTCCATTTTATGCTAATTTGTACATCTACATTTTGGAGGCAAATATTGTACTTTTTACTCCACCACATTTATTTGACAACATCAATTACTAGTTATAAAACATAAATAATAATTATATTATTATGGATTAAGGTACCCAGCAGTATAGAAAGTACTTCTTTACCAACTGCAACATTAGTGATGCTTACACATTAAAGCATCACTAATTATAATCCAGTGATAATATATATTATTTTGAAATGGGCCATTCTGCTTTTACTTTTGGTACTTTAGGTATATTTTGATGCTAATACCTGTGTACTTTTACTTAAGTAAAATGTTGAATGCAGGACTTTTAACAGTGTTTTTACACTGTGGTATTGCTAGTTTTACTTAAGTAATATATCCGAGTACTTCTTCCACCACTGCCTGATACACTGGAAAGTTGATCCATTAATATCCATGACTACGTAAGCAAATATAGCTCATGTTATTACCCATTTTAAGGGTTGCTATTGTACAAATTATGTCAAATTAAGTATACAGTATAAGGTATTTTCAAGCTCGGTTTACTTTACAGTCATGATGTTGTCCATTAGATGGCACAAAGTGCCTAGCAGAGTTCAGTATCTTGGTGTTACAAGAATCCTTTGATACTACAGGGGAACAGTTCAGGTCAAATGCTGATTAGAGGTGACAACCCCAACTCATATTCAGTTGCTTAGGATGTAGCTGGTTTATTTAGGGCCTACATTGAATATCCAACAAAAATCCCAAACATAACTTTTTATTCAAGTATTAAAATGTAAAGCACATTATTCTGAATATCAACAAAGTACGAATCAACACAATTAGAAAAGCAAAACTCCAACTTTTCCTTAACAATCAATTTGTAATATGTGTAATCTCTCCAACCATCCTTTCTCCTGGCTCCTCCTCAGTCATGTAATGCATAGAAATGTTTGCACAGTAGCTTTCGTAAACTACAATCCTGCGTCCCAAAAATATTTCCGTTGGTCCCTTAAATAAAATACAAAGGGGATGAAAGCATAATAAAAGGGTATTTGATGTGTGGATTTGACCAGTCAAATTAACAATAGCCAAGCAGGTTACTGCACTTAGCAAAACACTTTCACACATTCAACTTTGTCAATTCTGAGGTGTTTTTTTTCCAGTATTTAATTGAGTACACATTAGTATACATATTTTCATGAACTGTGCAGTGTTTGTAATTAAAGCCAGATATATACCTACAAACATAATGCTGTTTACCTATCAAATAACACTGAAATATGCCCAAACTGCTTAGCATTCATTAGTAACATCATGCTTGATTTTTATCAAAAGTGAATAAGGCACAAAAAAAATGAGATCAATACCCCACCCTAAATTAGATGAATGGTTCCCGAAACATTTTCTTTTGTTATTTTTTCACTGTGTATCATATATTATCTATTTAGATAAACAAATTTACAACAGTTACCTCATTTTAGATGGGAACATTAGCAGGCAAATATCCGTGTTTGACAGGGACAGAGGCATAGATATTTAAAGAGCTTTTGTGCCTTTGATTTGGTTTAAGTGGTCTATATGCCCTTGATATTTGACATCGTCATAAATCTGGTAATTAGATGAGCACATTACTAACAACTGAGGTAATGGGCTCAACACCTGGGAGACATCTTGAAATAACAGGCGTGACCGATGGCAAAAAAACCCCAGAGGAAAGTCCTAATACATGTAATAAATGGTGTTGCAATGAGACATAGTTTAACATTCTTCCTATTTAAGTCAATAATGGGGAGGGGGGCGGGTTCATACAATACTAGCATGTGAATATCACACGCAAATGAAAAGCAAGCAATTGACATCAACTTGTAGCCACCAAGCTAATAGCTGAACAAACCTGTTTGCCCCGAGCACTATTCCACAGAGGCAGCAAAAACTATGACTGACTTCACTGAAAAACTAACTCCCTTACCAAAGTGCCTGTGAGTGCTTTAGTTTGCAATAACTTCTGAAAATGAATTCTTTCTATTTAAGCAGTGCTATTCTGCCATTTACCCAAGTACTTACAACAGGTAATTAGTAACTATCAAATTAGAGACTTACTAAACAAACATTTCTGGGGAGATAAAACCAAGAATGTGTGCTTGTAAGAAATCAAGTAATCCCCAGAGTAGAAATAAACATTAATATAACATAAACTGTCTTTATAACATTAAACTTAGACTTCCTAAATAATATATAAGTACCATGAACATGCCACGATGTTATGAGATATCGGTCCTATTGCCAACAGTGACAGGTAGAGGATTGTGTAATACAAGAATGCTCTGCACTCAGAGTATTTTCTTCCACATGTAGCACTGGGTTAAGCTGAACTCTGGAGGAAAATGAACAAACAGAGGAACAACTAGTGGAGTGATGTGGGCTCTGCTGCAGCATTAGACACCTGTCTGCCGAGGGCCTTGTCTTCAGCCATCCTTTAAGGGACGGGCAGTCTCAGAGCGCAACCTGGAGCCGAGTCATGTCCACCGCAAGGACACTCGGAAGGTCCTACAAAGTCTTGGAAGAGTCTGTCATTGTCATGCTGTCAGTCCGCCGTGATGCCTTTCTCTCTGAGCTCCTCTGTCACTCGCACCAGGTAAGTGGGGTCTGGGTAGCCAAAACTGTCAGGAGAAATAAAAAAGCCATCACTGCATCTGTACAAGCTCAGGCAGCAATAGTGCCATCTAGCCAAGGACATCAACTGATACCTGTAGCATTTCCATGTCAGAAACTTAAATCACACCTGTCAGTCTTTACTGAGCCCTTTTCTCAGCTACTACACCTCTAAAGGGAAGTTGTTGAGCCAATTACCAAATCAAATCTCAGTGGCCATTCACCTCCAGCTAAAAGGGCATACATACCAGCGGGGCCCGCCCCATATTGAGGTCTTGTGGTGAATGTCATTCCAGGTGATGACATTTTGCATGCCCGTAGTCATGGAGGTACCAATGGTGAAGATAAGGCGCTGTTCAAAGGCCCGGCGCAGCAGGCCCAGCACACGGTTCCCCTCAGGACTGTCAGGGAGGTAGGCCACACGGTCAGTCCCTGGGTACCGAACACCGGGGTTGGGATGTTCTGGCTGTTGGCAACAAAGGAGTTAAAACAGGATCAGTTTAAAAGGAGCATTAATAGGTTTAAAAAAAAAAAATGGTGTCAGTCTATTGGGGTCCGGAACACTTTGGTACTGGCGGGGAAGAAGAAAACTGCAAGCTAGTAAACGTGGATGTAAACAAAGCTGGATTTAAAATACTTTTAAAAACCATCTTTGCAAATTTTTATGAGGAAGGAAACACACTCGTTCGACCACAAGAATACACACAATGCATTTTGGTGAGTAACACTGAATTTAAGGGTGGGCGGTATATGTATTTTATATAATGTAACGGTATATATCACGATACAGTGTTTGTTTTCTATAAATTCAATTAAGAAATGGTTTAAAATAACCATACTGTACTTTATCAGGTTTGTTTATTTTCTTCTTTTATTTGGAACTTCCATACAAACAAAAAAAACTCTTGCTTTGTATTTACACTTTCTCTCTCTCCTCCTCCAGGTTTTCTTGTCACTCTCTTCTTCTGCAGCAGTTGGCAAACCAGCTTAGAGGTGCACTACCGCCACCAACTGTCGCGCTCACGTCACCTGAGAACGTGGTAAGCTGACATGCTGCTCAAATCACATTACCTTGCGAGGCAGCTAGATGCGCTTGATCATCCACGAATCACGATATCACAAGCTCACAGAAGAATCAAGCCCTGATCTACATAGCCTACCCCGAATTTATAGCAGAGACACCCCCGCAGAGGAAACGGCCTTACCATATCTCTACCAGTGGACACATTTCTACCGTCGGACAGTATATACCGTCATATCGCCCAACCCTATTTGAATGTAAACATAACTTTTGTTTGTTTACATAAAAACTCCACAGGGCCCCTTTAAATCACTGGAGTACCGCTTTATGGTAAAGGTCCCTCTGAAGCAAGACTGGGATAACACCGTGCTTCCTTAAAAAGGCCCAGTCCTTAGTTTTTACCATTTAAATTTGGGATAAATTTACAAAATTATTTTTAGTGAGTTTATTTTAGTAATATAAAAAGGTATGCCTTTTATGTTTGCCAACTCATAATTGCAAATACATGCCTGTTTTACCGCAGCGGTAAAGATTATTAAAGTGTAAACCAACTAGATATTAGTCAGGGAAAGAAAGGAAGATTTGCACAGTCGAGCGGAGGGGCTGGATTGTTTTAAAAGACCTCATGGTTTCATGTAGCATTGCCTACATACATGATTAGACTAAAGAAGTCAAATCAGTTTAGTTTTTATGCCAAATTAAGCACCTTGCCTATGCAATTCTACTATTTCTCAATGTCTAATGATCTGGATTGTTTATACCAAACAACTGTGAGTTGACTTTTATTACATATAGATGATTATCAAAATTGAAAGTTATTACTTACTACTTACAGTCTGCATCTGCACATGCTCTGGGTCTACTCACCGCCTGTAGGCCAGGAGGGAAGCTGTAGATGATGCATATACACCCATAGCCTTCATGGCCAGGAAGCTCCAGATCAGGGTCTCGCTCTACGATCATTGTACCATTGGCAGGCTGGTTCCCAATCAACTGGCCGTAGACTAGCCGACACACAGGACATGCTTTCTTCACCTTAAAGGCTTGATCCAGGCAAGCGCGACAGAACGAATGTCCACACCTCTCCAGAGTAGTCTTCTCCACTATGTCCCCCATGCAGATTGAACACGTTTTGTTGTCCTCTGCCTCATTATGGGACCCCAAGCTGGAGTCCGTGTCCTTCCTCTGGGCTGCCTCGTGGAGCATGGCGCAGGCCTCCTCATCAGCGGGCTTCCTGAACCTCTGCTGCTGTCTCTGGGAGCGCCGAGGCTGGGGAGGTGGAGGCTGAAGCAGGCTCCCCTCTCCGTTCGGCTCCAGGACTCCCACACAGGGCAGCAGAGCCCTCTTCCTCTTGGGTCCACCCTCCTGTTTGCTCATTTCTTTGCGGGCACAGCGGCATAAGTCAATGAAGGCTTTTCGTGTCTCGCTGGAGATGGGTCCATCAATCACTCCAGCTCCAGCGCTCCTGGAGCCTTCCACCGGCTGCAGCCTCACGGCGCAGCAGCCCCCCCTTTCTCCCCGCCTAACGATACCAGCGCTCATCCCCTGCTTGTGCTGGAAGTCAATGAGCCAGGGCCGCCCAGCTGCAGCCAGGTAATCCCACACTGCCTGTGAAACCAGCACCTCATCACTGCCCTGGCCAGCACGCACACTCATCTCATCAGAGGAAACTGCACAGAGAAACACACAAAAGTCATCAGCACATTAGTTTATGAACAAAGGTATTCAAACAAACACAAGTTGCATTTGTGTGAATATTAAATCCAGTTTTAGAATTTGCCCCCTAAGGCTATGAACAAGCCCATATTGTTATTTCCATATGCAATGATGCTATCTACAAGAGTGTTTTCGTTTCTGCTGGCTGTGATGGCTTTACTTTCTTTTCTAGGCGGCCTAACAGCTCAATGCAGAGGAAAAGCAACATGGTGTCTGTTTCAGTTGTTTTGTTTGCAGTGGATCTGTGCATGGCAGATATCTCTACATGGGTGGCTATTTGCAGTGGGTGCAGCACGCCAAAGAAATATACAACAGGCAGTATCGCGGCATTGCTGAGGACGTATCAGCTGTTCAGAGATTCACACTGTAAACAAAGGAAACTAAAGCCCGTCACACGCGGAAAACACGAACATGAAAGCCAACAGACAGCCGCATGCAAACACAAGAGTGACAGTCCTTTAGGGTGAAACTTAGGGTTACCTTGTGATCCCATAAATCCCTTCAATTGTGAATAAAGCGTCCTGTTGAACAGAAAAAGAGAGGAAGAAACACTGAAGGACTGGAACAAACGTTATCACAGCTGCTCGGCGGTGTTTTGACTGAGCCATTCTCCGCAGCAGCAAAGCGACATTCGGCGATTTCGCAGCATTAGTTTAGCCGTTGATACATTTCGCGGCAACATTTCGCTAAGTGCTTCCCCCCCTGGTTACTTCCGTACCTCACCCTTTGCCGTAGCACGTCGCTGCCTGTCAGGGAGATTTCTGGCTGGATTAAAGAGCACCGTGCTCCATCAGAGGCGGCCTTTATTTCTGACGTGCTGCTGCAGTTTATCCGCGGATAATTCGTCTTTTGTAGTCAAGGCATGATATCCAAACGTATTCCCAGCTCGTGTGTCTTTAGGTTTTCACCAGCCCTTCCCTGGCCCTGGCAAACGCCATCCAGAATCCTGCGCCTCGGTGCCCAGTCTCGCCCGTGTTTGCCTTCCCCGTACGTCCTTGGGCTTGGCGTCACACAGAGTAAATATTATTTGTAGTCACTCTTCTTATGTGGCTCCGAGCACGCTAGCTATGTGACAGTTTTCGCCAGGCAGATAATTTGCTCTTTCTTCTCATTTTGAGTCCGAGTCCGCGTCCTCCCTGTGGACTGCACAGGCGCAAACATGCCCATTAACAAGTAGGGGACTGGGACCGACGAGAAAATGTGACCAGGAAGTTCGTCACTGAGCTGACAATGATTGGCTGACAAATGGTGGTTTGTGTGTGTGTGTGTGTGTGTGTGTGTGTGTGTGTTTGTTTGGTTTTTTTTATGCTGTGAGTGAATCATACTTTTGTCGTGATTAACAGCTTCAATGATGAACGCAATTCGCTCAATACACATTAGATACACACTTGCGTCCAGCCCACGCGCCATCGAGGGAATACCCACTCATTCAGTTATGATGCAAATTAAACTGTCTTTCAGGGTACAGTGACTTATTGACAGTGATGATGTAATTGTTAATACTTTTGACAGAATACATTGTTTAGGTAGTACTAGGGCTTTTTATGTGAGCACACAGAGTTGTTGTTTTTAATTCAAAATACAGCCTCATTAATAAACATATGGTTAAATTAATATTATATTATTTATGGCTTTTGTATGTGTTTTGTTTATTGCCTACCTCCTCAAGTATCTATTTTGTTTCATGATTTATGTGACTTAGCTGTTGCAGCACCACAAGTTTCCATTGCCTATTTAGTTTGTTTGCAGTGTAATACAATCTAGGTTGATGTTTGGGTGCTCTGGAATCTAATGATTGAGAGTTGGATGCAAAACAGAATTGCATTTACAAGTTTACATCTGACTGAGAAAGTAATTTCTCCAATATGACAAGACTGGCGCATTCCGGAGATCTTTCAATCAATCGGTACTGTCTACTCCATTTCCACACAGACTTTTGAAAGGAACAAATAATATCGACTATAGTACTAAAAAATAATTCAGAGTGGGAGCAAATCCATTTGGGTGGGCTGTCCAAATAAAATACCCGTAACACCCAAGTTTCACTCAAACATTAGATATGACAGGAGAAATTTTCTCTGTCTAAAACTTATTCACAGATCTACTGATGCATGGATGCAACATATCTTCCAATAGTTGACTTACTAACAAAATGTCTCAACACCTTCAACACATACAAATTAATAATAAGAACTTATAAAGAATTTGCTACGCCTGATTCGTATCAACCTCTGTAATGGCTCAGCCATTATAAAGCCTGTAAAAGTCAGGGATTTCTTGTGATTCCTGTTTTAGGTTTCAAAAGAAAACGTGTGCCAGCAAGGTTTACACATAATCTGTTTCCCTCTCTATATTATGGATTTTGGTTAGATTTAGGATTTGCTGGTGTGACAGTTGCCTCTGGATGTCAGGGCCCAGACTTTGGATCACCCTGTTTGAGGAGCTCAGACCAGCAACATCACACAATATATTTCACATAATTTCCCAAAACTGGAATTTCATTTCATACTGTGATTATACTGTTTCTTTATGGCAATGTAATGAAAACAGTAGCTTCATACAAAGACAACTACCTCCCTAAGATGGAGATCAGAGCACAGGACATGAATTGTTGTCATCATATGAGTCAGTTCATTGAAACCACATTTTTTAAATATATTGCTTCAAAAGAGTGTTACATGAATGTCACAAGAAATCTTGTAAAGTTAAGAACTGGAAAGTATTATTAGTATTAATTTTTTTATAAAGTTTTTTATACTTGAAGAATAAATGTATACACTTCTGTTTACACCAGAATTTACAACCAATATGAGCATGTGAAGGAAACCCTCTTGGACTATGTATAAACACTTTCTGTAAGTAGGTATTATGTGTATCGCAGTACAGTGTAAAATCAGTTTAATCCAATCTTTTCTCTTTCTATACCACAGCCAGAGTTTCAACAGTATGCTTGACAAACTCTATAAATGGCATCATTAAAATCAGGGCAGTAGGCAAACTTTTGTCCACCACACTGAAGATGGAAATTAGGTTTTAAGATCACAATAATGCATCCAAATTATGGCTTATTATCTTCCAGAGTGACTGGTACAAAAAATGGCAGCACAGCAACCAATTGTTAATACCCCATTCAAATCACACTGCAGCTGCAGAAAGCTCCTGGAAGTAATTTCAGATTTCACTGATGTCTTTCTTTTATTTAATGATGACTAATTCATGAAACTATTTCATTGTAAATCTACTGTCTTCAGTGGCTTTAAGCTGCAGGTGGAATCTTTAAAGGAAAATAACACAGTTACATACTGTAGACCTATCTGTTGAAATGTGGCATTATAAAGTGATTTACTAGTTTTTAAATGTTTTGGATTTCTGAAAGATACCAGTTCAGTTTAGAGACTGATACTGCCCAATTGGTTTAATTTATAGGGGTTCTATAATATCCATAGCTGACACTAAATATAAGGGAATTAAATAAACCACAGCCCTTGCCCTATTCCCTTCTTACAAACACCTATTTTCAAAATATTTTCATCTCATCCTCTCTGACATCATCAGTCGTCTCCCACACATTCAGAAGCTGCCTGGCATTGTTATTCTATTCAAGTTACCATCCGTGTCATCTTTGGCTCAATCCACAGTGAATATTTCTCACTCATTTGAGGGTGCTGTTCGCTCTTTCCCTGCCTTCGCGCTATTGTTCCACTTGCTCTATCGACAGATTCCAAGCCTCATTGTGGCGACACTGCCTCTCAGCCTATCTCCTCTCTTGTCTAAGTCCAACTGCTTGAAGCTGCTTCCAAAGTGGCATCAGCTAGAGCTTCCCCCATTTGCCTTTAAAGTCATTCTGTCAGTTTCCATGCCATTTTCTGCTGCTTGAGTGCTTTGGCCCACAAAGAAAGACAGCAGCAGGTGCATCTGACAGCCTCCATTCCTATGGGGACCTAAACGGATAAAGCTAAGCTTCACTCTGATATTATGGCTGAGAGCAATGCTAAAGAGACATCTGTTTATAAGCCGACTGAGAAGGGAGATACGTTGGCTTCCACCACTGCGTCTGATCTTGTCTCTTTCGGGAAAATAACCACAAGCCATAGTCCTATGTCTTTTTCATCATATCCAAATGCAGAAATGCCCTCAGTCTTCTGCTGTGGCCATGATGCTGTCAAAGTACATTTTCTAAATTGGCAGCAGATTTTTTTTTTCATTGGCGACCTGCAACTCATGCCACTAAACTCCCTACTTCTTCTATAGTCCTTTTTTTCCCACTGGTCCTTCTTCAGACTGATTCCTTGATGGAGGCAGGGGCTAAAACGATCTGTAAAAGAACTATCTTTCATTCTCTGCCTGTTTTACATGGCAATAAATGGTGCACACATCATTAAGCACTAGTAAAGCTAATATTTAGTGTGAACGCTGCTAGGGTTAATAAATGCATCAGTATTTGACAACTTGTGAATGAAAACTTGGTCTTCTCAGCCCTACACCAAGCACTTCAGGGCTTCCTCCAAGAATGTAATGCCCAAGATTTCGAATGTCCAAAACGTTTCATCCGCTGCCCCCAAATGAATCTCTTGTAAAAAAAAAACAACTCAATTTGCCATTGTTTTTAAGACCCATAACATTTATAGATATTAACGAAACAGACATTAGTAACACCAAAAAAATACCAAAATAAAACTTGTTTGTATGTGCTTTTTAAATTTACTCTGCGCAGGAATGAGCATGTGATCCTAAAATAACAGTTCTATAGCACCACCCTATATACTTTCCTTTTCTCTTTTTATTTAGGTATCTGAGCTAGATCAAGATCAAAACAGCTCTTCTTTTGCTTACCCAACACAAGAACATTTCAAATATGTGTAGATTTAGCTTGTATTTAGCAACTCAATACGAACTACCTGAAAGTGAAAGACATAATGTCTTCCTCTTGGCTACCTGTCAGGGCTCAATTCACCGACCATCAATAATTGCATTCCCCTCTTTTAGGAAAGCCTTTCTTCTGTTGCGTCTGGCTTCTTGAACTCTTCTTGAACCCAGGCATCTCCATCTTCTTTGGAGAAGTCTTCCCTAAAGCAATGTCCAGTTCTTTGCAGAGCCTTGCATCTTTTGATTTTCTCCAGATGGCGTTGCGGGCAGTCTGCAATACAAACTGGATGAGTCCAAATTAATAAAGAAAAAACGAGTCAGTCCAAATTAATAAATCATAAAAATGTGAAAAACGTCTTTAAGACAAGTATAAAACACATATGAAACACGAGGTTTGTCAGATAGTGACTGCATGATCGCCTTCCTCTATGCCTGACTTGTTCGTCTCCCTTTAAAGCTCCAGAGAAGACAATTCGTGAGGATAAAGAGAAACTTTGAAATCCTTTTTTTAAGGAGAGAAAGACACATGAGCTGCATCAGCTACTGGTTTGGAAATCTGTGTCATAGATTTAAGGTTTACTGTAGTGCATAATTCTGCTGTACTGCTGGTACAAATTACAAAGTGGAACCTGGAAGGTTTTTTGTTAAAAATCAGTTTAATTGGTGTAATACCATTTCATTATTTTAGTTTTCTCTTCTCAAAACTGGATTGGAAACTAGAAACTTTCATTTAAAACTGCTTCTGAGCCCTCGGCCATCAAAGCTGAAACGTTGCGAAAAAGATGCTTTTAATTGTTTTACTAAAAGGTTTGTTGTTGTTGTTGTTCTACATAGTGGCCCTGTTTACATTAGGGGTTCACAAGGGTCCTGAAACTGATTTTCAGGATAGTATTTGCCAAGTACTGATGTTGCATTCATCAATGTAAGAAGGCTGTGTCTGTTTAAAAGAATCAGCTCATTTACTGACTCTGTTGTTTTTACAGAGTTGTTAGAGAGGAAGGAAGGAACCAGTGTGTTGGACAGATTGTCTCTGTGTTAACGTAGTTAAAAAACGAGTGCGGACTCCAGGTATTAGTCAATAAAGTTTTCTGTTAATCTTTTTTTTTTACTCAGGCACAATGAACGATATTAAGGGCAGGTGGTCCACATTAGGGGAAGACCAGAAGCAGAAATACTTTCAAGAGGCAGCAGCACTGAAGGCTGCAGGCAGGCAGATGAATGACCTAAAAAAAGTTAGAGGTTTTGAAAGAAGCTTCGTTAGTGGGATCATTATAGTATTACATGTACGGCTGACTGACAGCAGTTGTAATGTGAACAGAAGATTCTGACAGACAAGTGGACTGTTTATGTTTAGATTCTTCATTTGTTTCAGATGAATTCATCCCAAATATATATTCCATCTGAGGGTTTTTTAAACATTACTCTATGCCAACTAGTCTGGTCATTGTTGCAACCAAGAATCATAACAGAGACACAAATCGTCCATATGTCTGGGGGTCCATTTTTACTTGTCCCCATTGAAAAGACAGCGCTTCCTCTCATAAGTTTCATGGATAAAACTAATTCACTAGAGCAGGTAAACAGCCAGTGGTCCTTCCTGAATGTGTCCCATCCTCAAATATGTAACAATGTGTCATTCTATTGATAGCAGGACTAGCAGTAAGAGTTGTTGAGAATACTAAACCTCCTGAGTTAAAGGTCCTTAATATAATAATAATAAAGAGCTTGGTTTGATAGACAGCCATAGTAACACATCCAGCAACCTAAGCATGTTATCCGAATATATGTAATGACCAATTATTAAACATGAGAAGGCAAGTTTAAGAGGTGCTTAACAACAATATCTACCCTTGAAAGAATATTCACATTAAGACCACATGTAGTCTGTTTTTTAAAAAAAGAAAAGAAAAAAGTAGTTGGTTCAAGTGTTTACAAGGCTATCATCAAATATTCTCACATTGAAGAGATTGTCTCATACCAGCCCTCTCAAACTAGATTCCTACTGGTTGTGCTAGTTCAGATCAAGGTGGTCAGTTGAGGCATCAGTAGTCAGATATGGCTATAATATTAGCCATATCTGACTACTAATGCCTCAATATAATAATATATACACAATATATATACAATATAATAATATATATTATAATATAATATTAGCCTCCACGTAAACACAGCTAATGCATAGTTAATGTCATTGCCACTTATTTCTCACAGTATTTGCACCTGTGACAACACTGTTTTCACAGACCCTGTTGGCTTGTGGCCCTGTTATGAGTTGTTCTTCAGTGTATATTGGATTTTTAAATGTAGGTCTTCTTGTTTACCTAAATATTGTGAAGGTTTCCAAGCTGGAGGCTTTGGGTGCCACTTGACCAGCTAAAGTCCAGCTTCGAGGTGTGAAACGAGCAGCAAAGGAGCCACTGACTTCTTGACTGAACACACACAGTGAACAACTTTGCATTTCAAAGGTGATGTTGGTTATATGAAAATCCACAGCAATGGACTCAGGCCCATAATAGTGCAAAGACAAATAATACAGTTTTAGGAAATGAATAGTTGTTGTCTGTTACATTTGCTGACGGCTCCTCAGCAGCATCACCCAGTACCAAATATCATGTCTGTTTAATTATAAATATAGTATGCATATTTTCTAACACTTTTTTAGAGCAATGTAAAGAAATGGCTTAGACTTGTATCTTGATAATCTAATATGCCTCCATGAATCTGTGGCATTATTAACAAATTAATAAATTATGTATCTAATGTGCCCATCAACCATATGATTATGACACCTTAACAAAATGACATGTTTATAGGCTGTACGCTGGCTGTCAACAGGAGGGGGAAGTCATAATTGTCAAACTGTGTAAAGTTGTGTAACGTGTGCGTGTGTGTGTGTGCGTGTGTGTGTGTGTGTGTGTGTGTGTGTGTGTGCGTCACCAGCCCCTGGTGAATCAAAGCATGACCGTACAGGGTGCTGGACTTACTCAACGGCCTCACCCTCAAAAAGACATCCTTTTATTGAAGGACCCGATTAGAAGCCATTTTGAAAGACACCAATTAGATTTCATTTGAAATAAGTAACAGTTTGTTTCTGTAAGCCATTTGGCTCTGCGCAAAGTGGGAAAAACCAGGTAACTAAAAAATAACACAGGCCTACAGCTCAGTCCTTGTATAGTGCTGGGCCACAAAAAACATCCACAACGGCTTTACTGCATTTAGTTATAATTCTGTCTTTAACGCTTTGTGAGGGATGTGACACTATTCCTCCGTTGGAGTTTCATGATTATAGTGTTTTATTGAATGTGACTCTAGTGACTGTGATGGGCCTTGACAATATGAAATGCCATTTCATTCAATATTAAATAAATACAATAAATAAATGATTCAATATGGTTCAATAAATAAATAAATAGCTTTTTATTTCATTGGACTTTAATTTCATAATGCCACATGTTTTTATTTCATGGGACTATTTCATAATGACACATTTACACTCCCACCCCCCCCTCGGTGCTCCGGGCTCCCAGTCAGCTAACGTTAGGTTAATAGGACAGCTAGCGTCACCGCTAACCAGTTAACAGCATTCAGGGATTACTTTTTTAGTAAAGTAAAGCTATCTGTACATCAGGAAACGCCATAAATCACAGTGTTGAGGCAGAGCAGGGTGCCAGGAGGCAAACGCGGCGAGAAAGCCACCTGGTACTTAGGTGTCTTGTCAAACAGCAAAGTGGCATCCGTCTTCTCTGGGCCTGTGTCCGGTCTGCGGCTCTGTGAGATAACCAAGCCCCCTTTCTTTTGAATATAAGAAATGGAAATGTGGCATTATGAACGCATCTATCCAAACTGTGGTATTCCACATCAAATTACAGAGGCCCCGGCAAAAAAAGTTGTTAATCAAAAACAGTGACATTCCAACAAATCAGCCTCCAATTCATTCATTTTTTTTTTATTTAAAAGCATTTTGTGAGATGGACGTGTTAAATTTGAAGTTTTTAAGGAGCAGATTCCAGGCAGAAGGTGCAGAATACAGAAACACCTTTTTCCAAGCTCTGTATGCACACGTGGGACAGAAAACATAAAAACATCTGGAGAGCGCAAAGAGAATTGTCCACTAGTTTTCTTATAATATTTCTTATGATAAATATTAACAGAGATAGGAGGGGAACATTCAAAGAATCGCTTTATAAATGAATCTGTACCAGAGTACAAGCCCACGGTGGCTACAGCAGGCCAACCTACCTGACTGTATAACTGTGGTGAGTTAAGTCTACATCTTGGCAGATAGTGAAATTATATTTGCTACTGTCCCGTGAAATATTCAAACTGCAGGATTAATGTGGGGTGTTTGGATTCCTTGTGCCAAAGATCAGTCTTAGTCTGAAAATGACTGAGAGTAAATTGAACATCGGAACTCAAAATGGCTGACCTTAACCCAGATTACTTCAATAATATATCTGTAATATCAGTATTAAGAATAACACTCATGATGTGTATAAAACCTACGCATTATGAGACTTGTGTGTGTCACAGTTAATTGTTTAATAATACAATATTTTGTTTACATACAAGAAACATTTTAACCAAAAACAAGATGTCAGGAACCCGTCTTTGACCTGCTTGTGTCTTCTGATGCAGGTGGGTGTCGGTTCTGGTGAACTGACATTCAGCACCCCAGTTTTCATTTGGCAACAGTTGGTACTGACTAAGCTGCTTTTGAGACACTGGCTTTGAATATGTTGATGATTTCAGCTAACTGGCTTCACCTCCAAAATGTTTGTGTTTTTCCTTTGGTAGGTCAGGGCAGTTTGAGCTGCGTCTGCTGCGTCCATTTTGATGAGAGGACGAAGAACGCAACACACAAGTGGCTTTCATGGCGCCGATCATGGTCACGCATGCTGTTTAAAGCCACATGTGCCTCCACTGCCAGCGTCACAACACCCTGAAACATACATGAATGTTAGGAAACACTTAGCATTTACTGCATTGCAGGGTTTATATTTTTATCCGTTTAAGTTGTTTTTACAGTCAACTGTAAGAACTGAAATTTCAGTTCACCCTGATTAAGAAGCCTATCTGACTTACCTTGAACTTGAAATTATTCAACTTTATGTAATAATGATCCAATAATATACAGTATAACACACACAATTGCCTTTTTTCTGCAGCAGGCTACTTTAACTTGATAGGCCTAATATAATTGCATTTTTCTAATAATAGCCTACATGTACATTTACTCTTTTCAACATTTTCAATGCATGACTTTTGCTTGGGAGTATTTTGCAGTGTGGCAGCCTATTTGAATACTTCGTCCCACACTTGTGACACACAACAAAGGTGGAAGGATTTAAGGAAGCCTGCTATTATCAACTTGTAGACATAATTCAATACACAGTTTCCATGACCCTGTATTCATATAACTATCACGTAGTTTCTGTACCATTATGTAGCGTGAGTTTCACAGTGTCTATTATGGAGCAATATCGGAGGCGGAGCTGTCGCGCCGCTCTGGAACACTGAGCACTCGTTCTAGAAGTCTCCAACGGCTTCGGTCTGACACTCTAGGGCCCACGCTCGTTGTAGGCGGGTAAAACGGTACGTCGTCACGAGAGAATTAGGAAACCACGCGATGATTGGAGAGACACCAGTGCATCTGTTGCAAACGTTAGAGTTAACGTTAACTGTTTAGGTTTCAGTTATCATTTTTGCCGGGCACTAAGTTACAGCTAAGTAGCACTATTATCTATATCGTGGTCCGACGAGGGAGTTTAATTGCTAAAACAGTGGAGATGTAAGTCTTGGGTTTAACTCTGTAACGTTAGTCGTTTACGGTTGTAGCTAACAAGTTAAAAGTCTTGGTAGTGTGGTGTACTGCGGATCAAAAAGCTAACATTAGCTAAGTTAACTGAGCTATGCACACGGGTTAGCCTCGGCGGCGCAGTCATATTTCCACTGGTGTCAAGACTAAATGGCACAGCACATCGTTAAATCCACCGACAGCCAACTTTCCTTCAGCGTAATATCATTTGGCACCACCGTGGTCCCTAAGCTCCGAGCTAATTTTGTTTACGCGCCTTACATCAGCTCAGTTATCGTTAGCTAGCAGGCTAAAGTCAACCAACTGGAAAAGCATGGTGTCATGATTAGCTCTGAAGATTTGACTTTAGCTAACGCCAACTTATACACGCTTGTCAGCACGTAACAGAAGCTACCCTCATTCAGACAAATGTTTTCTTCCCCCTGTGGTTTACGTCCAAATCATTGTACAGCTTACTATTTATATCGCATTAACTTACCGGACTCCCTCTCAGTGTGATACATCTTAATTGTTGCTCTGCTATATGAGTATTATCTATAACAAAGTGTTAGCAGGTAACGTTATACCGCTTTGATTAAAGTGCTTATCCTCAAGTTATTGCGTTTAGGTGAAGGATACTTCAGAGGCTGCCTTGCTAATCTGGAGTGAATGAATTAAACGTGACCTCAAATGTACTGCACCCTGTACACGTGGGCCACCAGAGCAGAGTAACCAGCCCTGCCTGTTAAAATTATATGCCCTTCTAATATTAACAAGTGGGACACTCTTAGTTCTTGAATAATTACCATATCGGATTATAATGAAGCAGTTGGATTGTCTTGATGTCACCTATTCCCTCTTTCTACTCTTTGTCATTAGGCAGCCTGCAGCAGCTAAGTGGTATGACAGACGGGACTCTGTCTTCGTAGAGTTCTGCGTGGAGGACAGTAAAGATGTGCAAGTAAATTTCGACAAGTCCAAATTTGATTTCAAGTAAGTTGCATTAGTAGCACATTAAATGGTAATAGTTTATTATCCTTAGGGCTCATCTAAGATACTTTTTGGGAGCAAGGGCCCTGATATGTGGCATTGTGTATAAACAGAATAATGATAACAAAACTTACTTATTGGTTGTCAGTTATTGTTGGCAGTTGTTAAGGAAATATCATGACCTCTTTTCTTTTCACCATACAGCTGTTTCAGTGGAACAGATAATATCAAACACCAGAATACAGTGGACCTTTTTGGGGAGATTGACCCCAAAGTACGTTTTTCACCTGTAGCCATTGTTGCAGTTCTACCATGTCTTTTATTCCTTCACAGCTTTCATCAAACTCTCTCTGTTCCATGCAGGGATCCAAACACAGGCGCACTGACCGGTCTGTGTTGTGTTGTTTACGAAAAGCAGAGGCTGGGAAATCATGGCCCCGACTTACCAAAGACAAGGCAAAGGTAACTTTCATTCTTAAAAAAAACAAACAAACAAAAAAGAAAAAGTCAATCCACACATATTAACTCTTGGTAAGCTGTTAGCTCATTTATTTAACCTATATATTAATAAAACTCGCATCTGACTGCCTAGTCCTGGTAAGTATGATTAAAAGTATGAAAGTTCTTTGTTCTAAGAATGGTGATAATATAGCATGCCTCCTAGCTAAACAGCTAAATAAATAAAACAGCTGGAATAAACTGATTACATGTTTAATATTACCTTACTTAAACACTTTAATCTATCTTCTCACAGTGCAACTGGCTCAGCGTGGACTTCAATAATTGGAAAGACTGGGAAGATGACTCAGATGAGGACTTGTCAAGTTTTGACAAATTCTCAGAGGTAAGCATATTGAACATGCACTGTGCCTGAAGTGTGAGTATGTCCAGATATACGCACGTGCTGCTGACTGTTTGAGTGTCTCCTGTGCATTTCTCCAGATGATGAACAGCATGGGAGGAGATGATCTACCTGATTCAGATGGTGCAGATGAGGAGGTATTATTTTTAAATAAATATAGTACCTTTTATTTCAGAGACGGGTGTTTTGTTTGGTGACATTTTAATCAAGTAAAACTTAACGATTCTTCCTACTCTGATTTACCTGGTATTATTGTTTTTCCTTTGTTTTGCAGCATGATTCTGCAGATAGCGATGATGAAAGTAAGTACTATTCTAAAAGTGCTGTCCTGTAATTTTTAATCGTTAGTCTCTAGATCCCATGGGGTGAGAAGATAGAAGAGGACAGCTGTAATCCTAGGCAGTGCCACGTACGTGGATTCATTGTCGGATCTGTGAACTAAACTATAAAATATTTGGCAAAAAGATGAAATCATCCTACATAGTAGAGTGATGATATTATGTTAGATAGGGCTCGATTGTATATGTCTGTCCTTGGAGAAGGAGAATTAATTTTATTCAATCAAAAATGACTAAAATTAAGAGTTAAGTAAAAGACTTGAGCTGTAAAATCACAAATGGGTGTGTTTAGGTATTAGTGTGAACATGGCTGCACCATGTGGTTGTGTAATTCCTTATGAATTACCTTTTTAAATGCTTTTATTTTTCTGGTAAGTAAGTTATTTATGTTATTACTAATAGTTGATTAATTAACTTTAAATCTAATCATACTCTCACACCACATTTTGTATTTTATCTCTTCCAGAAATGCCCGACCTTGAGTAGATGAATATGGATGCCACCTCAGTAGTAAACAAAGCGAGTTGTACGTCGGTTGAAGAGAGAGACTAGACATGAGTTGGCAGCCGTGTTGGACAAGAAACCTCATCTCTCTACGCAGTTTCTTAAGCGAAAACCCCTCAAGGGAGTGATGGGGAGTGACTGTTGGATACAGACATGCACAGAGATCAATAGTGACATACAGTGCTGTGATTTGCTGTTCTGTTCTGCATGGACAATTCTGTTCAAAAGAAAATGTTATTGTTCATTGAGTTAAATGACTGTAATGAGATGTGCTGATGTCTTAACACCTTCTCTCAGTTGTTTTTTTTTTGCGATGTCAGGTTATGTATTGAACATTGTGATTTCTAATGGGGGGAAAAAACCTCAAAATGCCTATTTTCCAAAAAAGTCGATTTTTTTAATGACAGATTTTCCCCTTTAATGTTTGTATTGTAAATTGCACTTATATTGTTTGTTAATTTAAAAAGCAGGAGTTCTGCTTGAAATCGGTTTTCCAATGTATGCCAACATCTGCAAATATTTAACAATAATTTCATTTTTTAACATTTCAGCATTTAAAATAAACACATGCTTGTGTAACTTACAGTTTTTGTTGAGATAACGTAGTAGAGTGGTACAATCTTAGCATAAAGTCATACCTTTGCAAAGGTGAGTTTGTTTCTATATGCCAGTGTACACAACATTGCACATTGTAGCAGGTACAAAAATTACTTTTCTTCCGGAGGTTAGGGCAGTCTTGTGTGTTTGATGCAACACGTGTTGAACACTTTTGCGTTGTCTTATGCTGTGGGAGTTTGGGTATACATTTCTAATAAACTGTTTCAGACCATTGACTACAATGCCTTAGTATTGAAGCATCACTTTTTTAAGTCCCAAAAACATTTGAACTCCTCTATAAAGTTTAGAGAGAGAGAATACACTGAAGAAGGCATTATTATTCATTATTGTTGTGGGCATGTGGTCTCGGCAGTGGTGGAAGAAGTACACAGATCTTTTACTTAAGTTAAAATAGCAATACCACAGTGTAGAAATACTTTGTTACAAGTTAAAATCTGGAATTTAAAATATACTTTAGCTATCAACCCATAAAGAATGGCCCGTTTCAAACTAATGTATTATATTTTTATTTTATTATTGATGCAGTAATATATGCATCACATGAATGTTGCAGCTGCTGAAGTACTGCTGGGTAGCTTGTGAATATTCCCCCAAGGACAAATAGTCTCATCTTAATCTACTTCAATACATCATAATTAATTCTTTGGTTATATTTTATATTATTGATCTGAATTTGTAAAGTAACTAAAGTTATCAAATAAATGTGCGGTAAAAAATGCAATATTCCCGGTTGAATGTAGTGGAGTTGAAGTATAAAGTAGCAGAAAATAGAAATACTCAAGTAAAGTAGAAGTACCACATAATATTGCTTGAGTAAATGTACTTAGTTGCTTTCCACCACTGGGTCTAAGTATCAAACAATGCTTAAAGATAGGTTCATATTTTTCAAGTCTGTCTTTTAAAACGATACTGACATGCTCATCCATTCACTGAATGATTTATTGGTCACTAATTGTTCCTCCTGTCCTTACTGGCCACAAAGAGATCCCTTCCTAACACAATTCCAGTGTAAGTGATGAGTAATAAAATCATCAATTCTTGTCAATCAATTCCTTTAGAATACATCTGTCCCCAAATGTAGTCTAAAGTTCAGCAGAAGATTATAAGAGGCTTCAGACTTGGACAAATCAAGTGGTTATCTTCCAGAGTTAGTCTTTCTAGAATAAAATTCCCTCTCTGTTTCCTTATTAGCTTTGGTTGAACTTTTTTGCACAGAACGTGGACTGTGGATTTTGTCTCCCATCTTAATCTGGAATCGTTTAGGAAGCGGTCTCTTCAGTGCCAGTATGGAAAAGAGGAACAATTACAGCAACTAATGGCTCTTCAATTTATATATGGACATGCGAGTATTTTAAGAAGACTTGAGAAGACGTGAATCTGCCCTCTGACCAATGAAAATGTGAAATGTCACTTTGAAGCCACTATGTGGTTTTAATGTTTCAAAGCATTCTACTCTCACTTCTCTCTAACATTACACAGGGCATTTCAGGGGCTTCCCATCTCCTTTGTACTTTTATACTGAGTGCAAAAAGGGAAATAGAAGCCTGAAAATCCTTTCCAGTGTAAATGTTTTGTGATTTTTCAGAACATGGCAACTGCTGTACTTACTTCCATCGCAATCACAGAAGTAGTTAGGAAAGATGCCTCTCCTTATTCTGTGATGGTCATGGTATGTGTTATTAAAACTAGTTATCAGTCAGCAGAGGCTATAGATTATTCATGAGCATAAGAACCATATATTGTTGTCAATAGGATGTCAAATCCTTGGTGTTTGTCATGTAAAAGAATCATTTGAAGGAAGTGGAACATCTCTAAATATCCCTTGCTGAGGATTGTTTAAACAGCACCTCTGAAGCCTACCATCGTTAATACTGTATGTTTTAGTCCTTTATCCCATATGTCCTGCAATACATGTTTTCACCACTGTGTGGTGAGTGCAGGCCAGAGATTCTACTCCAATGTGAGATGTTTAGGGGCTACATGTTATTATGTCTGTGTCAGCAGTCTGGACCCAGGGAACAGGAAAACACATTGCAAGCACCTTTTCAATACCCTCCCCTGTATAACTAAACTGTGGGCTTAAACCCACAAAAGATGGCTTACCACTGATGGAGGGAGTCATGAGAAGGACATAAAACTCATCACAATAGAGGTGCACCAACTGGCAAAATAGTAAACTGTCAGAATCAGGACACAACAGGATACATTTTTTGTGAAAAAGGTTTTTTCTCCAGCAACAGCCACTATTTTTCATGATATGATGGTTGTAGATTTTGTTCCCATGTTTTTCATGTTGTCTTGAATGTGAGTCGAAAAAACATCCAAACATCAGGCTGCTGTGAGATTGATGAGAAATCACATTAAATATTTGTGAAACACAGACAACCTCCAACGTGACCTACATCCTCTGAGACAGAAAAATGTCTGCTGATTATATTTGTATATTGTTGTGATGCCATTCCAACGCCACTCTCTGGAGAATGAGCGCAGAGGCAGAAAAAATATATATAGCCGCTCTGTTCCATGGAGAAGGGAACTCCCGGATTCAACTGTGTCGGCAAGACAAATAGATCATAGAAACCAGCAGAAACTGTTTCTGCTAGCGTTTTGTTTCCATGCATGAAAGGAGAAAAGCAGTGAGCTCAGCACAATCCTTTCAGAGGGCTGCAGCCATCGCTCTGGCTGCCCTGGTCAGCATGATGCTCCAGTGCAGAAGCTCAATGCCAGGCCTGCTCTCCCCTCTTCCTCTCCAACCGTGGATTTTCCACCGCTTTATCCGACCTGAGCCTCCAAACCAGCCCAGCACACACACACAATGTAAAACTGTGCCTAATCAGTTCTGCTGCCACAAACCTAATTTGTACCAATCCAGAGCACAAGTGGAGAAATTGAGAAATTGCTCGTGCCTTGGTGATCACAGCGTTGATTCGAGTGAATGTGAAGTGTTGATTGCACATTACAGAGGAGACAATGAAAACTAATTCATGGAAAATGAGGGAAAAGTGGACACTGTAATAACATTAATTCTATGCTTGTAGTAATAGCCAAATTATTGGAAACCAAGCCACCACTAAACTCCCACTGCACCTCACTTCTACCATCTCACCGGTTCTGCCCACCTCAGTAATTGATGTTATAAATGGGATTTTCTACAACCTTCTTTGTATTAATGCTTCACCCAGTCTGTTGGTGGTAGATATCCACCTCCTCCAGTAAAACGAGACTGGAAATATAAGATGCTCCAAAGAATTTTACATTTTGTTTACTTCTCTGCTGGTCCTCACCACATAAGTTCAAGCTCAAGTCATACATTTCAGAAGTTAAACTGACTACCTGCAGTATGTTGAGAGCTTCCCTACATCAGTAAGTTAAGTAATTATCACGGTCTAACCCATTAGTCCAGATTCAGAGCAATTTCTACAATGAGCAGACAGAGGGGGGTCAAGGCAGAAGAAGGGTTAAATGATTTTGTTTTGATTTGTAGTACGGTGTGCTGGCCCCTCCCCTGGGCTCGGCGGGGCTGCAGTGGCTCTGGGGTATTATAAAAAGGCCTTTGAGCTCCCCCTGCTCTGGTAAAGAGGCTGAATGTCTGCAGGACATGCTTAACGTTTGTCTATCCATGTTCTTCTACTAACAACCTGCAGGGTTGGCACATAGATGCACAGAGACTGGCGTACTGCTCCACTCAGGAGCTCTCTATGACAGAAATCAGAATTCAGAAGGCACAGCAGAAGATTGTTCACAGTTGCATGAGAGTTACACGTTGAGCAGTTTACGTGTTGTTGCATTTAGCTTTAGAGAGGCAGTTTCTGTTTGAGGGCTGATTTTTGTCATTTGCTCTGTGTTTTTTGGTCTCAAACAAAATCTTTATTGTGGAGAAACAGCATCTCCTTTTAGTTAATTAGTTAGTTTTTCTTTTGACTTTTCATCCCTCCATTGCTTAGAGGTTCCTTTTTGACCTTGTGCCACCATGTGGGAGTTCAGGTCCATGTCTTTCTGGCGGGCGGTGTTTGCCGAGTTCTATGGCACCATGTTCTTTGTATTCTTTGGGCTGGGGGCAGCCCTCCGCTGGACCACCGGGCCCCATAATGTGCTCCATGTTGCCTTTTGCTTTGGGCTGGCGGCTGCCACCCTCATCCAGTCCATCGGCCACATCAGTGGAGGACACATCAACCCAGCTGTTACCTTTGCCTACCTGATTGGCTCCCAGATGTCCCTGTTCCGTGCTTTCTTCTACATCATAGCCCAGTGTCTCGGAGCACTGGCTGGTGCTGCTGTGCTCTACGGGGTCACTCCCAACAACATGAGGGGAAACCTTGCACTCAACACGGTAAGATTACCTGCCAGTCACTGGAATACTACATCCATTACTACAAGGAAGCAGACTGGCTCTGACTCCTGTATTACAAATTGTACATTGCATTTTTCACATACACTAAACTGTTTAATATTAAGATAATTAACTCAAAATTACAAAATGTACAAATTAAGTATTGTATGTACACAAAACATAATTGCCAATTCTTTTTTGAAAAGCAATATAGATCTAAAACCTGACAAGTCTGAAATAAGGTAATTGAAAGGAAACAAATCACAATGTGTATATATAAAAAAATGTTAATTGTGTGTTTTTAAATAATGCACTCACTCATATCATTCATTTCACCACTTTCTTCCCCCTCCCTTCTTTCAGCTGCAGCCAGGCATTAGCCTGGGCATGGCCACCACCATGGAGGTCTTCCTCACCCTGCAGCTTGTTGTCTGCATCTTTGCTGTGACTGATGAGAGGCGCAACGGACGCCTGGGATCTGCTGCCCTGGCCATCGGCTTTTCGGTGCTCATGGGGCATCTTCTCGGGGTAAGATCTAGAAGCTTGAAATGGCTCACTGGGTTCATGCAAGGATCTGAGCATTGTTTAACGTTACATATACACATTTACAGTGATAACAAAAATACTCTCTCTCTCTTTGACTTAGATGTACTACACTGGAGCAGGAATGAACCCAGCAAGGTCCTTTGCCCCTGCTGTCCTGGTCAGGAATTTTGTCAACCACTGGGTAAGATGATCATATCTGTAAACCATATTGATGTGACATCTTCAAACTCACTAACGCATTCTGCCCTCTGTCTTTTTTGTTAATGACAGGTGTACTGGGTGGGACCCATGATTGGTGGTGCCATGGGTGCTCTGCTGTATGACTTCATGCTGTTCCCCCGCATGCGCGGCCTCTCCGAGAGGCTCGCCACACTGAAGGGCAACCGGCCCCCAGAGGCCGAGGGCCAGCAGGAGACCAGGGGAGAGCCCATCGAGCTCAAGACACAGGCCCTATAAGCCTGGAGAAGAAGATTGGCTTTCTGACCCCCATCCCTCACCTCACCCCTCAATCCTCACCCTCAGTTCCCGGTCCATCCTCAGCCTACTCAGCATTTCTGCACACATACCTCCTCCCCACCTCCACGCATGCTAACACAGATCCCAAACACCTTTGTTATCCTTGTTCTGCATCCAGAACTGGAACTACTGAGTTACAGTGAAGGGGCTCCCACAGCCCTGACCATCTCTCCTGATTTCACCTCTACCCATCCTTCCTCCTCCCCCTTGGACTGCAGGACAAAGATGGAGGGTTAGAAGAAGACTTGCCACTGAAGGAAGCACCCTGTGCCCTGTGGTGTGGGGAGTCAGTTACTCCTGGCTGACCAGGTGGCTACAACTGCTCAGGACAGGGGCCTATCTCTCTATCTTTCTCTCCCTTTCGCTATCTTTCTGTTTTTCTCCTTATTTCATAGTCTGCTAGGAGTGAAGCTACAGTAGAGCAGTGGACTTCTGCATGCTTTTCCATTTTGATCCAGTGTGATCTCACCCTTTGTTTTGTTTTGTTTAGTGAAGTTTGGGTAAATTATATGTACGTATTGTACTTTGCCAGTATTTATTTGGCTCTCATTCTTTTTCCCCTTTTTTCCAGTTTTATGTGTGTGTGTTTGTGTGTGTGTGTGTGTGTGTGTGTGTGTGTGTGAGAGAGAGAGACAGAGTGAGTGTGCATGCATGTCTCTGTGCATGTGTATGCGAGTGTGCTTGTTTTTATTGATAATTTTTTATTTTTCACTTTTGATTGCCACAATCCTTTGTCTGTAACATTTTTTTTCCCGTACAAGCATATTTTAGGGAAAGTTTGCGGCCTTTTCCATGCCCTCACCGATACTGCAAAAGTTCAACAGATTCCATGTTTAGAGTGATCCCCTTTTTATATAAGATGGAAATAATTTATGCCTTTGAGTCACGTCTTAAAGCCAAATTCATTCAGTTTAGAGTTTGTGTCTCATCTAGTGAAGCGCATACATTCATATTTATATTAAAATAAACACAAACCACAAAACTATCTGGTCTTTCCTGAGCTCAGTCTTCCATGAAGTTACAATTACAAACATTTGAAATGGTATAATTGCCACCCAATCTGTTACCCATTGCTTTATAAGTGGGAAATCTGCAGGTTTGTACTACATTTAGATAACTTATACAATATTTGTGTTTGGTTACATTTTTAATGACTTTCTGACATGAGCTTTGCTTTTAGAGCAGCGCTTATCACAGATTCATGTACAGGTGTGTGATAGTTGGTTTGCTTTTACTTTTGCGTGTCTGCCATGGAAAAACAAAGAAAGCAAACCTGACAAGCTGTCATGAGGAACAAGCGTTTTCTAGTTGAATTGTGTCGTTTGACACGACTGAAGGGTCTTTGTTACATCAACTCGAGGTTAGAAATGAAAGAGTGCATGAGGTGTGGTGGCTTGTTGCTGGTGTTGGCAAACACCTGGTGCCTTCTCTTTTCTACGCTGAGCTGTGTGGCTCTTTGGGAGTGAGATAGTTTTATTGGAAAAGCCCCTTTCTGATATTTGGGAGAAGAGAGAAGGTCACCGTGAGGCGACTGAAATCTTTAGTGTGTTTGTACAGGGTGATAAATGTACACCTTTATTTTCATACAATCTATACAAGAGAGAATGAACTTTGAAGTTGAAGCTCTACATTGGCCTGGTATCCCCTCTCTCCTTCATCCCTCCTTCATTCACCCTACCTCCTCCCTTTGTTTATGAGGCAGCCATCTTGTTCTGCTCTAAAGAGGGGACATCTAAAGCTGCTGGGATGGAGGGAAGGGGACAGGGCACTGATACAGCATTTTGACAAATTTGACCAGAGCAGATATTGAACCAGACATGTTCTCTCTTTGCTTCCTCTACATAACCTTTTTTTTTCAGTGTGATTTCCCTGGCAGTGGTTGAGTAGAATTTACATTTTAGTGACATGTTGAAATTAGAATTTGTGTTTTAATGGAAAAGCTTTGTGATGTACAGTGTAAAGTTTTCTTTTTTTTAAAAAAACATTTCATGATTGTTGAAACTGGAAGGATAGGAAATATAATATGCTAGTTATGCAATGTCTCCTCTTTGGCTGATGGATTTTGGAAGTGATGCCAATAATGTTATACACCAATATGCTTTCATTCAATGGACAGCCTTTATGGTACCTTCCCAATCACAATGCCATTGATTTATTATTTTTATATGTCAAAAAAATCCGAAAATTCTTATGTTTCCAATCCTTTTCTTGTCTGTTTTCTTTTAGCCTGACTATAGAAAAATATGGGATTTAAATAGATGGTACCAGATAACTACATTTGCATGTGCCCAGAAGCAGGTCTTAGTTGTATGCAACAATTATCACATGACATATTCCACCTCTGAGAACTAAACCCAGTAACCATTTACATACACATTTGCCAATCACATGGGGTTATTTCTGTGATCCGGTTACAATTCATCTGCCTGCAACTGCTTAAAGGATATATTTTTCTATGAGCAGTGATATCAGTCAAGGTTGACTTAAGCGAGATAACTAATTTCTTATAAATAAATTGACAAAACTATTTTTGATAATTTGAAAAACTGAGATTTTATTTGTCACAGTGAAAGATTATAGGGATTGTAGTAGTAGCCCCGAAGTTATTTATGTAAAAGTCAATCCACAAGATATAAGAGGTTATCATCTGGCAAACATACATGTAATATGGTACATCCAACACCACCATTATATTATTACATGCAAAACACTGAGAGTGAAAGTAGGTAGTGCAAAGCTTCTCATAAAACCTAAAGTTGGTTTATGGGGAAGATTGGTTTCGATATACATTCAGATGTGAATAAAAGCTGCTAGAATCTTGACAAAATTAGATTTAGAGCTCCCACAAAGCAAGGATACTGCATCCCTTATCAGAGTAATATTGTCTTTACACTGTAATTAACTGCAAGTCCAATTACTGCTTTACTTTAAATTTTTTGGTTGCTCTTATTCATTTTTTACTATATCCCTATAGCTTTTTAATCTTTACACATGACTAACAAAAAAAACTATTTAAATGGCACATTAATATATTATGTGAGACTCCAAACAGCATTATATTATTTTAGTTCCATAAAATAACATCTAACTTGAGGATTTTTATCTAAGAATAAAGAAAGAATGGTCTGGAAATATACTATTGATCTTTTACTTTCGCTATTTTTATCAGTTTTATCACAACAAAGACAGATACAGACAGAAAATTACGGATTTTTTGTTTTTTGCATTAGGGCATCAGAATAGAGAAATAAAAAATCAAAACCATGTAACCAGTAACATTTATGCTCAATTAGTAGGACTTGATACATACTTAAGAGAAAATGGAGAAAAACCTTATTGGCTGAAAACAGAAGCTTTAAAAACACATACACATACAGAAAATACACACAAGTGATTCTTTAAGTAGACAGATATATAAGCATTTCCTACCACCGTCATCATCACCATCACCACTTCTACCATCTGGTGCATTGTTGTAAGTGTCCATTATTGTGGTATTTTTCCACAGTCAGCAGTGCTGGAAAAGCTTATTGTTCCTTACATGCTCATAATCCTCACATATACCACAGAACAGTTTAGGCTCACAAACATTTATTGTCAAATGGATGAGTTATGAAGTATTTATCATGCATACAGTAAGACTGTCTATAACCTATTATAGCTAAGGCTTAGCCAGGCTTTTCGATCACAAGGAAGGGTTATATACAAAAGGAAAATACTATTCAAATACGCTTGCCTCATCATAATGAAACGTGCAACAAGCACAGAGGACAACATAACCTCAAAAATAACCTCTGGTAGCTGAGTGGCGATGTCAAGCTACCATGAGCATCACACTGTCTGCTTTCATGCATGTTTGGTCATTGTTGGACACACCCTGCAAGCTGTATAGTAAATCACTTATTTTCCAAAATGCATGGAGTGTAGTATAAACAGACAAGCAAAGAAATTAACATCAACAAACCTACCACCAGTTGAGAGAGGTTGCACAACTAGGATGGCCCAAGAGACGGCGAAGAAAGCACTTTTCGTTCTGGTTTGTTCTCAGATTTACTTTGTCCTTAAAATGTTTTTTTCGTAGCAGCAGCTCAAGATGTTGAGTCCCAGAGAAATCAAATTTGTCGCCAACAATCTTTTACTTATTAAAAGTAAATGAAGCTGTAGATGGATGATGAAAGTGAAGGAAGAAAGCCTACGCAAATCATGGCACTTTTTTTCATGTGAAGGTCAGACAGATGAGTTTGGCTCCGGTCTCCATCCAATGTCTGCTTTGCACTCCAAACCCAACTTTGAAGCGAAATCTTTCTAATGATTCAGAGTCTGGAGAAGAGTTTCTAAATCTAGATCCATATTGTTACCTGTGGTACTAGAAGACATAAACATACTATGTGTAAAACAAAACAAACAACAATGCAATGCATATTATGCAGAGATGCAAAGATTAAAACCTACATGTGTTCAGTGAAGACAACAGGAGGGTTTGGACTCAACTCCACAGGAGTAGGTGCAGTTTCCATTATGTCTTGAGTGATGGATTCTTGTGGGCTGAATGGCTGCTGGAACTGATGCCTAACAGCAGGAACAGGAGTGCTATCAACAGGAACCTTAGACTCATTAATAACCAATAAGAGTGTGAGATATAGGCTTCCTTCAGTGACTTCATCAAATTACTCAAAATTGGCATGTTTTGGCATAACAGCTTGGATTGGAATATTTCACTTGAAGAAGCTGTAGGCAACATTCACTGCCACTAAATGTTGCACTAGCATCTCTGACCAAAACAAATGGATGCTATGGTGCACCAGACTCCATTGACCCATAATTCACTGCAAGAAAAACCCCCTGCTCTCCTACAAATATTTTTGGGCGGCCAGTGCAGCTGTATAAGCAAAGCACTGAGAGGCTGCAAAAACAACACAGGCAGAGGGGGTGTGACGTCATCCTCTGCTCCAGACGCCATTACTCCACTAATGCTTTATATGGCAAATTATTGTTTGCTGCTATATTAATGTTCATAATCTCATTTACAGAACCTTTAATACAAGTGTTGTATAACTTTAGTGAGACACTGTAACAAACACACAAATACACGATGTCGTCAAACATAACAGAGGAATATATTATATATTTTTTAGGCTGCTTTAGGATAATTTGAAGGAGAGTACTGGAGCATGTATTGGTGTGACTAAAATAAAATACATAAATAACATAATAACAAATAACATAAATACTATTTGGGCCTCTTTTTGTCTCAACTGTGACAATCAGTGATATTCAAACATAAATGTGCAGACATAAACATAGCGTAAATGTTGCTAGTGGTAAAGGGTTGGTAAGCTACCTAGTAAGGAAAACACCAGGGTATATAAATGACAGAAAGTGAGTTGGTGGAATGGAAATAAAGTGAAAGAGAAAAATGTGTAGAAGTGATACTTACATAGAGAGAGGTGTCATACTGGGATTCGGGGGGGTGGTTGAGCCAGCTTCCCTGCGCACACACACACACAAACATGGCATGTTCCCATTGGCATTACTTTAAGTGCATCAAATGACATGGTTTATTTGTAAAATAGTTCCTTACGTGCCGACTTTAGTATGGAGAGACACAGGGATATAACCCCCGATGGGTGACGCTTGAGGCTCTGTTTCAAACATTAGCAGAGGAAAAAAGAACTTCACCTGTTAGTTGTCTGTTCTCACTTGAGCTTAAGAACATAAAGCTGACTGTGCATGAAGACCATTACCTGAGTAGAATTTTTTGAAGACATCATGTTTAGGAAATTCAGGATACAGGTGTGTTATGTGGTTGATGTCCCGGATGCGGTCACCAAGGCTACGGATCTCAAGATCTCTCTTAGTGAAGGGCTGGATGTTCTGGATTTTCTGTCCCCCATCTAGTATAAAAAATTATTGATGTGTGTGTGAGAGAGAGAGACAAGAGTTTCAGTGACATACTGTGACTCTCCGTATAAATATTATTATTACTACTACTTTACCCTTACTTACATTCTAGTCATGTTCAAAATGAATGCTTAGTCTTAAAAATAATTCAGGTACAATGCACAACAGTGTACAACAGGAACCTTAAAATGTCTACGGAGCCCCCCGAAGGGTTACGGTGGGAACAGTTGGTGTGTTGGACCAGTCCAGTTAAACTGCCAGTTTAGGGAAACACTCTAATAGATACTACAGAAAGGATGATGTGACATTTTACATTATGCATTTATTGCTCATTACTCCTTTCAAAAGGCCGAGCTCTGACAGTATACAGCCACAGGCTATGAACACAGCTGCAGCTGCTCTACCTGGCTGTGGATATGATTATTATCAAGGTTGTTGCTGGCAAACAGGCAACGGGGAAAAGGACCCAAATGCAGACAGAGGTGGTAGGATGTTGAGTGGTGGTTTATTGTCCAAATTGTAGATAATCTGCAAAAACAGGTTACAGGCAGCCAGGCGACGAACAGGTAGCGGACAGGCAAAAATCCAAGACAACAGGCAGACAGAACCAACACACATATGACAAAGTACGAACTGACACAGAGACAGGGAAACACACAGACGAAATACACTCAAGCAAGGGGAGCCAACACAGGTGAACTAAATGACACTGGTGAAAAAAATCAGGACAATCATGAACAGGAAGCAAAACTAACCTGAAGGAACAGACCAATTACAAAATAAAACAGGAACAAACAAACTAAACCAAAACCCTGATAGGAACGGACATATTTAAAATAAGACAGGAACTCACAGAACACAAAACCCAAAAGGATGACAGTTATTGCTCAGACCATGGCTGCATTTGAAGTTGAATGTATGGTGCTATGGATATGGCTACGGTAGCTGTACTGTGACTGCCCCTATTAATATAAGCCAAGAAAGCAACGTTAAGCCACATGGAATTTGAGCCTGTGTCATAAGACTGACATGACACAATCATAACCATGACGCGACACATGTCAAGAAATTGAAGGAGTCTTTATTAAGGTTTATGACAGTTGTCATTAAATTAAGTTTCTGTCAATTATGTCAAAGTTGACATTGTTTGAGATGTCTTTGTTATGACAAATGGACAATAACTAAGACAAATGACACTTAATGTCAACAGTCATAAACCTTTATAAAGACTCTTTCATGTTCGTGACCGGTGTCAGGTCATGGTATGATGGTGTCATGTCGGTCTTATGCACCCACCTTCAAATAAGGTGTTAACCAGATGGATTACCAATACCCCACAGGAGTTCAGGAATACAGTAGCTTCAATGCAACGCTCAGCCAGCTGAGCCAGCTGAGCCACAATGGCTGCAACAGCAACAGCGAAAGCTATATCATAGTCATAATCACAGCTACAGCCTTTCTCGATCAGCCTCAGCAGCCAGGTTAACTAGCTCCGCTTGTTATCTATATCTGCAAAGATAAAGACTTGCAGTTTGGAGCCACAGCCAAGGCCCACAGCCCACGGTTGCTGTGGTCACATAATACAGCTCAGCCTTTCTCTTTGGATCAGAGAGAATGCAAAACATATTGCGAGGAAATGCAAAATGTCAAACGCAAAATCATTTCAGAAAAAAAAATCCCACCATGACCTTTCAGGGGTTTCATAGATGTCAATCCAACAATGTAATAACTTGTTTAAAAATGATGTCCAAATTTATTGAGAGGGTCTAAATAGTCAATTGTTTTCATTTAGGAGGACTATCGGCAAAATGGTGGATGGTGTTAAAGCATAACATTGCAATTATCAAAATGAAGTCCTGAAATTCTTTCACATAAAAATAACTGATAAAAGATATTCTGTGTGATTGCCCTCGTCACCACATCAATGAGTTAACTAGGTGTACCTTGGAATCATCATAGTCAAAACAGGAAACAGAAGAATTTGAGGTGAAAATAATTAAACTGAATCAATCAAACTCAAACTAGGGCCACACCAACACTTACTGTCAGCAGCAGACACATATGCAATGGTGATGCCACCGATCTCAGAGTCACTAAAGCGAAGCAAGAACGTCCCGTTGGGCCTGTCTTTGAGAATCAGGTGTAGATGCTGCTTCCCAATGAAACCAAATATCAGCCTAGTGGAGCAAACCATTGCAAGCACTTGTTGATTATGAACAGACTGTAGCAGGTTGCCAATTGACTATTTATTTACTACAATTTACTATTGAAATAGCAGGGGAGTCTCCTCACCCTTCGCTCCAGTAGGTCTTAAGGTGTTTCTTGGTCAGCTCCATCACTCCCTCAAACCACTGCCAAAAAGTAAATGGTCGACCCGGGAGAACCTCCTGTAAAATTGACAGGCACCGTGAGATTTGAGTTTATGTCAGCCTGTGTACTGTATGTCTGTTCAAGAGGACATAAACCTGTGTGTACCTTATTAAACTGGGCCCAGGAAACCATCATGTTGCTGAAGTCGTCGGCAAAGTCGGGCTTGTCGAATATCTTCTGGGCCAAGAAGTGCTGGTTGTAGTGGTCCAGGTTGTGCTGTGTCTGGACCTCAGAGGTGAATTTACTGTTGAGAGTGCTGTACATCATCTTCCAGGGAACGCGCTCCGGCACCACGAACGGCACTCTGTCCTGATGACAACGACAAAGAGGCTGACATGGCAAAAACACTGATATGCATTTACAATGATGTCAGGTGAAGACGGAAAGAAACTAAAACTGAGAAGAGAAAAAGAGAAGAAAAGTACAAGTACACTAGCACCACAAATGTTTATTGTAGAAATTGTTCATTTTGTGTTGTGAGTGGTTAGGCATTTAAAGGTCCAGTATGTAGGATTTAGTGGCATCTAGCAGTAAAATTGCAGTTTGCAACCATTTGAATACCATGAATACAAATTCAAGGACCCAACACTGCATAGTTTGAGACACAGGTCAAGGTTAATTACTCTTACAACACTGAGATGTTTTATAATGAGATCTAGCAGGCTTTACAGAAGCTCACAGGTAACAATTAAAGAGAGAGAGGCTTGAATGTGTGAACACTTAATCACTCAATTGTGCTTTGTTACAGTGATGTTACTTGGTTACTAAGTAAAAAAAAAAAGTCAATTTCTATTCTTGCACAAAATATATAAATTCAAGCACTTTCACTGACCTTTGTCTATTTATGTCTATTTTCAAAAACATTCAAGACTTATATTTTTCTCCTCAAATTCACAAACTTTCAAGGATTTCAAAGACCTGTGGGAAGTATGTGAATACTGTAGGTTTTGTGCAAACTCAGGTCACCAGTAGAGGTTACTATTTTATATTAGCACAATGCCTATTTGCACAGTGATTATCCTCCTGTAATATTGGCTTTATTGAAAAAACCAATAGGCATTTTTCAAAGCAGACACTAGGACTTTTCTTAGCAGGAAAACCACAAGCATCCCATTTAGGTGAGCTACTTCCAGGGTCCTGGTTTTGTGCATGCTAGCTCACTGCCAGGCTTACTGGGACACTTAATGGAATTGAGCCATTGTTGAATGAGTTTCACATGTGCTTTTCTTGTTTTGACAAGTCAAAATGTCTGCTGTATAAAATATCTATTTCAGACATCTTGACTTCCTGCTCAGAAATAGTCCTCCGTAAAACACTGAATTGACGGATTAGCTTAACGAGATATAACATTAGTGGGCTTTAGAGGTGTCAGATTTTGTTACATTTACATTTAGCAGACGCTTTGATCCAAAGCGACTTACATATGAGAACATTCACAAACCAAAGGCGCAGCTTCGGGAGCATTTTGGGGTTCAGTATCTTGCTCAAGGATACTTTGACACATGGCTTGGGGATCAAACCGCTGACCTTCCGATTGGCAGGCAACCATTCTGCCACCAAGCCACTGCCTTTACCTTTAGACAGAGCCAGACTATCTGTTGCTCGGCACTGTTCTAAATCATCCATCAGCTATATTTAAAGCTCTGTCAGATATTTTTCAACAGCCGATACAACCGTAATATTTGGGATCTGAGGTGAAAATAGCCACATTAGTGAAGCCAAATGTAGCTTACAACCATTGTAGCACTACTGGAACGTAGGTTACTATTATTGAAGTAGAAAGCCGAATGGTTAAGGCGCATACCACAAAACTGGAATTTCCAGCTTAAAATTGCATGTAATCCCTCTCTCCCCTCATTTACTGGTCTGCCTCTCTTCTGTCTGCCATGAAATAATTGCAGAAATGCCACACAAAAAAAGACAGATTAGCTCAGGTATATGCTTTGTGGCACTCATGAAAAATTCAAGAAAGTATGGCATACCTTCCTGAATTGTGCTTAAACTAGGCACTAAAATGCGAAAGAGACACTGTAATGATCAAATGCATCATTATCTGTAAACACGTCACATTCTAATGAAGCTTTGGGGAAGGTTCAATAAGGAAGATCTTTTCCCTCACGTTCTTCCTTTATTCCTCGATGCCTGAATGTCTATTCTGTTCTATTTTTCTGTCACCTCCGCTTTCCGATGCTGTCAAATCACTACATTCACAATTAGGACATCACCGTATATGACCAATGATCTTTCTGCTCGCGTTACTCGAGCCAATCAGTCCCTGGATGATTTTCTTTAAATATCACTGCACTTCTGTCAGTCAGACCACCTCCCCATCACCTCCATAATGGCTATGATGCCCAGGGAGACTGAAAGCTTCCATCAACCAAGCGTTGGCTTTACTCTACCCCAACCAGCATCTAGAATCCAGGGATCCTGTCCCTTCTCTTATGTTCATATGGGCCTACATTTGGTAAAGATGTTTCATATTGATAGAGTCTAATTTCCAAAATCTTTCTCTGTGTTAAACTTCAAGAAATATTGTTATACACTTACAATTGATCTCTCGTCATTGAAATACCAAAGTTAATCTTTCTCCACTATGAATTTTTATGTTCAAAAACCTGTTTAAAGAACACCATGAATTATTGTGTCTTTAATATACAGTAACATTCAAAAGTCTGGACACATTTGCCATTTACTACCGTGATTTAATGCCGTGATTATCGGCCGCATAGCTGATGTGACATAGCCTGCTGTTGCTGCATCTGTGTTAAGATGTATCTATCTCAATTAGTATATTAGATAGTATATTCCCCGCAATGGTCAAAGATGCTTTGTTTGTGAATGGCCACACAGCCTAGCCTAGATTCCATTTAACAGCTGACGCCAGTCTCTGTGTCTACTGTGGGTTTGGGAGGTGTGTATTATGGTCACTCCATTGTTTCTGTAATGCTGAGATTGGTGTATGCCTCAAGTGATGAGATCAAAGCCTATAGGTGCCAAATGTCAACTCTGTAAATAATCACATGCACAGGGCAATACCAATCTATGTTAGTTGGCTTATTGAAACTATTAAACTACTATTAAGGAGTTATAGTTTATATTGTATTTCACTTCACAAGTAATATCAAAACAATTGCAGAAAATTCCTCCAAAAGCGAATCAGATCAACAAGGTGAACCTGTATATGGCATTCATTTCATTCTCTTTCCAATGTACACTTATCATTATGGTGGTGTACTTAAGCCCTCAGTTCTCTACTCACTCTTTTGCTGCATGCTTGCTGCCACACTGCTCATCTAAAAGCTATACTGTCACTTGCTCTAATTACTGTTTATGTTGCATTTCCATAAGCCCCACCTCCACCCCAGCATCCTGTTTTGTGGCTTTTGTAACCTATGTTCCTCTATTGCGGGAAGTTATTATCATCACTCCCTATTCCTTGCTGTGCCGAGCTTGGTGTTTCCTTGCAGGGAGTGATGTTAAGAAGTTAGAGACTAGGCACCAAACATTAATGCCATAGATAGTCTTCATTCACATAATGAGTTGGCTGACTAAAATATAGTTACTGTGTTCACAATACCACAGACAGACTAACTGCATTATTGATAACAGAAAAGAAAAGGTGAAGGGACATTAAAAAATAACATAGCAGAGGAAAGAGTAAAAGCAAAACAAAAGGATAATTTGACACTTACTGCTTCAGAAAAGGCACAGTCCCATATGATGGTGGCCAGAGCGTTGTTGTCTTGACTTCCGTGGACAATGACGACTACCGGCAGTGAGATCATCTATAATCAATAAATAACATCATTATAACTTTGTTGAAGTCCCTGTTTCCACTAAGGAAGTATATTGAAAACAAAATTGTTGCAAAATATGATATCAGGTCATATTTAGCACTGTTTGTGTGGTGATGAATTATATGCCAGAAAATTCTGTTCAATGCATTGTGATATAGGAAAAAATGACCTCATTACCATGAAGCCAAAATCATTACATTTCCTTAAGTAACAGGATGTTAACAGCAAAAAAACAAAACAGGCAGAACAATTGATGGGGTCAAACCTGTATCCTGTAGGGAGTTTCACAGCCTGTGATGGTGATCTCTGTCGAGAACAGGAGAGCAAATTTCTCCTCTGTCACAGACTCTGATCCCTTTCTGTCTGCTCTCTTGATCTTCTTGATGGACTGTTAAAGCAAAATTTGTATTTTTTAATGACACTAAACAATAATCTAATCTAGGCTGAGAAATCTAGAGTGGTACATACCATATTCCTGAAGGTGGCACATGTGCTCTTGCTGGCTGTGTTGTGTTCTAGGATGGCTGTGTTGTTGATCAATTCCCCTACATTATCACTGCAGGTTACAAAATAGATATTTTAATTGTTAAATTTCCTTCATATAAGTAGTATACAGTAAGTACCTTAATGGAACCCATTTTTAAGGGTTAGCCTTTATTGTTTTTATTTGATTTGCACGATTTACAGTTTCACTAATGCAATTCAAAGCATCCAATTTAGGTAACAGAAATCTATAATTAAAAATACAGGGTCCTGAGTCTTAGCCACCATTTTCTTTCTTTAACCAAAACCAACTAGGATCCTTTATTTTTAAGTAGTTGACTTCTTAGGTCACTGCACGTAGAGCAATACATTACATAATTAAATTATAGTTTAGGATGATGCAGCTTGAATTGTATAGTTAAGCTTGCATTGACCGTTTTCTCTTGCACCTAGTTAATAGTGTAATTTCAATGACCAAATCAAATGTATCTCTTAAAGCTTTCACATTATCTAGTTATTTCAGATTCCCTAATTATGGTGTTGAAATAAATGGTGAATTAATTTCTCTCAGGTACAGGCTTTCAACTTTAATCAAAGTACAGCCAAAATAATTAATAGAACAAATCCAAAAACACTTGTGCTTTTTTCCACAAAGGGTACAACAGGTGCAGTCCTCCATGTTGTGTTGTATATATGACTCACCCTGGTACACTGCCAAGGTTCCTGGCCTGCAGTTCATTAATGATTTGCGCCTTCAGCACCACAGGCTTCCCAGGAGCTACTTTCTCCCCCAACAGATATCGCACAGTAGTGGAGAACTTTGACTGCGTCTTGATGACCTGAGGCGGCTGCTTGTCCACTACAAGAGAGCTACATCAAGGACACATCAGTTACATGAATGAGGAAAACTGCTTTCTGCTTTAAAAGATTTATGAAAGTAAGCCTTTTATGTTGCTCTTTGTGAGTGAAGGAGAGGGAAAAGTTTCAGCTGAATAAATGTACTTTCTCTCACAGTTGTGAGATTTTTAAGAAGAAATTTAAAATATATAGAAAAGAAAACAATGTGACTGCGCTACCTTTGAATCAGAACCTGGAGAAGTTGCCCGAGCCTTTCCTGCAGCTCTGGGATTGGTTCCCCTATCAGCATCAATTCCTGTCTGAGCTTCCCGTTGACCCCAAGCAGCTGCTCACACCTAACAAAGAAAATATATAAAGACAATGAGCGAGCAAGAAAGAAAGTGAAAACACAAATATGTAATACCTAGGTTAATGCACCACTGAAGACTAATTTCTACTAAATTATTAAGTCTAAACTATGAAAAAATAAACAAAGAATGGGCAGCAGCATCCTTATGTTTCTGCTAGGTTCGATTTACACGATGTTTGTAGTGTGACGTTAGTGAGTCCTCAGGTGATCGTGGTCCTTGTTTTTCGTTCATATTAATGCACGGCACCTAGTCTGTATAAAGGTCAGATCTTTTACCTAGAATACAGTAATAATAAATATAGCACCATTAACTAAATTTCAGTGACATTTTACAGAAAATATGCAAGTCTTGTACTATTGGAGAAGGTTAAGAAATGAGATTAGAATCAGATTTTTAGCCAAGAAATAACAAACCGCAACGTAACATCAATATGAGAGTAACGTTATACTATTACACTACAAAATTAGTTAAGATAGTAGCCTAATATTGCACCTAGCTGACAAGAAATAAGAAGAACAAAGGCGAATGTTGTCAAGATTCTTGCCATTGAAATCCTGGTTATATTTGACCAACAAACACAAACGCCTTCTTTCCTCAGACAGTGTTTTGCACTCTTCTCCTTGATTTGTTACTACTTTTGGCAGTACATAACAATTCCAATGTTTTTCCCAGTCCAACCGATTAGTACAGCCTAAAACACGACAATAATTGACCATTTTCAGCAGAAATAATCAGCGAAAGTTTGCGAGTTCCGTTTGCTTCAGTGGCATTGTTTATGTTCAGTATCGCCAATATGGCCGACTTCAGGGTTGATGATGTGTCTTGAAAACACACTGTATCGTCTGTATCATTGTAAATTGAAAATAGGTTTTGGATTGTTGGTCAAACAAAACAAGGAATTTAAAGATATCACGTTATAGACTAAACAGGACTAAGACTACAGCTATGCTAGCGGAACTGTGAGGCAGTGCTTTGAGCTAAATGCTAATGTCAGCATTCCAACATGCTTACAGTGACGATGCTAACATGCTGACTCACCATTTTAGTTTAGCATGTTAGCATACTAACATTTGCAAATTATCGCTAAACAAAAGTAGAGTTGAGGCTGATGGGCATGTCATTAGTTTTGCAGGTATTTGGTCGTAAACCAAAGTTAGGGTTACAACAAAGTAATTACAATTTATCCTCAGGGATTGAATGTGTGTAGCAGATTTCATGCCAATCCATCCAACAGTTGTTGAGCCATTTCGCTCCAAAGCACAAATTTCAACCTCATTGTGGCGCAACAAGAAAAGTCAGAGCATCACCAAAGTTGGTATGATTCATTCTCTAGGGGCCATGAATATCTGTACAATATTGTGTGCCAATTCATCCAGTAGATTTGAGATATTTAACAGGATAAGTGAAAATTTTGACCTGCTAGTGGTGCTAGAAGAAAAGTCACTGGATCACATAAGTCAGTATGATTCATCCACTAGAGAACATTAATGTCTGAACAAAATTTCATGGCAATCCATCTATTAGTTGTTGAGTTATTTCAGCCTGAACCAAAGTGGTGGAACGGCTGAACGACCAACCAAAAGACAGACTGACATTGCCATCCCTAGAGTCACACTACTAGCATAGTTAAAAATGTATCGAGCAATAGAACTAAATGCTCAGATAAAAAAACGATTAAAATGTGGACTAATTACTGGGGTGTGTCATGGTTTTTGGTTGGTGTTCTGTTATTTCCTGTTTTACTTTGGTTAAAGTTCTGCTTCTTGTGTCTTATGTGGTTTTGCTTCCTGCTCCCTCGGATTGCTTTGATTGTGGGCTAGTTAGTCTTGTTCCATGCCTTTCTTACCAGCCTTTGTTTCCAGTGTTTTCCCAGTGTTTCTCATGTTTGACTTTTTGCCTCGGTTTTTTGACAATCTGCATGTTATTTGGACTTTGAATTTCTGCCTGCTCTCATTTCGTTTGATTTGTTTGCCAGTTTTTGGACTGATTTCCCAGTAATGACCCCGTCTGCCTGACTACTCAGTAAGCCTGTGGTTGTACCTCGCTAAAACATTTAACTGCATCTGTTCTGCCTGAGTGTCTGCATTTGGGTTCAAACCCTAGTGTGTCCTGCAAGAACCTGATAGGGTGTGACTATAGAGATGCAATATGTTTTGAGTATTTTAACCCTTGGAACGGTATAAAGCAGTAATAGTATATTACTATGGATTTTCCCTTTTTAAATGGAGATAAAACAACCCTTTCAGCACAACACCTAAAGATAAGCATGTTAAGTATCAAAGGTTGTTTTGCCTAAATGTAATGTTTAATTAGGGGTGTGCTTTTACTAGGACAGGATAAAAGCAATACAACACAGAGGCAGTCCAAAAAGGAACAGGTGGAGTGGGGTTTGGCTCACCATGTCTGCAGGGCATTGAGGTTGTCGTCAAAGGGATGTCCGATGGCAGCCTTGTGCTGCTCCCACCTCCACGCCTTCAGCCTGCTGATCAGTCGGCTCTGACACTGGTCCAGACAGTCCACACACTCCTTCAGCAGCTGGAAACGCTTCTACAACAACCAACATCCAAACACATTACACTGACACATATGGGCAAAAGTGTGTATGTGCATGTCAATAAACATCATGCACTCGAACACAAAAATATTACATACCTCCACACATACCAAGGCATATAATGACACAGAGCACTTTGATATAATGTTCATGAAATTACAAGCTGCTTAAAATTAACACTAGACCACATGATGTATCTATCAATTGTTTTATTTCTAGTCTATAAAATTCCCAGACCATAAAGGTGGGGTATGCAATTCTGGAGAAATCCAATACCATGACAAATACCACAATAGTGCGAACAACGACACAACAAGTAATGTAACTAACGTTAGCTAGGTTGTGGGTTAGCAAACTGCTGCGAAGCTAACAGCCAGAGGGGACGAAGTGGTTTCCCAGAGCCAGCCCACCAGCTCCAGACAGCAATGCTCAAAACTCTCCTGCTACTATAGCTAACATCACAACTACAGCATATGTTGGCCAACAATCAGGAAGTCATTTAACTTTACCCGACACTCAAATCGTGGCTGTAATGGCTTGAATAGTGTTGTGTGGCTCAGTCCGAGTCACTTTATTTGTTTAGCATAGAGAGCCAGGGCTGTGTACAAACACCAGATTTTTTTTTTTCAGCATACACACTAAATGGACAGCTAGCAGACCGTCAGGAGATATTCGATGAATTTGACAAAAAGAAGTGTATTGGATTAGTATCGGATGCGCCACCTTTAAGGTGTCTTCAAATTGTTCATTTTGACTAGACAACATTTTAAAAAACTCAGAGATTCAGCTAATAATGATATTCGATCAAGAAAAGCTGCAAATTCTCTGGAGAAATACTGGAGTCGGCAGAATCTACACTACATTGCCAAGCTCACCGTTGCCATTGCTTTCACATTGTACTCCAGCTGCTGGATGTGGTTCTGGAGTTTCTGGATTTCTGACTTTGCGGGATCCAGCCCATTCTGTTGGATCGGCCCTGTGCAAACAATATATAACATCATATGGTGAGACCATTCTGCACGCCAGGCTACTAGTGCATTTCCTTAACCCAAAAAAAAAAAAGGTGCGCTCTCTGCTGCATGTGGATGAAAAAACAAACAAAAATTAGAAACCAGACAAAAATATTATGGAGTGCTAATTTTCTTGATGCCTAAATGGGAAATAATTTTTACAGAGACAAAATCCAGTAGGGTGGAAACTAACAATATATTTTCACTATTGATTAGTCTGCTCGATACTTCTTTGATTAAACGATTAATCATTTGGCATGTAAGAGAATACTGAAAACTGCACACCAGTTTCCCTTGAGAGCCACTGAAAATGACAAATGATTAATCGATTATCAAAAAAGCTGCAGATTAATTTCTCTGTCAATCGATTAAACAAATAACCATTTAATGATTTCAGCTCTAGAACTGAACATTCCCAGTGTTGTTCATGAATACACTTTCTTTCCCCCCATTGAGCTCAATCTTAACTTCTAAAACTTTTAACTAAACTGAAAATGAAATCATGAATTAATCTTGAAAAAGAGGAACAAAAATAAGCTTACTCCATTTTCAGTGTCTGTGGTAAGGTACTGAAAGCAAGCTCCAGTTGCGTCACTAGATCTTAGTGGCACTTCTTACTAAAGTGTGGCTGTTCATTATATCTTAGGTATGTAAACATGAAGCAGGGTGTTGCTGCATTCAGTCCTACCTTGTGTTTGTGTGTGTGTCTCACCTTGTAAACCCTCATAGTTCTGCCTCTCCCAGTTGAGCTCTTCTTGAAGCTGATGCATCTTTTGTCGGATGTCCTGGACCTCCAGCACCTTCAGAACCAGGTGGTCTACATCCTGCATGTTTGGGAACGAGGATTCTCTACTCGGGTACTGCTGGTACTGTGGAGGGTTGGGCATGTGAGGGGGCTACAGACATGGAATAGCAGTTAATACACTTCTGTGGTTAGAAAAGTTTCACATTACTTGCTTCCACTATTAAAATTAAGGTAATAGTGGACATTGTCTATCAAACCCTTTATTAAATTAAATTAACTTTACCTATTTCTCCCTGAGTAGTCAAACCAAATCAATTTACACCCTTAAAATGCTTAATATTATCCCAAATAGCCAGAAGAAATTGTTTAAGTAATACATTGTTTTAAAAAAAAAAAGAAACAAACAAACCCCCCACCACCAAAACCAACTTTGTAACTTCAATTATTATTCTTACAAATATTTTGATATTTGAATACATTTTGCCAAATATGCACCAATAAAGTACTGTATGCCGAATCAGCGATTAGCAGTTCCTGTTTGCAGTGTACCCATGGATGACAACTATCGCTGGATTACTTTGATACTGAAGAAAACTTAAAAACGTGATGATTCTTAGGCAAGTTCTGGAGTCTTTTGGTCTAGGATTTCTAAGCGGCTGTATGGCCGTTTATTTGCAATGGACATCGAATACAATGATATCCTCAAAAATACTGTGTTGTGTTTGTGTGTTCGGGGTTATGATTTCAAACTGGTGCCTGCTAACTGCATACTTTGATCAAAAAGTTAAAACATTCTCAGGCAAGTTTCAACTCCGGGCAGGTTTATTTTCATGGACTACAGACTGAAATCAATGGCTACCTACAAGTTTAGGAAATAAATCTAGAAATGTAATGTTTTCCTTAAAAAATGTCTTCCAATCTTAAAGTATACACCATTTGTATCATAAAACCACTGTTATAGTCCTTTAGTATAAGACATTTACTTGCAAAGTAGTTATGTCTTTTTCCTGTGTGTCCATGTATTTGTAATGACATCTACTTAGTTTCAGAAGGAAGTCCTTCATCACCTATTGACACTGAGATCACGCCTCACCAGGCACTTCAAAATGATCAGACAACTTATTATGGTGAGGGCTTTAGTTAAACTAAACACCAACAGTATTTGTTACACTTACTGTGCTGAGCAGAACCCTCTCCTTCCTGAGGATGTCCCTGACCATCACTACAAACTGTAGAGGCTGCTGCTGAAACATGGCCTGTAAAGTAAACACATCTTATAAAATCTCAAAAACAGTCCATAAAACAACCATGGAGATACTCGTATATAGTGGTTTATTCGATTGATAATACATTTCTAGTGGCAACTTGCCTGCATTTATGTTGTAGCAGATTGGCACAAACATATATCTATTTATGAATTCCTAAAAGACATTCATTTTTTTCTTGGTATCTTGTAGTCAGTAAGTCATCAAGTACTTACAAAAAGCTGTGGGCAGTTATCAACCTCTCCACAGCCCCACAAATGACTTACATTGCTCATAAAAAACACAATATTGTCCTGCATATGAAAAGACCATCTTCCTGTGTTTGGTTTCGTCAGTCACTAAAAACCTGCTGGAACCACCTTCAGCTTCTTGGAATTATACATAACGGCATGAAGAAACTGCAGTCAACTGCATGCAACCTCAATTTGCAAACAGAAGGCAGAGTGACACTGCCTGAAACCATTCAAGGAGGACCCTAAATCCAATTCTGGGAGCTACTGAGTGACATAGTCCCTCTACCATGTTCCTGCTGATCTGCATCAGCTTCATCCGGTCCACCACATTGGCATTCTGCTGAGCAATCGATTGCAGCATACTGATGATCTGGTCCAACAGAGCCTGAGCCTGACTCTCCTGCTCCACCTTTTCCAGCACAAAGTCGTCCCTGTGAGCACACACACACACACCCATGCACATGCATATACAGTATGTGCATGTAACATACACACATGCATACAGTAGATCCAGACACACACGGCCATATATTAGCACATACAATATGGAACAAGAATACACATGCATACAAGCTATATATGCAAGCACATCTGTTTAACTGTTAGTGTGTACATGTATGTGTATGTATAGTATGTGTGTGCATATGTGTTTGTGTCATACCATATTTGACTCTCAATCCATTCAGCTAAAAAATGTCTGACTTCAATGGGGAAGGCCGATGGGGGATAGAGGTTGTTGACAGTCTCATCAGACAGGCACTGTATCATCTGGGACATGTGCATCCACTGCGCCATGGTCAAACAGGGCTACACAAGTCAAAGTAAAAGGACATTACGTAATTATGTATGACTATTCAATTTTACTACGTTTCTAATTAACTGTAGAACCAAACAGGACATATTTTTTATCATATCAACATCATTAAAGAATAAGACAGGTGCTAGTCTATATGTTTCTTACTATCAAGAAATCCTATGAAAAGACCAAAACCAACAATGCATCAGTCCATCTGTCTATAGTTTTCCACTTCCCTACCCTGTTCATGACACTCAGTCCTAAGGACATTTGTTCCTCCCGAAGATGTAAATCTTTAAAATATGGCTCAGAAATATATATGGTTTCATTTTTAACCTCAATAATCCCACAGTCCTGCCAGCAGAACAGTCAGTACAAACTTATACTGTGCAGCCAAACATTGTTCAAACTTTGTTATACATTTTAGTGGAGGTCCCATAGTCTCCAACAATACCAAATATGTCAATATTGAAGAAGTGTATTTATAATGATGAACAAGAACAAGAGTATTTCCATTTGATGGAATGATGTAGCCATTAAAGAATCAGAATCACAATTAGCTTTATTGCCAAGTAGGTTTACACATACAAGAAATTTGCTTTGGTGTTTTGGTGCCTTATAATAAACATAGTAGAACTATAAAGAAGTATAAAGACACATCAAGCAAGTACTGAAGGTCAAGAATTGTGAATATAAAATACACTATAAGATATTATAGGTGGGACGTGATTCATCGCACAGATGGGGGAAGTTAGAAGCAATGTAGTGTACGGATTTGCTGGTGATTCTCAGCATTTCATAGTTGTGGTGTTAAAATGTTTCTTTTGGTTGATGTTTCTTATAGTGTTGTTTTTTAGTTTTATTTTTTGTCATAAGGTACAGGTGACAGGTTTGTTTAAAAAGTTGGGACAGTTTGGAATTATCTCAAACTATAAACTATGGCAGAGATTATTGGAGTAAAGTTTATTTACTGGAACTGAAGGGGGCTGCATACTCTTACTAAAATTAAACAAGTGATGACTAGGTTAAAGCAGCTAAAGTCTAAATTTTTTTTCTCCAGGAAACACATTTAATGCCTAAAGATATCAGTGGAATACGTAATAGACGGCCTGGTCAAGTGTTTGCGGCTTAATTTAGTTCTCAAGCAAGAGGGGTTATTACAATGGTCCATAAATCAATTCCATTTCAAATAGCTAAGACAATACAGGATCCATCAGGTAGATATCTAATTTTTCAAGGGACTTTTTTTCTAAACCACTGATTCTCGTCACTATTTATGGCCCAAATGAGGACATCCCAAAATTTTATACTAACCTTATCCAGCCTTCCTGGTTTTTATGTAATTGGCAGGGATTTCAATTGTACACTGGATCCAACTAGAGATCACTCTTCTGGCCTTGATCAGTCACATAGACAGACCAGAAAAACTCTTCACTATTTTATAAAGGACTTAAACCTATCAGAAATTTGGAGACAATTACATCCTAAGGATATTCAGTACTCATGCTTTTCTAGAACACACCAGTCTTATTCCAGAATTGATTATTGTCTTACTTCAACAACACTTATGACATATATTACTGATTGCTTTTATGAAACAATTGAATACATCATACAAAAAATAGAAATGTATTTTGATATTAACACAACACAAACCTCAGCTTGTATCAGATGGGAAGCTTTTTAAGTTTTCATTAGAGTGTTCTTATAAGTGTTCTTCTTCTTTTCCTTTCGGCTGTTCCCTTTCAGGGGTCGCCACAGCGAATCATGTGCCTCCATCTAACCCTGTCCTCTGCATCCTCTTCACTCACACCAATTAACTTCATGTCCTCTCTCACTACATCCATAAATCTCCTCTTTGGTCTTCCTCTAGACCTCCTGCCTGGCAGCTCCAACCTCAGCATCCTTCTACCAATATATTCACAGTCTCTCCTCTGAACGTGTCCAAACCACCTCAATCTGGCCTCTCTGGCTTTATCTCCGAAACATCTAACATGAGCTGTCCCTCTGATGTACTCGTTCCTGATCCTGTCCGTCCTCGTCACTCCCAAAGAGAACCTCAACATCTTAAGCTCTGCCACCTCCAGCGCTGCCTCTTGTCTTTTCTTCAGTGCCACTGTCTCTAAGCTGTACAACATTGCTGGTCTCACCACCGTCTTGAACACCTTTCCTTTCATTCTTGCTGATACTCTTTTGTCACACAACACACCTGACACTTTTCTCCACCCGTTCCAACCTGCTTGCACTCGCCTCTTCACCTCTTTTCCACAGTCTCCATTGCTCTGAACCGTTGACCCTAAGTACTTAAAGTCCTGCACCTTCTTCACCTCGGCTCCCTGTAACCTCACCGTTCCACCTGGGTCCCTCTCATTGACACACATGTATTCTGTCTTACTGCGGCTAAGCTTCATTCCTCTGTTTTCCAGAGCAGACCTCCATCTCTCTAGACTCTCCTCCACCTGATCCCTGCTCTCACTACAAATAACAATGTCATCCGCAAACATCATAGTCCATGGAGATTCCTGTCTAACCTCATCCGTCAGCCTGTCCATCACCAGAGCAAACAAGAAGGGGCTCAGAGCCGATCCTTGATGCAGACCTGCCTCCACCTTGAACTCCTCTGTCACACCTACAGCACACCTCACCACGGTCTTACAGCGCTCATACATGTCCTGCACCACTCTAACATACTTCTCTGCCACTCCAGACTTCCTCATACAATACCACAGCTCCTCTCTCGGCACCCTGTCATACGCTTTCTCTAAATCCACGAAGACACAATGCAACTCCCTATGACCTTCTCTGTACTTCTCCATCAGCATCTTCAAGGCAAATACTGCATCTGTTGTACTCTTATAAGTGTTACAAGCAGTAATTCAAAAAGCTACAAAAAAGAATTAACTGCTCTTGATACAAAAATTACATTTCTGCTAAAAACCTGCTATATAATGACGACTTAACAACTCATAAAGAATTGTTAACTCTCAGAACCAAATATAATCATTTAGCTGCTAAAAAATCAGCCACCAGTCTTATGATGTTATGGCAAAATTATTATGACCAAGGTGAAAAGCGGGGAAATTGTTAGCTTGGAGAAGGGCCACATGGTCTTAGCGTAGACTTTTACAAGAAATTTAAAAGAAAACTTGTCTCACCAATTTTAGATATGTTTATAGAATCCTTTGAAAATGGGGTGCTCCCAGACTCTTTAAGAAGCGCTCTCATTACATTACTTCCTAAGCCTAATAAATGTTAAGATAATGAGTAAAATTCTGGCAAAGAGGTTGGAGGCATTTTTGCCCGATATAATATTTCGAGACCAAAACGGATTTATCAAGGGCAGGCAAGGTCTTCATAATGTTGGAACTTTGCTTAATATTTTATATCTTAAAAAGGGAGCTTCCGATACGGCCATTCTGTTCCTGGATGCTGAAAAGGCCCTCAACAGGGTGGAAGGGCCCTATCTATTTGAGGTCCTGAAAAGATTTGGGTTAGGAGACATTTTTTGTAAATGGATTAAGATTCTTTACAGACGTTCTATGGCTGAAGTACTTACTAATAGTATGGTTTCCAAGGCTTTCAAAGGGGCACTCGTCAAGGGTGCCCCCATCAGTTAATCAATCTAAATCATGTATTCTTTTATTGAACAAGGATGATAGTCAATCATCAGTTATTACTCACTTTAATGTAGTGGACTCCTTCACTTATTTGTGAATTAAAATTACAGTTAATATAGATAATATATCTTCTGCAAATTATCAATCCCTTTTAAACAACATGTCCAAATTCATTGACAGATGAAGTCTACCCATATTGCTAATTGGACGTATAAATGCAATAAAAATGAGTATATTACCTGAAATACTTTACTTCTTTCAAAATATTCCTCTGTGCCCTCCAACCTCCTTTTTCACATCACTTCGTAAATTAGTCACTGATTTCATCTGGAATAATAAACGAGCTCACGTTCGTCTCTCAATACTATACTTACCATATAATAGGGCTGGTCTCCAATTTCCCAACCTAGAGTGGTATTACTGGGCAGCACAATTGCAATCTACTTTATATTATTTCTCTCCTGAAACCTGCCCATCTTGGTTGGACATTGAATCTTTTTTTATGAAGTCAAAACTTCCCCTTAATCTTTATCTTTATTCAATAGATATCAAAACTCTCAAAAAAGACAAAGATATTGTATCTCTTAACCCTATTCTCATTAATACAATTAAGGTCTTGTGAGATGTGCATAGTTATTTGGGTCAGTCAAATACTTTATCATGTTTTACCCCAATATGGGGAAATGAAAGTTTCAAACCAGCTAGATTAGATTCAGGATTTAAGTTATGGTATGATAAAGGGCTGCAAAAAATTGAGGACTTTTATAAAGGAAACAACTTAATGTCCTTTACAGAGGTGGTAGCACAGTTTGATATCCATAATAAACATTTTTTTTAAATTCCTTCAATTTAGGAGCTATATTTCTTCTTACCAAGGTACAAAACTCACAAAACCCATTAAAACTCTTTTAGTAATTCTACTATCAAAGTCTTCCCAATCTAAAGGCTTAATATCGATGTTTTATAAATTGTTAGTCATATTCTACAGAATCTTCAGAATCCAAATGGAACTGCTGTAAATAAGAATTAAAAATTAACATTTCCTTAGATGTATGGGAGAGTATATGTATGAAAGCTCAATCGCAAACTATTAACAGTAATCTTAAATTGATACAATACAACTGGATTATGAGAATGTACTTTACTCCAGCAAGGTTAAACAAAATTAATCATAACATTCCTGACACATGCATCAAATGTTCAGGTGATAAAGGAACACTTTTACACTGTATGTGGAATTGTCCTAAGGTGCAGGAGTTATGGAAAAAGCTAGTCTTATTTATTTTTCAGATGGTATCTGTTAATCTCAATGAAACGAGACATTTTTATTTTGGGGATTTTTCCTGAGGAATTTGTAAAATGTAGCAGCACCCTAAAACTCATTGACATGTGTATTCTTCAAGCAAAGCATCTAATAGCTACAGTATGTATTGGAAAAAGTGGACAGACCATCTATCTTACAGTGGATCAATATGTCCTTTTGTTTGTCAGTGGAAAAGATTACATATATTTTGAAAGGTAAACTGTTTTTATTTGAGAATATTTGGAAGCCCTTTTTGTCCTTTATTTCAAACTCTGATTTTAGTAAGATAATAAATGAGGTAGAAAGAGATTAACTAGCTTGATTGTCAAACCTATCTTCACCCAAAATTCATTACTAAACCATTCATCATTTGATAATTTACAGTTTTTTCTAAATGACCCCCCTTTTTTATATCATGATTTGCGGGTCTTGTATGCATGACTACTTTAAAGTCTTCTTAAAGAGTAACTACCTGAATTGACCTGTGCCTTTTCTTTCTTTTTTATGTTTAAGTGTTGTGTTTGGGGGGTTGTTGTTTTTTTGTTTTCTTTCTTTCTTTTTCTCTTTTTGTTTTTTTTGTGAAAGAGATCTAACTATTTTTTATTTGCAATATTCTTGTAATATACTTTGTTTTTGTGGCGTAAGGTTTACGTCCCGATGGACCTCACCGAGGGAAGTGTCTGAAACAGTTTGTTTCCAGAGTGGGAGGGGTCAGCCACAATCATTCTTGCCTGCCTCAGGGTCCTGGAGGCGTAAGGTCTTGGGTTTAAATATTCCACTCCAACACCATAGATTTAAGTTGCAACAAGCCTGCCAGCACTGTGATACTATTGTCAGCCACAGATTAATATACATTTGGTGTGCAAGTGAGTATCTATGGCACCAGGATTGCCTATGTGGAATTTATTGAAAATAAACTACAGCATCTATGTTCATCCTAATGAAGGAACATGAAACTCATTGTTGGTTTTTGTCTTTTCACTGGATTTATTGACAATATATAGAATAGAATAGAATTTCCAAAATGACTGCATGTAGGCCAAACAACTGTCTGGGGAATATGTACACAGCTATAGAGACAGAGATAGATGTCTTAAATCTGCTGCTGGCAACAAGCAAGTATATCCTGTGAGCTTTATCAGCTTACCACATGTGGGGAGAACCACATAGTGTAAACTCTGTTTTAAGACTTCACTTTACCACTTTTGTGGTAATGTGAAGGTCAAACCATTAATCCCCCCACCAGTTACTTAGCACTTGTGTTGATTATCCCTTTAATCCTCTATTCTATCTGAAAGTTTGTATATCTCTCTGCAGTCTGACTTTGTCATTATGTAAATTAAAAGTGGTTTCCTGTTTCATTCTTGATCTGTGTTGGTGTTCATGCTGATGTAATTACACAACAGATACATTACAAAGTATCTTCGTTTTAAGCACTATGTTTTTAAAAGGTGAGAAGAGAGAAACTTTACTAAACAAGAAAATCCTTATAGTGTGTCATGATATCTAGTATGTAACATTGAGAAATGTTTTAACTGTTGTGTAATGTGTAATACTTTTAGGACTGAGTAAGCCATGTATGAATCCATCAACTGTTTTCATCCCATTTGAAGGCTGTTACTTAGCTACATTCCCACTGTGTATTAGAAGAAAATATGCATATTCGCTTTCTTGATAAGAGTTAGATTAGAATATCGATGCCACTCTCATGTCTTTATGCTAAATATGAAGCTAGAGCCAGGAAATGGTTAGCTTATCTTAGCATAAAGACTGGAAGCTGGGTGTCTATAGGTAACAAATCCTGCTACCTCCACTTCTAAAGCTCACTAATTATAATGTTATATCTCTCTTGTTTATTCTGTACAAAACACTAGCCCAACTTCATCACTCTGAACTAATGCTATGTCGAAATTAATATGCTTAAATGAGCTGAAAACATTCAAATTTAACCAGAGAAAGGAATTTGGAAAGAGAGAGCTAAGTTTTAACTGGCCATGTGGAGTGAGTCATGCAGAGAGCCTTGACCAGTAAACTACCACAGTAAGAGGAAGAATACTATAACCTGGAATGTGGACCTGTTTAACAAATGTCTCTGATCCTGTTACAGTTGTTCACCTGGATTGGCTTCAAAACAACAAGTCGCAGCATGTGCTTTTGTTACTGATAAGAGTAAACACAATATGATCCCTGCCAAACTGCTTAATAACCACAAAGTTAGACTGGTTTAAAAGATTGATTTTAAAGTTTGGGCTGGTCTGTTTTGGCTAAACTGTATAAATGCAAGAGTTTATAACAAAGCTTAGAGCACTGGAGGTCTCTGCTTTAGTCAATGTTTGGATTAGAGATCGACCGATATGGGTTTTTCTATGCAGATGTGAATTTTTAGAGGTCAGGGTCAGCCGATGGCCAATATGTGCAGCCGATTTTTAGGCCTGATATCTTGAATTTTCCCCCTTCATTAGCATGCTAAATTGTCACACTAATAATAAGTGGATGCACAACATTTCTAAACTTAGAAATTTATTAAGCAGAATCCAGAAGTTTTGGCTTGGGGCCCTTCACATGCGGCAGCAACACGTTCCACCGCACCAATAACACGGGGCTGCCCGCAGACGTGCCTGACTTTAAATCTGCGCTACTAAACATGGATATTGGCCGATGCTGATATATTAAAAAATGACAAATAGATATAGCTATACTTGCTACATTGGTTGCTTAGTCACATTGTGTGAACATTTCTCTCTAATGTTGGCTGACTACCCAGTGTGAGTTACAAGTATTTGATCCTTCAGCCTTACAATCTTAGAGCCAAACATTTGGGCACATTAAGTAAGGGGAAACTGCACCACTTCCTCAGCAAAATACTCTGCAGAATACAACAACAATAGCGTTGATCCACAAGCCTGCCAAAGGTTTGCCCTGCCAACCAAGGAGGCCTCAATTGAAGTTATACTCATATTTTGTGTTATTATGTGAATGCCTTTCTTATTACCTCTTGTCTTAGCACCACAACCCATACATCAATTATCAGGGAAATGCCATGTGTTATATCACTATCCTTGAATCCGATTTATTTGCAAGGTATGTGTACACATACAAGGAACTGGTCTCCGGTTTTAAATTGCTCTCTATGTACATACACAGAAGTAGACATAAGTGTGGAAATACAGAGCAAACCAACAGTAACATTTGTACAATGTAAGACAATTAGTACAATAGTGCAGAGTGCAAATGGTGTCGACAGTATTGCTGCTAGGGCTTCATTACTACGCTGACTTTGTCAAAATGACCAAAGTTTTACTTCTATTTCTACCATGCAGGGGGGTTCTGGCAGGTCGGTTTGACAGACCCCTGAACCTCTTGATCCAGTAGTGCATCTTTCAGCAACGTGTTTCGGGTATTGCGGCCTTAAGTTTACCCCCAAATCAAAAATACATATTTATTCATATTTACATCAGTAGAAAGAAAATAGTTCCTACATGAAACTGCTCACAACAAATCTGTGGATTATCTTGAGTAACCAGGTCATGTTTTCTGGAAATAGAAATTGCAGTTGAGTTTTTCAAATGTATTTTTTGGAGCTTTGAGAACCACAAGCTGAGTGCCATATATAGTTCCAATATATTCAAGAAAATGCAGAAATCTCTATGGCCAATATCTCCGGAACTTGGCAACTCAGACTAAACTATCTAGATGGATAAATAGCACTACAGTTAGGAGGGAAAATATGTATATTGTTGAGTCCTCTTACATCTTGCAAGTCAAGGATCTACATACATCTCCCTTGTGTACAGTAAAGCCTGGGAGTCTTTCTCTCCTGGCAGAAACATCCCTACTGGGAATCATTCAGACATTACAAGCCATGCAAGTTTCCTCCTTCTCCATTGCCTGGTGTCACAAACCCACATAGACCACATAACTCCAGCTCAAATCAGGCAACATCATTCCTCTCCCTCTCCTCATGTGTCCTGTCTAGTTCTAGAATCATGCCTAAAACAAGAAAACTGTTAAGTGAATGTTTTATAGATTTTGGTGGTAGATCAGGAGATTTTCCAATTCAAGCTATAATTGGGTACAAGATTTTGATTTGGGAAATCCACAGATCTGTCTGTCAGTATGGAACAATGATAAAGGTAAATAATCATTTAAAAGAGGTTTTGACCCTGATTTTGGGATTGGGAGGATTTATGTGAATTACAATGAATGACTTCATGCTCAGCTTTCTGAAGCAAAGCAGTATCATATATTCTGGTCTGGCTCATTATTAAGTCCTTTCTGGCCAGAGGTTCATAAAGTTTTGCTAAATGTACTGCAGGTAGAAATCCCATTCAAATTGAAGACCCTCTTTTTATGTGCCCGACTTCAGAAAATCTTAACTCTGGTGTCAAATACCTATTTTGGACTTTAAGTGCTGCAGACAGAAAGACCATTGCTAGTTTAACTCGGTTGTGCTTTTTCATTATGCACCTTATATATATTTTTAAATCCTTGTATGTTATCATTTCTTTTCTCTTTTAATTAGCATGTAGTTGTTTTTCTATTCTTTATTATTACTTTTTTATTCTTATCCTTTGATGCATGGTTTAAAAAGCATGGGCAGTCATGCTTCCACGTTTTGCTACAGTGACTACATTATTTGTTTCCAAATCAAAAAAATTTGTGACAGATATTGTATGCAGGGATGACAGATGTAGGGCCGCTTCGCAGCTGGTGAGTATAAAATTCAATTTATTGAAGAATAGCAATTGCATCTAGTTGTTTGCATCCAGACATGGCGCTATGTCAAGGTGCACTGCCCCTAACACATAATCAAGTCAAGTCAGTTTTATTTTTATAGCCCAAAATCACAAATTTGTCTCTAAGAGCTTTGACTGAGTAATAAAAAGAGAAGATTAGAGTGAAAAATAAAGCACGATAATCAGATGACATTCAATTCATATCACTACATATGATAATATCTGTTAAGGTATGGAAAATCAAATGTCAGCTTGTGTAGTTGATGTCACTGCATAATGGGAAGTCAGACCACTACCGGTAATTTCCACTGGCATTCTCAGAAATAAATGTGGGGGAATTTAATTATTGCTGTGGGATTGTTTTGAATTCTTAACTCATAAAACTAAATATTGATTTAGAAGTTAGAAAGTCCCATCATATGAGCACAGTAATAAATAAACAATACATCCCATTTTATTGCCCTAGTTAATGGAAAAGCAGGAAAGCACACGCTACAAGGCCAATTCCTAATAATCACCATTGAGAAACAAACATTTAAAACCTTCTAATATTACCAAGGAGTACGAAAGGGCACACAAAACAACACAAATCCGACTGATCCTTGGCTGAGTCAGCCTTTCTCACTTCAACAGCTAACAATGAGCTTCAGAATCTTGTAAATGAACACAACAATGCCTTTTAAACCTGGTTGCCAACAGACAACAGGCCATGGTCTCACTGTAATCTGCTTCACTTCCTTACAGAAAGCACCAGTTTACTGACCTAAAAGACCAGATCTTACGAGACAAATTCCCAAACATCCTCCATCAGATAAGTGACTTAAATTAACTTACCTTGAAATTTTGGGTTGGATCACCTAAAGTGCTCTCTTTGTAGTAAACATATGTGTCTGCATGTGTCAAGTTAAGTCAGCTTTCTTTAAATAGCCCAAACTCAAAAAATTGTCTCAAAGAGCTTTACCGTCCATACGTTACAACTTACAACACCATCTATCCTTAGACCCTCTAATATGAATATTGAATATGGAAAAGACTCCGCAAAAATACATTTCATGTGATTAAAAAACAGAGGAGGGAAACAAATGGAAAAACCTTGTAGACTAGTATTATCAACAGAGTCGTTTCATTGCTTTCTATGTAAAATACATGTATTCATTGAATCCATCATCTGTCATTGGTAGGCTCAACATTCATACCAATCAAGCTATTTGATTTGAGAAAGCAAGAGACTCCCCAATTTCTCTTTCATTGTGTGTGGAAGATACAGTACAGTAGCGGTGAGGACAGAGAATGGATCTTTCAAGAACCACGGCGTTGATAGGAAACCAGCTGTGGCTGCTCAATATGAGCTATTATTGTGTGTAGAGAAAGCACTCGGCATAGTTCAATTATTTTGTCACATGGATCATTTTCATGGTAGACTCTTTTCATCTTTCTCCCAGGAGTGTCACCACTGGCTTGTGTAGCCTACAGATTTGTTTAGGTTTTTGTTAATTCAACACTTAAACTCTCATGCCGTAAAGCAGCTGCTGTTCTCACTGAGGTGGGTCATGATTTGCCCCACCTTGTTGGTAATAGCAATCCATTGTCAGGCACTGCCTCTGGTGGCCAGGATTAATTCAACAGAATTGCACATGTGACATTTATTTGATGCTGGCTCTTTGAAATCTGGATGTGTTTCATAACTTAGATCCTGAACACTTGTGCACACACAAAGGGAATAGTGCCCTCACTTGCCTTTTGTCACATGTGTTATTGGTAGAAACCGCTCACCTGTGCATGCAGGTTAACCACATCAATCGCAGTCTCAATGCAGATATACACTTCACCAATAATTTTATCAGCATAATACTGGATGAAAAAGTAGGAACTGAGGTGCAAGCAGCTGCTATAGTGTTCGCCTTGGATATTATAGCTATTCATAACATGTTATTTGGGGAGCTAAGACTATGATGTGATATGAACTGCATTTCTAACAATGTTCAAATCTAATATATTCCACCAATATTGAGGTTAATGTCGCATAAACAGCATTAAGCTGTACAACATTTCTAGGAAAAACACAGCCGGAATCAAACAAATGTGCTTATTGGGAGACAGAGCATGGAGGGAGGGATCAGACTTTATAAAAAAAATATTCTTGCTGCCTTGATCGTTACTTAATTCCTTTCCACACTTCCTGAAATACAAGATAATGATTAAAAGCACAGTTGGTGCCTCTTCTGGTAAAAGTGAAAATACTGGACGTTTTTAAGGTTTGCAGAGCTGTAGGATATGAGGTTATATTTCAGGCCCACATACACATCCTGCAACAGCCTGTTTTTCTGTGTGTGTGTGTGCGTGTGTGTGTGTGTGTATAACCAAAACATGAGAGAGACGCAGAATATTATGCACGGTTCTTACAACTGACCAGGGCCTCACCAGCAGCAGGCCCAAGTTTCACTGACACATATCCGTACAAGAAAAACAAACAAAAATAACACTTACCTTCAGGTAAATATAGATTTCATAACACTGAAAAGACGCTATGGTCCGTCTCTCTTCCTCCTCCTCTTTCTCATAAATACTCCGCCATACCGAATATCCTACTGAACATTTCCTGCCTCCATCACTCTATTTAACGCTGACGTTGTCCCTTAAAAGCTGGACAATTAACGTTATCGTCGCTTTAACCGAGAGAAAAAAAATCCAATTTTAGCGCCGAGCGCTTCTCACAGGCCACCGACAACTTTTAACAACGTAGAAAGTAGGACAGGCTTACTTCCCTGTTACGCGCGATGTGGCACTAACGGAGGAGCGCGCTTTATTTCCTGCCCTCACGTTCCCACCTCACACATGACCGAGGTATGTAGGCTTGTCCAGACACACATCAGGGGAGCTGTTTAGCAATATGATGACGCATAGAAACTGTGTCAGCTACGTCGGAGTTTGGTCCAACTTGGCCATATTTTCTCCTTGTCTGGTTTTGGGCATGTCTGTATGTAGCAACATCTGTCATGTAGGCTATGTTCAGGGTCGGTTTTGCTATTACTGTAAGGAGCACACAGCGATGAGAGCATGCACTCTGCAGCCTTTAACGTCTGAAGATAATTACAATAAATAGAGCATACATGTGGTAGGAATTTAGCCTATATAACCGCCTTTAAAACTGAAACTACAACAGAGTGTAATGGACTTGGTAAACTTCCATAGAACGAGACGTAGGCGGATTCGCTAATGTTGAGTCATTTCCAGATGCTGTAACTTCCAGTAAGACTCTGCTGAGACACGTGATACCATATCTGCAGATGGCAGTACCTTCAAGTCGGACATCTAACCAACTGCCCCCACTGTCGGGAAATCATCAGGCATACACTATTCACGAATACCTTTCTGTGACCTCGAATTGTTTAGATAATAGTCTGTGCTTTCTGGTTTTACTATATTGGACTCTATTGCAGTGTATTCTAGCGTTTAAATATGGGCTATTTACAGGTTCATACTTTTTCCCTACTGGCCTGGGTGCCTCATCTCCAACTTCTCCTTTCACCGCTTCCGTGCATATTACAACCTCATAACAACTGAGCCTGCTCCAGTGGTGCAATGTAATTAAGTACATTTACTCAAGTAGCATACTGAAGGCCCTTAGGGAAAATTGTGTGGTACTATTTTACTTGAGTATTTCCATTCTTTATTCATGAACTGTACTACATTTCAGAGGCAAATATTGTATTTATATATATATATATATATATATATATATATTTGATGGCTACAGATTCATTACTAATTACAAATGCTAAAGGGTAAACTATCCAACTGAACAGTATTTTAAGTAGTTCAAATTAGCCCCACCTTGCCTGCTACAAAATCTAAATGCTGCTTACACCTTAATGCATCATACAATAATGTAATGCAGTATATAATAATATAAAACTGGCAGGAGCTCCTCTGGTTACACTGAAGTGCATTTCTGCTAATAATATACTGTTCTTTGACATTTTGATTGCAAGACTTTTACTTGTAATGGAAATGCGGTACTGCTACTTTTACTTAGGTGAAGGATCTGAATACGTTGATGCATTGTAACAACACAGATCTGCCTAAAAGTATGTGAAAACATGTCAGCATGTAGCAACAGATTTCTTGTGCTTTTTACGCTCTTATAGTAATCTTACTATGAAAAAATACTAGGTGATATATTGCTATAGATTACCATTATATTACCCTCCACAATATAAAGTATTTAACCTGGCTCAAATAAAACATTAAAATGCAGCGTATATAAACATGAATAATTAACACTCTGAAAGGAATACCTGAAATGTTTACCTTGTGGTAAATTTCTTTCACCATCTTCCACCATGGACAATCATAGCCTTTTTGTAATAGATTTACAAATCCTGCAATAACTATATGGTGGGGTTTTTTCATTTGTTATGTCTCTGGACAAAACATATATAACATACTGTATACTATTTGAACATATAGATTTATTATTTTACAATGTGTTAACATTTGGAGTAAAATAGAAGTCTTTGGAAATATATGAAAAATGTATAGAAATATTCACAATCTAGTAGCTAGCTTGTATGCAAATATGTGTTAATAAATATGGAAATAGTTTTACCACAGGACCACATATAATAATAACTACAATACATACTAATAATCATGTACTGTAGGTTTGTTCCTTACTTTTGTATAAATGAAATATTTTACGTTGTCTCTATAGTGCATGTGTGTCACATATTTTCTTCTCAAATGGAACAGAAATGAATATAACTTTTCAGTGTTTACCAAGTGGAGCCACCAGGGGTCATTAATGTGTTTAATGTTACAGTGCAGCTACTGCTCTGCTGTCTGAGGTTTTGAAGTTGTAATATTGCTCTATTTTATGGCTCTGTAAATGTGTGTGGTGTTTTATAACAGTGTAAATCCATATATTTTTATGAAGTTTTTTAGCAAAATAAAAACCTCAGCTGATTGTAGCCTTATCTGTCAGAGTCTAATCTGACTGGATTTATTTTGCAATCTGGTCATTCATCTGGTTTTACAGTTTGTTGGATTTGCCACATGAGGGAGATACAGACCTGCATAAAAACTGCCTGTCTTCAATGGTCTGTTTGAAATTAGGCACCATCATAGCAAGATCACGCATGATCATCTGCAGACTAACCCATATGAAGAAAATCGAACTTTCATGTTAACCTCTTGATCTGTGTCTGTCAATATAGTTCATTGATTGTTTATTGATTCATTGTCACTCTTGCAGTGACAGTTCTGTTTCAATTGTTCTTAAACAGCAATCTGCTTATTCTCCTATATACCTATTTACTGTTTATTTATTCAGCAATCAAATGTAGGTCATGTGAGAGGGGGCAGGCCAAGACATTTTACCAGGACATTCCATCTGTCAAACTCAATTTCCTGAGAGTTTTGATTGACCTGCCCAACACAGAAACAATGTAAAGATTTGATCAGTTCCTTTCAAACAACCTGAGCAGTTTCCATTGTGCCATTTCCTCCTCACTTGATCTAAAGTTCAGATTAGCTTATTTATCTGGCTTGAATCTGCAGACTTCATCTGATGATTGTGATTAACTTTTTTGTACTCTGTTCAAAACTGCCAAATATTGCTGGGTTGATGGATTCATTCCCAGTTACCATAAAAATTAGACTCCTTAGTATTCAGGCCAATATTTGTGACGACAGCTACGCTGTCCAGGAAAGATCCAATATCTAATGTTAAAAGACACTGATCCCGTTCTTTAAAAGCAGTCGGCAGTGGTAGCGCTTTCTCTGTCGCAATATACAGCTCCTCCTCTGTCAAGGAAAAGAGTTTGATAATATTATATAAAACCTTTCAATTAAAGAAATGTAATGGCCATTTAGAACTAAACAACAGATGGATCCCTTTTAGATGTCTGTTAGTTGTAGGTTTGGTGTTGAAACATATTCTTTAGCACAGTGTTTGCATTGTTGCTGTATTACCACTCTCTGTGCAGGTCTGTCTGTCTATCATTTTCGGGGTCCTCTTAGGTAAAGAGCCCTTACGGCAACTTTGCAACATCTGGAACCAATACAGCTGTGCTATCTGTGGGACCAGGGGGCTTGGAGGTTGTGGGCTGGGTTGGGGGGGGCAAGGGGTTGGGCTAGTTGCTGCTTTGGTCCTGGGGGTCCATGTGTCCCTGACTTCAAAATAGACTTGATTGCTAACAGCTGGCAGTCCTAACTCACCCAGTGTCAGAGCTCCCCTCTGATGTCAACCTTGTCAGTATCAAGGTCCGGACAATGGAAGGCCAGCAGCACAGCAAAGGCTGTGTCGGTGCAAAATGAGATTCAGAAAATGACCTTTTTTACAAGGTTGTTAACATAAATAACTTTCTTTAGTTTTTGTCAAGGACCTCCAAATGAAGCACACGATGTACATGAGCACTGTAAAAACTGTAATATTTAAGTTGAGTGCTTGCTGAGAAAATAGTGTTTAATCACATTCTGCTTAAACTGTATGTACAGGCGACATCAGTGCAAAACAAACAAAAATATGAACACTGAACAAACAAAAGTCCCAAATTCCTCCATCAGTACAATGTGTAAAAGCTTTATATTTGTGGTTTCTATTATAGTTACATGTTTGACATTATCCGATTATATATAATGTTTTATAAGGCCAATTATTCCTATACACTCAACTATTCATAAACCCAGCTATATAAAGGTAATTATTCTGAAAAGTAACATGTATATCTTTTAATCATTGTACAATAAAATGTTCTTTCAAAATAAACTTTTATTAGAGCTGTATCACAGTGACAAAAGTGTGGCAGAGCTGTGTCCTGCCATTCACTGCCTAAGTATGAGTAAATAGGACAGAATCTCATTAACATCTTTTATTATCCAATTACAAACTCTGCCCGCCTAATTACCTCCAATCAGCAGGGAGAAGAAAATGATTGACTTCCTGGAGGAGAGAAATCACTCAGGACAAAAAGGACAAACTGGTTTTCAGTTGCTTACTGGATGGAAAGTGACTCACAGGAAGTCAGACCATGGAAGTAAATGACACATAGAAGGCAGTGTCTTTGTTTGGACTTGAAAAATGTATTAACACAAACCCTCTTACAGCATTACCAACACATTGTAGAGGTAAGGCCTTCACAACTTTATTTGTATTTGAAGTAGTCAATACTAGAACTTTTACTTGTCAAAACATTTCATACCTATAGTGTGAAATTAGCATGTAAAATGTAAATAAGCCACGCCTCATGAACCAATATAACATTTCCACATGTTCTATTCTACATTTGCAAGGTTATTTTGTTCTGTGGATTGTGTTGTTGAGTTTGTGACAAGAAAAGATATAAATAATTTTTAAACAGCTGCAGAAACGATTATCCTTCATCAGAGGATGAAGGGCAGCCACTGCACAAGGTTGTGGTTATAACAGAACGATGCATCATTATTAGACAATTAATGACTCTGTCATCAACACCACCAGCATCACTGTTCTACGGGGATTCAGTCACAGATGTTTCGAACTCAGCTTTGACACCACTATCCCTAACAGGGCAGCAACGGATCCTGTTTCAGACATCGACTAAACTTTCACTTCTACGCGCAGAGTTGCTCAAATTTACTTCTTCTCTCAGTTAGTTTTGAGTCTTTGAAAGATGTCAGGAAAGGACAGAAATAGCACAGGGCAGCAGGCCGCTGGGACGAGCTGTTGTTTACAGACAGTGACAGGGATGAAGGACCTCTGTGCTCTGGTGCTGGGCCTGGAGCCTCAGGGGTGTGCTAGCACTGCTTCTGTTGCTGTTCTGGACGCTGCAACACACACATAAGAACACACACACGCAGGCTGGCAAACTTATGTGCACACAGACACACCAAATATGTATAGTAATCTCTGTCTTTGTTTCTATCTTTAACACACGCACATATAGAGCCTCCCTTCGTTTTAATCTTTTGCCCAACACAGACACACACACACGATATAGTGCCTCAACAACTGCAAAAATGCTTGTTTCAAATCTAACAACCACACACCTTCAAGTGAACCCATCTTTTTTAAATATTGACTTCACCTGCTGACTATACAGGCTACTGTGTGAAGTCAATCTAAGCTGATGTTAGAACAAATCCAAAACCTTGTGATGTAGTTGTGCTGACCTTAACATTGGGGTCAAGCCAGGCTACAGATATGGAGACATATTGTAACCACCACCATCATGTCATTTCTGCCCTTTGGTCAATTGCAGTCCCTTGACTGCTGAAATCAGTGAAAAAAATCAAAGAAATAACTGCAGTGCAATATTGACAAATTCTGTTTAATATTGTGTGATACTCATCTCTTAAAATACAGTCTTTTCTGAGGTAGACCATTACAGTTCAAGAACATTATTATCATTTTTAAAACAGACATCAAAAAAGACATGAAATAAATACTTTCATGTACAATATGCCGCAAAAATGAGGTAGAAAATGTACAATAATCAAGAACAAAGTTATAGCGATAACAGATCAAAACATGGAAAAAATAAAAGCTTGTTTTGTTGGACAAACTGACTGGAGTAGTGGGAACAACAACAAATCAAAATGTTTTACATATTTCTACCTCTAAGTCATCATCATTATTTAATTTCTGTAACTACATGTGAATAATCGCTAGCATTATCTAGACTGTGCTGCTTAATGCAGGGGTTGTTCTGTAATTTGTAAATGTGTTTTCAGTTTCTGTGACAATGATCAGTATGCACAGCGGGGGTCACTCTGATTGATCTGGCTGCATGGCATGACTGGAGCCACCAGCTGGAGAGGAACGGTTGCACTATGATATAGGGTTGCTGTACATCAATCAGACCACTTCCACTCCAGGGGAATAGCATAAGCGAAGGAGAAAGGGAAGGTGGTGGGGAGAAGATACAACGCCACATGGCCACTGGGGCTTGTGACCAGGGGGCAATCCAATCTAATGAGATTGCACAGGGGAGAGAGAAAAAGGGAAAAATAATGATGAAGGTAGGAGGGAGGGAGAGACAGAGGGGGAGAAAGGGCAGTAGGAAATATTACATCATTCTGTGTATACTTCCTCAGGACCATGGCAACAGTCTAATACGTACGACCTCTGAACCTGCAGTCCAGTGACCAGGTTTTTCCAGCTTGTTAAAATAGACCTGTAGGACTCGTGGAAAAGGAGAGATATGTCTGGATTGTCTACATGTTGGGTTCATCCACAATATGTACACATTAACTGTGAGATTTTAGACTTTGGGATTTGCTGAAAGCTAGATACAACAACTTAGTCTTTAAACATTTTTTTGCATCTGTGTTTTGGTTTGTTGTCTTTTTGGAAGGTATTTTGTGCTCCGACGTCACTGTGAGTGTGCATGTATGATTGTGTGCATTATATTTACATTTTCAAATCATATTTTACAGCCGTAGAACTATAAACAGCAGACATGCATATACAGGATATGTAAACACTAAATAACACTTTTTGCAAGCAGTTTGTCCAACAAATAAGGAACATTTTCTGTATTCTACATTTCTTGAAGACAATCATCACTCCACCATAAACTACAGTAAAAATAAAGGGTAAAAGAACAGAAAACATATTTATATATTCATATATAATAATACATGGATATATGGCATCAAATATCCTTTGAAATACCTGAATTACATTCAATGTTACTCTTTGTAGCATATTCAAGTTTCTCTCCCGAGGTAAAAGCTCAGCTGTAGTGGGTATTACAAGACTGTCAGGTTTCTCCTCGCTCCTTTATCTCGCTCAGCGCCACTCTCTACTAAGACCCTAAGATTACATACATTCTTTAATTTCATATTTCTGAGGTAAAGAAATTCTTCCTGAGCATTTCAAACAAGACTATATACTAAGAAAACACAAGGAGTAAGTGAAATAGAAACAGACACGCTGTATGAGAAGCTGGGTGTGCAGGTGAGTACGTTGTGGTCTGTAAGTGGGATTCTCAGGATAACTGCAGAAAATGAAGAATGTGAGATTGAGAACAAATGTATGTAGAAGTTAAAGACAACAACCCAAAAATAATAAAGCAAGTTGTCCGAGAATTGTACCATTTTAAGTGTGAGTGTAATACTATTGGTGAGTTCAATTGAAATTAATGGGAAGTATTTCTACAACCAAACATGTCGAGTGTAACTGTAAGGTTTTACTTGAAATACTTAACTCATGGGAAGGACAGCGGCATTTTTGGATTTAATAAAAGTAATTTTTTTTTTTTTTTTTTTAGAATAGTATGGATTTAACTGTTTTTGTTTGGTGAGAAGCTATTGGGAGGGATTTATTTATTGTGATTTTGAGTACCAGTCTGTTTTGAGCAATACAGCAACACTCACGGCTGATTATACATTTGGTTTGACGTGTTTTTGGTCAACTGTGGTTTGCTGAAATGTTACTGATCCCAAGCCCTTGTTACTGAATAATTAGTGACTATCCAATGACTTAGTCAACATTAGGATAACATGGAATTGGAATTGCAATAAATAAGATCCTGAGAATAGCAGTCAAAGGGGGGATTTTCCAAACCCTGATTATCCATAATCTTGGACCACGTCACCTAGCAACAAATAATTGATTTTGTCCTGGACCAAGGCTAATCAGGATATCTAAGAGTATCCAAATAGTATATAATCTGATTTTCCCATTGGCTAAAAGACTAATACACTACCCCACTCAACAAGGCCTATTCATCTTTCTTTTCTTTGGGAAAAATAAAATATTGCGGATATTCAAATGAAAACAAAAACAGCACACCATGGCATGCTTCTGCCAGTAAAACAACTTTGTCATCTCTCCAGTATTGATGAGCTTCTCTGGCTCTGTTGGCTGCATAATCTGTAGTTACAAAACAACAACAATACATTCCCTTGGCTTGCCATGTCGAAGCAAAGACAAGGTCGTAATGCAGTCCAAGTGCAGTGACTAGCTGCTTTCTCAGTGGTTATACATCTTGCTCCACTCTATACAAGTGTCCAGTTCTTTTGTGGTGGTGTGTGGACGCACCTTGCAGAAGGCATTCTCAAAGTCTGTGAAGGATGGGGGTTTGGAGGATGTGGGGAGGCCATGCATGGCCCCAGTGGGGGAGGATGCTGAGGAGAGAGCCTGCTGGCTGAGCTGAAGCAGCTCGCACACTGAGAAACCCTCTGTGCGCTGCAGCACAGCGCTCAGCTCCCTATCGCTGCAACCCTGGGGCGACAGCGCCTGCAGCAGCACCTGCCTACGCATACCCACATCTGGCAGGCCAACGTGATACCGCTTGGCAAAGCTCCGATGAACTGCATCTTGCAGCAGATCTGGCCTGCCAGTGGCACATACAAGAATCACCAGACCTGTGGTCCCCACCTGGGCTTTCTCCAGGGTGGTCAGCAGTGTCTGCCTCAGCCCCTCCTCTTCCATGGCCTCCACCTGACTGAGCAGCACCACTGAGGGCTGCCGTGCCCCTGCCACCTGCAAAAGGGACCCCAGAATGTGCTCTGCCTCAGCCTTTCCTTTAGAGGCCAGCATGGCTCCACTCAAACGGTAGAAGGAAGCCCCCAGCTGTGAAGCCAAAGAACGAGTCAACGTTGTCTTACCCCCTCCCTGCGGGCCAAATAGCAGGACGGTTCTTGGTGGCCGCATCACTGGACTGGGCCTCAACACAGGCCAGAGAAGGTCTTCCTCCAGGGCAGCCTTGACATGGGTGAGCCCAGCCAGCTCACTCCAGCCCAGTGCTGGGCTACAGTCTAGTAACTCCCCATTGACAAGGTCCAACAAGCGGGGGTCTGGGCTTTTCAAAGTGTCAACAGTCGGAGCACACAGTGGAGAGCGTTTGTGGGCCTGGGATCGGTGCTGCTGCTGCTGTTGAATGAAGCCCTGCTCCACCACACCATTTTCCCCTGTCATGCCTGCTGGAGGGCTGTACTCCCCTGCTGCCCCATACTGAGGAGACACCAGGGGCTGGGAGGAGGGCTTACTGGGCTTGAAAGTTTGAGGGTCTGTGCTGCCTGAACTGCTGAAGCCGTTTCCCCGGCACTCTGTTTTGGCATTCACACTGTAGGGTGAGTTTCCCCCAGCCTTCAAGGAGTCGTAGCTATATTTCCTGTAACGGGACCCATCTCCACTCTCATCCTCTTCTACACTCATCTCGAATGCTTTTCTTTTTAATGTCCCTCCAGACTCAGATGTCCCAAGGTTGGTGCTCTGGTAACTATAGCTGCCTCCTACCACTGTGGGCCTCGAGGGAACGGTCGTAGGGGCTGGTAGACCTGAGGGCAGGTAAGTTGCAGAGGGGTGGCTGTAGCTGGGGGCAAGGCTGGTCTGGGGAGGATATGTGCTTGGGGGGTAGTTATAGACAGGTGTGGTAGGGCTATAGCTGGGCACCAGAGTGGGGGTGGATTGGAGAGTGTGGAGGGAAGCAGGGGGAAGTGCTGCACTGGGTTGAGGACAGTACCCTGAGGAAAGATAGGTACCATTGTAGCTAGAGGGGTACTCGTTGGAGCCACTGCAGGAGCTGCTACCACTGTAGCCAGAGTCTGAGAGGTTACTGTTCACCACCGACACACTGGCAACCCCTGGAGGGCCCGCAGATGTTGCTACAGCCTTGGAACCTGAGAGACTGTCATGGCCTCCAGGGGGCAACAGGGAATAGGAGGCATCTGTGCTATGCGTCAGTGGCCAGGGTTCCAGCTCAGTCTTCTGGCCATTGAGGCCCCCAAAGGCCCCCGGCTCTGGATAGGTGACCACAGTAGGTGGACGGTCATATGGTGAGTCCAGCACACCAGCATACTTATCAGCATAGCGCTTCAACAGGTTGGAGGCTGTGAGAGCAGAGATGTCATCATTGGCCCAGGCATAGTTGTAGGAGCTGCGGCTGCGGCCAGTGTATAATTCCGACTTGTGGGCCGGAGAGGAGGTGGTGGAAGAGACGTCCAGGTGCTGCTCAGGCCACTGGCTGAGAGGCTGGGCATGCTCTGGATTCCAGTGCATCTTTAACAGGCCTGACAAAAGAAACATAAAAGGAAACTAGGTCAAAATGTTCTTTAATTACAATAAAAAATAAGAGTTTGGCAGTGTAGGAGAGTTTATATCTTAAAGAACCTAATAAATTGCACTGTAGAGCTTTGAGATCATGATATGAATCCATTTTGGTCCATATAGCATCTTCATCAACTGATAGTAGAGAACTGTTTCTCCCCCTATTTGCTTTGATTAATGAGATCATAATTACATAAATGCATACCGCATTCGAGGTTCCTAAGGGTTGTTCCAAAAGTGACCTTACTTATGCTTTGGTAAAGTGAAATGGTTCTTTCAGTGTTACAATATTAATCTTTAAATTTTGAATTTGACACACTCTCTTTGACAGCTGAGGCTCACTGCAGACTCAGTATACAAAGACAATAATTTGTTTACTATTAAAAAGGACAAAAAAGAATGATAACAGGAATTATTTTTTAGACATTGTTTATTTATGAAGTGCTGAAAGTACTACGGCATTGTTGATTTCTTATAGAGTTCAAAACAAATCGTTTGGAGTACTGTATATGTTATAGCCAGGATGTCATGTAAGAAAGAGCAACATTCCTTTCAACCAAAAATGATATATATATTAGCAAACTAGACCGTGCAAATTTTAGACACTCTTCTATGACTCTTTTTCCCACTATCCTGTGCACAGTGACACATGATCTGAGGCCCTCCTCTCCAAGCAGCCAGTGACAATAAATAGCCTTTCTTCTGTTTGGAAAGGAATCTTTTTCAGTGTTACCATCATGCATGTTAGCAGAAGGGGCTCACATTTCCCAGTGAGGGAGAGGAAAGCAAATGGGAGGTGGAGGGAGAAAGAGAAAGCAGCAAAAAGAAAGAAAGTGAGAGCAGATCGGTAGGTTAGATGTGTTGTTTTGCAGTTTCCCAGCTGATGTTGGAGTAACGATAAGATCCCACTACTATTCCCCGTACTACTAACATCTGCAGGTCTCCCAGAGGAGCTATTGTTATCTCCCTGTGCATGTTGCTCTGAATGCCTGCTCTCTCCGCCCTGCACCCCCACTTACCACCCACCAATCCACCCACCCACAGTACACCAGAGCTCCAAAGGCCCAGTGGCCGGCTGGACAGAGGGAGGGAGAGGGGAAGGAGGGTTTGTGTGTGTGTGTGTGTGTGTGTGTGTGTGTGTGTGTGTGTGTGTGTATGGACAGTGGTGTGGAGAGAGTGAGAAAGAAAGAAAGAAAGAAAGAAAGAAAGAAAGAAAGAAAGAGGGGGGTTGGGTTTGGAATAGCAGCATAGTGTGCTATTCATCAGCACAGTCTCCCATGGAACATTGGGAAAGTGGAATGTCTGTTCATCTGGCTGACTTCAGGTCTGATTGCTCATGGCTGCTACGCATCGAGCACATCGCAGAGCTAACAGCTAACTTTGATTCCATGAATTGTTATCCCCCATGTCACATCATGCAAAGGCCTTATTTTCAGTAAAATATTTGACTGGCATTGCATCTGAAATGTGCGGTACATATTTGCTTGGCAGTCTAACAACTTTTCTTTGTTTTCATGCCCATTTTATAGCATGTCTGTATGTTCAACTGTGAATTTTCACATTTAAGAGTATATGTTTATGTGTGTATTTACCAGATACATCACAATATGATAGTTATAGCATTGTCTTTTTCATGAAGACTAGCACTACCTCTTGCTGAGGCATTAGCTTGACATTCCACACATAGCTTGGCATTATTGAACTGTCACAATTTAGCCTGAGGTAAGGACTACTCCAGCCAGAAACAGAGAGGTAAAAGGAATATTGCAAAAGCCTTCATTACTGGCCTCTCTGCCTTTCCTTCAGTGGATCCCTGATGATTCATTATTCATGGCTGGTTGTGTGTGGAGCCAGGCTTCTTATTGCCATTTAAATCAAATCTCAATATCCACAGCCTGTGATTCTGCTGCTGCTCTCTTGCTCTCTAGCTCGCTCCTAAACTTTGGCCTCTTTCTTTACCCACTTTCTAAACCACCCCATGTGTGTTTTCAGATTACGCCTGTTTTTTATTCAGTCAGATGAGACCAGCAGACCAGATGGCCGTTGGATTATCATGTCCTTCATATTCAAATCCACTGCCTTAAGTTCCCAATGGCCAAAACCAGTTCAAGTGCTTCCTTAAGCTTCCATCAACCCACACAGCCACACACCCACAAGAGCAAGATGTAAAGGAACATTCTCACACTCTGTTCACTTGTATTTTTACAAACATGCTGAAGACATTGTCTTGTCCACACCCAGATGACTACATATTTTTGTGGTCTGACTTGCAGGTCTTTGTCCAGGCTGCAGAAACCATATATGTCCTGCAGGCCCTTCCCATCTGCAGCCCAACCAGTTTGTGAGCAGCCCCAATAATGGGGCCTCTGTGTGACAGAGATGGATGAGAGCCCAGGGGATCTCATAAAACCTGCAGCAGGGAGGGAGGGAGGGATGGAGGGAGGGAAAAGAGTGGACAGCAGGCGGTTCGTCCTCTCTAAGCGGACTGGAGCGGGCATTAGAGGACTCAGTGAGGCAGGCTAACTGCTGTCCACTCCATCATTAGACTAGCACCAATACAGAATGGACTTCTCTCACACACACCCCTTGACCGATGCAATGACCGGCTGCTCATACCTGAAAAACCAATTCAATGTTAAATGTGAAAGTAGTGTGAGATTAATTACTTTCTATATGTATTTTTTAAAAGTGCATTATACTTTATAATGCTTTATGTATGTACACAGTGAGTTAGATAGGCTGCCATTCACCCCTGATGGAAACAAAAGTGCAGTTTAGCCGTTTCTTTGTAATTTAATCCTGCCTTCTGCTGGACTGTGGATTTTAGAGCAGTAGTTATTCACACTAAACAGAGCAGGCTCTAATCTACACTTCTGCTTAAATCAGAGCCACTGTGTAGACTAATTCACTGGAGGGGCAGGAAGAAAGCTAAGATTAGAAGTAGGAAATCAGGACAATGTGGACATACTGTGGGTAGCAGTGCAATTATTATATTAACTTAACAATATAAAAACAATATATGTTTCAGTGCGATGCTGGATTGTAAATGATCTTATGCAACAAAGAAAAGGAAAATACACTGCTAATATTATTTGTGAATTTTGTAATCCAGATGCAAGTAATCATGCTGCAACCTTTACTTATATCACAATACATTTTTCAGCTCCAGTGTTGTAACATTTAACTTTCCTGCCACACCCCCTGTCAATTCATCTTACTCATATTAGAGTAGGATTATCGATAAAAAACACATTTATTAAGAATGGACAAGGACATCAGAATGTTTGAAAATGGGAATCCTGTCCTCATTCAATTATTTTGGAAGATTTTGCAGTTGTCAATATAAGTAAAGCTGCTTCGTAATCCAGTCACAAGAGGGATGAAAGAGTATTTAATATATTTTATTTTTATCAGTTGCACTGCTGAATTTATGATGAACAGAAATCTGTTGTGATTAACAAGTTAAGTACACATAAATATGTGACTACTTTTCTGTTGACCGATGGCCTTACTTGGCTGCAAGGAGGTTGATAAGACTCTTGTGTGTATATGACACTTCCCACTGTGTGTGTGTTCTCGGCCCCAGGAGAGACAGATGTTCTTCTGCTGACTGTCTTACTGTCTGTGCGGCCATTGTGGCGGACGCCCGTCCAGCAGACGTGCATGGCTCGGACAATCCAGTTGGCCCTGAGACAAAGCCTGAAGGATCTTATTGTCAGGGGCCTGTCTAATTATGGAAATCTTATTAATCTATTCAGCAGCAGTCCACTGACAGCTTTTGTGTCAGCCTGGGATTTATTGAGGGACCTGTGTGAGCTGCATCCTATTGTAGGAGTGCGTGATGAAGACAGTGGCACGGCTCTCTTCAGCAGAAACCAGCTTTACATTGAGGAGGCCCTTCTGGCCTTATGGCTCAGGAGGAGGGTGTTTGCGATTTCTGCCCTCAAATGCTTAAATCTGCCATCTACAAAGGCATTGAATCTCATGTTGACTACGTGAAACCAAAGTAGCTTTTGACCTATAAAGACTGGTAGTACTCTAGACTGTGTTGTGGTTTCCTATAAAAGAAGTATCAGTGGGTGAGGTGAAACGTTATCTTGGCAGGAAGCCTGGAGGTGGACAGCTCCAGTGCTGTTTCACAGCTCCCCTGAGGTTGCTTTCCCCTTCTCCCTTCCCGGCACTTTTGTTTTCACTGCCCCGAGGAACAAAACAGACACGGATGCAACAACCCTTCTGGGACAGCATGCTATTAAACTGTGCCGATTGTGGAGAGGCCGCTTGTAAACAAGAGCGCCGGGGATCAATCCAATCAGGGCTCTATTCAGGGCTAAGCTCAACCCCCAACCACTGACCAGAGAAAACTACCAGCACCTCCACCCCATCGTACACCTCCACACAGAGGCACAAATCAGGGCGAGCAATGTGCATAGATCTATTAATCCTCTGTTCCTAATTTCTTATACAACATTAATAACAAGAGCTATCATAATGCAGACCTGCAGATGGTTGCTTAGCTGGTCAACTTCATAATTAAAAAACATACTACACCAAGAAAATAGGCAAGCATTATCTGCAAAATTTAAAAGTTTTTCTGAAAGTCATGAAATTTACATTTTCTGTGGAGAAACTCAGCAGCCAAACCGCTCTTTCTGCTCCAAATTAATCTGCTGGCCCCAAAGACATCCACAGTAAAAGGGTCATTGTGTCTGTTCAACAAAGAAGTTAAATATGTTGAAAGAAAAACTAGGGTGTGAATTCACTTTATGCAGAAAACTAAATTCTTTCAATTCTTCAAAACAAAAAGTTACAGAGAGGCCAGTGTCAAATTGTTTTGAGAAAGCTGCTCTAGCTGTTGTGGCAGTATGTCAGAGATTGAATTTAGACATCTCAGAAACAGCCACTTTAAAGACAAACGCTTAAATTATTGCAGTTATAATATAAGGCACACAGCCATACCAAAGGGGAACAACAGAAAGTGGAGGGTAGGGCACACTGTGTGACAGACACTGTATTTGTGCTGATACATCACAAACTTGACTGCAACGTATGACTGCATCAGTTTTTATCATTTTTGTTATGTATTCAGTGAGCGCAAGCTAATCAATGACTTGATGTTGGACATAAATATGTAGAAGAAATTGTGTTTTTCTTCGGGAATCTTTAAACACTTCTGTGCATATGAGACAAACATATCCAATAAACTGCTTTAAACAATCAAGAACTGAGTTTGGTGTGCAAAGGGAGAAGCATCTGCACTCAGGATCTGTTATTTATCAGAGTTTGTTATCTTGATTTGTCGTTCACTCACTCTTGAAACCCCTTAAGTCCTCTGTTCTCAAGTTCACTGTGATTTATGAAACTAATATCAAGCAGGACATTCTCACTAGGCTGTGGCTGTCCTGCCTATGCATACTACCTGGTCTGTCATAAAAACACCAATTTGAGAGGCCAGCCACATTTCATAGTGTGGCAGGTGGAGACAGTGGAAAATTGTCTCTGGATGTTCTCTCACTTGAAATACACATTTTATCAGCTCTTGAACAGCCTAATGTACCAACCTAATGGAAAATCATGTTGAATTCCTCAGATAGATTGTGGATTATGCATGTTGTACTATACTCATGTTGCAAAATGTCAAGTTATCTCACAGAATACAACATCTGATCACAGATGCTGAATAGCCTCTGTTATTGTGAGGGTTTTTGCCAAAAAGCTGTTAAAGGAAGTGCAAGGTCAGTCCTTGAGACCCTTCCCAAAGCAACTTAAGACAAGATAATGTGCACACCAGACAACAGTGTTCATAATTTATCAGACATGCATAATTGGGCATTGCTAGGGAAAATGATTATAAATCTATGGATTAGTCATAGGTCTGTGATCAATCAAAAGAAACACAATCCCACACTCCCACTCTGCCTCTAGCTCCCTCTGGATCATCTGCTCCCTCTTTCATGGCCCTAAAAAGATGTAATAACAGAAGAGTGTGGGAGCTCTGGTGAGGAGTTTTCACACCTGCTGCCCAGAGGACGAGCAGATGAAGCTCTTTTCAAACACGCTTCACCAATCCAATCCCAGTAGGAAGGAGCTCATCTCCTGCAGTGGCATTGAGGGATGTCCTCTGTTTGTGTCTCTCTCTCTCTCTCTCTCTCTCTGTGTACCTTGATCTTAATTTGGATAAAGCTCTCTATATTCCATGTATCAGAATGACTGTTTGACTTACACTGTTTTTTGTTTAATCCCCATTTGGGTATGTTTTGGCGCAGCTGTCAGAATAGTTTTTGTCAGTATGTGCAGCTAATATGGTTTTATTAGAAGTGAAGGACAATGTGACAACATTGTATTGAGTATTTTGAAGATATGCAGAAAACAGAACAACAAAATCATACCGCCCTTGTCTGTAATAAAATATATGTTAGGATAAATGACAATTATTGTTCAAAACCAGTCAAACCAGTAGAATAAAACAAGCTTCTATGTGGTAAATCTCCATTTCATTAGCGGGGAAAGAATATTCAGAATGTCATTAAAAGTTGTTGTTTATCAGGGTGGATGGAGAGCAGCAGTAGCCAAACTACTTGATGGCATTTGCTAAACATTGATTAATTGACAAACGTGTTTAGAATTCCTAATGATAGTGCAGCAAAAAGCAGATTCCCATCTGAGAGCGTGTTCATTTTACAGCCCTTTTCTCAGCGCTCTTCCAAACTAGAAAGCCTCCGAAATAATTGCTGGATGCGTCACTTCATGCTCGTAATTTTAGAAACAACTCCCCCATCCCCCGTGTCTGCTAATGCACGTCCACAAATGGCAGATCCCCATCCACCCCCCCTTCAAGGAAAACAGGGTCCCTATTTTCTGACTGCGGGTTGGCTTTAGGTCATTGTGTTCCCTAATATATCAAAGAACAGCTGTCCTAAGGCTCTGTGATGACCAATCACCCCTTCCATCTGTCTCACTTGCCCAATCTCTGTTTTATCCCCCTCTCTTCAGCTCCATCTTTTCCTTGCAATCTCCTTTCCCCATGTCTCTGCTTCTTTACCTCCCTTATACCCTCTATTCCTAGTAAGTATATGTTGCATTCCCTCCTTTCTGTCCAAATCCCCTGGCCCCTCTGTGTTCCCAGCGTATTCTCTCAGCACATGGACAGCTCTGGGATTTGTTGCTTTCTGTTAGTACGCACACAAATTAGAGAAAGCTCAATATATTTAACAGCCACACTTCTCTTTATGGCAGTGCATTTTATGATCACTGCACTGTAAACACCTAATGGAATAACGATTGAAGTATATTATTTCTCAAGTGTAGTCATTTACTAATTAGCTGTTCTGGTGTGAAAAGACATTGTGACTCATTGTCAAGCTCTGAATTCTGCTGCCTCAGGAATCCGGTGAAGTGTTGCCATCCAAATGAGCCTTACCACCTTGCTTCTTAATTGGGCCCTTAATGGGAGCGGAGGTCTCCTTAATGAGCTGATGAACCCTCAGAAAGGCAGAGCACAGGGCCAGTGGACTCACAGTGCCCTGGGTCTCTAACCTTCTTTTCTTGTGGACACAGATGCGTGTATGCACATATACACAACAACATACACATATACACACTGGGGGCTAATTAGAGCCCATTCACACCCTACACTAATGATCCCTGCTCTTATTCAGACACACTTTAGCAGGCTGTGTGTTTACTAAAGGGCCTAACAGGCTCCTCCACTGCACAACTCATACCACTCTACCTACAAAAGGAGTAGAAGGTGGTGCAGCCCTCGAACCTGCTCCTTCAGGGACCAGGATAAGATCTACTCCTTTTTTCTATACAAACTACCCCATGACTTAGCCGAGTCATTCACAAAGACACATGCACAAAACATAAAAACAGAGCCATAGAGAGAACGGAGAGGGGTCAGTCAGAGGAGAGCTATAAAAACTGCCAGATCTGGACTTCTGTGTGTAGTTGCTCTCTCTCTCTCTCTCTCTCTGTGTGTGTGTGTGTGTGTGTGTGTGTGTGTGTGTGTATGCTGTTTTAAAAGAAAAGGTATCGCTACACCAGCGGGGGCCCCCAGCAACAAGAGTTAGGGCACTCCTGGGTTGGCGGCCTGGGACTGATTTAAGAGTGTGTTTGAAGTGCAGATTACAGATTCTTTGCACCAAATCCCTCCAGGAGTATCCATGGCCCCTGGAATCCCTCTCAGGTTTCTTCTCAGGTCCGGCCATGGCTGCTCGCCCCAGCTTGAAGTCCTCTGGACTGGCCAGAGACAAGGACCAAGGCCGGACACGTCGTGGAAGAATGAGACACACAGATAGTGGCTGAATTTGGGATCTTTGTAAGAGCAGTCCTGAACAAAGTGTTGTGTTGGTGGGTGTACCTGCCCTAACCGTGGATAACCATGTGTGCATTTATAGGAGTCAGAAGTAGAGTTGGGAAGTGGGAATGCTTCACATTCCCACAAAGGAGATTCCAACATGGAGGTGAGAGTCTTCGCATGTCCTGCACATATGCAAAGTCCCTCACAGTCGGATGTTTGTTAAGCAGAATCATGACTGCAGTCTTTAACTTTAAAAAGACACTGAGCTGCTGTGTCACCAGCGAGCACAGAGGTGTGTTTGTGTGTCAATGGTCTGAGAGTCAACAACTTGACCACCTAACAACCTAATACTTTCCCTCTGTCTGCATACACTCACACTAGCAGGCTGTTCTGAAACGATCTTAACCTTGTAGACGTTTGCAGTACAGAGCTACTCTGTACATGAAAAACCATCAAGCTGCTGAACAAAGCAGATGAAAACCAGCATTGTGCATCCTGATCATAAAAGAAAACCACACACAAAGGCTAGCACATACTAGAAGGGAAGATTCCCATGAAGGACCAGCAGTGTGCTGTCTCTGAAGGCATGCTAACTATTCCACCCGCAGTTTGTGACATTCTTGGACGTGCTGTTCACTTAAGCAACTGGGAGAGTGTGTTCAGTCAGTATGGAGTAACTGGGTACAGGGATCTGATGGAACGACCACTTAAACAGGTCTTATTGGGAAACAGCCCAAGCATGCATGCTTGTTCTTGCAAATGAATGCAATCAGCCTAATAAACAGCTTTGAATGGGAAAAAACATAACATGTTCTGGGAGAACATGTTAAATCAATCAACTACTTGTTCAGCTGGCAACAATTCGAAATTCCATTCATCTGACTGGAGTGGTCGAATAATAACATTGGCTATTTCAAGGGTGAAATTTAGAAAAAGCAAACAAAGTGTCATGGTTACTGTGAAACATCCGCTCATGACGCTGTAATCAGGTTGTTTTGTCCAGTTTGAATTCTCACACCCACCCACTTGCTTTACACAGCTTCTGCAATGAATTTATTGGATGATAAGATAACAAATTTGAAGTTTTATGAAGTAATATTTTTGACATGAACCATTCCGTTTGATTGTAATTCTGTTTCTTGTAATGGTCATGCGAATAATGCTCCTTTGAGGCGAGTTAAAGAGCTGGGAAAAAGGGGCTCTTGAGGCCGAGGCCACGGAGGCAGCCTCATGCTGGCCAGCAGACAATGCTGTTTTGGAGAGCCGGCGCACTGGACTCAAATGAAACCTGGTGGGAGGGTGCAAAGGGGGGAGGCCAAAACTGGACATGTCAGTTATTAGGTCAGCATTGAAGGGAGAAAAGAGAGAGAAGGGGGAAAGGGAGGGAGAGCATGAGGCAGCGTGTGTGGTGGAAAGTCCTGAGCTGTATTGGTAAAATGACACTGGCTGAGCCGAGGGGTTTCTGCTGCTTAAACCATCAGCCCTCCAACCTCCCTTAGTCCCTCTTCCTTCCCCCATCTGTGTCTTCCGCCTGGTGATGAAACATTCAGACAGGGCCAGTGCCCAGGGTTTAGCATTTCTACAGTGCAAAAAGTCAGGTTTCTGCACTGAGGCTTGCACATTTTCACGGTTACCTGTGCATTTTCCCTTCAGTTTGCAAATTACAGAACTCAGTGTCCACTGCTTATTTTTGGAATTGGGGCTCATTGATCCTGTCAAATTCCAACTAAGTCAAGTGGGGCTGTTCGGAATGACATGCAGTAGGGTAGAGAGAAATAAGTGTGTAGTGTACTCACTATAGGAGACAATAGGACTCAGCATTCTGTGGAGCTGGTCTCAGTAAGGCGGAATGCTGTTTTGTGAATGCCAGCTAAGGTTAGCGTCCATCCGGCTGTAGTCCATCACTTGCATGAGCTCGCACTGACAACAAAACAGCCCTGAGAGAGAGAATGAGAGAGAGAGAGAGAGGTGAGGCAATTACAGGCTGCTGCACAATGTCTGGACAAACATGTCAACCAACCCTTTAACACAAGCTCACACAGCAACACAAACATAAACACACACATACAAACACACAAACCAGTATTCACCCAGAGTATGATAGAATTACTGACCAACCTGAGAACCCTATCAGTGTAAAGAAAACAGAGATCACACACACACACTCATGTACACACACACACACGGACTGCCAAATTGACGCACAAAACGGTATTCATTATAGGCAGGCATTAAGCTGATTGCGAAGCTGCGTTCAGTCTCTAAAGGAGGCTTTCTAAATCTGCCTCACAAAAAGACTCATGCATGGCATTGCTCTGTGCACTGGGGCAATAAAGACTGAATTCTTACGTGACCAAACACTCTTTAAGCAAAATGTAGAAGCATAACTTTTTAAGTTATCTAAAAAAAATGTTTTATTGAAATAAAAAAAATGTATTAATAATAAGTCGAAATTAAATATAGTCTATCTTGATTCTGGTTTGAGTTGTAAAAATCATATTTTAATCATGTACAGATTAGAGACAGGTTAATCCTGCAGTTTTTATTGTTTTATTCTGATATGAGGCACCTCTCTGAGCAAACCCATGAGATTATCTGAAAATGGTAGTTTTTTCATGTTTTCTCCAAAGCACTTTTTATCCACATTTTGCGAAGTCGCTTAAGAAAATATTGTGTATAAACAATAGAGATAACAAAATTTGTTTTCCAGTTTTTTTAAATCTGTGAAAACAGTTTTAGACACAAATAAACATGCAAATGTTTCTGTAAATGAAACATTTACAGTGCATCTATAAGAAAATGTGAAGCTACTCTATCTATTGATAAAAACAAAATCACAAAACATTATACAATCTCAAATGGGCTATATAAAATAACTTAACAGTAGTAATGCAGCATTATGACATTCCTTTGCACATTATTAAAGCACATTATTACAGGGACTTTTTATTTTTAACCAATATAAACTCACTCATATAGCATTCATATGGAAGAGAAATTACGCAATGACCACACTGCTGTCCATGGACACCAACAGGCTTCACAAACAATACTGCCTCTGACTACGACCCCCTCTGCTCTAACTGACAGTCAACTTATAACACTCAGCCCAGAATAACTAACTTCACTACAGCAGCAAACCACAGCTTCCACGTTAAAACAAACACAGCCCTGTCGTTGCACAGTTCAGAGACAGGCTGAAAGGAGAATGCAGAGTTAAGACGTTTGGGGAAATGTCTAATGGTCAGTGGCCAAAGAGGAGAACTGCTGCAAAAACGCTCAGCTCCGGTCCTCCTCCAGCTTCAGCCAGCCAGCGGAGCCAAGTCAAACAGCAGGGAGAGCAGGGGGCTATGACAGCAGATCAACACAGAGATGCAGAGAAGACAGGGAGCCTTACCTATTCATGCCTGCATGTCCTCCATCCGATCTGAAAGTGCTACAATAATCCCTGGAGCAGACCAGACGTGTGTGTTCACTGCTATGCTTTTTTTCCACATATGGGACACAACTCAACTGTCTCACTGTCTCCCTCTCTCTCTCCCTCGCTCTCGCTCTCCCTCCCTCTCTCTCTCTCTGGCCGGTGACAACAGAGTAAGCACTCAGCTCCCCTCCCCCATGGATCTCCCATCCCCCTCTCCCTCCCCTCCTTCTCTCTCTTTATGTTAAAAGTATTTAAGTAGGGAGAGAGAGGGACAGAGAGAATGAGGGGAGGGTAGCAGAGAGGGTGGGGGACTGTCCAATCGTGCTCTGATGGAGAGAGAGGGTGATCATCCTGAAGCTTGTTAATAGAGGAAAGCGAGAGCGAGAGTTTTTGGTTGGAGGGAAATGACCAGGGTAAGTTTAGTTTGCCCGTAGAGGATTAAGGCTGTATTCACACCAAATCAGGCATTGCGGCAAAAACGCCAGTCCTCCTATTCATTTGAATGGGGGTAGTGCATTTAGGCTGTGGCGGTGGGGACTGCAGGGAATGCCGAAAAACAATGCAGCGGCCTTGCGGCAAAAAGTTGACACAGAATACATTTTTGGAGAAATACAACCCGACGTGATGCTGCGGTGGCCAATCAAGTAAGCCAGCGACCAGACGAGAAGATGCGCACGGGAAGAAGATCCTTGTTTAGCATGTAGCATTCTGCTATTTACCAAGCACTTGTGAAGATGGAAGAGAGACTGATCGCCACCTTGATGACCTTTCCAGAGCTGTACAACCCTGCTATGAGGAAGTACAAAGACGTTAATAGCCACCCAATTGCTTGGCATTGTATCGGTCTTCAAGATGGGATTTCTGGTTAGTATTTCTACTTGTGCTACAATCAGCACACATGTCACACAAATTGACCATCTAGTGACACTCCCACACCGCCGCACAACCCTGCGCTAATCGTTGCAACGCCTGATTTGATGTGAAAAGATGGCTTCCAACAATTCCAAAGATGCCACATATCTTCTGTATGTAACACATTTAGAAATAGAAAACAAGACAATATGGTTTAGCAAGCAGTCAGCCTACACCAAGTGCATGTAATTTTCATTGCATGAACATAAAACCAGGGATAGATTGCCATAATTAATGGAAAATAAAATGGAACATACCACTAAATTCACTAGCACTACAGAAGTCCTGTCCTCACATGGCCCTGATCCAGGACCATCATACTATATAATCATGGTCCAGGTCTTCTCCCAGAACCCAGACATTTGAGTCACTCAGTGACTCAGAAGGTGTATTCCTCCTTTCTTAGGGGAAGCCCTTGTATAACATGCTTTCTCTTTTTTAGCTGATTAGATTTCTGGCATTCATAGTAAAACTTTTCGACGAGAACAAAATCACAAACCTAAACATGCAATAGTACTAGTAAACGCCACAATAAATAGTGTTAAATATATGTTTTTGATCTAATATTCATGTCACCCAGAAATGTTTCAGAGCTGCATCTGTCTCATGGTCAGGTGCTGTGTCCAGTTTCATTTACTCGCTCTTCGCACACAGCTGTCAGGCTGTTTTTAGCGCCACACTGAGGGCCACATGGCTCAGTCATCTCCTCCTGTTACAGGGTGCCATTACCCCAGTTGAGCTTCCCTGTTCGCTGCTGCTCAAGCTACAGGATACTACCCACATACAAACGCACACATACACATATTCCACCACAAATATTCATATACAAGTGAGCACATAGAGTAAGCGGACCATCTGAAAATAGAGTGGGACATTGTGATCATATGTTTGTTGTCCTGAGCATCCCATGCCCTTCATAATGTGACAGAATTATGGAAAGTGTTTGTTCTCAGAGTAGCCTGCAGGCCTCCTGACATGAAATGAATTATCCTGTAGCCATGCGAGTTCATGATTTGTCTGGTGATATAACTTTCTCACATTTATCATTAAAGGATCATTTTGGTTTATTATCGATCATACGCACCAAGTTAATTGGAATGCTGCAACATTTCTAAAAAGAAGAAATTAAAGCAGTTTTAAATCAAACAGATGCAAATTGTCCATTATAAACCTCCTGGTTCATGTGCAGTTTCCTGAGCAATGTTGGCTTGTTTTCAACCTGATCTGATCACCTGATCACTCATCTTTCTTTCCCTATCAGACTTTCTTGCATCAATGTCAGCGTGTTCTCTCAATCTCAGCAATTACTGAGCACAATTTTATTACAGATAGAACTGATGGCCCAAACCGCAAAAATAAAATCCAAGTTGTAATAAACCTTAATTATCCTTTAAACATGTGGCCTCTGAAAATTCTTCTGTAAGACATGTGGGTTGAGCTATTTTAGGAGATGCCCCAGTGGTCAGTGACATGGCTCAAATTGGAATATAGGGCAATAAACCCATTGGAGGAAACACTTCAACTCATTAGAGTGGTTACAAAACTTAACACACCCAGTGAGTCCCAGTTCAGAACCACAATTAGACTCCTTAATGTTTTCCCTAATATGGGATCCTCAATAGATTTGCTAATGGTGTCTCTGTGGGGGGTTAGATGAGGGTACGGTTGAGTAGGGATGTTGAAAGCAGACAACTCTGGTGCTCTCTCTATCACTCTATTGCCTTATTAGTGCTGAGGCAGCAGTGTGTGGACACAGGCAGCCTGCTGAGCCCAGCACTACTGAAGCACAAAGACTTCAGGGCCCCAGGACACGATCCGAGCCAAAAACGGAGAAAAATAAGACTGAAAGAGAGTTTGAATGAGACAGAGACAGAACAGGTATGCCTGCACAGATTAGTTGCCCTGTCACATGAGAAATTTTGACAAGTGTCAAAAAAGATCCTGCCCCCTTCTCTGCCCACTTGTGACTCCTCAGGCTCCACAAACATCTAGAGGACATTCAGTCCAGCGGACACTGGGGGACATTGGTTACTGTCAGGACTGGGAGGTTGCTTAGGTGCCTGGTGGTTGGAGGTTAATGGAGAGATATGAGAGGCAGACAAAAGAGTCATGGCAGGCTGAAAATGACTCCTGAATGGACAGAGGGTGCAGGTCAACACACTAGTGTTTGACCCCACACTTCAGGGCATGTCAACCCAACACCTCCAATCAGCAGGTTGTTCGCCCAAAGATAAACTTTGTTAGAGGGTCAGCTTGTTTCATCGAGCCAAACTGATGAATCAGGCTTATATTTATTAGGTTAAATGAAAATCTGCATGCAGCAGATAACAGCTCTATGGACATAGTTCCTCATCTGAGAGGGAATGAGTCAAAGTTGCAGTTCTACCAGTGGGATCCTCCTCCTGCACTCCTGCACACCTAACATCCGAAAACTGGCATGTGCAAAATCGCGATGGCCATTGCAAAGTGCAAGGCCATGTGTGTAAGGACAGTGAAGGTGTACCCCAGTTGTCATATTAGTGCACTATGGTTGGGTGAAGTGGATTATAAATATAAATAGGACGGGTTTGGTGATTAGTATATTTTCAGCCAGTCACATTACATATGTCATACCACTCGAAAAACTGGAAATACACGGCCCAAAGAATATATAAATGATGTAATTGGTGACACTGCTTGCGTTTTTAGCATCTTACATTAAAAGCTTCTTTATTTGGAAAAGTATTGAAGTAATTTTAGAACAAGCTGTTGTGCCGAGCTGAAAGTTGGTTAGGAGAACTGTGTGAAGAGTTTTGTAAAAATGACCTGAGTATTGAGAAATGTTTCCTTAGGATTTAAAAAAACTGCAATTACATAGTCAGACTTTTGACTACCAACATGAAGTCTGATCAAGGTCTTTTAATTGAAAATTGTGTTGTCAGTGTGACATATTTGCAAACACCCATTAAAAACCCTCAAAAATGCTAGAAGACTTCCTGAATGAACAGAATTATTAATGGGTTATCAGTGGAATGGTAATTATTTGCCAAGCAAACAAAAATAAAAACCAATGCACCTGTGTTATTAAAATAAATCCATAGAAACTGTAATGAAAATTGTAGATAACCATTTTCTTGGGAAGACTTGGGAATCTGATCTGGAGGCTGTGAACAGCTATATGAACAGAGTGGACGGGACCTCAGGTAGGAGACTTAAGGTCTGACCTTAGGAGACTAATTGTTTCCAGGACTGTGTGGACTGGCCAGACTAATGCACTATTTAAAGGAAACTAAACATTCAAATTCAAACAAGTAAACCTACGAGCAGAAAAAGATGCCACACAAATGTTGTACATTTTGTTTTTCAAAACATACATTAAATGTCATTTCCTGTAAACCCCTTCCTGTGACAGCATCTCAAAGCTCAATGAAGCACGAGTGATTGAGGAAACAATGAGATGTTGAAAAGCAATCCGCTGACACGCCTGAAAGTTGTGTGCACACTTTACTTATGCTGAAGAGTGTCTGTAAGGATTATGCGTGTCTATTACGTATCCACAAACAATCCACAAATGTCTGTGTGTGTGTGTGTGTGTGTGTGTGTGTGTGTGTGTGTAGTCATAATCAGTTCCAGGCTCCCAAGGTTGGCCAATATCATTTCATTAGAGCAGAGGAGCGAAGGCTGGAGCTTTGGTTGAGATTAGGGTAGAGTGAGAAACTCTACCCCAGCCCCAGTTACCCTGAAGAGGGCTGGCCTAGCAGTGGAGGAAGGGAAAAAGTGTGTGTGTGTGTTTGTGTGTGTGCGTGTGCGTGTGCGTGTGCGTGTGCGTGTGCGTGTGTGTGTGTGTGTGTGTGTGTAAGAAAGAGACGGAAGGGAGTGTGGTGGGGGGGTCAGCAGGATTATTAGTGGGAGGTTCAGCTGTTTATTATTCCAATTCTATCTCTAACAGCTGAAAATTGGAGAATTAGGCCACAGGCCTGAGCAACCTGGGGATCAATGCAGAGAGGTTAAACCCTGTGGCATGGCTCCACACACTGACAGAGCTCTCAGATACTGACGCAGCACATACCCACACACCAGAGGTCATTCACAAAACTTAACAGACACATCAGATTTACCGCTGTGAAGTGATAAGATGCTCACAGACTTCACAGGTCGATGAAAAGCTTCACACTTCAGATGTTGGTGAGCGTTTGAAAATCATAGGGCTATGTTAGTTGGCTACTTAAAGCTTTAGGTTTTGTTGAAATTCAATTTAATTTTCTCGCTATGTTTCTGCAAAGCCTCGAACACAATTTGGTATTTGTAGTATTTAGAGAGAAACTCTCTTCACCTTGCCTTTCTGCTGCTGATCATGACCTGTGACCAGAGAGGAACTACAGCGAAAAGCTAGCCAAGCAATCGCTTTATACACATGGGAACACTGGCTATCCATCGCTCAATACATCCTTTGCACACATGGACCTTCTCTGTTGCATACACTTTTGGCATGTGCCTGTAGTGTCAGAGGGTCTCTTGTCACGTCCACGCATGTTGTTAATCTGGAGAGGGACATGTGACACTTGGAACTGGGAAACCTGAACTTTCCACGCCATGCAGGCATGCAGTCTAAGGGCAAGGAAGCAGGTCTTTGGACATATGGAGGTCAGGGAGTTGAATTTAGATTTTAAATGGGTTTCTAGCGGTTTCAAATTACAATCTGTGTGGGCATTTTGTGTTGTTTTAGTGTCTTAGGTTTGTTTTCTGAGGCAATAGGTAGGCTAACAGGTAGATGAACCAGAGAGAAGGTGCTGACGAGACTCAATCCTGATGCAGTGGAACATTAACTCCAGATGTGGACATCTTCACATCAGCTCTGTAGATCAATTATAGTGTTTGTTGGCATTTGAACTATGGTTCTTAATGCCTCTCATGACGATTTGAAATAAAAAGAGCAAAATCTCGAGCAAAGAAAAGCAATTTTAGTGTAGATAGTGAGTGTTGCTTGTGGGATTATTCCTTAATTTTAACAGTAGATCAAAACCTATTAAAGTATGTGTGTTGTATGTGTGTGTGTGTGTGTGTGTGTGCGTGCATCCTTTCAGCCTAACAACTTTAAGCTGTAATCAAAGACAGTGAGCTAATCCTCTATCTGCAGGATCTAACACTATTTACTATAAATAAGACACTAAACGTGATTTAAATCTTAATCTAAACATCAGTTCAGTCAATCCAGCTCCAACCCCCCTGAACTTTGTGTGCACGCACACACTTGTGTCATGCATGACAGCCATTTTCCCCTGGACGGTACAGAGGCATTTTTTTAAATCAAATAAATAATTATTGATGTATCTCCTGACATATACTAGAGGCACACTTCTCTTCATGTCCTACAAATGAGAACAGGTTGATAAAAAATTATAAGTGATGCAAAACAGAACCTTGCTTACTGAGGCAAATGCTTAATGAAGATATCTTCCTTATATAATGGTATGCATGTATTCACTGTGAATATATCAGCTGCAAAGTGCATGAATGTATTCATTATTTCAAATATCTTCCAATGGATTCACGCTTTTGGCATCAGGCTTAACAATGACTCACAGAGTGCCCTGTGCCTACTCAGCTGGTTGAAAGAAACTTTATCCTTAGAATGTATTCACAGTCACTGAAATGTTGCAAATAGCAGCCGTACACTAGCAAGCTGAGAATGAAAACTGACTGAGCAAAACAGACTGGCTTTAGTGACAAGCACCTAGCAGCAAACATTGCCAACTTTGTCAACTCGCTGTTCCACAGTTTGGTGCAGCTATGTGTCAATTATCACAAGTAAGAACATCTCACAGTTAACTAAGATAAACCTCTGGCTTGTTTTCTATAAAATAATCTATAGGATATTGATCAAATTACATCTATCTGGCCACTAGAGTGGTACAGGTATGTGTGAATTAATTCTCACTTAATTATGGCTCAATCAACATCCTCTCAAACCAGCAGCTTTTGAAAGATGTGTTTGTGGCAGAAAAGACTTCTAGAAAATTGATTGAAAATTGATTTAATTTTGAAAAGACAATTCATATACATGCAGGGCAGGCATGAGAGAAATCGATGTTTTCCATCTGCATGCAAAATAGAAGAGTGCGAGTGAGTGCGTCCAGTAACACTATGACTTTACTGGGAAGAAATACAGGAAATGTGAGTTTTATAAATAAGATAGTGGTCATTTGAGATTGGAGATAGAGATGGAGAACAGCTTCAGCACTATATATTTAGGAAACATACCAACTGGTCTCAATACTCAAGACAAGTACCTACTTAAAGTATTATTGGTTGCTAGTAAAACAACAATAACTAAGAAATGGCTGCATGAGAATCCACCAACAAAAGAAGAGTGGATTGTGATTGTAAAAGATATGTATAGTATGGAAAGAATAACCATCTCTCTAAGATTAAACATGGATAAAATTTACAAATACTGGTCAAAATGATTAATTTATAGGAGTGTGGATTGAACATAGGGAGATATTGTAAGTGCACTGTAATACTGCACATGTATGGAAGTTTGAGTGTAACAAACAGTGGTAATAAAAGAGAGGAGAGAGGCTCAACCCAGACCACACAGAGCCAGGCAGAGACACGAGCAAAGGCACAATATCAAGAGGCTCTCTCACACTCGCACACACACACACACACACACACGCACACATGCACACAGCTCAGAAATGTCCACTGAATTAGATGGGATAAATCAGGTAATGTGTAACTACCATTAAACTATTAAACTCCAGCTTCCTAAATTTTGTAATGACTGAGGCTGAGTCGCTGATGTATTTTCAGCTCAGAATTGGTGGACCAGTCAGGCTCAACCTCAGGAAAAGGAATTAGTTTCCCCTTACATGATTGTCACAGACTCCAATAGTTCTTGTTGGTCTATTGGTCCCTCTATTTTCTCCTCCATCAACAGAGGTTGGTAGGGAGCTAATGGCTATTCTCCCCTCTTTATTAAACCTTTTCTCCTGGGTCTAACTCGTGCCCAGTGTTCAGGGAAACAGGGGCAACAGAGCGGGCCACGGCTCACCAGGGTGTCTTTTCTAAAGTGCCCAGCCTGTTGGAGAAGACCTGGACAAAGCAGGAGTCTGGTGAAAGCTGCCTGTTGTCCACCTAATCCTAGCTATGGCCACCGTCTCCACTGACAACGCAAACCCGAACAATGGTCTCTTTCAAGAGTCGTTCTCCTCACTGACACGCTGACATAGCAACAATAGAGGTAGACACTTAAGGAATGGAAAACCTTGTCCATGATCACACATGTGCTTTCTTCACAAATTATATAGGAAGAAAACTGCATCTGTAAATGACTGTCAAAAATAAATAGAATTTTCCTCTAAGTGAAATCTCTGGGAGCAGAAATGTGAAGCCACAGGCACATAAGATTGGCCTTCCATATCTTCACTGATGAATGCAATAAACAAAGGCTAGGATAGCCAGTTGTGCCAGATCAAAGGGTGAAATAGGCTTCACCGTGTGGTCTGGTGTAAAATGATTTCTCTTCTTCGAGATCAGCTTTTCTCCCCTTGCTTTTTCCTTTCCTTTGAACACATTTGCTGACCAACAGACAAGGAAGATGAATGCTTCCATTTCAGATGCCGAGGCCCCCTTCTCTCATCTTCTTCCCGATCCAGATTTTACATTAAACTAGTAATAGCATATGACCCTGCAAGGCAGGATTCTCATTCAGGCGGGCCATGTTATATGAATGAGATTTGGTGAAATGCCAATATTTATGCACATACATTCGCATTCTGAGCCTTTCTCATCATTGCATCTACTTCAGTACTAAAGGAATAGCAGCTGTCATTTGATACATCAAATTATACTGAGGAATATACAAACACGTACATGTGCATGCGGACATGCACAAACACTAAATCCTTAGCAAACCATGGCCATGAATGTACAACACACTGTCCAGACACTGGTTAGCCTGTAATAAGCTTCTCGCCACGGCTCTGTGCAGAACTATCCAGCAAGTTGGCTAAAGCTACAGTTGTTGGGAAGGTCATCTGTCAGCGAATGAACTAGGCTGTGGCTATTTGGCATCCCCAGGAGGTCTGCAGAGAGAGGAGAGGCGTCTCTGAAGGACACTTTCCCTTCTCTCCTGTGCTCTAATTCAATCGTTTTGACAGGGTAGTGGTGTCCCACTGTCTGCCAGCCCAGTAATCTCTGTGTAATTGAGTTCTCAATCAGTCATCCATCAATAATGCATCTGGTTCCATGAGAGAAGAGACGACCACACTGCTCCGGCCCGCTGCGTGGAGGAAGGAGACAGGATTCTGCTCCGACTGGCCAGAGAGATCTATTACTTCCTGGAGACCACTTACTAGACTATATGGCTTGTATCACTCCTAAACACAAGCTACTTCAGAAATGGGATTATTATGTTATTTCAGAAAGTATCATGGTGGTGGGTGATTTGCTGAAAAATTTGCTTTTCAAAACAAACAGAGTGATGTTCAGAAATCAGCCCACATATCGATGTTACAAACATCACAATGCAATGATTCAGCGCTATCAGCAATGTGTTGTGTGGTTGGATGATATGAAAGATTCGAGGAAAATGTCAAGGGACATCAGAGAGATATTGAAGCACTTTTATGAAGCCCCTCTTACAGTGTTTTTTAAAGCCTTCTTGAAACACAGCATGTCCATAAAGACACACACGCACAGGTCTACCCACATACTCCTCATTCTTCAATTGCCGGTGCATGCCAACTCATCAATTAGTGACTAGGACCATGGTCCTCCAAGGTTAAACTGTACAGCTGTCTGAATGATTTTCAATTATACGGCCAGGAATCCCCCGACAGCCCGCTGGCTCCCATCTCCCTCTCTGGTCTCCCAGGGTCATTTATAATACCTAACGCCTCCCATAGATAATTGTGTATTACCACCTCCACAGTGTTATCTCCATTTTCAATTTCCGATCTTGGAGCACCTGATATCCCCTTTTAAAGCCTCCATTTGTCCCTGCCCTTGTGTTATGTATAAACTGCATTTGATGGAATATTTTGAGAAGAAACATCTCTGGCCAGTGGTGATGCGTAATGTGTTATTAGACTTTTGATAGATCTAATGCTTTGAAGGAATATTTAGTCTCATATAAACCATCCACTTCTTAATATAGTTTAAATGTCAGGATTTCTTTTTAAAGTATGAAATCCAAAAATAATTTGTGATCATCTGCAGCTCCCCAAATCTTGGTTGGTTACATCATGTTCCCAGGATCCCTGTTGTGCTGTCCCTTTACCCTTGGGTCTGCCAGATTAATGGCTCATTTAAGTCCCCATTACATTACATTAGCCAATTCAGCCAGTGCATACTGTAAACGCCCCAGCAAATAAATCACATCATGAAAATATTAATCAATCTCAGTAAGTGACTTCACATAATCTGTTTGATGTTAAAGACTATGACAAAAGGTTTATACTCAGAGCAGCAAATTACTGTCACTCACAGGGATAGACTGGCTCTAATAGCTCTGGAGCTATTGGCTTATCATTGCAATGAGTCTATGAAGCTCGGGGTGGGAGAATATTCTTGGTGTTAGTGCTACCAGTTTTCACAACCAGGGAGCCAAGTGTGTCACTGTGAGAGTGTATTACACTACTCAGTGGTCTTAACCAATTCCTGTGGTTGGCTGGTTGGGCCAAAAGTCACAAAATGCCACAAAATAGCCCTGCTTGCCCAAGCAAGTTTATAAAAACGATTCTGTACTGTATAATAGTGTGACAGTGTGGGTTCAAGAAAATTCTGTGAATTGCAGGCATGGAAAAGGCGTAGGTGTGGTTCACACCACACACCAACACACGCAACAAGACTGTTCCCAGCTGGAGGTTAATTCAATCCCAGCGTGTTCCAGTTTGAGGCTGCTGTCAGACTCAGGTCTGCAGTGTGACATTGTGAGGGAGAAGTAATTACATTTTGGTCCAGTCCGGCGACTCAGCGTCTATTCAGAAGGTGCTGTCAGTGCCCTCCTCCTATAGACCACAGCCACCAGAGGAATGTTCAGCTCTGGACATACTGCTGTGGACAAACAGCTCCACTGACTGCACCACTACACTTTACAGGCTACAGACGCAGACTTTCATGTTTAAGCTAAAAACATTTATTAGCAAACTTCCCTTACTCAGAATTGTTACTTTAGGTAATTAACAAGTGGAAAAATAATGAGAAAATAATAAGGTCTAAGGTTTGTCTGACAACCCAAAAATTAACAAATACGTAAGAACCATCCAGACTTAAATTAAAACTATTCTCTGTTATGTGAAAATGCTACATGAATGTAGTCAGTCAACTTGCTTTGGCTCTATATCAGTTTCTGACTAGCAGGGTGGAGTAGACATATGAGCCTTTAAGACAACTCCTCTGCAATCAACAGTCACAAGCTGTGCAACAGAACTGTCTCGTGACAGAAAGTGACGTTGTGGTGAGAAAGCTGAATGTAATCCAAGTTTGTTTACTTTCGACCCATATGACAGAACTAATGAGGGAACAGACACACACAACATATGTAAACTGCATACTGTGTATAATTATTTCAATGAAATGCTGTGCCATAAGTCAAGGGCTATTGACTTTTAAGTAGAAATTAAACACACCTCTGCAGTTAGCATGTGCACCTGACCACAAAACTTTGTGATAGATTTACAGCTTTGCTGATGCTCTCAGTTCTTGTGTGGTCATGTTGTACTTGTCCATTGTGTACTATTGATCAGGTCCTGGTGAAACTTGTGACTAAAGCTTAGTCCTATCCCAGCAGAATAAATCACAGTATTGACCCTGTGGTTATCAATAAAGGTAATGACAAACATCTGGCCCCACCTTTAATGGAATCGACAGAGACTTCCTGGCAGCAGCCCAGCATTGGCCACACATAGATTTCCTTGATCTTTCCAGTGGGAACCCACCCTTAGTATGCAAATGAGAGGGGAGAAATGCAATCACCATCTAAAGGTAAGAAGTGCTCCTATTGAATTAGGAGCTGAAAATCTGCATTAACACCAAAGGAAACAACTTAAAATGTCTGCTGACAATAAGCCTGTTTAGACTGACGATTTATTCTGTCAAGGAGCTCTGACACAGTGTATCTATGTCAATGGAGGAATAAGTGAGGAGATCAAATCAATGGTTGCTCAACTGAGGTTCAGAGGTGCTGAGCTGGACTTTTGAAGCGGCCTGCAAAGGCAGCACTCTGTCCTGTGTGTGTGTCTTGGGTGTGTCAGGCCTAGATCTACACTGGATATCTTATTATAAGTGTCATGGGTCTTCTGTGACAATATGGTCCCATATATGAAACCCTAGTAACAGAACCTATATCGGTGGGCTCAAATAGGAGTGTGGCTATAGCATTATTTGTGTAACCTGGACTGGAGTAAACGTCTCTGTTGTCTTGTTCTCATACACAAAGATGACACGGAAATTCATCATATTGAAGGAACAGCAACATAACTGAAAACATCAAATAGGTGGCTACCTTGCAGGCCAGTTAGGGTTTTACTGCAGATGACAATCAAAAGGAACATGCTCAAAGGACTAATAGTAAATGACACAGAATTGCACTCTATTGAATTCCTGAGAGGTATTGCAACAGCAAGCAATTACAGATCTCTATCACATACAATTTGAAATAACATAACATAATTCTAACATGATATAATTTTGCTCTAATGGAAATGTTACAACTGACATTTTCCTTCACAGACAAAATGACAACACAACGATCTGGTGTGCCACACAAAGAGAAAAGTACTTTACTTAGAGTCAGGCTGAATTTATGCAAAGGTGAAATATGCACATTTTAAAGATTAGTGTAAAATACAACAAAGAGGGGTTGGATTTCTCAAAATGAAATGAAGAAAATAAAGCAATAACATCTTCAGTTGTATATTTCCTGGTATTATCCACTGAGAAAAAAGCTAGTGAAATTTTATCAGCAAGTCATAAAATTCAGTCATGTGTCTCCAGGTTTCCATCATACTTTCTTCATTTAGTGGATGGGCTTGAGCCCAATGAGTGAGTGACTTATAAAGTAGGCATGTACACACACAACATGCGGGGGGGGAGAACATAAAGGTTTACTAGAACAATTCAATCATGAGAGGTTTAGGGCCTGCTGTGTCTGGGATCACCCCATTCAAATCTTAAGAGAAGCTGCACATGAGACATACATACATAAAATGTTTGTGTAATATAATATAAATACACACTATGAATTTCTCAAAATTCAGTTAATCCAGATTACAAAAACACACTGGTGAGCTCAGTCTGATTGTAAAGGAAAAGGCAATGAAAAACTGTATTGGTTCATATTGGGATTAACCTAAAGTCTAAAATGAAGACTGCAAAGAGCAACAATGCTGTCAAACTGTTATCATCCTAATGGCAGTCACTTGTCATTGGGACAATGGATAATCTATCAGGTGCAAAAATAATTTTTTAGGAAGTGTAGGAAGTTTGTACCCCCCAAAATAATGTCTTTCTCTAAACAGAATTGCTTGAAGAGAATCACTAATCTTCTGTTTGTTTTAACATTAAAGCCAAATTGTTTAGCAGAATAGATGAACATTACAAAAATACCAAAGGGTGAATATTTTTATATTTGTGTGATTTTTTTTTCATTTACGGTAAGATGAGGCAGCCCTGAACCTTCCATTTCCCCGCCAATCCTGTTACTGCTGGGATTTGTTCTGCTGGCCCTATAAAAGATTAGTTCTCGAGGAGAAAGAATGGACTTGATTTGCTAGACAGCAATTTAATGGGATTGTCAGAGGACCTACAATAAATCAGCTTTTGTGATTAAATGGGATCGCCAGTAAAAGTTGTACGTCTCCAAATCAATAACTATTGAATGTTTCTCCCTTTGTTCAAGGCGAAGGTAAAAAAAAAAATTTTGCAAGAGAAACAAAGCCAAAATTTCTGGTGGGCTAATGACCATGCAGCCAGTGGTGAGAAGCATCTTACATGTTCAGTGGGAGATGGAGAGAGAGGGCAAGGAGCCACTCAGCCTAGAGACGAAAAGGGAGAGAGAAAAAGAGATGGATGGAGAGATTTGTGTCTAGAGTAAAGAACAAAGAATCAGGGAATAGTTTGGGCATTAAGTAAAAGCAAATGGACTTCAGCTGATGCTGATGTATAGCCATAATTGGACTGGTACTGTAAAAGCTCTAGGCATTTCTGTAATGGCTAACCACAGACAGCAATGTACTCCCCCTCTCTGTCTGTCTATGTCCATGTGCTCACAAAAGAGAGCACATGGACAATAAATGGTGTGAAGGCACTGAGTCTTCAGCCAACCCATGACCGATGGAGCGATGGAGAGCTGCCCTGGTCAATTAAGCGACAGAGCTCTGAATCCTCCATACATATTAACCACCAAACACCAGTGAGACACAGATAGTTGTGCCCGTAGATCATCACACCAGGTTAAATGAAAAAAAATATGACAAACGGGGGGCGGGGGGTTCTGGCTAAACGGATTTGGATTTTGCAAGAGGTGTCACAAGGTTAACAGATTTATTGACGTTCTGAGGAGTACTGTGCTTTTTTGCAAAAACACAAAAAAGAGGGAATTCATTTTAAGCATAACAAACGCACGTATAGCAAAACACAACGACAGCAAAACATTAATGACTGCTCTCAATGAAAGTGACTTTTTTCTCGTTCTTCTTGTGTAATGCTGGTTCAAGTCTGGTAACCAGCTGTGTGTCTCTGGCCCTGGTTTGTATCTCGGGTGCTGTGTGCAGTGCTAAGCTCTGACTCACCCCTCCACTTCACACATCACATCAGATCAGAGGGTTAGAAGAGCGTTCCAGGTCCTACCAGCTCGCTCTACATTCCTGCTGCTTTGATACTGGGGGGGGCTCCCCCGTGTCTGTCCATCATCATCATCTCCCCTCTCCTCCATCTCCAAACCTCCTCTAATCCCCCCCCCAGACCCCCCCATAGAAACACACACATCACCACTCTCTCTCCCTGTCCTCCCCCAGCTCACAGGAATTCTCCAGCTCTGGACAATGTTGCATTTCTACACAGGCCACATCTTTGATAGCTTAATGGCCCCCACAAAGAGAAGAATATGCAGTGAGAGACAGGGAGCTTTAAAGTCATATCACCCATATTCAAGTCATTCGGGTTAAGCTTCAAGGTGTTGTGGGAGCTTGCTTGTCACAAAGAAACAATGTACGATAGCATGTTCTATTTGTTGGATGGAGTATGTTGCCTCCCTTTCCAATAAAGTCTGTATTATTCAGCAAGCTCGGCTGGATGTACCTTCCACAGGCTAAAGCTAGGAACACAAGGACAGCACAGAAGGAGACAGCAGCCCTAAGCATTGTCCAGCAGCAGTGAGCAAAAAACATTTCACACAATCAAGCCGTGTGCATGCGCCTGGACTCAATTCCATCTAGCTATTCACCTCGGATTCTCATTGAACCACGGCAGTACTGCTCTTTGTCAACGCCATTTCGATACTTTTAACTTTTTACATCATCACACAATTGTGCACGCTGTTTTTCTTCTCATAGAGCCAAACATCTCTAATGTATTGCTCTTTACCTTTGCCCACCCACACAACTATTTTGTAGACCAGTGGCCCTCAATCCTTGACCTCAAATACTACAGTTCTGCTACTTGTCTTTCTTACCATCTAATCAGGGACTGATTTACACTTGGTTGGCTGAGTGAATGCTTTGAGAACCAATGTTCTAGATGATTATCCATAACCCAGGCGGACGTGCAGAGCAGCTGAGCCATCATTTTCCTCTGCACTTTCCTGCAGTACTTCCAAAAAGGGCCTTTGTGTGCTCACAGGCCAAATGGGAGATGTAGTCCCTCCAGCATGTCTTGCACCTCCTGCCAGACAATCATCACTTGAACACCTCAAATAGGATGCAACTGGGTAACATCTGCCCAAACCACCTCAGCCAACTTCAAAGGGGCTTGACAAAGGGCAATTCAGTAAGACTAATGTCATCGGGATTTCAAAGGACCAAACAGTAGAATCTCTGGAATCTGCTCCCAGAGCTAGGTTCATCAACCCCAAGGTGAATGGTAGAGTACGGTTAAACACCTGCTAGGCAAAGACCAGTATCACATTAGACCAACGTCATACTACCTCTGACCGTTGATCCCATAGTCCATTAGTTGTTTAACTATTACAGTTTCACTGTAAAACTGTACACAACATCATAACTGGCAGTTAATTCCAACCACTATGAAAAATGTCAAATGTTTAAATAGGTAAGATAACTCCCTGAAAGTGCAAAGTAGATGGAGAAAAGATGAGAATTAGGTTGAATGAAATGGGGCATTTGAGCTTCATATAATTGCTTGACATTGCATAACATGCACAAGGGAATTAATCAAACATGAAGGGGAAAGCAAAGCAAAGACAATTGGCGGTGTTTCTGAGAGAGGGTTAGAGCACAGCTGGATCACTGGGGCTGGCCACTGACCTTCAGGAGCCATTTGAGGGACAAGTCCATGATGCTACTTTTACAGCCAAACCCCCCTTCCTCTCTCTACCCCTGCCTGTAATAGCATGGCTTATAGTCATTTTCAGCTATAGGACATTTTATGACAGCCATAGCTATGATTGTAGACCAAGCCAGTGGCAGCGGCATGGCTGAATACGTAGAACAAGGTGCAGGCTGACCCTGAACCAGCCCCCACACTATTGGCTCAGCCATGTCAGAGAAGAACAAGGGCTTGTGGACAGGCAAGATTATGGCAGGAGAGGTGCAAGTGTGGGTTAATCTCAGGTGTTGTGAGCAGGTTTTAATATAGATGGTCAGCTAGGATGTGATAGGGGATAATTGCTTCTGGGGTTGTCACAGATGGTACTGGATGATCTGTTAACTATGGCCAGGCCAGAGCTCTGTCAAGGACATTTTTACTGCTCTGATCTCCTTATCTCACCCTCACAATGTCAATCAGAACTAGTCCTGCAGAGGTATGACCTTATATGTAGTTCATTCCATTTTTCAGTATTATTTTCTTGGCTGAGGAGTTACAGTGTCATGGCAGCATCATATAAATATGTATTATGAAATGGCTTATTATCAAATCTAGTGGAAAACAGCATCTTGTTCAACAACAATTCTTAGAGAACAGCCAGACTTTTCTAAAAAAACAATGTATGCGTGCACAATAATCTGATTGTTCTTATTTTATTCTCTTCTTATTCTAATTAACAGATCATGAACCATACTAACATAATTCCCACAGTTTTTAAAGCTGCAACTTCCTACACAGAGACTGAGTGTAAACATACACAACACACTAAACTGATCACAGATTTACTAAAATCTCAGGCTAATGCTGTGAGTAGAAAGCAGGGGAAAATATATATAATGGAAATAAACAATATCATCTTTTTGCATAAACCTTTAAACTGTTTCACTGTCTCAACAAAGTAGACAGTGAGAATGTAATGTATGTTTCTGTGATTTATATTTCACATTACATACAATTGGAATGTGTATGTAAACCTAGCTTTTAGTGATAGTAAATGATTTCCCAAAAGTTCTGGGTACAAACAAATAGCTTTGCTAGCTAGTTCATTTGGCACTGCAGTAATGCAATAAAAGTTACAGACATAATCCTGCATGTTATGGTGAACTTTCTTTTCAAACTTTTGGCATATCATTCTAATCTTATACACTTATATGTTGGTAAATATTAAAGGAAATCACACGATTTAACTGCAGTTTACCTGCCATGATTTGCATCAGCTGCTTTACACAATACTGCATTATAATAACTGCAGTGAAAGTCTTTATGATTGTGTGAATGTAAACATTGTTACTGTATAAAAGTGCTTTAATTTGCTACTGCTATACCACAGCAATTTTTCCACGTGCTATCACACTTACACAAAGACAAACCAACAGTAGACAAGCATGCACACACAGAAACAAAGACAGAAAGCAAGAGTGACAGGGAGCAGCATCAGAATGATAGAGGTCTGCGCTTGCCTCTCATCAGAGCTATTCCAAACGTCCGCCCTGTCAGAACACGCCCCAGATGAGGTCTCTCAAGGCGGAGAGAGACCTGTCATAACAGGATGCCTGGAGGGTCGTTCGATCAGACAGACAGCTCTGAGAGGCGTTAGACACACACACAGGACCTCTCTGCATGTGAGTGGTCCTGGTTACAGCCACAGAGTACAGCCCTGCTGACAGACAGCCATCAGTCAAGGCCTTTATCTTTCTCTCTCTGTCCTTTTTCCCCTCTTTCTCTCTTGTTTTCTCCTTCGTCCGAGAGAGCGCTGGGAGGGAGAGAGCACGGCTGACAGTTTTACTTAAATATTTATGCTGACAGGGAAAAGACAAGAATGTTAACTCCAACAAGACGTGCTTCCATATCAACACATGCTCTGACTCAGCCACTTACATTTGCTTCCTAAAACCCCTTCACCTTCTCTTAAAACTGGTTCAAAAACTATGTGAAAAGAGAACCCAGATAAGAGGAAACTCATTTCAGTCGCCTGTATCCGGGATCTTGTCCTTTCGGTCATGACCCAAAGCTCATGACCATAGGTGAGAGTAGAAAAGTCATATAGACTAACAAACAAATCTAAAATATCAATAAAATAAATCATATTCCTGACATCTTAATACTCGGTAAAATTTAGAAATGATCAGTCCTTCCTCTTGTCCTCTGTCCTCCTTTTCCCTCTGCTGCTGATGCAATTCCCAGCCCGCAAGTACCGCTGGTAGAGAAAGCAGGGGCAGGTTTGTCTCAGCCAGCAGTTACAATAAGTTTACAAGATTTTGCCAAAATGTATGATACATTGCAAACCAAGTTAAACATTTAGACTACATACAGACAGCTTCTCGTTTGAGCTTTTTTGTAACAATTTGCTATTAGCCGTTTTATATTGTGTGTAGCAATTCGCTTTTAGCCGAGCTTGCACGCTGTTCTTGTGTAGCAGCTTCATGCTTGTTGAACAGGTGTATTGACAAACTATTGGCTTTTTTACTCGCAAAGGTTTTATTGCACTTACTTACAGTAACCTGGTTGACTTCGCTGTCTCCAGCAGGGACTCTGCTTTGCTGTCCGCTGACTTGACTGTGTGTGTGGAGGAAGTCAGCCCCAACAGCCCTGACAGAGAGCTGCGGAGACGCTGCAACGTGGTAATAAATACTACAGTCTTTAGCCCCGGGGCCCTTTTAATACTAGGCTCTCTAAATACAATGATTTTTCTTATTCATCATGTGTTTATCGTGCATGTCCATATCGCGATGATGGTGAAAAGATGATTTATCGTCAGCATTAGATAAAATGACTGCAAAAATCTCAAGGAAGGAATCATTGATTCTACTCAAATTTTAACAAATTTTGAAATGACCTGCACCACCTTCACATTATTCATGCGCACTCTGTCCTGTTGTCCACTCTTTTAAGTTAATTTTGCTCTAAACTTACAAAACACAGATGGGCTGGTGTTACAGTGCGCTGGAACCCCTGGGGACATGTGTGCAAGAATGAGGCAGCACTGTACACAGATGCCACATCTCATGTGAAGCACATCCCATTAAAGGAGGGTGGACAGCTCCTCCAATCAACTGATCACCTTTTCAAACAGTCCTTTGTTCCCCGACCCCCAGCAGCTGGAAACAATTAGTTGCCAGGACAGGACACAGCAGTCCAGCTTGCATGTCAGTCCATTATGGTGCATGGGAGTGGAATCACAAGCGCCAGGGGCTTTAAATTAGATCTGTCATGGATGCTGTGTAATTTCTACCCCAAATCATGCACACCTAAGTTGTAAACTTTTCAAAGCTGGTCACACCGGAAGCAGGACAAGACATATGTTTATTCAACCCAAATTATGCTACAGGGGAATTTGTGTATACCATAGTTTAGACATTGGTCACCATACACAGCTGGTTTTTGCTTTGTCATGTTGGCATGGCAGAGGTGATGAGTTCAGTTTACCCAGTGGACTGCCAAGTTTCCCCTTGAAAAATCTTGTTGCTGACAGCAATAATACATTGCAATTTGACCAATCAATTGTAGACCAGCTCGAACCCCTTAAATCCTTAAGAATGAGAGGCTGGGGAAAAAATCTATTTGCAATTTACATCAGGCTGATGAGTGTTGAAAACACAGAGAAAGAGACAGCTTCAAGGATCCAAGTATAATTACATCCTAGCCAGTGCAGTAGCCCTAACAATATCATAGGTTTGATAATCAATGGTACTGAGTAGCACTCACAGTACCTAAACTCCTGTCGTCCATGTGCACAGACTGCTCACCACACAGCCACGTATTAAACAGGGGAAGTGATTTGTGTCGCATCAACGGGCATTAAGTGTGTGATGACAACCTCTTAGTGGCCTGGCTTCCTGGAAACGTGGCTACCTGGCTGAAACACAATTGTGCTGGTGGGAAGAGGACACCATTGAGGTTAAGGAGCATATTGAGCTGGGATGGTGTTTCAGGTGCCAGAGGCTACTGCCATGTTGTGTTGAAGCCAATGGTGTCATATGTAGCGAAATCAGATCTGTAGAGGTGTCAAGAGAGCGCTGGACTGTGAGGCTTTAATCTTATTCTCGTATGCAGACCAGGATGAGGAGTGCAGGAATCGTTTCCATTCTCTGTCTGTCTATCACTTTCTCAAAAAAACACACATTCGTGCAAAGAGCACAGAGCACAGCTCACAGCTAGAGACAGAGCCAAAAGTCATAATGAAAAAAAGAAGCAGAGGGAGGTGAATGAATAGTCGCAGTTTCAACTATGTTTTGTTTTCTAGTGGAGACAGAAAAAAGAGGCAGAAAAGGGAGCAGACTTGAAGGGTTAAACGTTGGCAAAAAGCGGTGAGGGGACAAAAGGTCCATTGTAAGGGACAGAAGTGTCCCAGGGAAGGAGGGGAGCGAAAATAAAGCCACCACTGGCTGGTCCCCCGGAACCCATTGTAAGCGAAGGGGAGTGCAGCCACGCATGACAGATGTCCCTGGCCATTGTTTCCCATGCAGCCTCCTCTCTGCCTCCTGCTCCGGCTCTGGAATTCCATGAGACGGCCTCCGCCTGTGAGAGTCGTTCAACGTGTCTTGTATCTCGCTCCGAGTTCCCCGCCACCATCCTGGCCGTAAGGCAGTGGGTGTATACAGAGACTCTCAAAGTGGCGATGGGGCTACGCTTCTCAAGAGGGCTTCTGTGTGGTGCCAGACGTTATCCTTACTAGACACTGCTGTTCCCAGTGGCTTGTCATTTATGGTACTGCACTTACCAAAATGTGTTCCTGTGAGTGTATAAATATATAGTCATTACTAGATACAGAGCAGCTGTATGTATGCAGACAAAAAACATTCACCGGTAGGCTACTACATAAGTCACCAAGACCACTACATGAAATCTGACATTCAGCAACTTAGAAATCAATAAAAATAAGATCAGTTGCATTTGTAATCATCTCAAAGACGTTGAAAAACAGTGCTCACACTTTCATTTTGCCTCAGGGATATGAAACAAAAGCAATTACTAAAGTGTTAAGTGGCGCGCAGGTGAAAGCTTAACACCATAATAGCAACATAAAGAGTTGAGGTAAGCTGTTTTTACAAAGCAGTGACTTTTTGCATCCCCCATTCAGCGGCCCACCATGTGGCAGACCTACAGAAGCGGCTTGTCGGACTGTCAGTCACAGCAACAGTGTGCCAGTGGGAAGTGAGCGCAACAATGGCCATGTCTGGTTAATGGGTGAGAGAAATAGCAGACAATCCTTCAGTTCTATGCCTTACTACCACACTGTCTGTTCTCTGTCCTATTCTTCTCTTAGTCTCAACCACATTCTACCAACACTCGCTCACTCAGACGCCAATCAGTTACCCCACCCCCGTTCGCCTGTTAACATTCATTTCAAAAACACACACCACACACACACTCGCATTCCAATGAGTAAGCATGAGAGAGTGACAGAGAAAGAGAGAGATCTCTAAACTGAGTGGAAAATATGTTTAAAAGCAATGAATGGTTACCAGGTGGATCAATGGCTGGCTGTTAAATCATTTAGTGAGTTGTAACAGTGCTGAGGCATGGCTGCTGGTGTAACACCTGGGAACTGTCTGTAACTGTCCTTAGCCTTGCTGCCCTGACCCCAAACTAAACACTGCATCAGCACAAAACCACCAACCTTGCCACTTGAGAGGGACACAAATTCCTAGGTCATTATGAACAATACACATGCAACTTCCACATATAAGCAAAATATCCTACACACTGCCTTCTGACAAAGATGCTCAGAAAGGAAGACCCCTGTCTGTTTACAGGTCTTGAGGAATATTACTGTATATGTGAAAAGGTTATAATCAACCTTTTGTAGCTTCAGAGGGAGCTGCATAAAATCTGATAAATTGCCTCAAGTGATTTCTCAGTTTCGCTTTCATTTGATAGCAATAGTAGAGAGATGACAGGAAATGAGAACAGAGAGGGGAGGGATGACTAAGGTCCCCGGCCGGACTTGATATTGTACAGTTTTTCGATGCTGGTGGGTATAAATATCTGTATCTTTGCTTTGTTGTTGCTTAATGTGTCTGAATAATTCCATGTAAATGGCCAGACATGAAAATAAAACTATTAATTAATTAATACATAGTCAGCACCTTAAACCCACAGACCACCAAGATATCCCACAATCCCAACTATTGTGCCCTCTAACTAGAACTATACTACTAGTCATACACAAGTACGACTCTTCTCAGGGATGGCAAGTAACTAACTAATTAAAAGTACTTGTTACTGCCTGTGTCCGACTATTTCTGTAATTTTCTAAAACTGATATCTAAAATGTTCACATTGCTTTATTTAAACAAAAACAACAACCAAGTGAAATGCTAGCCATTTGGAACAACTATCAACACTGGATTTCCAACATGTTCGGGCAACACTTCGAACAAAGCAGTTCTGATTGACCATAACTCAACCCTTAGTCAGAGCTGACTACAAAAGAAAAACTTTCTTCAGTTATTATATTTTTGTGTTTAAGTTAGTGATTTCACTTGGATCGTCTACTGACTTTTCACTTCTGCCCTCACTGCTGAAAACAGATCTGTTTGTGTCAGTTCTGTTGTTCCGTAGTCTTAACTCCTTACCCCTGGAGCTCTTTGTATTCTCTTATTCAAGCTCAACTATTTACTATTTGTTCACCTCTGTTCTTCACTGTCACATTCGGCTCCAGATAAGAGCATGACTGTGTTTAATATACTGACCTATTTTTTTTGTCATGTCCGTCAAGTGAATGTCAACAGAAAATCAACATCAGTGTCATACATGTTGCTCAACCCACTCATGTTAAGAGCCATGTCTGGTGTCACAATTGAAAGCTCAGAGCCAAAACACAAGGTAAGGACCTGCTCCCACAGAGTATGTATTCTTCCTAACTAGCCTCCATAACCTGCTGGGTTTGAAAAGCATGACATATGTCCTACCCTGCCCGTCCACAGGACGACCCTGGATTGGACCAGCAAACCCCTGGGTAAAGTCAAATGAATGCATGTAAACATTTAGCCCCCTGCGCACTGTGCCGTGATCCCCTGCATGGGCTTAGGTGACCCCAGTCAACATCAATCAGACAAAACACAATGGGAAGAGGCACACAGGGGAAAAACCAGGGTCAACCACACTTTTAATAAGCAGGCACGGATGGCATTGTGCAAGCAGATCGGCCCTGTTCTTGTGACCGCGGGTAAGCTGGGCACTCCTGCCCCTTCGACCGCAAGCGGCAATTATGAGGAACCCTCAATGCATGAGCTTTAGAGATGAGTGGATAATCTACTTGGGCGGATTTAAGACTAATCTGCCATTTTTGCTCTCCAAATCACATCACAATGGGACACATATAGGCTTATGCACTGATATGACGATTTCAAAGCATGGACAGAAGGAAGAGATTCACAGAATGGCCAGGGGAGTATTTGCAAGGATTTGGCAGGAATATGATATAACAACAAGATGAAATGGTTTTTTTTTTAGGTTCAGTTTAGATAGCCCAAATGGTAACCGCCTCCTACAAGAGTCCAGTACAAATTGTACTATGACAATCCATAACCTCTTTCTTACAGCTTAGTTAAGCTCTATCTCTGAAAAACATGTGCCAAGTAAAAAGACAGAATGGCTGTTTTGACAGCTGCAGGGACAGCATTACCCTACTTCTCTGCCTTCTGAGATAAGAACTATCAGCAGAGCAGGAAATGCAGGAGCTGGTCACGCCTTTCCCTGCTGTACCATGCTGCAGTTACATTGTCATCCTGAGGTTTCAGTGTATCACTGCGGCAGACCTACAAACCCACAAAGCTAATGACAGTTAGCAAATACTAACTCATGTGATCCTGTCTGTCAGCAGGAGCAGTGAATCTGTGAAAGCACTGTGTCTGCATGGACATAAACACATGAAATGCACACGTTCCCACACGTGTGAAAAAACATACACAAATTAGAGGGTGTACACCCTCTGATGAGGGCGGCTGTCAGTTAAAATCTCTCGCTCTGACAGCCCCGACCCCTCATTTCATTATCGCACCTCCTCTCTGCTAGAAACTTACAATCCTATTACCTTCTACAGATCAGCTCAGAGCCTCCCTACACGGACACAAACACATTGATCCAACATCTGAACCAGCAAACAGCAAGGGCAGACACAAGAAGTGCCAGATTCACAGCCACCCAATCAATAGGGAAGGAAGTGCTAAGGTATTCAAAGCAAATCCGAACAAGTTATATAAGATTACATGAGGATTTTAGTTATGATTGACTGCCTTAAACAGACAGAAAAGATGCAATATTTTTGGAGTACTGATATGAGAATGAATGACACAGAATAAGCTATTTTTGACAAAATCTCTCTATGTTCTTGTCATGGCAGGCAGATGTTTTCAGATCCTCAAATCCTAAAGATTGAATCAATAAATGAATCCTCTTTTAAATTCAGTCAGTCAGTCATTTTCTACTGCTAGTTCCCCTTTTAAATTCAGAGTAAACATTATAAGGATGAACATTCGGACTGTTCTGGAATACCCTCCCTTGTTCTCTCAGGAAATGACATGAGGCTATGCAAGAGTGCAAGGCAATCACTTGGTGGTTGAGGTTTGAGACCACAGTTGTCCACAAGCATCTTCCAAAACTGCTGAAAATAGACTTCCTCAGCTGCTCCTCAACCATATTCATCCAAGCTAACTGCTACACTCCACCTTTTCTCCCTGTGGAGAAAAGGCCCGAGCGCATGCTGCCGAGCATTGTCCATTTATAAGGCAGAAAATAATCAAACTCCTCCTGTTCTGGTCTAAGATGGCACAGGACCACCGGGCCTCTCTTCCATTGAAAGATAGAGGACAAGAGATGGAAGAAAGGAAAAGGAGATGGATGGCAGCAGGGACAATATTTTTTGGAAGTGAATGGAAGCAAATAATGCACAGAGAAAATTCCCAACTAACGTATGCTGCTGTGTTCTTGCAGGCTTCCTTTCGTTTTTCCCCGCCCCCACAACCGGCTCTGCCTCCTCCGTGGACCTTGGCCGAGCGTTCATGCCTTGAGTGCGCTCACTGGAGCACAGGGCCCTGCAAGAATAGACCCTATTCAACAGCCTGCCTCCAGATGCTCGCCAAAATAGTCCTCCAGGCTACAACAGCGAGCAGAAGAGGGGAGAGAGCAGGAAAGGGAGATAGGAATCTGATAGCCTATCATTACCAGCCCAAATAAATTGAAGGAAAAATCTCAGGCTAAACCATTGCCCTCAGTCGTGATGTTTATATGTGATAGCCTTATTGTTTTGTCTCCTGTGGTGTTTCAAAGACCTGTTATGCCTCGCCAGAGAAGGTGTTTGTTGTTGCAGATAAATTGTCTAATGTGTAGCGTCCACTGTGATTCGTCCACAGACATTGCCCTCAGACCCCAAGTGAGGCACGATCCATATAAGACCACTGTGTGGGAGATTCTCTTCAATGTAAACTAATCTTACAGCTTACGTAACATCCACCCTGCTAGGCACATTCTTTCTCTTTCCATTCTGATGTACCTGACGTCCTAGAATAAAACTAAAAAAGAGAAAATGCATCGTGTTTCTGTCTTATGACTGATGCCGCACCAAAGATCTCCCCCTTAGCTTTTACATGATGCGATGTAAAGTGCCACTGTGTGTGAGAAAAGGCACGGATCAATGCAATATTAATGTATCAATCAGCACCAAGTTATCAAGCAGTAGCAGAGAGAACACCATTGTATGCCCTATGAGCATGACCCTCAGCTATATGATCCCCGCACTGAACTCCCTATCTTCTCTCAGTGATAACATCTATATCAAATATAGACTCAAATATTTATTTCCCTCCTCCCCAGGGCTAATGCCAGAGGAGAGTATGAACTGTGAGCCAGGTTTGTGTTTGTGTATATTTCTCCAAGGATCTAGTTATGAATACTATATAACTGCACCATCAAACATGCCACCAGGGCTTCTTTGATCAAACTGATAAAATTATATATATGCTTCTTCCATCAGTGCCTTTATCTCATTATAACAGGCATCTAAAAGTCTAAATTACAATCAACGTTCGTACTAAGCAGGACCTTTGGACCTTTTAGGCTGCAGATACAAGAGGAGTTCCTCTTCCTGCTTTGTGTTGCTTGAAAAAAGAACAAGATTGCTGAAAACTTCCTCAATAGATATTTGTTTGTTTTCTTTTTAATGAAAAGTATATTAAATGTATCAACTTTTTTGTATAATCCATATGCAACTCCCTCCATGCTCTTGAATTTAGAATATAATTGACATAGTTGACAAACATGTAACAAGTTGTTCAAACTGCTGGGGTTATAAGAATTTGAGACCTAAAAACAAGGTCTTGGTTTCAGAAAAGGTTGAGAAAATGAGCATGAGAATGCAGGAGACCTCGCTGCAGTGCTGTGGTCAAGTCTGTCACCTGGTGGCCATGGGCTAGAAGTACGCTACAATCAGAAACTGGCAAACATTAAAAGCAAGATTTTAAAAATATCTATAAAGTGCTGTGATATAGTTAGGGAAGGGTTGTCATATCTGTTGAAACCTGCTTGCTTTCCCTAACATCTCATATTGGATTTTCTCCAAAATAAAGTACTAGAGAACTCTGTGAGCCAGGTTTTAAAACAGGGGGGTATCTCTTTGTTACAGACCTTAAGAATGATTTTCTTTGCAATAACCATTCCATACTGGATTGACAAAATTTTACAATAAATTAAGAGTTTCTAGATGTTGTGAGCATTTCTGGATTCGGAGGGAGATCATGTCCATAATAGCAATGAAAAACTTGAAGAGTCTGGTGCAAAACCAAAACATATGAGCCAGCGTTCCTTCAGCTTGTTGGCATTTAATACAAAGTGGTGATGAGGAAGGGTACAATGAATTTAACATGTGAATAAAGCAGTGTATGTATGACCTCATACTGAATTAATTGATGTTTTGCGTTAACTGAGCAAGCATGTATGCTGTGAAGACATTTAGCCCATGCATCTTCTGAAAATTGTACTCCTATGCCTGACCCGCGTATACTGTACATTCACAAACATAGAGACCAGTTTTCACGTTCAATTGTCAATAGGGACTTATGTTTATCAGGAGAATTATAAGTTTCAATGTTTTAAATGTTTCATCTGACATACTTCCCGATTTGTAGATACCTGAAAAAATTAGATGACTGCAGTGTAAACTCTGAATATGTTATAAGTGTACAGGTCATTAATAGTAACAAGACCTTTCCTCTTCCAGGTTGAACAGCATCTAGTTGTAAAGGCAGAAATGCATGATCATAACAAATGGGGGCTAAATTGGAAGTGTTTAATAATTGGAACTTGTTTTTTTATACCATACCTTGGCTAGGAAATGCACTGAATTCATAACAATAAGGGGAAAAAGAGCAAATTAAAAGATTGGTGACTAGCTGTTACTGGCAATAATGGGATTACTGTACTTATTGAAGAGTCTTCTTTCCTTGTCTTGGAATTAGCAGAATGGTTGTGAGTTAATATTGTTGATTGTACAGTCACTGGAATAGGACAACATAAATATGTGGCGACTGTCGTTTTGATTATAGTAAATGTATCTACTTCTCAAATGCATAAAAGGTGGTAGGCATTAATAAGCTTAAGCTTCTGCCTACTCCTTTTGAGCATCATATCCATGTTCTTTCTTTTTTATTCTTTTTTTTTATTTAAATTTACTTAAACATTTGCGCATGTATCCTTCTTTAGGTTTGCCTATTGGGTTGAAACGTGTTACTATGTTGAACTTTGTGGAACTCAGATGCTCAAATAAATAAAGATGATGATGATGAATGAGTTTTTGATTATAAAACCGATACCTTTAAATAATCCAAGAAGTTTTCTGCTGCGTGGGATATCGCTGGAAGAGAAGTGCCACCAATGTCGTGCTCTATAGCCACCCATAATGGGGTTGTGTCTTTAAGCTCTTCAGGGTATGTGTCCTGCCAGCAAGTAACGACTCGGGTATCGGCTGCCCTGTAATAGTATAAATAAAAATATAAATATAAATGTATAAAACATATATGTCACATTGGCACACCTGCTGTCTTTATAAAGTGTCAGAAATAATCAGTCCACTTCCCAGTGTATCTTCTAGGTGCTTTTTCAAGGTGCAGAGAGATTTCTCTGTAGCATCATCAGTATTACAGTGCATGTGCTTCAGACAAGTAAATGCAGCAGTTCATTGGACACGTATCAAGGTTCCCCAAGGTGAGTTTGTTCATTAAGACCTAAACCTATCTTAAGAAATGCAATGTTTCCTTATCTAATTTAGCTGGATAAACACTGTGTTTGTGTCCTTGGTTATGTGTTGACTAGATGAGGATGAGCGTAGCTACACATGTGATGTATGCTGGTCCTGTTTCTCTGTTCAAGCAGTAAAGAGATGGTTGTGGATAAAACCAGACCAGCAAGGCATTTGTTCAGTCTCTTTTGGCATAATTGGATACTGGCATGTTTGAAAGTTTAGAAATTTGATTTGATTTTTCTGATTTTATGATTAAACAAAATCGAGACATTCTATGAAATCAATTTCTGACATAAAACTAGAAAAATTGCATTTCCTGCTGAAAATGCGTGTGAATGCTGAAAGCTAAAAGATAATTGCAAAACATTGCTGAAATTGCTGAAATTGCTAAAACTGGTGAAAATGCAGAAATTGCTGAAATGGCTGAAAACATGTGAAAGCCTAAATTGTATTACACTAGACTGCTCTTACACCTGGAATCAGAAATATATAGGCAGCAGAATTGGGAATTTGAAACTTTAAGTTGAAAAGTTGAATGGAAATATCAACACCTTAAAGAGCTCAACGTTTTTACATTTGAATGGTTTCTGTAGCTAAAGTATGGAGAAAAACATACAGAAGAATAATAAATTGCAAAGCATTGCTGAAAATGAATTGCCAGAAGTGGAAGCTGAATTGATTGCATTGACTGTTGAAGCTAAGAGCTGAAATACTTTTTCTGGAAGTTCTATAAAATTGACCAATGGTTTTTGTCACGCCTATTTTAATACTGCTTTGAAAAAAGCACTACAAATCCCCACAAAGAGAGCATATTTATGTTGTTGGTCTCATATTTGTGTCATGATCGTTTTTAATGTCTTTGTACTTACATTCAGCATATCAGTCACACAGTCGGAGGTATCTGTTGAACGCAGTGTGGTTATCGCTGTTAGCTGCAGTGCTCAGATTAACTTGTGATAACATCGATCTTGTTTCACAGTCCACTCTCTTTAATCGTTTATAACATAGTGTTGTTGTCCACTCTTATCATATATCGTTATTAATCTGACGTCAAGTTGATTTGATTGGATAACAGTTTGTATTGTTATACAGCCTGTAAGTGAAACCTACAGTCTCAAGTATATGTTTACACCCAGCTCAAACTCAGTGTGGCTGTGGCAAACCGTGATACTATGCACCTAGATTAACATGTGATACAACATCTGCAGGCTAGCTACCATTAACATGTCACAACTGTGTGGGTTTTTGAGTTGGGTGGAAATTTCTTTGTTCGAGGGACTCATCCATCCATCCATCTTCCTCCGCTTATCGCGGGGGCAGCAGTCTAAGCAGAGACGCCCAGACTTCCCTCTCCCCAGACCCTTCCTCCAGCTCTTCCGGGGGAATACCCAGGCGTTCCCAGGCCAGCCGAGAGACATAGTCCCTCCAGCGTGTCCTAGGACTTCCCCGGGGTCTCCTCCCGGTTGGACATCTTTTGGCCAGGAGGTAGGGCGGAAGGGTATTAAAAGCAGAAGTAAACTCAACAAATAAAAGTCTGGCATGGGTCTTTGCTCTATGCAGGTGGCTAACAATAAAGTGCAATAATGTGATGACTGCGTCCTCCACCCCCCCTACAAGCCCCGTATGCAAACTACAGAGGGTCTAACTGGTCACCAATTTGAGGTCTTTCATTACCAGTGAGGTCAGTGCAACAGGTTTGAAATCATTTAATGTTTTGGAGGGGGTTGCACTTTGCAATAGGCACAATAATGGAGTGCTTCCAGATTTTGGAAGCTTTCTGTTGTACTAAGGACAAATTAAAAATGTTCTGGAAGATGTCACACAATTGATCAGCGCAAGTTCTTAATGTTTGCCCACAGATGTCTTCAGGCTTTTAGATTTAGTGTTCCTAAACATTTTAGCCACAGTATTTCAGTCAACAGTGTTGGATGGAGGTGCCTGTGTGGTAGCCCTGATGCTAGTAGTTTCATCATAAATATCCAGACTATTGAACCAAGTATAAAAAACATAAAGTCCATCAGCTACATTTTTGTCAGATGAAAAACCCTCCAAGACAAGTCCACTGACTCTGTCATTAGACCCAATCATAGTTTGCATTCCTTTCCAGGTTCTTTTTAAGTTGTTACTTCTGATTTCAGCCTCAATTTTGTCCTTGTATCTTAATTTAGCTTTTTTAATTTCAGCCCTGATTTCTCTTCTCACTGCCCTCTCTGCACACACATCAACTTCAATAACTACAGCTTTTCATTTGATTAACAGTTCTTTGATGTCCTTATAGATCCACTGCATATTAGTTGGGTATAGCTTGACTTCCCTAGTAGGGTGTACAAAGTCTTTGCAGAAGGAGATATAACTGCAGACAACGTCAATAAGTTTGTTGATGTCAGAAGAGGAGTCCTGAAAGACCAGAAGGCCTTTCTGAACAAGCGGATATGTAATTTGTGTGGATAAAGTTAGAAAATGTGAGTGAGAGGCTGGTATTGTAGGTATGTTTTGTCTGTTTGTCTCTGGTCTTGTGTGCATTTGTCATTTTACTTGTGTATTTCTCATCAACACTTCTTTTCTTAGATTGCATTCACATCGGATGGAAAAAGGACAAAGCATCATCTAAAACCTCAAAAGGCATTCAGATGGGACATTCACCAGCAACTTCACCCACTATCTTGATAAGACTAAGGCTAGAGATTTTGGGACGTGGCTGGCCAGCACCAATCGAGAAGGGTGAGCTGAAAAGCAACATTTACACCAAAGCTTCTTCTTTCGTGATAGTGTGATAGGACTATAAGAGGGCAATGCAGGTTACGTGTGTTTTGATGCAGATTGCATAGAAATGAAGAGAAAGTGAGCAGTTCTGTCAAACAGTTACAACCATTAAGATGTCATATTAGTCAAATATTTCCACGTTTACCAGTAGAGCCACTGCACATCTCTGTGTCATTTTGGATCAAAGTTAAAACATGTGACTTCAACCCCTTGTATTTTACTTACAGATGTCGAAGACCTGCTCCGCATTGCAACAGACATTTAAGACAGCCCACATTACATGTACTGTACGCTTGATACTGCTTTACATCATCCAGCAGCATAACAGATTAAATAAACCTATGCAAGAACATAGATAACACGGGTCATTTTATTTATTCTGAGGTATTCTCAAATAAAAGGTACATTTTGCACTTTGCTGTTCTCATAATAAGCAACAAAGTGAAGAAGAATACTCAAGATGTTCACTTCTTATGTCATCTTACTTGTTATTTTGAAATGTCAGAATTATTTCCTTCAAAACTTAAGTCCATCTACAGACTTACTGTTATTTCATTTTCATTTTCAAGAAAATGCACAGTCATGTTCAGATACCCACATCTTACAGAGAATGCAGGCTTGATTTATTTGTTTGCATCTTATTTTAATTTTTACTGCAGTATGAATAAACTAATAACCCAAAATGAAATAACTTCAGATAATCATTTTAGGGTCTTTTCTGAATGCATTGTGATTTCACCTGTGTGCCTTTGATGTTGTGATGCACTCAAATGTATTTTCAAATAATTTCAGATTTTAGAATAAAGTTCCATTAAGTGGCAATGTATTTTGCATTTTCGTTGGAAAATGATGATAGGTACTGTCAATGTTAACCAAAGGAAATGAATAGGTGAGGCAGTATTTAGTGATCTGTATAAAAAAGGACACGTTTCATACATACATGGGGCTGACCAGAGGTAGGTGCTGTTGTTCAGCAAATCAGAATCAGGCAGCCAAACAGCTCAGATTCAACCCAGGCTGATTTGGGAAATCTTAAAAAAAAAAGGCAGTGTGTGGGTGTAAAGGCATTTGTTTTGTATCCTTTTTCAGACTGTATAGCACACAGTTTGTTCACAGAAATTTTCATTGTTGCACTATAAGGTTATGCAATGAGACAGGCAGAAAATACATTAAGTAATGGAGTTAAAATATAGAGGAAAGGAGGGGCTGGTGGATTTTCCAGAGAGAAACTGTAGGCTACAACTGGTGATGGTGGTGGTGTAGCTTTTTAGGTGAGTTGCATGAGGTACCAGCTGTGGCGGGGGCTCTTGGCTTCGCCTGGCCATAGCCATGATGGAAAGCCCCCTCTTTGGGCTCCATCCTCCCTCCTCAGTCTCACTTTCCGGAGAGAAGGGGAGACGAGGGGGGATGAGGGGAGGGAGGGAGAAAGGGAGGGAACACCAGCAGAGCACAAACACAACCCTCTTATCTCAGTCAAGGGTTGAAATGGGATCAGATAGTTGGAAAACCCCGTTTTACTACCGGGTATTCACACTTACTGCCTGTCTGACATTTACCAGCAGGACTGCAAAATAAGGCAGAGGAAAGGGAATAATGAACAATATATTCCAAGCATTGTCTTGCAACTGACAAAGAGTCCTTGAAAAATTATTTATTGGTCTCATTAGTGATTAAATAACTATAATAATATTCAGTGGGATTATCAATTGTATAAAAAGCCAAAGTCTCTCAAAGTCTCTTAAATAAGCTAAGCATGGCACAGGAAATACTGTCACACGTTTAATTGTTATATTTAGCCAGGTTCAGGTCTACCAACAGAGAAACCACATGCTATGTGGCAACATACTTCAGAGGAGGGGAGGAGGTGGGATGAGGGAAAAGCGAGCAGAGGAGGAGGAGGAAAGGGGAGTGTAGGTGTGGCTGTCCCCGAATTAGGTCGAGCTCCTCCGCACACTCTTTATGGCTGGGTTTAGCTCCAGCGCCGATCTCTTCCCATCCATCCCCACCCAAGGAGCCCCAGAGCCCGGCAGAAGATGCTCGTCCTCCCGGTACCACCCCCAGAACAAGGACAGCTCCTCGGCATAGCGCGCGGCAACAGCGGCTGCCGTCGGCGCTTTTTACCGCTCTCAGCCCAATTTTAGGATGAAATGTCCTTATTTTGGTGAGATTTCTTTGAGCGTGGGAGCCGGCCTCCTAGGTAGCTGTGCATGGGCACAATCTGATGGAGGCACTGGGCCAAACTGGGAGTGTGCTGCTGACTCAGCCTCGACTGCTGCATTAATTTATCTGCACTGCAGTGCTCCACCACCTCCCTCCCCCTTCTCTCTTCCTTACCTCCCCCCTCCCTTCCTGGTTCTCTCTCTCTAGTCACTCCACCTCACTGCACTCTCTCACAACCATCCTGAGTGTGTGTGTGTGTGTGTGTTGGGGGGGCAGCTTCCCATGTGTAGATGATATATAACTGAGAGACACATAGATTTGAAATTATCATACGGAAATCCATGTGGATGGAGGAATGGCGGGGGAGGAGGGAGCTGCTGAGAGTCGAAAAGAGTCCATGTGACTTGAGGAAGGGAAAGGAGCCAGGGAGACAACATTTTGTAATGTGACCGAAAAAGAAAGGGAGGAGACAACGAAAGGGTGGTTAGGATACTCCATGGAGAATTTGCCATCTATTCAGTCCTACCCTGTCTGAGGACAACTTCATGCATCATATACATACAATTCCAGCTATTCTTCTTGCCCCCCCCCCCCTGAAAACCAATGGGAGAAGCCCAAACAGATGAGTATAGCCCAACATGGTTTTTAAGCCTTGTTCTCATGAGGTTGTAAGGTTATGGGCATTAGGACTGCAACATCATACCCCTAGGCTATTTACTTTATGGTGGACCACAAACCAGAGCATCACAGTACAGATGGGTTGCATAATAATGGGGCTATAGTCCATCATCTGCCTGTGAGGGGAATGTTAACACGGGGCTCTTAACAAATTCAATAAGTCCATTACATTTGAAAGGCGACCCTGTTATCACAGCGCCACTCAGTTCCATTTCATAGGATGTTTTGTAATCCACTTGCGTCCGCATACAGCACCACAAAAGTGAAATAATTCGCACAAAATGGTGACCACTACTTAAAGTGGACACAATAAATCAGAAATAAGCCTGAAGGAAAGTAGAGGAGGAAATCTAGAGGCTCTGCCACATCAGTCTGCACTACATCTCTTTCAAAAAGGCAATAAATATCTTAAGTTAGCAAAACTCAACATTTAATTAAAAAACAACAACACACAAGTAACTGGAAGGCTGCTTTATTGGTAATAAAAAGGTTCGTGCTCAAATGAAGACAATCTTTCATATATTCTTACCAAGAGTCCATGTGGTTGTGCAACACACCATCATATTGTACTGTATATCCTCTTTTATCACGGTGTCAAATGATAACAACAGTTTGAAAAGCACTTTTTAATTTTTCAGCGAAAAGAAAAAAAACGCCCATAATTAACCATGCTAAAAAAGAATGAGTCCTATAATCAAATATTGATACAAAAATAAATTTCAGATGGAAACAGAAATATTGAAGAAATAAAACAGAAATATAGAAGGCAAGCTGCTTTTTCACAAGCCAAGTGGGTGACACACATAGCACTAAGAACAGGACATTTTTGAGTTAGCTGTTTTTCTGTTAACATCACACACTGTTGAATATTATGATGAAGTGGGGTGTCTGGATGATCCTCCGGCAGTATTCTGACTCGACATCCCTGATTAATGTTGTGCTCACCCCCAAACCCCCACCCTCAACAGTTTGGAAACATATTTTTTGTTTCTTTGTTGTTTTATTTTCTTTTTTGTTTTTTCAGTGTGGCATCAACATCCAAATTCGCAGAAAAAGCAGAAAAAAGGCACATGCCATTGAGTGGAACACTAGAAACAAACCATTCAACAGAAGAAATGTGAGCATGAGAAGCAAGTACATGATTGTATGCATGTTGAGCTGTAATGGCACTGATGTGTGGTTATGGGAAAAAGGCCCTGGGGTCGGTACTGTCTCAGGGTGTATGAGGCAGTCACACAGGCTGACGTCCTCTGGGAAGAGATCACTGGTAAAGTTGGAGGGCAATGAGGAAAGTCACCTGTGTGTGTTTGTGTCCGTGACTGTGGGTGTGTCCTGTATAGTCAGTGAAGGTGAGAGATATGACAGTAAGTGAGAAATGTGCTGGTAACATTATCCTTTCATCGTGATCAGGCTACAATCCATGGCAAGCAGCTCCAGTAACACATGAGCTATTCCCCAACATAGAAGGGTGCTGGAAACAACCAGTTTTAGACATCCACTGAACGTGTTGCACATAAATCAAATGTGACAAACAGTGTTCTTCTGTTTTATGTATATACATATAGACATATATGTATACATGTATTTATCTTTTGTATTATAGAATATCTATATTTCATTCAATTTCCGTCAACAAAGTGAAAAGTGTCTCAAAAAATCCAAAAGGTAACAAATGTGACAAAGGGCATAGCTGGAAGCCATTCTATATTATTGTTATTATTCATTTTTTGATTATTAGTAGTAACACTTTTAAAATTCTGTATTTACAAAAAACACAACAAAGCATGCGGATAAAATAAAAGAATATAATACAATATTTATAGTTTCTCTCAAAAAGTTCGTTCTTTTTCTGCTATTGTGCCATTTACATCATAGCCTGCACTGTACATATATATGTTTTTGTGTTTTCTTTTTTTGTCTATTTTTGCTTGTTTTTTTTCTCTTTTTTCTCAAGTGTGAATGTATCATTCTAAAACATTACATCCAAGATGAACATGGGTAAATTGAATGACATTAATCACTCCTCCTGTGGTTCGCATTGGGAATGTATTTGGTTTTCAGTGTGCAGCAGCCAAACTGATTCAGAGACCTCATACTGTAAACAGACCTCAGTTATTGTTACAGACACGGGGTTTTGGTACAGGCAGTGTTAAACACACCAAATGGCATTAGTGGTGTGATGATGGATGCCAGATTTATGTCCAGTTATCCACTTATAAATAGGAACATCACTCCTGTGTAGAAAACAAATGGCAGGAACACATAAGGAGGCAGTTGTGTTTTGTCTACCACTTGATAAAGCCTCAGGTTTTCTTTTTTTATGAAAAACACCCACAAAGCTTATTATACAACATAGCTGCGTTGATGTGAGGCCTGCTGATGTTTTATCTCATCAAGTGTTCACGTTTCTACCTCCATCTCTGGTTAATTATATTTGAAGCGGGTGATAGTACTTGAAAGCCTGCAAGTATGTGAAAAGATGGTGCGAGCCTGGGTCCACAGTGTTTAAGAGGTCCCACAAAAGCACAATGATACACTGACAAACATGGGACTTTCAGCACTCCGACTCAGACCAAAGCACTATTCTCTTCTCCTGCTTTCCCGTGTCTCTCTTGTTCTCATGGCAGTCAGTCTAAAACCCTGAAGGGAGGAGCTCTACCTATTTATTGGTCCATGTTTATACTGAGTTATTTATCACCCATCCACCTCCCTGAAATACAAGACAAAATCCATTTGATTCTACAGTCCAAACCACAAGCCCTTCATGGGCATCCATCTTCCATACATGCTAGGTCTGACAAGGCATGTCCTTGTGATAATTCTCTGCTAATGCTGCTGTTTCAGATGGTCAGTGTGACTCTCACTGATCAAAACTTTTTTCTGAAAATGATTGCATCACAAGGACATCAGAGGAGGACTTCAAGGATTTTTTTCTAAAGCTGGCTACTCAAATTGTCCAAAAAGCACTATATAAGACATCACTCACGGGGAAATTCTGATGTGGGTCTGACAGAGTACAAAAGAGGAACTTGAAATGAATGAATCAGTAAGAATGCTGTCTAATGTATCTAACTAAATGCAGTTTTCAGTTCTTCCACTAGCCCCCCAAAAAACAACAAAAGGACTATCAAAATAAAAAAATAAAACTATATTTCGGTTCCTCCTCCAGGAACTAGAGCTGTAGAGGGGATACCAATTGACCCTTGAGCACACCAGACCCTTACTGATGCCAGATATGGATTCCTTGGCGTGAAACATCACCTGCTCTCATTGCCGTAACAGGGACCACAGGTAAGTAAGGAAAGTGACTGTATGATGGATGTAAGTAAACTAAGAGATGTCCGCCCCAGATTTGGTTGAGGACAACTGACATGGCCCTCCAAATCTGTGCATCCTCAACGTGAGGATTTTATGCTTCCTAATACTCATATACTCTGCACTCTTTCTATACTACTAATATTCAGAGCAGCAAAAAAACATTTTATAGTTTGTGTTGTTTGCTGATTCAATTGAGACTTTGCCTCTGAGTGCTTACATCCTTCATTCACCTGAAATTTGAATAAAGGGCTTAATTAAAAGTTCTGTCAGCTGAAAAGCAAAACTAGTGAAGGGCAGGACTATCATTCCCCCAATATTCTATATATAATTAACCAAAATCTTCATTTTCCAGTTATAGTTCTCGGAATTTCCCAAGTGGACAGCCTCCAACTATAGTCAAGCCACTGCAGTGGTCTGAGAATTAGTGTCTTGTGGACTATGATTACTCATGCATGATTCCTGATCAAAACATGCCTTCATGCAAGTCATTTCTATGCATTGAACGAGCACAATAATTATTATTTATCTGGAACTCGAGCAAGTCTCCTTCAGCCCAAGTCAAAACAATGACTAATGACCCCTACCCGGTCAGTGTGAAAGCCCATGTAGAAAATGTCTTTTTCAATGTCAGTATAACAAAGAGGGGATGAAAAGACTAGTGACATGGGCTAAATGTTATCTTTTTTTGCTGCTCAAATAATGTAAAGATGCAAGTATACTCAGCACAAACAAACAAATAAATCTTTGTCTACGGTCCTGGGTTTCCCCCTTCCTCGCTAGTGTTTCCTTCCTAGCTAAACTTGCTTGGTTGATTATTGTTTTCTTCTTGATAAAGATGGTAAACGCAGTGTTACCCTTCATTAGACTGATAATACAGTTCTAGTGGGATCTGTATGATCCAGTCCCGTAGCATTGGAGCTTTGCTGCGGGGGTCCACACTAGGTGGTGGCAGGGATTTTGCAATTCTTCATTCATCTATGCAGAGATTTCTGTGCCTTGGCAGTTGGTCCCCAAAGAAATGTGTGTCATTGGCCAGCACACTGTGTGAGTCACTGTTTTTCATTTTGCATTTGTTCCTCATTTTTATGAACTTGATCAATGTGCAGCGAAGTTCCATCGTAAACTGATTGTGTTTGGTTCAGCTGTCTTTGACGACATAAGAAACCACATTTTCCTCAGTAGTATTTGAGTCTGTAAACATTTTTTTTTAATGTTTTTTTTCTTACTTGTAAATGATCACTTTTTCTACATTTGTTGGGTTTGGGCTCAGAGTCTCATCTCACTGTGTTTTATTGGATTTCGAGCCACTTAACCCTAACATTTGGATTCCCACTCATCTTTTTGGTTTTTGTCCTTCTCTTTCCTGGCCCACTCCTCCTTATTATCGTCCTGCTTCTCCTTGTCAGGTTTGGTCACGCTGTCGTAAGAGGGGAGAGAGGCTGTGGAGGGTGTGCTCTCCTTCTTCTCTTGGTTGGTCCCGCCGTTCTCAAGCTTATAGTTTGTAAAAGTATGGCGCTTGAAGATGATGCCGCGCCTGATGAGGTGGGTGCGGTAAGCGTTCTGGATAGTTCTGGCAGAGACATCCTCCTGTTTGCGGCGAAGAGTGGTGGTGATGGGTTCATACGACACCTTGGAGGGGTTGGCTGCCACAAAACGCTCCTCCATCTGTTGCCTCAGCATGTCCAACTCACCACTGTCACCCAGCACTCGCTTTGTGAAGGCAAACAGGATGTCCAGGCAGTGAATGCGATCGCCACTCACCATGGGCATGTCCATGGCAATTAGTTCTATAGTGTTGGGCTTTGGCACACGAAGAGGATGCTCCAGTGCGTCAGCAAAGTCAGACAGCTTGGCAAAAGTAATGAACTGAGAGGCAGTAGGGTCAAACTTCTCCCAAATCTCGTAAAATGTCTCAAAGTCATCCTCACTGAGTGGATCAGCACTTTCCTCTGTGGCCACACTGAAGTTCTCCAGGATGATGGCAATGTACATGTTGACCACAATCAGGAAAGAAATTATGATATACATGACAAAAAAGAAGATTCCAACTGAGGGGTTACCACAGTCGCCCTTCACGGATGTACCAGGGTTTTCCAAGCTGGGATCGCAGTCTGGTGGGTAGTTGAGGATCGGCAGCAGCAAGCCATCCCATCCAGCCGACGTGGTAATCATGAACAGAATGATCATGCTGTTGCCAAAGGTCTCAAAGTTGTACAAGTCATCAATGCCTGCTCCATGTTTTACGTAGCCAAAGTTAGACATGCCGAAGATGGAGAAGATGAACATGACCAGGAAGAGTAGTAGGCCAATGTTGAACAGGGCCGGCAGTGACATCATCAGAGCAAAGAGTAAAGTCCGGATGCCCTTTGCTCCTTTGATCAGACGGAGGATACGCCCAATGCGGGCCAACCTGATCACCCTGAACAGGGTCGGTGACACAAAGTACTTCTCAATTATGTCAGCCAGGAACATGCCTGAGAGAAAGCAAAAGGGGAAAGAAAGGAAAGGAAATGAAGAGAATGCCATTAGAATACAACAGATTTCTAGAGGTGAAATTCTCAAGTTGCTCCCTCATTGCTCCATGTCGACCTCCCTCACTCACCGACAATAGACAGGATGACCACCACCACGTCAAAGATATTCCAGCCATTAGTAAAGTAATAGTGGCGAAGGGCAAAGAGCTTGAGCAAGAACTCTGTGGTGAAGACAACAATAAAGATGAAGTTGACCCAGTAGAGGACGAGCTCTGTTTCATCTGACTGATCGTCTGTTTCCACCATCATGGTGACCATGTTGAGGCAGATGAGTATCATGATGGAGATGTCAAAGACTTGCTGCGTCACAAAGTCAAACACCATGCCCTGTATCTTATTCTGTGAGGAGAGAGGACACAAAGAGGGTTGAAGTTGAGATTTATTTGTTAAATAATCTCAACACTTGGTCAAAAGGAGTAAACCCAAGAAAATACATACCTGTGGACGAGGAATAGGTTTTTGTGGCTTTTTGGAACCCAGTTTTTTCATGGCATTGTAGTACTTTTTCTGTTCCTCTGTCATGAAGATATCCTGGCCTCCAAAGTAAAAGGATAAACAAACATTTGGTTATAATCATATTCTGACACTTTAAAATGGAAAATAGGGGATATGGAGACAGAACGGGTCTTATCTTTTTCTTCTGCTGGTTGAAGTTGTCAATGATCACACCAATGAAGAGATTGAGGGTGAAGAAGGAGCCAAATATGATGAAAACGACAAAGTAGATGTACATGTAGATATTGACTTCATAGTCGGGCTGGTCTTCCACCTTGGAGGGAGGCACAATGTTGAAGGTAGTGCTGTGTGTTATTAACACAATTTAACAAAATAATTTGGCTTTTTCGAGAAATATGCTTTTTTACTTTCTTGCCAAGAGTTTGATGAAAAGATAGATATCACTCTTATATCTGTACGGTAAATATGAAGCTACCGCCAGCAGCAGGCTTACTTAGCTGATGATAAAGACTGAAAACGGGGGGGAAACAGCTAGCCTGGCTCTGTCCAAAGCTAACAAAAACTGCGTACCAGTATCTCAAGAGTTCACTTACTAACACATGTCTGTTTAATCTGTACAAAAATCAAAGGTCCAGGTCCTGGTGAAGTAATAAAGTCTTGTCTAATGTCTATAGTCCAATTTTTATGCTAAGATAAGTTAGCTGGCTGCTGGCGCTAGCTTCATACTTAGGATACAATCTCTCGATCTAACTCTCTGCAAGAAAGTGAATAAGTGTATTTCGCAAAATGTCAAACGTTTCCTTTGTTCGAGGTCTGGCATACAGTGAAATAAATAAGCATTACATTATTTATTGAAGAAGCAATGAATATACCTCTCTGGAATCCACAGCTGCGTACATAATGTCCATCCAACCTTTGAATGTGGCCTTTCAAAACAGAGACATGACTAAATACATTTGTAGAAAACAAGTAATATACCAAGAACATTCTAAATTGAAATCAAAGAAACTCAAACCGAAACTGATGCATGTCCTGTGGTACAGCTTGTGCATGGAAAGAAACAAGTAGATGAAAAAAAGAGCATGCAAAAACACCAAATATACACAATGAAAATGAACAATAGACAGCCTTAGAGTACTGTGAAAGCAAGTGGAGTTTGAATCAACAAGAGACCCTCAGGTGATGCACAAAAAGGAAAAAAAATAAGTTAGCATGAAACAAGCAATGGAGTCAGAAAGAGAGGAGAGGAGGAGCGACACTCTCACCACTTGCAGCAGGGCCAGGTAGCCAGCGCCCACATTGTCAAAGTTGATCTTGACGTTCTTCCACCTGACCTCGGTAAAGTTTTGTTTCATGAGGGCCTCACACTGGGTCTTATTGTTGACCACGTCGACAGGAAAGTATTCCTCTGATGTCTCATTGAAACAGTAGTAGTACTTGCCCGCAAACAGGTTGACCCCCATGATACTGAAAATCAGCCAAAAGATGAGGCAAACCAGCAACACATTCATAATGGAAGGGATGGCACCCACCAAGGCGTTGACTACCACCTAGACCAGACCAGGGAAGACAGGATATGACATGAGTGAGAACCAGGAAACTAACACAGCTCATTCAACCCCTCCAGCAAGACACTACATACTGTTATGGCGTTACACTTAGTACTTATATAAAAAAAAGTTATTTAACACTTTGTTATAGGTGGCATTAGGAGTAGTAGCTCAATGATGTTATGATTCAATGTAGCCGAAATTAAGCACTACAAACCACTGTGATATACATACTGATGTGTGGGGAATTAATGGGAAGAAGATCTCAATCAGTCCCATTCTAATTAGAGCAGCACTGAGATCCTCTTGGATCTTTTGAAGCATGCAGCTATAACTGCTTAAGGGATACTCAAGCACACACACACACACACACACACACACACACACACACGTGTACAAAGGCAATGCCGATATAAAAAAATATAAGAATCACATGTTTATGATTTAAATTGTACAATCTATAAACTTTTTATATAAAACATTTTCTGATTTCATGATTACAGCCACTTTTCTACAACGAAGACTACTATTTCACGTTTTATACATGGTAGAATAGTATGTCATATTATTTTGCACTTGACATGAATGTCATTGATGTAGTGTGTGGTACTGAATACAGTGTTGTAGAAAATTTGCATGACAATTTCTATAAATCATAAGAAAAAACAGACAGAGTACAGAGTTCATGTACTTTAAATTAGTGTAGCAATTGTACACTTAACAACATATTTGATCCTGTTATTTCTTTTCATAAGGTTACAGGCACACACATACATACATACATTAAACTCACAAACTCAGACACACACAGACTCAGATATTTTCGCACACGACGCTTCCCATTGGTTATTTTCTAAAGCTTTATCTCTCCATAAACTCATAAAACTGTTAAATGCTCTTGCTATTATTTCACCTTTATATATATTTTAAAATAAATATAAATCCAAAATAATAATTTAAAAATGAAAAAAATTATGGGAGCATTTGATGTGTCGTGAGAAATACAGTTTATAATATTTGGACAAAATAGATGTGTGTAATGTTTACTTAATAAAGCTTACAATGACAGTAAAAACTGAATCACAAGTGTTTGCCATACCACTATGAAGTGTCCACTCTTACCACCCCAACCTTAGACAGTCAATATTCTTAATCTTACTGGCCCTTTTCCATAACTAAGTCAAACAATATAACACAATAGCAGTAAAATAAAATAAAATAAATCAATTAAAGTATCATAATTCTAGCAATCCAACCTGATTTGCCGTAGATTTATCATAGCCAGTAATAAGCTCAGCACATAGTGAACTGCTCACTACCAGTGTTAGGCAGGCCGACCAGCAGCTCTCAGGCAGACAGCTGAGCATGCATGTCTTTTGCAGACTCGTTTTATGGAGCCATATTCCCTCCTCATTACAGACAGACAGGGAGGAGCTCTAGAGCAGGATTCTCTCAGCGTGTACACGACCTTCACAGGCTGACTAGTGTTAAAGAGTCAGAGGGCACACTGTTAAAATATTGTGTCAAATGTAAATTGCTAAAAGAAAATTGCTTTAGGATGATATTTTTCAAATACAATTATAGGCCTAAAAAACTCACAAATCATGGTCTATCAATCAAGTCTTTCCCCCACAGTGTTGCCATTGCACTCGCTGAGAGAATGACTCTTTGCTCAATCTGAGATACAATTCAACTGCTTTCAAAAATTCAGTGAAAAGAATTGGGCCATGCTGTGTGGAAAGCATTCTCAGAAAGAGGGAAAATGGCTTTCAAAAATGCATAATGTGCATCGGCAGTTATAGTACATGCGTGTTACATGGCATTGTGCAATCTCAAGAACTGCTCAAATCAATAAATAAATAAATAGAGAAATGTGTGGATAGAGAGATAGCGGATAAAGAGATAATGGTTGAAGCTTTGTTTGCTTGTGTGTCTGACGAGCCTTTCTGATATTTACATGGTGTGTATGGGTGTCTGACAAATATCTACAGCACAATATGGCTGAGCTGAGAAACCAACATTGGTCTGCAATATGTGTTGGCCTGCTCATAGAGAAGAGAGGCGATTCAAGTGATTGGATATAATCTCTGAACCCCAAAGGCCCCATAATGACTAATAGCTTTAATAGCTGGCAAAGATAAAACTACCAAATTATTGACATTTCAAAATTGTTTGTGTAACTTAAACTTCAGCAGGTTCGTCAGGAAAAAGGGTGAAAAAAAGGGGATTTACTGAAACTGGGGTAAAGACGGCTAGAGATGTTGTCATTCCTGTACAATGCATTGCTCAAAAACGGACCCGAGATTACAAAGCAGCATTAAGAGAAAGAGAGAGCAAAGTACATAGTCAAAGCAGCCCATAATCATTGCATGTTAAGCAGTGCAATGTGTCCAATTGAAGCTGCACTGCTCGCTCAGTGCTGTTGGTTTGCGGTGGCCTCTGCGATGCATCGTGCTGTGACACTCAACCAGTGGGAATAGAAAAGTTCTCATCATTCTAACTCTCCAGAATCTCTTTTATACGGTGTCATCTCTCCATTCATGTACTTCCCTATTCATGTATTTATGACTTTGACCTCAAATTTTCCATTTTCAGTTCAAATAATATGGTAACTCAATTGATGAACATAGAAATTATAGTAAAAAATTGATACAGCAGGATCAAATTCCTCTATTTGTTTCCCTTTGCATTACTGGGCCACCCTCACCTCTCTTACCATATACACCCAGTGAATGAGGTCATTCATAGGGGCACTGGTATTGGCATTAATACACTACACTCTATTATAGCAAATGTGCCATGATTTCCAACCCCAAAAATGACAATCTTCATGACAGATCTATTTCCCATCCCAAAATTAGCAATCAAACCTATAAAATTTCAGTGAAACATTCATGTCAACATCCATATAGCCTATCCAGGGCCTAAAAGCATTGATGTCTGCTCAGATGCAACGGCATCACATTTTAGTTGCTGGATATCTAGTATGAATGAGACTTCACAATTCATTTACAATCAATCCACCCCCTAGATAATTGCACAGGCCTTCTTCTCCTGCTGGTCTGTCATTTTTGGGACATACTAAAGCGGGGCGACACATTGTCTGTCTAGGGTTGAGAGTGTTGTCCGAACGCTGCAGTGCAAGTCAACCTATGGGCCACCACCCACCCAGACCCAGAACTCAAAGTCAGAGTTTAACTGGGCCCGTTGTTGCCTCCCAGTTTCACTTCCTGTGGGAGTGGAAGGCAACAGGAAGCCAGGGCCTGCTGTATACGCTTCAGTATGTGGTGTCAATGACATGACAGCAGTAATGCCTTGTGTGAAATGGCAGCGTAGCATATTTGCTAACCTTCTGCCTGCATTCCCAAAGGAAAGCACTAAAAATGATTTTAAGTATTTACTATGGACAATGTTTAGAAAAATTTACAATAATAACCTGCCACCAGAATGGACTGTTAGCAGATCAGATGATACAACCCAAAGTGCTGACACTAGCAGAAGCTTAACAAATATTTTCCTCCCAAAGCCACAACACCGTGAGTGCGTGGTTTCTGTCTCAGTCCCTGATGCAGAAAGATCCTGGACAAGCAGGAGACTGTGGTGACCCTCCAGTGGTCCGGCCCAGCAGAACCGGGTCGAGGTGGAGTGAGTAGTGGAGGGATAAGGGGGTGAGGAGGAGGGGAAAGTGTGGGGTGGGTGCTGCAAAGTGCTGCACATGTGGGGGTGAGGAGGAGGTGGGGAGGGGCTGAGGTGAAGAGGAGAAGCTCAAACTAGAAGACAAGGCAACCAGTCCAAGAGTAGTGAGTAGTAAAAGAGAGTGAGATCAAGAAATTTAGAGAGAACGAAAGAGACAGGAGGAACTACAGGTGACAACAACCAGGTGCAACCTATCGCTACCACCAGTCACAGAAACGACCAATCACATCTGTGTATTTTAGGAAGAGACGGCTGAAGCAACCAGAGGTACTGACGCTGCTAGTGATTTCTGCTCTGGAAACCACTGAATCGTCTATTACAAATGGGACAGAGTCCTCTGAGTGGTTGTTTGGCAGCCGCCCTGCATGCAGAGTTTTGGTGTGACTGGTTGGGCAGAGGTTTTGCTGTCCTGCAGATCCCTGGTTCCTGCTGGTTGTTCTCGATGCCAGATGCATTGAGTGATGGTGTGAGCTGGGGAATGGGGGGGTTGGGGAAGGAGGTTATGGGAGCAGGGGGGCAGGTGGAGGGGAGGGGAGGGGGGTTCTCAATTAAAAGCAGTGGTTGAAAATCAGGCCAAATGAAGAGCTAATTGTTGATTTGAATGCTCTATGAGATGGCATTTAGGTTTGGTTAGCTGTCACCAATTTCAAATTCACTTTGGCCAATCAAGAAGAAACTAAGTAAGATGGAGTAATCAGCATTTCTAGTTTATCACTTATGTGATGAGGCAGCTTCGTGAAAAAATATTTCTGTTGCTCTTTGGGTCATTGTTATTATGAAAAAAATCAATTTGTGTGTAGATTTTGTGTTTGTTTAAGAAATTCAATTGAAATGCATGTTGTTCTGCTGGCAATACAAGTTTAATGTAACTTTACTCAGTCTCCCAGCTGCATCATGACTTGTTTGTTCTTTCGCTCTAACAAAGGCATGGTACAGGATTGCGCATGGAAAGGTGACTTCTTGGCTTTCATTTCCTGGTATTAAAAACAGTCCCCCAATATTTTGGAAATTTTTTGTCCTCTTGGTTTGTTTTTTGATCAGTTCTAGCATGCTTTAAACTGTTGAATGGGCATGCGGAAGGATCAGCTGCTTAGCTTTGGATCTTACCCTCATCCCTTCAAAACGTGACAAGGCTCTGAGGGGTCTCAAGGCCCTTAGTGTCCTGAGTGATTTAATGGGCCCTAGATCGGAGTAGCCCAGCGCATTAGCTACAAGGCTGACTATAGACACCTACACAAAAACAGAGAAGCAAAAGAGGTTCCAAACTGTTAGAAGTGAGAATATTCACTAGGGAAGAGAGACGGCCCTGGCATAGGCGGAGAGTTGCTTGACATACACACATAAATCTATGCATGTATATGCATGTATAATATTGCATTTATACATGTATATACACTGAGAGAGAAGGTCAATGTTTAGTATAGGTTTTATGTGCGTAGTATTTTTAGTAACAGTAGGCCATTGGGATTGGTTTGTCTGTTATTTTGGGGCAGTTGACGAGATGTGAAAAGTCCTTTGTACCTGCAAAGAAATTTGTGGTTGAGAGAGAAAGAGAGGAGATAGAGACATAAGACTCATATAGCGGGTAAATTAGGCAGAAAAGAGTGCTACATGATTTAGTAAAGATACAAGTGAAGGGACTGGGCAGAGAAGAGGAAGAGGAGATGGGGAGGGAGGGAAGGAGAGAGGTTACCCTGTAGAAGCTGATAAAAACCCAACAGACTTGAGAGCCTTACCCTTGCCCCTCTAACATTGTCTCTCCTTGTCGCTCTTGGGCTGAGGCATAAAATCCCATATAATTTAAGACAGACAAACTAACGGAACCTAAGAGAAAGAATACAAGTAAACATGTACAAGTGTGTCATTTTGCCATTTTCTTTCTCAGACATCAAATCAAATTTTAACAGCATTTAGAGTCATATAGGAGAGCCACAGTCACATGAACCACGCACAAGAAACAGGGATGGAGGTTAAGGGCAGACTGGATATAGTTATTAGCACTGGATGGCACTGAAAGGACAAAAATACACAGAGTACAGTCGAGTTACAAACAGTTAACAACGGTTAACAATAACAGCACGCAACCTCAAAGAAACTGGTGAAGCCCCTCTCACGTCCGACAGCAGCCACCAAGGCATTTCTGTAGCCAAAGAACGCTTCATAGTCGGTTATCATCAGTTATAAACACTAAATCTTTAAATTATGTTTACATTATTTCACAAAACCATATTTGCAGCCATTCACAGCAACATATAAAAGTACAGAACGCTTATGTACATTTAAAGGGCCTGAGTTATGTTTTTGCTAATTGTGAGTTCCCTATAGCTCTGGGCCATATAGCTGATCTAAGCTGAACACATATACTGTATTGCATCGTTAATAAAGGAGGAAATGGACAATGGGGAGTGTGGTCAATAAGCTGCACTAATGTTCCTTGAGGAGTGGTGAGAAGTGCTGGAATGACCTAGCCTTGATGAAGTCACCTCAAATGTACTAAGACGGCCATTACAGGCTGTCTGCTGCACAGTGAAGTTTTTTAAAGAAGGATTCTTTGGCTGAATGTAGATTATTCTAGATGCAAAATGCAGGCGTGGGCAGCTATATTGGAATTAGGCTCTAAGTCTTATAAATGTAGTCAAATAGAAAGATGATTGTTTGTTCAAGAATTACTACATGATGACAGGAATTGTATCCTCTGGAATTCTTTTTAATTTTGCTAACTGGAATTTTCCCAGTCTGGATGCTGGAAGGACTGAAAAAGGGGGGAGTACCAGTTCCTTACAAATAAGGAAAATATCAACAGTGAACACATGTGAAAGCACCTCCAACCAGCCACCGACACCAATCGGTCAAACTCACCGCAAGAAGTACACAACATCCAAAGCTTACCAAAGTCAAGGAGGGGGGGTTTCTAACAGGCAAAATCTTCATTTTGACTGATTCCTTTATCAACATAGATTACAAGAGACCAACTTTTCAATCATTTAAGGGTGGAATGCATCACAACTATGGAAAGAACAGCAGAAAATGTGGCAGCATGGATTCAGACTTCTTACTGTACATATGAATGTTGGACCATGTTCAAACATCGGGTCCAGGATGTCCTGGACAGGGCCTTTATTTAGATTCTGTACTTACTCTTTGGCACAAAGCCCCTATATAAATTAATAACCTTGCCCCTTGAATATGTTAGCAGCTGTTCTGGTGGGGAGACAATAAAATAAAGATTTTGCCTTGATCTACACTACAGTGTTTGGGGTAATTGTCACCTTCAGCCTGACCCCTTGGAGAGCCCCCCTTTGGGGTGCCTGGCCTCTGGCCCCCTGCTGGGCCAGCTGTGTGGTAGTGACCTCAGCGTCTCAACGTCCTTCTCACAGAGCTCTGCAAGGCAAGGCCAGTGACATCTGGGGCTGTGATCCCATGATGACGACAGCACAGACCAAACAGAAATAAACAAACTAAAAACAAAGGAAAAAACACAACAAAACAATGATAATAATCTGAGTAAAAAAGAAAGATGAATGGACACCTATCATCCTCACACTCACACACCTCAGTATCACTATTAAACAAGAATTGCACACGCTAGCTATTTTGTCATTTTAAACAGCTAATATAAGGGGCATATCGATAAAAATATACTACTTATACACGTATTTAAAAAATGGGTTCTCCAGTAATGATGCTGCAAAGTATATTTCTTAACTGATTTAACAAACCACTTAACTATAACATAAAATTTCTTGCCCAGTGCCATTTTTTCCCAATACATAATATAATTTAAAACATTCTTATAATGAAAATCAAAAAACACAAATTAAATGGGTAACAGAAAGATACACTAACACAAGGGAAATGAGGAGGAACACACTCACACAAAGAGTCAAGCACATCCACACTCAGAGGAAAATACAAGCCGGTCTAATGATGGTGCCCCCCCCCCCCTTTCTGAGTCCATGGCAATGGTTTCACCCCACAACACAGGACCGCAGAGGCACAGTCAGGCCACAGCACAACCCAGACTCCTCAAGCACAAGTCTTTTTTTTCTTTTTTTTGGAGGGGGAGCGCCAGTGAAGACCAAACTTACCGCCAGCCGCCTGTCACCGACCATCATTACATCTCAGCACAATATCACCACACTCCTGAGGTTACACTTTCAAGAGGGAATGAAAGGAGGACGGGGAAAGAGGGGAGGAGGGATGTCACTCTTTGTGACATGTTCACAACTTGGGAAACATGGCACCCTGCACTGTCCCAAGTGGGTTTGGGCTTGACAACAGACAGGGAGGGAGTCTACAATGGTAATAACCAGAATCAGTATAGTGTGGAATGGCTATAATTGCTATAAGCTCTATGTGTGTTGTATGTGTCAACATTGATCGAAGGGTTCAAAAATATACTGAATCTTTAGGAGGTCTATGTATATTTTTGTATAATTTTAAGCCCTATAATCTCTTTAATGTATAAATGCATGAATGTAGAATGCAAAATTTAAAAATGAAGTGTATATTATCTATGGTATGTAATAAGTGTATGTTTTCTGCATGGGGTCTGGGATACAGGAACTTATAATGAATCAACATGGCAACCTCTGGCCATTGATAGGAGTCCATTCACAGGTATTGGCTGAGGTGTTGGACACTGCGGAGAGGTGGTTAGTTCAAGGAGAAAGTCAGAATTCAGGGAAATTCTTATTCAATCCAATTCTGCCACTCGGCGCAGATGACTCCTTGATTCAGCATTCATGTCAAATTCAAATACTTTAAGCTTCTAGCAACCTCACAATCTTAGTTTAAGTTGTCTTAAAAATAGACAAAATAACATGAAATAATGGTAATATGTATAACTACCAAAGAATAGATTGAAGAATTTTCCCTGTTCTGCTCTTTCAATCTTGACTGACACAAGGAGCAGAGAAGTACATAGAGAGAGAGAGAGGACAAAGGCACATATCAAACATCTTACAGGTCAGAGACACAGGCAGACAGCTTTACAGAGACATATCTTTGACACGTCCCATTGCTCTGAGTATGACTTGAATATGGCTGCAATCAATGAGATTGGTTATTGATTGGGTGATTCTAATTTGTGTTAGCATCCATGTCTAAATAGCTGTGTGTTCAAATTTGAATCATTTCTGTCTCAAAACATTAAAATTGGCAGCTATCTGCACCTAGTAGGGGAACAGACGAGTTTCTTGCATGTGGCACACCGGGAAAAAATGTTTTAATTCACATGCAGAAATTTGCTGTACATATTCAAGCATCTCAGAGTGATAAACCAGGTAAAAAATAGGGATTGTTGCTTGATGGATTTGTAAAAGTTGGTTGTGTGCACTTGAAATGGACAGACCGCAATATAGTCTTGTAAAACACTGTCCTTATAGCATGACTAAATTAAATATAGAGGCTTCTTTACTAGTAAACAACATGCCCTCTCAGCTAATGCATGCCATGAAGCAGATATTCAATTAATAACCTGACCTTTCAAACCTAACCACACCCAACAGACAACAATAGGGGAAAGAATTATAAAAACATTATATCCTGTATCTATGTAGTATATGATGTGCATATGATGTGGTTCATAATGATCTAAAGAAAGCAAAAGACAAATTATTACTTTATTGTTATGGTCAAAACAGCAGAAATTAGCATTAGCTCTGCTGTTTAATAGATTGTATGCATATTTATGCCGGTGTGTTGCTGTTGGACCAGGGTGTGATTGAGGACCAAGTAACTGCTCTTCTGCTCTAGTGTACTACACATGATAGAGGAAACAAGAGCTGGACTTACATCCACAATGAAGAAGTCCAGCCAACACCAGGCATTGGTGAAGTACTTGACGAATCCATAGGCAACCCATTTCAGCAACATCTCCAGGATGAAGATGTAGGTGAAAACTCTGTCAGCGTACTCCAAAATGATCCGAATGGTCTTCCTCTGCTCAATGTACACATCCTCAAAGGCCTATGGAGAAACAGGAAACATACATCAGTCACGGTGAAGGAAAACATTACACCTTGTATACAGCACTATAACCCGTTCATTGCTGATCACTAGCAGTGATTTACTAGATTTTTAAAAAATCTGCTCTGCATGAAATATTTCAATAACTCAACAGCTAATGCAGATTTGCAGCAGTCTTTGCTCTCATTTTGGTAGCATTTCACATGCTTGAGAACATGGCTCCACTCCATCCCCAGAAATAGATCCACTGTTTGATAAATGGTACATTCTATTAATCACAGGCACCCCTGGCCCCTCCCCCAACACAGCAGCTCTGGGTCAACTGTTTTACCTCCTCACTGCCATACTGTAGACACACACTGGTCCCTGTGAAATACCTTATTCCTTATTCAATCTTTATCCTCTTTGGATTTTCAGTAAAATGTGTGTTTCATTTACGGATTAATATAATTTGTGGTCTCAAGCTTTTCAAACAGTTGTTGTTTTATGTTTTAAATTTTTCATGTAACTGTACAGTCTGTTTCTGTGTTTGCAGAGGATGCAAAATTCTACCGCAGGCCTCCATACCAGGGCACCGCTACTGAGGAGGATCATGAAGATGATGAGGGTCTCAAACCAGTTGTGCTCCACGATCAGGTAGCAGGTTTTTCTCAACCACCACCAGCTCTTCCCCCATCCCACAGTGATGTCGAGGTAACAGCACTTATACTTGGCCACGCAAGCTGAGGATACACAAGAGGAGAGATGACATTTGATATAGTTGGATAAGATAAGATATTAATGGCAGGTCCAGTCTTTTTTCCAGTTCTGCTTATCCAGAGTGGATGCCTTTTTTATACCTCAGTGCAGTTTGAAGTCTGAATGTTTTTTTGAATGTGGAATAAATAGCTAGGTTGACAAAGCTTAGCTCAAATCGTGGATGTTTCTGGGATCAAGTAGCATCATCTACAATGAAGAACCACAGTACATCTTCTCCAATGCTGAGTGTTTAATACTTTGTATTGTTAGCCTCAATGTTTGTTTTCTTGACAAATGTTTCGACAAAGACTTAAAAGTTACTTTACAGCTTGGAACTACATTTTGAAAAATACGCCTATTCGAATTCAGTTTGAGCAGACATCAGGCATCAGGACAAGTTTAAAGGGGAATTTTCCTATTTTTGAGACAGGCTGCTACTAGATCCCATTGAGAAACTGGAACTGAACTGAAGTTCATTTCACTACTCATACTGTAACACCAAACTGCATACAGATAGAAATCCACAAGTTATGTGTAGTTTTGTGTTGGTGTAAGCATTATAGATAGATAGACAGGCAGAAAGACAGATAGACTGATAAATAGATAAAGAGTCTCCATCGGTGAGTAATCATTCATAATGAAATAAACCTTCACCCCACTACCCTATCATTTCCACTCAGCCCAGGGGAGTCTCTGTGCTATGGAGTGGAGGTAATGGGTGCAACGGGAGCAATGGTCTCACCATCTGTCCAACACGCTTCTGGTTCCATGTATTCCTCCACCGTCTCCACCACCACCACCTCCTCCACATCTGGCTTGATGTCAATGGTGCTGCCCTCTGATGAACTGGTGTCATCCAGCTGCAGAGACACAGACATATGAGCACACACGCAAACAAGCATGCAAGGAAAAGTAATATCATTATGAAGCCTTCTGGGACCTGTCGAGAAACGTAAATTTCATGTTATTTCCAAATTGTGCTGGCTCAGTCTCTAAAAGGAACAAATCTTGAGTACTATTTGGTCACAGAGGTTTTTTTTCCATATTGAGATGGACACCATAACAATACTGAACATCACATATCACCCACATGAACGTGGAAATGGAATATCAAATGGCAGGTCATCTGCTCTGAAAGTTTGTCAAAAGACATACTTTATGCCAGCAGATATCCGTTTCATCCATATTGCTTGTCTGCTCCAGGCACTCTAGATGACTCTATTGTGTAATGGAGTTATATCAGTGTCCGAACAGTACTGAGCGGCCAGCCACACCCATGGTTTTACTGTCCGGAAAGAGGAAATTGCACGGTGTAGAGTGGATAAGGCGTTAGATAACTGTAGGTAACTGTTATCTACCGCCACGAGTAGATAACACGTGGCGCATCACAATATTTACATGTTGATATTCTAAAAGTTAAAATAAAAATAATTTTTCAAGTGCTTGGAGAACATGGTTTTATTGTTATGTATGCTGCAGATTCCAGACTGTTTTTTGTCATTTCCTGCCTGAATACTTGTGTGATTAACTATTAGAAGTGGGTAATAGATATGCACGCCTCTCACTGACCTCTTTGCTGTTCTCATTGTCCGACTCGCTGCTGAAGTCCTCCGTATTAAGGTTCTCAAAGTCAGACTCCCCCACAGCTATGGGCACGCAGACGGTCAGGTTCGGGTTGTGGATGAACGACATGTGGTCCTCATCGATCATATACTTGCCAACGCTGCTGCCAATACCGCTGGTGGTGCCGTTACCATTCTTGGCATAGTCGAGGTCACGGTTGATGTCCACCCCGGTGTGGTTAGCAATGCAGTTTAGCTTCTTGTCATACATGTCATCCAAAGGCTTCTGCTCGTCCTCCATCGGCGGTTTCTTCAGCAGCCTGGCCACCAGTATCTGGACCTTCGCTTTTATCCACGCAATGCCTATCTTGATGCGCATGACGGAAATCTGTAGGTTGTTGGGCTCACCGTCGTCATCTGTCGCAGCCAAGTTGTCAGCGCTGAATGAGCTCAGCAGCAAGGCAAGGAACAGGTTCAACACCTTTGGACACGGAATAAGAAATCAGTAACTGGAGTCCAGTGCTAATTTTTCAATCTCTGACCACATTATAATTCCTTAAAGATAACTTGGACAGCCAACACCCTCTCAGTCTGGACACTTACCACCAAGTTACCGATGACCATGACCATCATGAAGACGATGAGGCACATGCCCTGGCCTGCCACCTCCATGCAGTCCCACATGGTCTCGATCCACTCACCGCACAGCACCCGGAAGACGATCAGGAAGGAGTGGAAGAAGTCATTCATGTGCCAGCGCGGCAGCTCACAGTCAGCAGCGATTTTACACACACAGTCTTTGTAGCTCTTGCCAAACAGCTGCATGCCCACCACAGCAAAGATAAAGACGATGATGGCCAGCACCAGAGTCAGGTTCCCCAAGGCTCCCACCGAGTTACCAATGATCTTGATCAGCATATTGAGGGTAGGCCATGACTTGGCCAGCTTAAACACTCTCAGCTGAAGTGGGGTAGTAGGTGGAAAGAGTAGGAAGGATATGATTTAGTCACAACATTTTAGCTTTACTAACTTGCTGCTTTATTTCAGTTAAGTAAAAACATTATGAACATAAAAAGCATATCCCAAATGCTAAGATGCTAACTAAACATTCTATCTCTATTTGGTTTTCGTTAGAAAGGAGCTGAAATTAGCATTTACCAATCGGAATGACCGCAGGACGGACAAGCCCTCGACGTCAGCCAAAGCCAGCTCCACTAAACTCAGAGTCACAATGAAACCGTCAAAACAGTTCCAGGCCTCCTGGAAGTAGTAGTATGGATCCATTGCTACCAGCTTGAAAAGCATCTCCCCTGCAAAGATCCCTGTGAACACCTGCCAGGTAGGAAACAGAACAGATTTGAACAAATGGATTTGGCTCAACACCATGTCTTACAGGACACATGAGAATGTGGCGCATGATGGGTGGCGAAATTTGTGATATTTGTTCCGACCTATTATATGAGTTGTGCATTATAGATGTTAAGAAAAATCCATCATGTTATAAATTACCCCGATGGTAACTGCATTTTAATGAGTTACTAATAGGATAAATCCAATTATTGAAAGAGGCAGCACATCTAGTCAATGTGAGTGTGTGTGTGTGCCAGCTGTAGTTAGTAAGGATGAAATGGCACTTATTTAGTCTCGTAACAGCTCTAATAAATTACTGAGGGTTATCCTCAATCATAGAGCCCACGTAATAATTAAACACACAATGTAAGTACATGTAAGGTTTGTCTGTGTGTGTGTATATTTGTATGTAAGACGATGACTAATATTGCATCAAGGTGACCTAGAAATCTTCACCTGAACCACCCATTGGCCTTTTCTGGTAAATTATTATGGAGCAGAAGTCTTAAATAACACATCTCTGTGCTGTTTAAATTGTAAATTAATACCTGTCCACGTTTAAGTGTACAAACAAACACACACGTACACATACAGTGAGTGGTACATCATTGCAATAACTAGACTTGTGCCTGTGTCATTTGTGACACAACATATGACCCTGAAAAGTAAATACAACAATCATGGTGCCAGAGCTCAGATTTACTCAGTTTCCTTGAAAATGCTAATAGTAAAAACGGCCAGGTTGAGTTATCCAAGCCATAATTCAGGCACCATTTTAGAGCAGCTCATCGATCAGGCTCCATGAAATATTAATGCATGCCTCCCACCAGACAGTCAACCAGCAGAGAGGCAGGCTGGTCCCAGGGAAGCAAACAGCAGCTCTACTCAACCAGAGGAGAGAAATAGAGATAGAAGAAGAAGACAGGGAACGTGTGTGCAAAGAAATGAGAAATGCATGGATACAAGGAAGCAGCAGTGGGGGTTTGAGAATGTTCCTTTCAACACTGACTCAGCAATGAAAGAGCTGCCAATTACAGTCCCAAAAATAACACCTCAATATGAGCTGCAAAGAAGGAGCAGAGGAGATTCTTAACCGGTGAATCAAATGCAAATAAAAGAACAAAAAGATTGCCACTCACCAGATTGCCTACAGACAGCATGTCTTCAAAGTCGGGGGTCATGGGGTAGTGCTCCATGGCCATGAAGAGGGTGTTGAGGACGATACAGATGGTGATAGCTAAGTCCACGAAGGGGTCCATGACAATCAGGTTCACAATCTCCTTGATCTTAATCCACGTGGGGGAGCACTCCCAGATCAGGAATGTGTTAGAAAACTTATACCAGCATGGCGGACACTTGCGCTGAGACTCCTCCAGTTCTGAAGACATAGCGCGAATCACACATCAAAACCAAACATACTTGCGTGCTTGAGCATACCGCATGCAGTGGTATCAAATGATAGACAAAATTGTATGCATTGTATGTATCTGGTACTGTTGGATATGCAAAGCAGATAAGCAGGAAATTCATGTCAAACTAATCAACCAATGAAAGCAGCCCTAGTTAAAGAATAATGAGATAGCAGGTTAAATAGCTGGGTTAAAGTGGCAGTACCCTCCACTAGTGTGTTGGTAATGACGCTCATGACACTGTTGGCCCGCTCTTTCCGCCCAAAGGAGGTATTGAGCTGGTCCACAGACACCATCAGGGAGCCCGACAGCTTCTTCTTCACCTCAACCTCAGTAGTCGGCTGTCAGGAGGAGAGGAAGAATCAAGCACCCATGGAGAGGACATGAACACCATCCCACATCACCACCGGTGGCCGGCGGAGGGAAGTGCACAACAGCATTGGCAGGAAAAAGTAGTGGAGAATCAGATTTTTGGGTTGGGGGCAGGGCATGTTTTATTCTTTTCTATCTCAATGCTGGTTTCAAGGAAGATGTGTGTATGCTGTAAATGCATGCAGGTCTCAGCAAAAGTGGGAGCAGTGGTCTAGGGCTACTTGACCTAATTGTGTTTGAATGTAATTAGCTCATCCCAATTAAATAATAAATGGATTGTGAGATATTGTGCAAGGAGAACTGCTTCTGCATGAATGCATTTTCAATCCTGTCATGCAATAATGGAGGCTTTGCTGCCATTGCAATATAATCATTAGGTTATTTTACAAAATGTCTCCCAAATCTGGCCATTTTAATGTTACTTGCAAATCGATGCTATTGTATCTTCCTAATTTGAAACCATACAACTTATATTGCAACCATCAAGTCAAGAGCATTGTAAAGAGATCATATGGAGGCAGGTAGTTCAGATCCATCCAGTTGTCATGCATGAGCATGCTCCAAGTCAAAGAGAAGGAGAGGAAATTACAGACACCATAGCCATTGTTCTACTTGTCTATGTCATGCTTTTTTAAATTTAGGGTTTAAATCTACCATGCTAACTAGAATGAGACACAACTAATTCACTAATGCTGACCAGGGAGAGTTTGAAAAACAGAGAAAGGTAAAGACAGACAAGGACAGCAGCCCTCCATTTTTTTCTTAAATTATGTTATTATGGCCTGATAGGATGGTGTGTGTTACTTGTGTATCTGCTTTAGGATGTTAACAGTGTATTAGGGAAGCAGATAAAAATGTCTAGGGCTCTATAGTGTTGGTCCCCTCTGTTTCCTCCGCCTCCTACTGTAGATCTACCCACACAGGCTAGCAGAGGACCTGGATGCCTGGAGGAGGAACACATCAACACACTGTAGCATGTTAACTCATCATTATATGCCGTTTGTTAAAAAAACAAGGGCGTTTTATTTCTAGAGTGTGTTAAACAGGAACTTGATGACATTCCACACATGAAGTTGTGTATTAAATCTTAATCAGACTTTGATATATGTGCCAAAATCTTATGGGCCAATGGGGACGCAGAAGAATAATAGAATCATGTCTGTTTGATTAGTGCCTGTATGATAGTGTGAGTATGGTGCATGTATAAATAAAGAATTTGAAATGAACATTCAAAACATTGACATTCATCGTTTAAATCAAACAACAAAATTGCCTGGAAGTCACTGATAGACCCAGTTTCACTAATCTATCAAAGCAGGGTTGGCTATAGTATATTCACTATAAAATGTATTTATTTCTCCATCCTTTGTCTACTGTCGGAGGGCAGCATACTCTGCAGGGGCTGGGAAAGGGGAGGCGCGAGCGCTTAGCCAAGAGATACATACGGACTTGCAAAGATGACAGAGTAGAGGATAGAGAGCAAGAAAGAAAAGGAACGGACGAGAGGGGGGCCATGCCTAGTTAGGTCTACTCATTGACTTCCTTACACTGTCGTCAGCTGCCTTATCTATTTTCACCTCAGGCAGAAGGCGTCCACCGGGCCCAGGGCCGATGAGCGACACCACGCCGTTGCAATCCACCGTGCTGTTCCTCTTCCCGTGGAAGCCACTGTAGCTGTTCCGCCGATATGGGCTGAACAGGGAACCCCGACGCTCCTCGCACTCCTCCACCGTGCTGTGTTCATCATCGGCAAATTCGTTCTCCGAGCCCACGTCTTTGCTGCGGCCCTTGAAACTGAAGATGCTGCTCTTGCTGTTGTGGCGGGACAGGAAAGGCGAGCCGGGTATACTGAGGAGGGACTGGAGGGGAGAAAGTGGAAAAAAATTTAGAAGAGGACACATTTGTGTGACTGATAGGATGGTAGCATGTTTCTGAATTACAACTCATTGCACCATCATTTTTATGCTGTTTGCCGTTAGTTCTGGAAGTCATGATAAAAGGCAATTTCTGTGGGGTGTGGGAAATTTAATACAACCAGGACACTTTTCGCTGAGGAGGCATACTCTGCTGGAGCAATCATGTGACTTAATAAACAAGAGGGAAATGATATCCTACACTGTCAAGGTCACACACACACACACACACACACACACACACACACACAGGACAGATATACAGGCAGCTGAAACAACAGGGAGAGGAACATGAGTCATGACAAAACATAAATCTGGGCTGCTACAGTAGTATTGATCCGAAATATTATTAGCTGTTATGTAGTTGCACACAGAGTATGCTGGCTCAACTGAAATCACATTGTTTGACAACAATCCTCTGCCTGTGCACGTGGTGAATATAAAGTAAAAAACAACTGCGAGTGATTTTAAAGTGTTACCTAAGGCCAGTGTGCCTTATCTTATTTGGCAAATCCTACACTTTAAAACACAACATTATAAGAGTCGGTGGAGCCCAAGTGAGGGAGGATTGCTCCCTTTGAAACATTCTTGTAATCACTGTGAATAATTCAGGACGTGAACATTTTTTTTTAAAAAGACCACTGCTGCAAGCCACATTGTTCACTGACATCTATATTCTATTCACAGAGATAACAAGCATCTCCATTCTAATTCTGTGGCTCTAATGTTATGGTCTTGTTTTGCCTCTTTTGGGGTTTGACACTAATAGTTATCACTAATCATCCAAAAGGTTAAATGGTCAGTTTACCCAAATTATAAAAAAACCCTCAATATGTTCCACTTACCTCTAGATGTGCATATAGTTTCACTTTTATATGCTAAAGTTTTGTCTGTGAGATTCCTGCTACCAATCAAGTACATAGAGGTATGTAGAATTTCACATTTCAAAGCATTCAAAACTTAAGCAACATGTATTTCCAGAGACAATGTCCCGGTGACTCAGGATAATCCATAAACCTCTCTGTTTACATTGACAAAACTAAATAATGTTCATCTACTTATAAAACCATTAGTGGGAATATACATTTTTGTAATTTAGTTAAAGTGATCCTTTACATTATGTTGAGTTAAAAAAACAAACAAAAAAGGAGCAATGCACACCTGGTTCATAATGGAAGACTTTCGACCCAGGCGATTATCAGGGAAACGGAAGCGGCTCCTCTTGCTGCCATCGTCCGACTCTGACTTGACAAACTTCTCGCTGTCGCCTTTCTCCTTCTCCTGCTCCTTCTGCCGCCACTTCTTCTTACGATTGCGCCGCTCTTTGGCACTCTTGGAGCTGAGCTTTGACATCTCAGAGGAACTGCATGACAGACGCCCTCCTCCATCGTCCTCTACCGCGTCCTCTGACACTGTGCCTGCAGAGGTTGCCATGGCAGCGGCCTGCAAAGAAAGATACACATGAATGAAGTCAGAGCAATGATATAATGGGACTCAGGAATAATTTCGTGCTCTATTCTGCAGAGGGTGACCTGGGCATCTTCCTGCTGTTTCTTGAGCTGCTCCAGCATGGCCTTGAATTCCTCCTCCTTCTGCAGGGCCTCTTCCATGGTGGCCTGATTCTGCTCCTCATAGGCCATGGCCACCACAGCCAAAATCAGATTCACCAAGTAGAACGAACCCACAAAGATCACCAATACAAAGAAGATCATGTAGGTCTTCCCTGCTGCCCTCAGAGTCTATTGGGAGGTGGGGGGAGAGGTGATGGGGGGAAGAAGAGACACTCGTCATGACATCTGAAACATAACCTCAATCTCTGAGTCAAGCTCAGTGTAGACCTCACTGCTCATCTCGCACAATGACTCATCAGAAATAAACAGAGTCAGCTGTTGGTCAGAAAAAGAGAAAGGGCAGATTGGCCTGATTGGGCATTTCTGGTTGCAAAGATCCACTCAGCATAAACGTCTGAGGATTCCTCTTGACAGTAGATTCAAAGATGCAACACAAAGCTTTCACACCAACATTTAAATGTCTGTTTTCTTGTATGAGTACTAAAATGCTGAAATTAGCTCTACCATCATCTACTGCAGTGATGAATTGATAAACAACCATCTTTTCTTGGTCTGCACAGGAATAATCTCATACCTTGTGCTCGTTAAGGTTCTCAGCATGAGCCCAAGGTTGTGTTGTTCATCAGGGAGAGCCATGAGATATGTATTTTGACCTACTTTTCCAATGCGCACTATACCAGCCAGTGCACAGTCAAACAATTTGTATGTATTGGGATTCTATCCCCAGTGGAGATGGGAAGTGAGGAGCCTGAACTGCAGAGGCATGGCAGAACAACTGTTCTAGAAAAATCTTTTCTTAATGTTTGTACATGATGGCTGCTTTCATTTTAATGCAAGTTTAGTACAGGGTTTTGATAGCTCTACACGTGAATAGACAGGTTTCTTATTTTGTTTTATTCACAGAGGTATTTAAGAGGTTCTTAGTGTAACAGAGGGACCCTAAATTTGAATTCAAATGGTTTCACTCATCAACCTCCTTTGGTTTCCTCTTCTAAAAGCTAACTATTGTCTTCAGGGAGCAGAGCACAAAAGAAAGTGCTTCCTGGGATAGAGAAGTGAAATACCCTCACACATCAATTATGAATGTAGTTGACATCTAGTGCTGGGAAGTGTGTATACAGTAACCACATTTTCAACAAGAGAAGCACAAGCAACTGATTAGGAGTCCAAATCATTGTCATTTAGTCCCACACATCATCAAACCTCCTGTGGGCAGATAAAAAAAAACCTCAGTGACAAGACTGGGGATGGTGTACGAACAGTAAGATCCCTTTCTGAACAATTGAAAAAGACCATTCAACAACAGCCCTAAAAACGTGCTTAATCATTTATTTTAAAGATACCAATACACAATAGCAGTGAGAGCTTATAGTTCATACTATAGAAGTATGAGCTGGAATGTCCCCATCAGGTCTTATCTCCCTCATTGGCCATACAGAAGTCCTGAGCTGTTAATATTTCATACTTCCTTCCTTCCACTCAGCCTTGGTATGTGGAGGCAGGAGTGTCTCCACAGGCCTTGTGCTGAAGAGGCTGACAGACAGGACAGGCATGGCTTGGCTACAGTATGCAGATGAGGCGAGTCAAAGTGGGTACGAGGGAAAAACTAGAGGCAGAATGATCCACCATTTTCTGTCTGAGAGGTGTAGTTACAGCATGCACATAAAATGTGGGCAAGACAATACGGATATCTGCTACTCTTTTCAATGTCCTTTATCGATTGGGGTTTAACCTACAATGTGCATAAAATAATGAGATCAAAATATTAGATGACCTATCTATAATTTAACAATTTTACATTTACTGTAGTCCGACCAACAGTCTTTGGCCTAAAGATATTCAATTTACATTGATGTAAATCACAGAAAAGCTGCCAATTTTCACATTTGAGGAGCTGGAACCAGGAAATATTACTTTTCTACTGATTGACCAGTCAATTAATCAATTAGCCATTTCAGCACCACTATGCAGTTTTACTGTTTGTAGGCAGTAGTAATTGAGAACTTGTATGTGTTGTATATGCCTCCTATGAAGCAAGTTGAACTTGTTGATACATTAGCATTACCAGCATGTAAAGGTTTTCCCAGAAGTCCTGTGTCATGAGTCGAAAGAGAGCCAGGAAGGCCCATCCGAAGCTGTCAAAACTGGTGTAGCCGTAGTTTGGATTCCTCCCGGCTTTCATGCATGTGTAGCCCTCCGGGCAGCGGCTGAGGGGTGGAACAAAAGAGAGAGAGCGAAAGAGAGAGAGAACGGGCACGAAGCCCGAAAATGACTCAGCACTATTTACTTATAATGTAATCTGACTTCAGGCAGATAGAAGAGCTACAGCAGGTCTTGGTAGGATCAGCAGCATTCAGAGGAGGGCAGAGAAGACAACTCACCCAGAGTCAGAGCTGTTCCCACAGAGAAGAGCATCCACCTGGCCAGGCAGGAAGTAGAAATTGGCTGAAGAAAAAACAAACAGCTATTATGAGTAATTTTGCTCACATTCTGTCACAGCTACAGTTGTTTATTCTGCAATGGTCTGTAAATCCATTCAGACCAATTTCTGACTTCAGTTTGCTCATGCATTTTCAGTTCAGCACAGTTCATATGAAACCAATTTCTTTTGTCTATCCAGTGCCAAAATGACATATTGTTTTGTCATTCCAGCATATGGGCTGACTCATGCTCCCAGATCGCTGCCAGCTCACCGTTGGCCGAAGCCTTGCCTCTACTTACTCTCGTTCATGATGTACTCATTCCATTCGAAGCCCTTGCTGCCATTGGCCAGGTAGTTCTCGGTGCTGTTGATTGGCCAGATCACACACTTGTGGCGCAGGTTGCCCATGAAGAGTTGGAGACCGATGAGGGCAAAGACGCTCAGGCAGAAGACAGTAAGGATCATCACATCCGAAAGCTTCTTCACAGACTGGATCAGGGCGCCCACAATGGTCTTCAGGCCTGGAGGGCAGCCACGCACACAAGTACATAAACCACACAGTTGATACAGGAGATGCTGATGCCCCAGGTATGAATTTTTGGAGTGTCTACTTCTACCATTAATGATCTTTTATAACTAATGGTGCTTGTATGCTAATACCTTTTAGGGATCTATCAATGGGAAATATCCACTTTTGACTGGATTTAGGTAAAAAGCTGAGAGTGGTATTGTACTGCTTATGTATTAAATTTAATAAAACTATTTAAAGAAATATATTTTTATCAAATACTTGAATTATAAATGTTATAATACACCTATATGTTAATATGTGACATGTTAATGACTTCCTGTGCTCAACATCCCAACAAAAGGGGGAATTAGAATGAAACTTAAACTGGAGAATTTAACAATTTTATATAGGTAGTAATGCATTTTGGACGAAACTGACAAGATTACATACATAACATCTCTAGAAACAAAACAAACAGGAAATATTTAGGAGCCTTCCCACTCTTTTCAGATTCATCCCAACAGAAAATATTCAAATCAAATCAAACATCAAAATGACTGGCTTTGTAAACAGAAGAAATTTGCATTTCATTGCCAATGATGGACAAAGTGAAAAAGAGGGGGAAGACTGTAGAAAAGTGAGAGGAAATCCATAAGGAAGAGAGCACAGCAGCACAAAGAGGGGCCATGAGAAGAACAGAGGCACAGGCAAGGGGGCTGGAAACCACATGCAGGTCATTTAAACTCCAAGGCTGAACAGGAGCAATTCAATGCCAGTGCCAGTGTGGGCACTTTCTTGAACTGTCTTGTATAAGGTGTCATTAGGAAAGCACTGACTCCCCATACCGTGACCCTGCAGTCTGTCTCATCCACACCTTTACTAAAGTCAAAATCGGTTTACCTTGCAGACAGGCATCCTCTGGCAGCGTTCATGGAACGATCATGGAAGCAGGATGACGCGCACACCCCTTTTCTCTTTGGGCTCTACAGGTACAGTGGGCTTTACCAGCTCAACATACTGTATCTTCTTGTAAATTTAGGCGTACACATTCGGACAATCTTAGTAAAAGCTCCATTAGCTTGGCAGAGTCCATTAAACGGAACAATAAGCTATTCTTATTTAAATCAAAACAACTTTTCTTATCTAGAAGTACATGACACGATCTCATGGAGCAAATTGAATCAACAAATACATACTGTACGTATAACCAAGTATGTTAAAATATCAATTGTAGTAACTTTTTTAGATCTTCTGAAATCATGCCCTCTACTACCCATGAAATATTGTTAGCTGGACTAAAGCTACACTATAAAAACAAAATTTTCTCCACTCCAGTGCTATAAATTATTGTTATTGAAGTACACTGATTTACTTCCTGGCAGGGGGAAAAAGCTAGCCTGGTTCCATCCAAAGGTAACACAATCAGCCTCTCAGCACCTCTAAAGCTCACTAATTAACATGCCACATCTTGTTTGTTGAATCCGTACAAAAAACAGGAAATGTAAAAACAAAAGTTTGCTATTTTACAGGGGATTTTATGCAGGACTATAAATGGCCAGGACCAGTAACTTTCTGGAGTCTCTGCTGGTTGCCTGGAGCCAAGAAACAGTTCGGCACATAAACTCTCGTAAAATGGCGAATTGACATTTTTACACTTCAGTTTTTGTACGAATTAAACAAACAAGATATAACAGGATGATTAGTGAACTTAAGAAGTGCTGGTAGGAAGATCTTTTTACCTTTGGACAGAGCCAGGCTAGCTGTTTCCCCGTTTTCAGTCTTTGTGCTAAGCTAAGTTAACCACCTGCTCAGGGTAGCTTTATATTTATCATCCAAACATAAGAATGGTATCAATCTTCTCTACTTCTCTGCTAGAAAGTGAATAAGTGTATTTCCCACTTTTCCTTTGAATACAGTTTAAATTAAAATATTATCCCTTTTTGTTCACACTTAACTGATTGCCTTTGTTATTTTTCCAAATGAATGTGTCATTTACAAAAGCCATCCATAATGGTTCTTTTGAGTAAGCATGACATCTGTTCTACATCCTCTATCAATAGATAGATAGATAGATGTGAGGTCAGTGTCACTCAAAAAGGTCAAGAGGTCATTCAACCATCCCATCTACGCCCCCAACCTCTACAATGGGAGCACACTGTTTCTTTCACTGTGTGGTATAACATTCAAGTAGGTCGTAAAAAGTAAAATAAAATCAAAACTCAAACTAAAAAACAAAAGAGGGCAAATCAAACTTCCAATGCCATTTGTCAGCCAAGCTCTTAGGTAGGCTAATATTGTAAGCAAGTGACTGAAAGCATCATGCAGCATAAGAGATATGTTCACAAACTAGGCTTGGCAGTCTTCATACATAAATAATTGGTGTATACAGTGGGATCTGTCTTAAGAGCTATGCCATTTCTCATATGAACATCAACATCTACAAGGTTTGTTTTTGATCCAAAAAACATGGGATCATCTCTTTCCAATTCAATCGCTAGATGTAAGTGTGCAACAACATTATTGATCTTTTAATTTCACTTACACTTTCACTTTTGTAATAGAACTACTAGAATGATTTCTGGCAAATTTGAGAAGCCATGATCTATACTTAGCCGATAAATACCATATATAATCACCTGATTTTCTTTCCTTAAAATGAGAATATTCTATCAAAATTATGATTTTCTACAAAACAAGGCATTTGCTTATTCCGAAAGCTGGTGAGAAAGGAGTGGGTTAAAGCTAGGAAGAGAAACACAGCTGCCTTGGAAACAAGCCTGATAATGTGAATGCTACTGGGGCAGAAGAGAGTGCAGACACTTTGGAGGGCCCTAGAGGAGACTGCAAAGCCTATCAAAAATGTATTAGTACCATTTTTGATAATTTTGGAGGAAAAATAAATCAAAAAATGGTTGTCTCCAATTATTTTGTCATTGCTTAAATCATAATCGTAATCATAATAATAGTGAGTAGAAAAGAAAGGGTGAGAAGATCAGCCTTAGTGTTTAAACTGAGTCTCACCTGGAATGACAGAGATAGTTTTCAATGCTCGGAGAACTCTGAATGTTCTCAGCGCAGATACATTGCCCAGGTCCACAAACTCTGTTATATATCTGAAACAGGGGAAGGATCACACACAGAACAAACACGATGACAAAACCCACACACGCCAAGAGCACAACACCACCGAACCAGGAGGAAACGACGCCACTCACAGAGCCTGTCCACTGAGGAGAAGGGTGGAAGGTAAAAGGAAAGAAAGACACACACACCTAACACCGACCCCGCCCCACCGTCCCCCGCCCCATCCTGTCTTACCTGGAATTACAGAAATAGTTTTCAATGCCCTCAACACCCTGAACGTGCGCAGAGCTGAGACATTGCCTAGGTTTACAAACTCTGTTATATACCTGCAGGATCAAACCACAGTTACAACAGCTTGTTATTTACACGCAGATATGAGGTGAAAAGATAAATTCACACATAGACGGGCTATGGGACAGCTCTACAAACAATGAAGATGTATTTTGCATGGTGTTGATCATTTTGGGGTATGTATTTGCTCATATAGAGGCAGGTAATTCTCTAGTATAAACTGCTGCGTGACATGTAGTCGACGGGGGGATGCTGGGCCTCAAATTGAATGTTGCAGACTTCAGCAGATTGAGAGAGAAAAGGAGAATGAGAGGGAGAGTTACATGACCAGAGGAAGATAAATCAGATGAATGGGACTGAGGTGGGGGTGTTGTCAGGGAGGCCGCAGAGTGTCGGATGGAAACCTTCAATTCCCAAAGAGAAAGACCAGAGGAGTCTCAGATCGATGGGAGAAACACAGAACATGGGTTATCAGACAGAAAGAAAGATAAAAGAAAGACGGAAAGATGAACAATCATCTGTAGCACTGAAACCTCACTTTCTTTACCCACCCTCTTTAACAAAACAATGGCAATATTTGTGCACAAGGTTTCATTTCATCAATCACTGACAGTCTGAATCACAAGAAAAATACTTACGCCATCGAAATGACCATGAAATCCAGCCAGTTCCATGGATCTCTAAGGAATGTAAACCCGTCTATACAGAATCCTCGTGCGCAGATTTTTACAAGAGACTCAAATGTATAAATTCCCGTGAATGTGTACCTGAAAGAAAAAAGCATTGACAGAATAAGCTCACCAAGTTGGATCAAAGCTCCCTCATATCTAAATGTCTGCACCCTTGTTAGCTGTTGAAACACCCAGGAAATGACAAAGTTGAGCGTGGGCACAGGATAAATTTGGGACGATAAAGTCAGGTAAATTGTTACATATGTTGTTTTTAACTGGGCAAATGTGTTTTTTACAGAAAATATGAATTGGCATGACAGTTTCTCTAGAGTTAGTTGGCCACCGGTTTGTGCCTCACATTTATTACCATTACATTTGAGTCACAGAGCTAGCTAAGCATTGGATTTTTTGAAAAAAAATAAATACATAGCCATCTTTCAAGAAAAATAAGAGTCTACAGCAATACTTTGAGCTAAACTGTTAGCGTCAGCACAGAGAACGTATCTTTGTTCCCAGGGGCCTATGTTCCCAAGGTCCTAAGTTCCCCAACCCCCTAACCCTAGAACTGGTGAGCATGGGACCCCGATAACTATTGGTAGCCATTTCCATAACACCAAAAAGGAGGACACTTGGCGGCATTTAGTGAGGCAAAATAATTGTATAGGACTCTGGTGTACTTGCAACTACAATTTACTCGTAATCCAATTTTGTCCGTCATATCGATGGTATCATGATACAGTGATTCTGAAATAGTCTACAATTTGATGTAGACTTATGTGAAACAGAAGAGGCAATAAAGTGTTTGTTCACAGTATTTGTGTTTATTCAAGACATTGTGATGTCTGTTTCAACAAAAAAAACATAACATTTCTGGACTTCTGGAAATAACAGAAGTACATAAATAAATAAATAATGAATGCGAAAAAATACACATTTCAATTCTTAACCAAAAAGTACTGTCTCTACTGCTTTTTGCTATAAACTCTTTTGTCCATTAAAGGAGGTCTGACGTTTGGGCACGTTAACGTGATGATATGACGTAGCCTGTAGCCAGCATGTGGAGGCTTGTTTACGTTTTTAACCAATAATATATCAGATATTTATTTGACAACGCTTTCGGCCAATCATTTGTTTGACCGGAGATCTTACAGCTTTGGACTCTATGCTGCTGCATCCCAATAGAGTTTCTAGAGCGTGTTTTTTCAGACCTATTCAGCGCGACTCCAAAGAGGAGGACAAATTAGTGCCGGACGCCGGACAGGGGGCTTAAAATCCAGACTGTCCGGCCAAAATCCGGACATATGGCCACCCTACTGGGAAAATAGGACCCTTTATCATGTTCCCATTATGTGCCATATAACTCTGGGGAACTTACGGCCCTGGGAACATAGGAATAACCCCTCAGCATGCTAACATGCTCACAGTGACAATGTTAACACACTGATGTTTAGCAAGTATATTGATTACCATGTTCACCAACTTAGTTGAGTGTGTTAGGATGCTAACGTTTGCTAATTAACACTAAACACAGTCCAGCTGAGGCTGATATTATTTTTACAGGTATTTGGTCATAAAACAAAGTATTGTACAATAGAAATTTTGACCAGATGGTGGTGCTAGATTAAAAAAGTTAAGCGATCACCAAAGTTATTACAATTCATCCTGACAGGGACATAAATGTCCAACCGACATTGCTATCCCTAAAATACCCAGAATGTTGTTTAACAAAACTTACTGCTGTTCTGAAGATATTTCCAGAATCGTCAAAGGCTGCTCTAACCATCTGGATGAAAAAATACTGTACAATCAAAAAAAAAGATTTTGAACCTGTTTCCTAAATTGCACCTGTATCAGAATCAGAATCAGAAATACTTTATTAAGCCCCGAGGGGAAACTCTTTGCAACAGCAAAGACTATTGCCTAATTCAAACAAAGATGGCAGATGGAAAGCCAAAAATGACATTATGTCCATGCTCAATTTGTAAAATGTGAACCAAAATTAAACATATTATTATCAGTCATATTGGTATATATTGATATTTCCTTCCAATATTTTGTATTTTCATAGACAATAACATGCTAATATTTAGCTTGTGTTTTACAAAAAGAGCAAGGAAATATGACATTTTCAGCTAACTGGATTAGGAAATACAGTCCCAACTTGAGAAACAAGTTAAAAATCTTTTTTTATTGTGCAGTGGACTAAATATTTTTTCATGCAGATGATTAGAGGAGTCTTTGAGGATTCAGGAAATACCTTCAGAATCAGTTTTGTTAAACGACCCTCTGGGATTTTCAAAGATTCAAAGTTATTTATTTTCTGAAACTCCGAAGCTTAACTCTGTGCGCCAATGTAATGGTAAGACTGAGGCACAAACTGGGGCTTGTAGTCAGCAACCATTTAAACTAATGAGTGAATATATTAAATGTGTACTTACTCTACTTGTTTTGACCACTCGGGAGGATCACTAAAGGTCATGAATATACAGTTGGTCAAAATAGTACACATAATGATCATGCTGAAAAGAGTGAGGAGCAGGTTAAGGAAAATATGGATTATTTATAGCGGCAATCATAAACATCATAAACCTCAACAAACCTCATTGAAAATATATAACACAGCTATACAAATACACAATACAGTACCTACAGTATGCATCTAATGTGATTTATGTGATCCAGTCATCCTTATCAGCTATTTAGTTTAGTTTAGCTCTTGTTACCAGTATTGCTGTATCCGACATCAGTCACAAAGGGGAAAAGGCCTACATTGCACACTGCCAGCAAATATATATTTATCATGGTGGAAGGTCGAGAAAGCAAATATGCTGTTAATATACGTTTATTTTGACAAATTTGTCACCACATTATTGCTTTGTTTTGTTTTAGTTACTGTTCTGAGGTTAGCTCAAACATTGTTCTTGAATGTTTTTTGCTCTCTTCACGGTTTTTACAAAAAATGTGTTTAAAAACAAAAAGGTTGCTTTGAGATATTCTATTATTGACGCATGCATTCATATTTGTTAAAGATGTTTGTGTAATTTCAGTAGTTAACGAGATATTACTATTCGCTGAGATGAGTTCAGCTGCAATAATCTTTATAAGATAACATAAAGTACTTCAAATTAATATGTGATTTACTGAACAATTCAAAATTACATTGGTAAGTTAAAAAGTCAAATCTTCTTTTGGTGTTTTACTGAAACGAAATTCTATGATCTTCAAAAAAACTGATGTTCTCAAATATTCAAAGACACAGTGAAATATAAAATACATTTTCAACAGGTATCTCATTCAAGTTTATTATTATTGTTATTATTATTTTTTTTACTGTTCCACTTTGAAAATGAAAAAAACTCGATATCTCTGGTTCTGCTGCATCAATTTTGATATTTTTTCTAAACTGTCCATTGTGAGTCTGATATTGTTATAGAAATGCAATGCTAAATCGGTGAAGTACTTTTCTAGGCTTGTGTCTGTGTATCGTAGCCTGGCTTGGGTTTGCTGGTTGTAAGTCAAATATGTTATAACTGTAGCCAGTGGACATTTCCTGCATGGGTTCCAGTATCAATCAGGGATCAGTTTCAGTCATTTCAATCAGTCATTTTCACCATGTGGTAAGTCAATAGGCAGATTTGACTATTACTAGTACTTTATGGAAATATTGCTTTGATCAGCTGTAGCTTGTTGTCTAAAACCGATTTCCTTCCACCTCTGGAGTTGTTATTTAACAGCTCTCTATACAAAAAGGGGTGCAGTCTTCAAATCTTCTGTCTGGGTAACGAGATGGATGGCACAGTGGTAAACCATAATAGGCTTATTGAGGTTTACTGTTAAGGATGACTCATCATTTGTGCTAGCCTTCGCTTACAATGATAAAATGGCTTCCTGTATGCTCTTCCATGTAGAGAAATCTATTTATGAAATCTGACATTCTATTAGTTGCCATCTTCAAACTCTGACCGTAACATATTGTCTGAATGCACTCCTGTAGTGACAGTCACAGGAAACATCAACAGCAATACGAGCAGAAAGACAGAACATATCATCATGAATAATACAAATGAACAGGAAACTCTTTTGTCTCTGCTGTAAAGACACCATTTCAAAGGATATGAATGTATCAAAATTTTAATAGCTATTCGCCTAACCAGATTAAAAGGACTTATGAAGTACAAGGCAGGTGTGGCACTAAAACGGAAGATTGTCTTCCCTTTATTTAGCACTATAAATGTCTGTGGAGAGAAGAAAAACAGAGAGAAAGAGAGCATTAATCAATTAGCAATTAGATAAAAATACACATATTATTTCAGCAAATGCACAATAGTATAGATCATTAGAAACATTTACTGAAAGCAACTGAATTTGATACAAAAACTAATGTGTCATCGTTTTTCACGTAATGCATAAATATCTCAGTATACATAAATCATATATATATGTAGATAAAAGATAATATGTGCACTTGCTCATAAAGTGGTATGCTTTGCATATAAAATGAACTGAAACACATGTGAAGTAAGCAAAAATGGCTGCCTGGATGTTTATAATGTCAGTATGTTGTCCCAGTCACTCTGTGGCGTCCTGCACATCATGGCTTTGGTGGTTTCAAAAGAAGGAAACGAGCAGAGCCGAGAGCGGCAGCCAAGCCTCTTTCTGTGGATAACCGTGTAATTGTTTAAATAAAATATGGCGATTTGCATGAAACTTTAATGAGACTCTGTGCATTTGCACAAGTGTTATGAGCCCTTGTGCTTTTAACAAGGCATCCCTCACTACATTAAGCCCTGCAGAGCCACGGGATCAGTGCTGAAGGCTGGAGACAGTGGAGTCAGAAGGGAGGGAGAGGAGGAGGGGGGGAAGGAAGGAGGAAAGGGAGGGGAGACTTACAGTAAGGGATCTTATGGTTGTCACATGAATACATGTGATCTGGCCACCTTCCACAGAAATGCGGTGCATATGTAAAATATTGTTGACAAGAAACAAACATCTCAGGGAGGAACATGGAACCAAAACGAAGAGCCTTTCTGCCTGGAGGACGAGACACAGTTCTGTCACACGAGCCTCCTGATATTAATTTGATCTACAGACAATTCAGAACAAGCCAGTGCAGTTCAACATGGTTAGATAATCTTACTCTCTCTAGTTACTATTATAGGTCAGAACAGCAGCCTCTCCCCTGAGTGTTATTACTCTCATATATACTGCAAACATTCCCAGTCAGCACTATGATCAGCCATAATGACACACATGGAAATGTCCCAGTTGCCTGTAGCGTGACATTTCTATTAAATACAACCGTCACACACATATGTTGTGTGCATATGCATGACCGGTACACACAAAGCGTAAAAATGACCAACCAAAGTCGTCATCCACACACACACATGCACGTTGCTGCCATGTACTCTATGTAGGGAGCCTTTTTTTTGTAATTCATGACTAAACTGCTGCAAAGCTACTGAAAATTTCATAATCCAGAGCGGAGCAAAGAGGAAAGCAGAGGAGAGGAAAGGCAGAAAACGAGGGAGATGGAGAGCGGGTGAAGAAGGCAGGCAGGCAGGCAGCAACTGTAGCAGCAGCAGGCTGAGGAGAAGCAGGGCGGAGGGAGCCAGAGCGAGGGAGCTGGGAAGAAGACAGTGAAGAGGAGGGGAGGGGGGATGGGCGGGAGACGGAGAGAGAGCGCGGCTTGAACACAGACGCTCGAGCCATCAGGCAGGGCTGCAGCATCTGCATCCATGGGGGCCGCAGCAGCCAGTCAAAGAGCCCCCTTCTTTCAACCCTTGTGAAAAATGGTAAATGGACTGCGATTTAGGTGTCCTCTAGCCTGAGAGCCTCACATTCACGCAAACATACACATTAATACAACAATGGCGTTGGGCTCAGCTGCCATGCTAGGTGCTAACCTGCTCACGTTTTCCTTGCGATGCCTTTTCCCTGTTACTGCCAGTTTACATCCTAAAAAAATATGTTTGCGTTCTTAAAGGAAAACCTGCTTTCTTTGTGGGACCAAATACGATTTACTATGAATGTGCAAACGATCTGGAGACATGCTGACATGTTCCTTACACTGTGATCTAAATATCATGTTCTTTAAGATTTAATGTACCTCACATCGTGGTCCATCACACGCCCCTGACTTTTGAGATAATATCACTTTAAATATTAATCTTTAATCCATATAAAAAAGGACATATAGCAGATGTTGCCTTTCCTGTGATACACATACAAAGCATTTATTTCCCTGATAGGGCTGATCTTACGTTAAATAAAGTATATTAGAACATTTCAAGCTCTGTTTCTCATTTTTTGCAGCTTCCCGCAGCAAAACACATTTCAGTGAGCCTGGCTGCAGCAAGAAGGAGAGCAAGTGTGCTCATGCATCCTTGCACATGTCGTCCATTTCATCCATGTCCTCACTTCATCTCTTCCTTCCTCCCTCTCTCTATCTCTCTTTCCCCTCTCCTTGAAAATGATCTGTTTCACCAGCCTTCCACATCTCCCCCGGTGAGGAATGTATCCAGAACTGGCCATGCTGCCTCTTAATGACAAAGACATACAGACCAACGTTCTTCCATCAAGGTCACCACCTGATCTGACGTCACGGCTGCTCAAGCTGCCAGAACCAAAGCAGCATCGGCTCCCTTTGGCATTAGAACAAGACTAGATCGAGGGCCATAATTAGATTTGCCTAATGCTGAGAGCTGACAGGACTGCCGGTAGAGGCAGGCGCAGAGACAAGAAACGAAACACAAGAAGCACAAAAAAGCTCGTACAACTTGCATGGACGTGTGTGGAAAAAAAGACAAGTGAGCTGTGAGTTAGTGAGTGAATTTATCAACAGTCCCACGTATCGCTGGACATGTTTGCCACGTGTCATCTGAATCGTGTCTCCTCCTTGTGCACTGGACTGGTGCGTTACATAACAGTCAGTGTGCACGGTGTAAAGACAGGGAGACAGAGACAGACGGAGAGAGAGGAACACAGAGACAGACACTGTGCACCTAAATGCACGCACACACACACACACACACACACACACACGCACACACAATATCGAAACAAATCTTTTCAGCTCATGATGATGACTAAACAGATTATTACAAGCTTGTCTTTCTCAGGTAGGACCAGCTTTTAAGGTATACTGTGTGGACGGGCACTGAGTTATACAACACTGTTATCAAAAGTGCAGCAGTATTTAAAAGAATGTGTTTGGAGGAGACCATTTTGAATGAAAATGCCAATTTTGTTACATAATTCTTTGTTAAAAATAGACAACAAACAACGTTACCATGGTAGAAGATATTAGCCTCACTGCTCAGTCCTGTCTATAAACACACAAGCATTAAACTGACCTCAGTACACTTTGCATCTCGTTTAATGCTTAAAATGGACAATTTACCCCCAAATCAAAAATTCGTATTTTCCTCTTGCTTGTAGTGCTATCAATCCAGCTATATTGTTTTGGTGTGAGTTGCAAAGTTTTGGAAATATCGGCCGTAGAGATGTCTGCATTTTTCTAGGAACTATTTTCTTTCTACCGATAGTTCCTATGTGAAACAGTCCCTTTAAGTAAAGACGGCCATTTTATGATAAAGTATTCTTGCTTCTTTTTAAAAGTAACAAACAGGTTCACAATGTAAAACACTGTCTCAGAGTACAGGAGCACAACAGTGTATTATAGGTGGCTCAGATTTTCCAAAATGGCTGCAAATTTCAAGGAAGTTTTTGACTGTTCTGAGCCTTAATTTCACCCTCTATCAATATGTGGGAATAATGGATTTTATATCTTTTATAATTTTTATTCAGAGGGTGATTGGTCCAACAAGAGAAAGACACAGTCATCTGAAATAAATACAGTCTCCTTTAACAGTTTTGGTTGACAGGTACACATGATGGAGATGTTCAGAGTCTCTCAAGGTCACCCGGCCTTGAGAGTCAGACATGACAGAAACCCCAGAGAGACACGTGTCTCCTCTAAGACAAGCAGAGCCCTCTCAGCCTTCTGCTGCTGCTGCTTTTTCTCTCCTGCCACAGATTAATTTTTGAACAATTAGGAAAGTCTGTCATGTGGAACAACAGTCTTTCAACAGTTACTGCTTCTGACCTTTTCCCCAAAGCCCTGTGAGCACATCGAAGATACGACAACGGCCAAACTCAACATTTTGAGAGCGCGACTCTTACACGCTCCAAAAGGTCTTCAAGGAGGCAAACATAATTACACTAAGCAACCTAATCATGAAATTAAAATAACTGTAAACACAGCACACCTGGAAGACAACCATCACAAACCACACAACGGCTCTGCTTTGTCTGCGTAAATTCCAGCCATTATGTACGACTCATCTTGACATCATGAGGCTACTCATCGACTGACCATTATGTGAAATATTGATATGTATGTTTGGGCTGAGCGATATACCAGAATGCCTGTCTACCTGCCTAAGCATCAAAAGTGCCGTGTATGCTGATCAATGGGGGGGGGGGGTCACCAGAACTACTTGTTATCACCGTTTCAAAAGCAGCACAAGAAAATGAAATGAAGTAATCCAATAAAATTAAAATATGTTCCTGTTGCGGTCAGATTTAAATCACAATCATCTTGAGCTTGACATTTTCGAAATAAAGTATACGTAACTTTGATTAATGTTACAGAAATATCCAAATATCAAAAACCACACCTCAACTGACTTTGCTATCACAATTAAAGCGTTTCAAACAGGTTACAAAGGCAAAACAGGCCAGGCACAAGAGCTGAATAGTGACATGATGCAATGTAAACATATTCTGACATGCAAATTGCAATATAGAGGCGATTTTAGAGCTGTTTGGTACAGCATAGTGTTGTATTTTGAGATTTTGGATGCCTGAGGGAGAGGGACAACTACCATTCGGGAATATAATGCGCATCTGTTGAAATTTGGTGACACGAGTTTTTGCAGTGAACATAATTAACAAAAGTTCTTTAAAGTTGAATGCGTTCTGTACACAAGGTGCGATACAAGAACTGGTCAAATTTGAATTTAAATCAGGCACTATCTGATCAAGAAATAAGTGAGCAAGACTTTGAATGTGCTCAGATATTTGACGCCATCTTTTGACAATCTTTCGATGCTATGGAACCATTTTGGTTGGTGCCAAAAAGTATTGCGGTTCCTAGTCAGTTTCTGACTAGTCAGCCCTAGTCAGAAACATTCTTTGGTTTAAATGTAAGTTCATAGCATCACTATGCGTGTCTGTGTGTGTGTGTCTCTTTGTAAACTCACTTTCTGAGAATTCAGGTAGTACGGGTCCAGGTCCTCCAGTGGTACCGCCACCATTCCCTTAGGAATGTCCCCGTAGATGTAGGGCAGGCTCTTCCCAGCCTCCAGGTCGCTGTTGGGCCTGGGCTTGTTCTCGTCATCATCGTCACGGTAGCTGCTGTCCTGTTTGGGTGGCTTCCTGTTCTTCTCCTCAGCGATGCGCTGCTCAAGGGTCGCCAAAGATTCCAAAGTAAACTTCTTGAAGCTATCAGGTCCTGGAGGAAGAAGGGGTGCAGCCATGTTTTCATCCTGCAGCTACTTGGTCTTTAGGTTTGTACCATCCACAGTAGCAGCTCTGCAGGAGGTACAGACAGAGAAAAAAGGTCAACCAAACATTCATCTGGCATGTTGAGCAAGTGAACACCATATGTTTTTTAATAAATATATTTTTATCTACAGTATTTTAACTTTTCGGCAATAATCTTAAACACGTTCTTTGATGGATAGGTTTGGAACAAGACACAAAATGCATAAGGGAAGGTCAAAAACATCCAGATGCAAACACACACATACACACACTGTTACAGATGTTGTTATAAAGTCAAGACAGCAGAAAAATGAGTTACAAGTAGAGAAAATGCAATACAACCACGGTAAATGCATAACATTTGATCCCATGAGGCTCCAGAATGGAAAAAATGAATATAGATAACATGAAGAACTACAAAAATGGCTGCCTGAATTTTGCATCCTTGCCACATTACATATTTACAATATTCCCATTTTACGAATGGGAACAGGCGATAATTAACAGCCTCAGAGCAGAAAACTAAAACAAGGAGACATCCTGATTGTAAAGGGTGATTGGATACACCATGATAGTGTTCTCTATAATGTTTGTACATTTGTCAATCCCCATTCAGGGAGAAGATGAGTTCAGATGTTCAACAGCCAATAAGGTGTTTACTTCAAGCAATATTTCAGTTGTCTTTGTCTTCTAATGTTTTGCGCACTCTTTATCAATAACTACAGATATAAAAAGCTACAATTTATGTTAAGCAGCATTTTTATTTCGTGTATACAGCTATAATTTTAAAAAGGTCAAAAAATAAATAAAATAAATGATATCGTTCATGCACTTACAAAGGCAGATGGCTGCCAAAATGCTACAGTAATTATAGTAAAGTGAAACGTCCAAATGATGTTAAGCTCCCTTTGCCTTTATCCTTGAAAAGACAAGATGAACAGAAATGTGTTCATTTAACGTCACCAGAGAAAAACCAAAACAACAATGCAGAAAACAGAAATACGGACACTCTGTGAATCTAACAGGTATCTTAAAACTTGGTCAGTGGCTCAGTGGTTAACATAAATAGACTAGTTATAGTTTTAAGATTATACTGAGGTGATGGCCAGTGGACCCAAAGGCACCAAAGATGAGCAGGTTCTGTATTTCCCCATCAGAAATCTCACCAAATATGATAAATCTAAATGTTTTTGTAACATAACGTTTGATGATTTAAGAATTAAAATATCATTAAAAAAAAGAAATCTGATAATACATTTTCCACGGATCATGATACCAAATATATTTTGTCTGTTTATATGAAAAAACTGCATAGTTGTCATTGTCATTTACATTGGTTGATGATTTATATTTAAAAGCCCCAGATGTAAAGCCCAAACAATAATCTTATCCTGCTATTATTTCTGATAGCTGATTATATAAGGATTTTATAATGTTAACGAAGTATTATGTAGTAATTTCATGTTTCCTGTTGATATATTTTCTTCTTTGTTAGGTATTTTGTGTTTTCATGAATCTCAAGATCAAAAATAAAGCAATTTACATATCTGAGGGACATTTTTTTGCCAGTAATGCTCAGTGTTATGTACCAGCAACAGCAGTAGAAAGGTGTGACTAAGTATGAGCCAGTATTTCCCCCCAATGTTGGAAACAAGTTCTAGGCTCTGCATTTAACCTCTGACAACAAAAACAACAGACCTATTTAGGGATTTTACACCTTTGGATTTTTTTGAATAGCTGTGGAAACGCAAAACAGAAAACCTAGCTCACTTATTGGCTGCATGACTCAGTGGAGCCTTTTTCCAACACACTTAGATGTAACAAGGGTATGATGGTAACATGACAACTGCAGGACATTTCAGGGTCAATACACTAATGTGAGGCAGTGCTGAAGGAAAGAGGAGGGAGCTGAGAGGAGTTCAGTGGAAACACAGCCACACCTGAACTGAGACACTGACCAATAGTTTGAAGGATGATGTATTTTCAACACTATATTACACCCTACAAACCTTTGTTTTTCAGCCAAAGGTGGTGGAGGGAAAGGTGGATGCAGCCTAAATGAGGAGAACACCGCCTCAACCATATCTGATTCCCCAGGCCTGTCGCTTCCCTGCTCCCCTCTTGCATAACACAATCTAATTAAAAACGCTCAACATGTAAAGCTGATATCACAAAGCAAAGACTCCACTCTCTGTCCTGGTATAGGGTGGGGGAGAAAAACACACGAAAACATGCAGCCTGTGTGCCAAGACGTCTGTTTTAAAATGGACCCCGGAACCTCGCAGTCCCTGAGCCTTCTGCTGCTCTGCCGGCGCTGTCCAGCTTCAGCACCACACGAGCGCGCGCGCGCGCACGTGCACACGCGTCTAACATTTGCACGAAAGCATACATTCAGGATTGATGGGGGGGGGGGGGGGAATCCTAACCGGAAAAGGCCG
>CM022479.1:14626816-14916644 GCA_011952105.1 Coreoperca whiteheadi | reverse complement strand
GGGACGATCCTCCACCCCCTTTGGGTGCTCCCCTCCACCCACCTGTCTCTTATACCCAGCTATAGGTGTAAAAGAGACAGAGCATACATTTAAGATTGAGGGGGGGGGGGGGGAATCCTAACCGGAAAAGGCCTGGAAAAAGCGTGGTGCTGTAAAGCAGGCCTCTCTTCTCGATGCATGTAGGCCTGCAGTTCATCCTTCAATTCTCTTTTATTCTTTTCGCGTCTCAGCCTCGCAGGTTGCACATTGCTCACACCCAGGCTTGGCCATGCAATCATTCTCACGGAGATAACAGGTACATTTAGGCACCTTCTCAGTCATGTTCCCGTTTACAGAGACGTGGTAAGAAACGGAGACATGTTTTATGAGCCTATTAATTAAGGAGGGCCCGTAGACGCCAGTGTGTGCGTTTATTCTAATATAATTATGTCATTGAACAGACAAGTCCTGCTCGGCCACAGAGAGGGGCAGGGGGCTATAATGCGCAGAGAAGTGGCCCTCTACAACCAAACTGGCCAGAGCACTCCTGCTGCAGTGGGTGGCTTGTATGTTGAGAATGTCACGCTGTTGTAATCGCAACCGTGGATTTGTCAAAGTCACAAGTGTGATGTCGATGTATCGTTATAAATCCGAGCAACATGAGCCTCTTGTTGTTCAGCAAAAAAAGAAAAAAGAAAAAAAGAAGCCAAATGCGTTTGATCACATTTTTCACGGGATATTCGGTGCGGTTTTTTTTTTTTTGCGTGTTGCCTTGAAGGATCCGCACCACACCCGTGAAGCCACGTCGACTGCCAAATCAATAAGAGCTCTATGTGTGCATAAGACAGACGGCAGCATAAGAAAGAAACACACACACACACACACACACACACACACAGCCTGCAACAGGAGATAAAACATAGCAAATAAGACGATTAGAGAACAGCCATGATGCTGCCACACCAAAAATCACCTGGAGGAATGTAAATGTCTTGGCTGTCGATGATGGACGGAGGATCGGGCTACTCACATAGCATCAGCCCCTTTTTGGAAGCCCTACGGTGTTTCAAGTGCATCATCCTGTAGTCCGGAGGGTATACAAAATCAAAAGTAGTGGCAAAAATCTGAAGAAAATCTTTCGCTTTTTTGCCTTTATTGGACTGGAGCAGTCAGACGGCGCCTATCTGACGCCTAACCTATGAGGCATTTTCTCTCGCAAAGGTCTAGTCAGTGCCTCGGATGTTCGACGAAATAGTAAACATCAATTGATTGATAATTTCTTTCTCTCCCCCCGCCCTCGTGCTCTGGGTCCAACTGAGATGCTCAGAAAAGGCAGACACCCTCTTCCAAATCCGAAAAAAAAAAAAAAAGAGAGAGAGAGAGAGATGCGGGGCAGTGTGCAGCTCTGCGACATTTACGCAAGGATACCGACAGAGAGAAAATCTACCTTCACCTAACAACACATGCACCGTTTTCTCAAACGATGATAAATGAGGGGTACTCACTTTGTACGCGTTACAATGAATCCAGAAAGCCGTTGCAGGACTGCAGATGTGGGAAAGATCTGGGAGAAACTGCGGTTGTCGCCATATTGTTGCCGCTATCTCCCCCCCTCAGCGCGAGCAGTTCGCCTGCATAATTGATGCCTCTCGGCGGAATGTAAGGGAGTGTCTGCGAGCGCCTGCCGTCAAATCGCAAAGGTCATTTCGGCCCGCAGCCTCTGCACCGCAGCGCGTGGTCCACAGCACGCGGCTCCCCGGGCTCAGAGACGAGCCTGGCTCAGATGGGGCACAGGAAAAACGCGCAAGGTTTTTTTCTGTCCAAAGCGCGTCGGCGCGCGGAGGTCTCTCAGTGCACGAATCTACTGGCTGCCAGGCATTCAGTCCTGAAGGCCACTGCGTGTCTGAGATACAGAGAGAGGAAATCATAGTATGTTTCAAAGCATGCAAATATGCCAGATTTAAATCCATAGCTGTCATCACTCCACATAAAATTTAAAAAAAAAAGGTTTGTCACATGCATTTTAGAAACATACCATGCAACGTGGCCTACATGGGGGCTACACACTTTACTCTGGCTATGTAACGCAAATAACGTCGCGCACATATTTCGAAACATCTCTAAGTAACTCTTTTCCATTCCGGGACTTTATCTCAGATCCAATAATATAATTATATGATTATTTGTTTTTGGTTGTTGTTTTTTCTTTTGGGGGGGGGGGGGCAAACAAGCTAAACGTGCATTTGACGTCATTGTTCGCGAAGGCACTGGAAGTTGTTTTTGTTTGCGGTCAAAAACTGTCCTCAAACCAGCGTTAAATGGAGATGAAGGCGCTTGTGCTGTTTGTGACTGCTCTGCGTTTGACTGCACCGACTGCACCACGGGACAGTGAGTACGGCCAGGGCTGGGCAGGAACTAACGTCCCGTGGCTTATCTGTGGTTGGGGTTTTTTTGAGTAAATTGCTCATTCTTTTTTCACTTTTCAATGAAATAGTCCACGACTTTTGAAGGGCAACGACAGCTACAGAGTAACTAGCCAACAGTTGGCTACAGTATGTGCAATACTATGCTGACAGGAGGATATAAGTTAATTATCCGTTTGAAGCTTTCTTCGCTCTGAGGTCGGTTGGTAGGCAATTGGAAACGAGGCTAGCCATGACGTCACCTTGACCTTAAGTAACGTTAATCATATCAGTTTCTAACTTTTAGCCTACTCACAAGCCTTCAGACTATCAATTTTTGATAATTCCTCACTAGAAGTTGAAACGTAACGTTAACGTTACTCTCCCGTCTACCTGAGTAATATTTAAAGTTGGCACTTTGTGTAAAAAAAGGGCAACTTTTGCTTGTATGGGCTGGCTGGCTGAGGCGCGACCAGTAGCTTACGGTAGCTAATGTTAGCAAACTTAGAGTGGGGGAGCCTACATATTGTTATGTAACTGACATTACTGAGTCAGCTTGCTGACCTCACGAGTCTGCTTGTGCTGGTGTTACGCTGCATGTTAGCATGTAACCGATAAACATCTGAACGGCTTTAGCACCAAAGTACAACAAGAAGTAAACACACCGTACAGAAGCGGGAGTCGCGCTCCTCTCCTGTGGCAAAAGGCAATCTGCCATTGAGCATTTCTTTCATCGGCCTCCCTGAAAAAGTCATGAAAAGCATGTTCCTGGGGTTTGCCATAAGTTAAACAACAATTCATTTGTATAATTAAACTGAAAAAAACATATATTTTAGAGCTCCCACGAAAATGTGCAGGTGTGGCAGTGCCCATACTGTACCATCATCGTGACGTCTTATAACAGTTGACGTAGACCAACACTAAAAACCACATTTACAATGACATGAACAGAGAAAATAAGCAAATCATCACATTTAAGAAACTGAAACAGGAGAAGTTTTGGCATTTTTGCTTGATTACAGATTTAAACGATTAATCGGTTATCAAAATAGTTTTCGACTAATTCTACGTTGAATGAATTGATTAATTGACTAATTGTTTCAGAGCTACTGTCATTTAGAGTAATCTTACCTTAATGTCTAACATTGCAGGGTCACACATACTGTGCACACGCCTCAAAACCAGCAGCCTCCAGCAATGTAAATAACAGGATGTCATTTCATAAATTACATGGAAACTTTATTTGATTGTGCTTGTGAGGCTGTGGGCAGCGGCCCCTGGTCAGCCCCCCGGGTGCGTCTCGTGTAGTCGGGGGCCGGGAGGCTCCCGAGGGGGCTTGGCCCTGGCAGGTCAGCATCCAGATCCTGTCTAGACACCACTGCGGCGGGACGATCATCAACCGCCTCTGGGTGCTCACTGCCACACACTGCTTCTACAAATACCTGTGAGTATAACTTCCACACCTCACAGATGGGACCGCATCCAGTCACTTGGTATATAACGCACTCACACAGGCAAAATAATGCAAACACATTATGGAAATCTTGGATTCTGAAGTGAATTAATAACATGACAGCAAATGCTAAACACAGACAAATCTACAAGGAACAATGGTCACAAGTGCATATACGTCACACATACAGTATAAAGGTGCATCTGGATTTACCATCAGGGTGTCCTGGATGCAACCAGAGGTCCAACATGTCTGCGGGCACATCACACGGGCAAAGAGAAAACACAATGAATTTTTACAAAGACCTGTGGAACAGAAGTACAGAAGACCCACATGTGATCGATACGAGCAGGTGTCTAATAGGGTTATTTTACACAGAGTTAAGGTCAGTATTTTGCTCTCTGTATTAGTGTTTTTATAGGTTGTGAAGAGAAATGAAACTCGTGATAAATACAATGATAGATGGGTAGAAGCTGGGCTGCAAAACACACATTACCTGTGACAAACTGTGCAGTTGCAGTTATGGGGCCCTTGGAGATGAAACACCCAGGAGAAATGAGAAAGGCTGCTGTGATTCAGCCTAGTTTGACCCAACGTTGCAGCAGTGGGATTTCCACCTCTGTGGGGATTTCTTTACATTTTCCTTTTCCAGAAGTGTTCATGTTTGACATTTTCTCCTTCGCTCATTGTGTGTGTCATAGAGTGTTTGTACATGTACATTTATGTTCATCAAGATGTTAGCGTTAAACAGAGATTGTCAGATAGCAGTTGTCTCCTCTCACATCAAACAGACAAATACAGTACTTAAACAATATTTACATTACACTGTGCATGTAAAGGATAGCAGTTCACAGGAACTAATGAAACCAGCCTTTGTGTGCTATTTAAGATGGGAAATGGACAGCTGGCTTGGCTTGTAAAGGAAAAGGGGATCGGTGGGTGAGAGTGGACAAGAAACAAAAGCAGTTAGTCCAAGTCATAAACAAACGTATTCTGTTTTCTGTCCAGAAAGATCAGCAGAAGCCATTTCCGTGTGGTGGCAGGACTTCATGTGCTATCCCCTCTAGCAGATAAAGCCCAGATTCGCTCCATCAGGGAAGTCAAAATGCACGAGGACTATGATCGCGTCACAGCTGACAATGATGTGACACTCGTGCTCCTCAGCTCTCCCTTCAACTTCACTGACAATGTCCAACCTCTCTGCACTCCTCATAATGTGACTCATGAGCTCATCCTCAACTTCAGCCACTGTTTCATCACTGGATGGGGGAGCACCTATTACAAAGGTTGGTATAAAAACTCACCGATTCTGCAGCATTGGTATAAAAAGCGTGATGAGGATGTTTCATGTTGAAGTGCACTTGAGCAAGACACTGAATCGCTGCCGGTTTCTCTGACTAACTCACTGGGGAGGGAGAAGGTACCACTTTAAAATAAAGGCACACTAACCTTTACTTAACCAAGAAGTCCTTTGAAATGAAAAATCTCTTTTTAAAAAAAAAGAGATTTAGCAGGGCTCTTTTATAACATGCAATAATAATTTCCAAGACCTGTAACCAGACTTCATCAGTGGAGATCTGCTTTAAGGGCGTAGCTTGATTACAAAGGTTTGAAGGCAACCGTAATTATAAAATACATTTAAGGTAAACAGTCAGTGAGGACAACAGGCATAATTATATTAAAAAGCATCTTGAGAAAAACAGTTACGATCTTCAGTCAGATGCCTTTTATCGCGGCTTTATTAATGGTTAATGAATAGATTATTGATATTTTGCAGAGCAGTACATTTTTATAAAATTAAAATTAAAATGGATTCTTCTTCTTCTGCAGAGCATCTGACCCAAAAATCATTTAATAATACAATTTTAAAGTTGCAGGCTCGACAACTTATTTTAGAATGAAAACCTGTGACTCTTTATTAAGGATTACCAACATTTGCAACTGCAGATTTTCCACTTAATGCAAGTTTGGCAATTACAAACATTTAAAAATGATTTAACGTGTGAAGAGAAACAAGCTCAAAAGTCATGACGACATATGCTGAACTCATCCATATTTTAAAGTGAGCCTATGTAACTTTTGCTGAACAGTGACAACTGAATTTCTCTTTTTTATTTTCTTAATTACTTTGTTTTTTCTCTTTATGTTACTATTTGTATTTTATTTTATTACAATTTAACAGATTTTATTCTCGTCTGCAACACTTCACTTATGCTCCCTATTTCGCCTTTTATAAGCAGAAAACAAACATTTAATGAATAGTTTATAACAGACTATAATGTAGTTGTAAGCAGATATAAGGATGTTTCAAGTGTTTATTAAAGATGGGGTATGCAATTCTAATCTAATTCTAAATCGTTTTTGTCAAATTCAGTGAATATCTCCTCACAGTACGCTAGCTGGTTCAGGGTGTGTGCTGAAAAAAACCTCCAGTGTTTGTACTCAGCCCTGGCAAACAAAGTGGCTCGGACCGGGCCACACAACACTATTCCAGCCATTCTAGCCATGATTTGAGTGTCAGATAACATTAAATGACTTCCCCACAGACAGTAAGCTTACTTTCTAGTTTGCCAAGATATGCTGTAGTTGTGATGTTATCTATAGTAGCAGGAGCGTTGTGAGCTTTGCTGTCGAGCTGGTTTTCTGGCTCTGGGAAACCGCCTCGTCCTCTCTGGCTGTTCGCTTCGCAGCAGCGACTGTAGGGACAGTTCGCTAACCCACAACCTAGCTAACGTTAGCTTCATTACTTGTGTCGTTGTTCCCTCTGTATCATGGTATTTGTCATGGTATTGGATTTCACCTTTAATGTACAGTATTTGTCAACAACTATAACTTATTTTATATTATTACAACAGTGTTTTACTATATTGTCATTCATTGTCTGTTTATACAGCAGCCTCCACTTATGGGTGCCCACAGGAGGCGTTATAACAATTAGTTGTTGACAGATACATTAAATAATCTGCTTATAACTACATCAAAGTGTTCTAAATCATCTATGAAATGTTTATAAACTGCTTATATATGCTAAATATGGAGGGTCGAAGTAAATTGTTACCTTTTTCTCCTGTGTTATTAAATATTGCTTAAATATATAATTGCTTATCACTCTGCAGAATATTACTGCATGCTTATTGACCATTCATAAAGTTATTAATGACAATTTAAAAGTCCATTGTAAGTAAAGTACCTTTTTGGATGATATATGGACTGCAGGCAGGCTGATGAACAGATTGCAGGAAGCTGAGGTGGAGCTCATTGGCAGGAGAACATGTAACCTGATCACATGGTATGATGGCCTCATCACTGAGAACATGATCTGTGCTGGTCTGGCGAGCGGGGCAGCTGATGCCTGTCAGGTGATGATTCTTGGACATTTTTAAAACTCACTACAGACTACAGGTTTCATTTCAGTAATGACATGGCTGCTGTCTGTGCGTGTCTCAGGGTGACAGCGGGGGGGCCCTGCAGTGTTACAGTGAAGACGAGGAGAGGTTTTATGTGGTCGGAGTGACAAGCTTCGGGGACGGGTGTGGACGTCCTTACAGGCCGGGGGTGTACGCCAGAACCAGCAGGTTTGCAGGTTGGCTGAAGACAAGTCAGACAGTCTCAGTGTCTGCTGCACACAGGCTGAACTCAAGAGTCATCTCAGCTCTGCTCAGTGCTGTTGTGATGCTGCTCTGAAACCCCACGACAGTCTGTCAGCAATAAATATCCCTGCTACATACTGCACATCAGACTGTTTAAAGGTTTTTAGCCATCTGGATTAGTGATGAAATATTCCAGTAACTCATCATGAATCTTGTCAAAATCTTTTGTGATTATTTATTTGTTTTAACATCATTATCGATCAGTGCGATTAGCCTGTTAGGTCTACGATAGCTTGTTTAATGGCCTTACAACATGAAAACAGTATTTTCTGCCCAAGTTAGAACAGTCTGTTTTGTCTTTATTCAGCAAGTAAGTGTACAAAGCGCATCAGGTACAGGAGCACATGATACAAGACACAGGAGTGCTGATAACATAGTCAACTATGTTGTATAAAAGTATAGTATAAATGTATTTATACAATATAATATAATAATAGATTAAATAAATGAATGAGATGAAAATATTAAACACAAGTTAAAAAGTTAATAAGTAAATTAGGAAAAACATTGCAGATAATGAGGAAAAAATATAAAAAGGATATTCATATAAAGTTTTAAGCATCTATGGCTTTTGTTATTATTTGCAAGACCGACAGAATTAAGAAGTGAGTTCAACTCAATTAAGAAAACAGGGAAAGAAGGAACAAAACAAACTTGTTTGTGAATGAAGACTTTTGCCAATAAAGTAAGATAATTCAACATTTTCTAGAAATGTATTACTCATGTTGTCATAGTAACAAATGATGTCTTTGAGGCTAAAGTGGTGATTAACATTAGCGGTATTGAGAAGAAGATAATTCAAATCAGACTTAAATTTCGTTTTTATTTCACAGTGAAAATCTCGCTTCTGTGCACCAATCAGAATTCAGCAGTTTAGATTTATTCAGCAGTCTGAATCGGAATGTGATGACAGTTAAGGGATTGCAAAAGCAATAAATCTCTGTGGTAGAATTACAATGTATGGATCTCTAACCTAAAACCTTACAGCTTGGGCAATTTCTGCAGTGTACAGGAAAACAATATGTTCACAGTTAATAGGATGCACTTTCACCAACAACCAAATCAATCAATAATCTATTTTCCACATTCCATTTGACATCAACATTTATCTATGCATAGTGTTATTGGTATCATTTTCTAATACGGCCCCCTTAATAGAGGGTTTGAGGGTTTATAAGTAGGCTTTATCAGTGACCATTGATAAGAATAACTTTTAGGTTGCAAGGTTGTGATAAATCTCTCACTTGCTTTGTCTTTATTAGCAAGCTTTTAATTAATCAGGGAGACCCCTGCAATCGACTGTTAGACCGGTCATCTTCTGGGAAAGGTTTTCAGAGCATCTGGACCAAAATCTATCTATTAAAACAACTTATTAACATTTACAAAGGCAGACTGGATAGTTTATTAGAAAGTGAGAAACCCAGGAGCATTCATTAATGAATAATCAACAGTTATAACTGCTTTATTACCAAATAGAAAGCCTCAATTCTAGCCGAAGGGATTTTTCACAATCTGGCAACTCAAAGCATGTTCTTATTAATAGCATGAAAATCAAAACTCTACCACAGCAAACATTACGTCTGCATACATTTTTGTCAAAGTCACGTGACAGTTGCAGAGTAAAGCAGTGCAGACATTTTAAATCAGTCTGCAACGACACTGCATTACCATGCAACAATAATGTCACTAACTGACACTCAAGCAAGTTTCATGACTCTGCTAACATACTTTCATTTCATAGAGAAATGAATGGAAACCAATGCACGCCTAAAACAAACACATCCAAACATGTAAAACACAGCAGCAATGTTTGGTTGGTTGTGATGTAAAGTGTATGTGATTTGTAGTAAATAGGATAAACAAAACATGCAAAACCACTCATGCTTGGTGAAGAACCTGTCGGCTATTTTCCTAATTTCGTAAAATATGATCTGAGTAGTTCTAGTGAAACTGATGTTTAAGATGTGAATATTTGTAGGAACATCTAAATATCAGGTAGACATGGTCAAAATTGACAGAAACTGGCCTGTGACATCACAGAGGGAGCCAATTTCATTATTTCAGGTGAAGTAGTTAGACTGACACCTGGTGGAAAGGAGATGCTAGTTTCCTTCAGTGCGGCAGCTGATTCCCGAAGCTTCCAGAGAGATGTTTGGAAGGAAAGTAAGAAAAAACACAGCACGTTCTGACAAAGGATATTTTATTTGACATGAAACACATCCAATGACAGTGTGACAGTGTTTTTGTCAAGTAAGACATGTTGTTAGAAGTTATCGCACCATTGACTAGTTCAGAATGTCTTTGCTGCAGCTTGACAAATGCATAGTGAACAGACAGTCCTTGAGGTATACATTGTGGGCCCTTGAGTTTTTTTGTGGGAAAGATCCTAATTTCATTACCTCACATGTACATTTACATTTTGTGCTTAGAATAACTTTAGGAGGTTCGAAATGTACACCATTCCTCAAAACACGACAACTTGAAAACTGAAATACTAAAATGGATATGTGGCGTTGCATTGTCCGTGTTGAGTTGCCCGTTGAGATATTTTTCATCAGCTCTGAGATCTGATGAAAACTGGTGATGACGAACTACTTAAGAACTGAGCAGTGAGGGAAATCATGGACAATGTTGGCATGGAAAAAGAATGACTTATTTTCACACAAAAAGGGCATCCAAGAGGAAACCTTCCGTGTTATGACATTGGAGGACAAAAGTCTGTCTACTTTCCCTTATTGAATAGCACCAATGTCTGTTTGAAAAGGTTTGAAGGCCAACATGAAATTATAAAACTTTTATTAAAACTTGTCAGAGTGAAACAGTAGCAACAAAATAATTAGCACACAGTAGCTCAGAAGTCTTACCTGGTTATTCATGAGGAACTCTAAACTTGCCCCAGATACTGGCTCGCATACATGTCAACGAAAAGTGGTTTATTGTTATATGTGTTGTACTGTGTGTCAAGCTGCTTCTAAATCAAACAAGCGGTTTGCAGAAGTTGTGCAGTTTTAAAGAAAGATTACATCACGAAAATAGCAATAAAACCCCTATGAAATATATTTGATTCAAATTTTAGATGGAAAGAATTAAAATACAGTGGAGGCGACATAAAAAAAAAAAAAAAACAAGAAAGAAAAGTTCAATATTCTGGGATCATTTTCTTACAAAAGACAAACCTTGTTGCACCAGAAAAGCCAAATATCACTGTTAAACTGTACACATACGCACACTCCCTCATGGACACAGACACACACACATGAAATGATATTGAGAAAGTGCACATTGTTCCTGCCAAAGTAATCTGAAACCGTTTTTTCTCTTTTGCAATGTGAAACCATTAAATTAACAATGCAGGAAAATGCTGTCAAGTATGAAAGATCAGTCAAGTTTTTATCGACAAAGTTCATATCCATGTACACATTAACACCAGTAATACAGTATTTGACCTCTAAAATACAGTCTACAGACAACATCCTTACCCTCATTTATTACCTCCATTTTTCTTGCAGGAGGATTCTGCCATGTTTAAATCACAGGTTGCTTACTGATTGTTGTTCATTCTGAATTGTTTCAGTGTTACAGACATTCAGAAATTGATGATGATTTGAGAAATGACTGCGAATGTCTTCCCAAAACAAGATTCCCCCCAACCCCTCAAACAAAAAAAAGTGATAGGAGTAGGTTTTGAGTTATAAACTGGTGTCTGATTCCACATGTGAAAAATGGTGGAATAGTTCTTTAAATGCAGTATTAGTACAGCTTGAAATGAGGAATTAAACATAAAAAGTACTGAAGTTCCACAGGTTTAGTAAGGCAAAATTCTGTCCTCATTCTTGATATCTTATTTTTGAGAAATTCAACAGTCTGTGATCATAAATATCACGATGGTGCAATAAAAAGGCACTGACTTGCCTTCTGATGATTTACGTTTATCTGATCGACTGTGGTGCTGACATTAAATGAAAGATGGTCTTTGCTTTGACATGGGAAACTACACACACACGGAAAGCTAGCAGCTCACTTCAGTTCAAGCCAGGAAACTGGTACATTTTATCTGGTCAAACTTGGCCAGCCCTTGACCAAATAAGTCTAAACTCAAGGTCCACTTACTTGCTTGTTCTGGGCCCTTCAGTTGTATCACACAGTCTTCATCAGAAGACAAGAGTTTGCTCAGTTGCCATGGAACTGTAGATGTTCAAACCTTCCACTATTCAGGGCACTTTGAGAAGTCTGTGACAACTGAGCAAACTCCATCTGCTCATAAAGACTGGTTGATCTGGTCAAAAGCTCTGGACCTTGAGTTGAGATTTTATTTAGTTTGAACTGTTGTTTTCAAAGTCAAGAATGAACTGTCAAGCTGTAATCTGCCAGCTCTGCCTAGCCCCAGTTCGTTCCTTTGCATGCGATTCACAGGGCTAACCATCCAGATTTACGAAAAAATAAATACACGGCAATGTTTGGAAAACCCAGAAGGTCGTTTAACAACTTACCAAACTCCTCAAAGGCTCTAAGCATCTGGATGAAAAAATATATTTCCGCTGAAAATGTAAGCTTTTTAACGTGTTTCTCAGGTTGCGCCTCCTTGTCCAAACAAAAGTGGTAGCCAGAAATGACATGTCCCTGCTCAATTTGTAAAATCTGAACCAAAATGATACATTTTATCATCGTTACATTGGTATATGTTGATTTTCCTTTTCAATATTGTATATATTCATACAATATCCTGCTTGTGTTTTACAAAAGAATCAAGGACAATTTTCATTCACTGGATTAGAAAATACAATCGCAACATGAGAAACAGGCTACATCCAGATGGTTAGGGGAATGTGATGCTAATACATGAGAGGCACAAACTGGGGCTGAGCTCTGCCTAAATATTCTGCATATGCACTGCCGAACCAACCAACCAATCCATCTCTGTGTGACTCCTTGGCTGGTTTTTTTTGTTTTGTTTTTTTTTACATTGATTCTGCTCCAAATGAGCATGCACACCTAAACACCACGTGTAGCTTCAACCCTTCTTCTGAAAATCGGTGCTTTTTAAACAATTTATTAGTATTTCACAATCATAAGAACTATCTAACGGAACCAACTCCTACTCACACCGAAAATGAATCTGTGTTTCTTCCCATCAAAGATCATCTTTAATATCCAGGTTTGTATGTTTATGAAGCGAGTCTTTCTTTTTCCCACACCAACAAATAATTTGAGTAATTTTTTTAGGACATTTTGTAACGTGTGAATGCCGACAGCATGTCTGCTGGCAAATACAGTATGTGATGGGAGATGAAAGCCACGGTGCACCTGATAGGAAGGTATGATGTCAGGACCGCCCCTGTGGGCTGCACTTGCTGGTGGCACTTTTTAATACTGATGTGGATTTGCTCATGTGAAAGCACCAAACATGGGGGGGTTGTCCCCTTGGGGCAGGTGAGACAGGAAGTGGACTCAGAGGTGCGAGGACTTAAAGTGCAAGAGGGGAAAGTTCCAGCTCCTCTCAGCAGTTCCAGTGCGCCATCCTGCCTTAGAGATTTGAGGGGGTTAAAAAAAATAAAATAAAATAAGCACACAAGAATAAATGGTTCAGGATAAAAACCAAAGAATGGAAGGAGGGGAGGCTTTCTTTCTTTGCTAAAAGTATGTAATTAAAAATGTCTTTAAAAACATGAATAGGAGCTATGAGGGAGGAGTGGGATGCACAGAGAGGATGACGATAACATTTCCTCCAGTTGACAGATGAATCGATAATCAAGAAGAGAGAAAACATCCTTCCCCCTCAGTAGAAATGTCAGTGAACCTGGATTGCAGCGATTGAGCAGGTGGAAGCAAAGACAGAACAGTTTCTGAAAGGGATGGGCGTTCTCAATACAGAACTCGTACTGTACGCGCATTCCCACATTGTTTGGTGTTTTGAATGTGCGTCTGAGGTGTAACATTGGGGTTGCTACTGATCGCACCCCAAGTCCTTCTGCCTCGTGTATGTTCTCAGAGCCTGGCTCAGTTTTCTGCATTTTCATCAGTTGGTGAAGGGTGATCACATGTTGTAGGCCACGTAGATGGGGTCCAGTTGGTCTGCCAGGAAGGAGTCTCGCAGGTGCATCCTCTGCTTCTCTCCTCTAGAGTTGATGGGAATCACCCCAGGGTCCACGATGACCACCACCCCGACGATGAGGTGGTGCTCCTCCAGGACCACGTTGGTGACGAGGGGCACCAGGTCCAAGGCCTCCTGCTCCGAGCCGCTCAGTTCCGCCACCACCACCAGCAGGTTGGTCCATGTGAACACAGCACTGAGGAGAAGTCAGTCGCATGTTTTCTGTGTTACTGTGTGAGCTAAATGCTATGGCCTTTCTCAGTGAGTGTGTAAAGAAAAATATGCATCATGAACATGGCCAGTACTAACTGAACCTCACCTTTCCGCAATGCTGCGGTGGGCTCGGGACACCGATGTCTCGATGTCGATGGGGTGATAGCGTAACCCCCTCAACTCCAGCGTTTCATCGAGGGAGCCCACCACAAACAAGGCATCATGACGATCTGTAGCAGCAAAGAACAGTAGTATTTGATTATTTATAATTATGGACTTAACTAAGGTTGGGCAATATGAGAATATATACGGTCAGACAATTTACGCTTGTCGATCTTTAGAGATTTTGCATATTGGTCATGCAGTGGTATCTATCCCTTTAATATCTCTGCCTGCATTTTGCCATTGCGAGTAAAGTTGCAAATCCATGAGGGGAACTGCTTTATACTAATATTCATCAATATGATGATGTACCTTCATTTTTAAGATATTTAATTCACTGGATTAGCCAAAACAATTTCTCAATAGATTTTTAAGCAACTTTACTATATCGTGATATATGTTGATGTCGAAATATAAAATTATACATATCGTGATAATGATATTGCCCACCCCAAGACTCTTGAAAAGAAACAGGCCCAAAACAAATCACTTCTCCGGTCATAATTACAGTGTTATTACAATGTTATGAAACAGAAAGGGCAGAAAGGCACTGCATTAAGGTCAACCCTTTTCAAATGTCCTCTCACCTCCGCTTGCATCCAGTAGCTCAGTCCTCTTGATGAAGCCCAGGTAGCCCGTCCTGGCCCACAGAGTGTGGGGCTCCCCAAAGCTGAGTCTGGTGTTGAAATGATCTGCCTGCAGGCTCTCCTCCCCATAGATGGTGTAGTAGCCACTGGCACTGTGAGGGCTGTTTACCCAGATCTGAACAAAGACATAACAAACAAAAAAAAATGAATGAGTCCTGTAATATTGTTTGCATTTGTGTGACCTCAAAAATCGACGCAAACAAGTGTTTACAGTAAATCCGAGATCAGAAAAGAGTCCTATTAATTGATCAGTGCGCCCCTACTTTTTGTGTCAAATAGCTGTGCTCACTTTGCTCTGTGCAGGTGAAACCACTCAGTGTGTTGCAGAATCATAAGAGGAAAATGAAAAGGTGAAATGTTTAAATATCAGCTTCCCATGATCCTCTCTGCCCACTCACCTCCCCAAGATGTGAATCTCCCAGCGGGCCTCTGGTCTCTGGGTTGACTATGATGACCCTCACTCCTGGTAGGATCTTGGAGGAGAACATAAGAAGAGAGTTTAGCTTTATAGATAATAAAATAACTTCTATTACCTCTCTGGTCTTTCTAGTTAATAATCAATACTTACTGTGCCTGACTCCATGAGTGCAATACTCTGTGGCGCTCCTCGTTCCACCAGTCTCACCCTGAGGGACACGGACAAAGGATCGGCCTGTCAAACATTCTGTCCGATCTGACCGACACACCATTGATTGTTTTCACCTGTCGGATCACGTGACAACGGAAGTTGTCTTTGGCTCTGGTAACAAGAGTTTCCGGTCTTACCTGTCGTGGCGCAGAGACTTCATGTCAACGTAGACGGTGGAGGGGTCTGGTCCAGCAGTGCCCTGACGACACAGAGAGGAAAATAAACACCCTGAAATGTGAGAAATCTAACTGAACCTAAAACCTTTTGGCCCATTTAAACTGTCAATAGGTTATTATCGTTCAATAATACTACTTAAGGTAGACATGGAAAAACATTTCTCTGGAGTAGAATAAAGAAAAAGTGGAAATTAATCATTTTACAAAAATAACTGGTAGGTAAACAGTTAATGACTAAAATTGTTCAAGATTAAACACTCTAGACTAAAAAATGTATACGAAACACAAGAATGAGTTGAATTAGGGAAACGTTTCAGTGCGTGTCCGTATGAAACCAACCTGCAGGCACATGGCCAGGTTGACCCTGGAGCCAAAGGCGGTGCTGACGGCGCGCGGCGACAGGCCGAGATCTTTGAAGAGCTTGGAGAAGGACTGCGTGAGAGCGAGGCGAGGACGCTCCTCTGCGATCACCACACAGCTCCGCACGCACGAGAGATTCAGACCCCGCGCCTGAAGACACGCAGGGCTAAAGGTTATTCACACTTTTAACAGTTACGTGTTGACTGAGCTTGACACAAACATGAACTTCGCATTAGTGGACATTTTTATCCAGAGTGCTTTGAAACAGAACAGAATAAGTAGAGACACTGAGCTACACTGAACCACAAGAACCAGATTTATGACTTAGACAGACTTAAACGTCCACATGCTGCTAACACTTACAGTCAATTTAATAAGTACGCAATTTATCTGTTAGATGACCTTCTTCTGCAGCATGGTATGGTTTGAAGGGTCTCAGTGTTGACAATGTACTGGAGGTTACTTTTTCCCCTATTTTATATCCTTTGATACACAGGTTCATTACATACAGGTGTGCAAAAACATGCTTCTTTCTGTTGAGTAACTACATTTGACACGGACACTTATTGTTTACTTAAAATCTAATTTTGTCGTTCTCATTACACCTTATAAAAAACAATAATTGAGGCGCTCTGGTGGCCTAGCGATCATGGTTAACTTCAACGTGGAATCAGATCCCAGTTTGGGTTCGGGAGGCAGACACCATTTCCACATTTAGGAGTGGGCTAAAGACCTTCCTCTTTGATAAAGCTTGTAGTTAGGGCTGGCTCAGGTGAGTCGTGATCTGTGACTATGGCGACCGGCTGGGGCAGTGCTGCTGCGTCTACGGTGCAGGGGACGAGTGGCTCAGGTCCTGCTTGTGGGCTCCACCTGGAGCTGCTCGGTTGTCTGTCTGGACCCATCATCTTCCCTTATGTTTTACATCCTACACTTTTCATCATAATTGTATGTACTATGATTTTCTGGTATGAATCTATGTTGTACATGCAACATCTATTGCATGTCTGTCCGTCCTGGGAGAGGGATCCCTCCTCCTGAGGTTTCTATCATTTGTTTCCCTGTTAAAAGGGTTTTTTTGGGTAGTTTTTCCTTAGTTGAATCGAGGGTCTAAGGACAGAGGGTGTCATATGTTACAGATTGTAAAGTACTTTGAGGCAAAATTGTGATTTGTGATATTGGGCTATATAATCAAAATGTAATTGAATTGCATTGAACGTCATGGTTCACGTCCGGCTAGGAACCTTTGTTGCAATGCCGTTGCAACATTCCCTGACATCTCTACTAGTTTCCTGGCATCTCATTTCCTGTCAACTCACTGATAGAGGCATAAAGTGCCCAAAAAATTAATTAAAAAAATCATTGTTAAATTAGACAGGTGTTGATTAGTTGCCTTCACAACAGATAACATTCCTGTGCAACCAATTTATAGCTGTTTTTATTATTAGAGTAATGACAGAAATGACAGCGCAGTCATTTCAAAGGGGAATCAGATGTGGCAGATTAGTTTGGGTGTGTATGAGTGTGATTCTGACCTTCAGCATCTCTGTCTGGGTGCCCAGGCCTTTGGTACAGAGCTCCATGACAGAGTAGGAGCAGAAGGTGTCTCTGATCTTGTACTGACTGAGCGTGCTCAGCCATAGAGACAGCGAGCTCTCCAGCTCCAGGGGAGGGATAAGGATGGACTGGTGACCTGAGTAAACACTGGGCCAAAAACACACTTGTTACAGCAACAACGCCACATGCACAGGTACAGCATATTATGTAAAGTATGTTATTCAGTTTGTGTGTGGGTGTGTTACCTGGAGAGGCACCACAGGACGAAGCCCAAGCCACAATATGGGTCCAGGCAGATGGCTATTTGGCGTGAGGAGTAGAGCTCACACTGCAGCTTAATAGAGCGGCACAGAGTACTGACTGCAGCATGGGACATCTGACAAGAAATAGACATAAAGTCTTTAAAAAAAAAAACAGTAAACTGCATGCTTTCATCAAACCTGCAAGCTAAGAGCAAATTCACCAAGTGAATTGTGCTACAAATAATAGACTATTCATGTTCTGTGCCCGGTGCCTGTAACGTGTACAACATCAACTCTCCTACGCCTACATTTTGAATAGCATTAATATTTTTTGCCACCTTCAGTATTGCTCACCACATCTCTGGCTAAACAGATTCAATTCAACAATGTCCATTCGCTTCATAAGGAAGGTTTGTGGCATTGAGTATTTCACTTAAAGAAAAACACGCTTTTAAGACATACAAATACTCTGCTTTGAATTATAATTTGTGTCTGATGTGGTTCCTCGTTAAAAATGTTTAAAATTATTACAGCGATGCCGGTAATGCATTACTTAGTAACGCGTTACTCTAATCCAACCACTTTTTTCAGTAACGAGTAATCTAACGCGTTACTATTTCCAAACCAGTAATCAGATTAAAGTTACTTATCCAAGTCACTGTGCGTTAATATTTTTTTCATTTTCCTTAATAAAAATATATTTTTGCTTTCTTCTTCATCTCGGGGAGTAAAGTCACGTATGCGACCATTCTCGTTTTCAGCATGAGGACAGTTTACGTCACGTGTAATAACACATATCACGCAGCGACACAAACGGAAACAACAATGGAGGGAGGAGAGAGAAGCGCGTTTTCCAGCTGGAAATACAGACACTATTTTGAGTTTGTGTCCGCTGAAGGTGGCAATATTAAGATTCGGTGTGGCGACAAAGTGTTATCTAGCTACAAAAACACTACGTCAAATGTAAAGAAACATTTGGAGTCGCGGCGCTGCGCGGTCAGGCTTACAGAGCGAGTCCCAGCAGGTGGTGCGAAGCGGAGAGCAGAAGGCCCCCCACCAGCCAAACAACAAAGGCTGGACTGCGGTAAAAACAAGTTGGCTATTTATGTTAAGTGAATTCAAGGAAGACTGGCATTTCAAGGAAATAGTTTTTAAGTTCAACTTAAAATGTTCAATTCTTAAATGTTAAAAATGCACTTCCAATAAAGTGAGAGTTGTCAAAACCAGTTGTAATTTTTATGTTGAGGCTTCGGGGGTGTTGTTGGCAGAGGCTGAATGTAACTAATAAAGTAACTTGTAATCTAACTTAGTTACTTTTAAAATCAAGTAATCTGTGAAGTAACTAAATTGCTTTTTAAAGGAGTAATCAGTAATAAGTAATTAGATAGCTTTTTCAAAGTAACTGTGGCAACACTGCTCCTTATTCCTCAAATCCAAATCTATGAATATACAAATGCTTTTTTTGTTTCAAAATCTTAACTGTTGGACTCCTACGTCACTGAATGGGCCATTCTCAGTGTCTGCGCGCTGGCTTCATATTTTCGCATAACCCAAACTAAAATCCTGCTCATACATACACATCTTAAAACTTAAATTTAAGGTGAGCACGGAGAATCGTTTTCCCCATCAACCTAGTGTCAAACTCTGCACATACAGTACATCATTCTGCACTGTTAAAGTCATACATCCAAGTGACGTAACAACAACCAAAACACATTTTTCAGTGGAGGAGGATGTGTTTACTCATGTTATACAGTATATGATATGCATGATTTGTGAGAGTAATTTACCTTCACTCCAGTCAACATGCCTGTGGTGGACACACTGAAGTCCAGGTAGGCCAGCATCTCAGCTGTAGGGGGTTTATAAATGTGCGGAGGCCGCTTTCTGGGGAGATCGTCTGAGAGAAGAGGGCGGTGGACTTTTGTTATTTTCTTACTGGACAAAATATATCACACACTTTCACTGTCTTACTGTGAGCGGTATTGTTTGCTATTGGGAATGAATTGCAACCTGATAGGTGTTCGGTGCTTTTGTGATATGGGAGGATGGTATAATTTCAGATGCAAATGTGCCGTTTCCCTTTATTTTTAACTTATCGCATCATATGCAGTGCTGCCCTGTTCAAGTGCAACTTTGCACTGTTATTTTAAGACATGGTTGTTTGCTGAAAATATTTAGGACTATAGAGAGTAGCTTTTAATCTACATTAAGTTTCCCCAACTTGTTCAAAGATAGGAAAAGAGCATACAGACACCTTGTGGCCAGAAGGGGAACACCTTTTTTAGTCTGAAGTTATTGTGCTAAATCTGTGCGCCTCCAGAGATGTGTCATAAAAGCAGTAAAGTACACAATGCCACGCTTATATAACTGTGGTCAGCTGCTTCATATCATGCATAATGCCTCTAAGCTGTTCTAATTTGAACAGATCTCAACAGTTTCCAGCACCTGTATCGATGATAGTAGGCCATGTCTTGATGTTGACGCTGGCAGCAGCCTCCCTGGACCTGAGGATCCTCATGAGAGGCTGAGTGGTGAGGATGCAGGCTGCTTTGCTCACCTGTAACACCCAGCAAACACATAAAGAAGGTCATTCGACAACAAAACACTTTAACAGTGACCTCTGGTAAGAATCCTCAATTTGAGGTGCATTTAATTATTGTTACACTTTCTTAATCCCCGAGGTAAAATTCAATTTTATTTACTTCTCTCCAGGGAAATCCGTTATAGGGGTCAACAGCAGAACTACTTCACTGAATCTAGGTGGAATTCAGTTACTTGCTTTAGTGCACTTCAATAATTACAATAGATCGCTCAAGTAGTGCATAAAGGGTTACAATTCCTGTTGATGTATTTGACACATATTTGGTGCGTAAGAGTGATCTAATATTGACAAATTAAAGCTTTGTTATAATGTTCAGTAGTGAACTTCTGCTAATAGAATGTTCTACTTTAAAGAGATACCGTATGGTTCGATTAAAACTAAAATATGAAGATGTAATGCAGCAAATCACAAAACATGTTCTACCTGCATGGCTAGGATTACGTGGGTACACATGTTTGCTTTGTGTTTTATGTGTACTCACCCTTTAAAAGAGCTGGGAGATTAAATAAATGCAAAGACAGTCCAAACTACCTGTACTTTACATTAATAACTCTATGTAACATAAGCACCATCATTCAGAAAATCAGTTTTTGGTTTACATGACACAGTCCCAGTGGTGTCCACTCACATCGATGATCATGCGGACAGTGGGGAGAGTAGCAGCCAGGTTCTGTGGGTGGGGCGGCCTCACCGTCACAGGGATGACCCCCGCATAGAGACAGCCATAGAAGGCAGCTATCAGGTCAATACCTGCAGAAATAAGAGACAAACAGGAACACTGTAAACTAAAATGCCATGCAAATTAAACAGCAGTAGTTTTTCATTCTGTATTAAATGGCAAATTAGCAAACACGACCGTCTACAATGACGGGGGGGTGTGTGTGTGTGTATGTACCTGGGGGATAAAGCAGCACCACATTGTCTCCTGTGTTGAGGCCTCCTCTCTCCATTAGGGTAGCTGTGATTTTCTCTGCTCTCTTGTGCAGCTGAGCACAAGTGGCTGTGCACACTGCCACCCCCTACAGCAAAGAGAGAGGAAATACAGCTGTCACACCCAACAAAATGGATCACCATTAGTACTATTACCAAAGGTAAAGGAATTAGGCATTATTTGTGCCAGTATATTTCTCGGATACATTGATTCTTACTATTAACTGATTTCTCAGATTTAATGGATGTGTGTGGGATTGTTTTTCTATATTCGTGGGGTCCAAAAACCAGCAGCCCACTATACTTGTGGAGTACCGACTGGACCCCACAAGTTTAAAGGGCTGTTTGAGGGTTAAGACTTGGTTTTAGGGTTAGGGTTAGAATTAGATTAAGATTAGGGCTAGGTTTAGGCATTTAGTTGGGATTGTTAGGTTTAGCGTAAGGGGCTAGGGAAAGCATTATGTCAATGACGGGTCCCCACGAAGATAGTACCACAAACCTGTGTGCGTGTGCATGTGTGTGTGTGTGCATGTGTGTGTGTGTGTGTTTGCTCTACCTTAGCATTGAGCAGAACATATAGGACATGGTCTGGGTCGGTTTGAGCTCTCCATTGCAGAGCTTCCGACAAGAACTGGTGCTGGTAAAGAAAGTGTGTCATCACATAAATATTAATGGTGGACTGACTCCATACATGTACTGCACAAATTAATAAATAAATAAATAAATAGACATAGCTGCACCAGTGGCAAATAATAATCCATTTAAAAAGATAGAAAGACATGAAAGCTAGCCTGAAAACAGTCATCATCCAGCCAAAAATAAACGGTCCTCTCAGTGAAAACAGATACATTTGTTCATTTCACACAGACATTGTGTGGAATAGAGAACAGAAACATTTTAAAGAACGTCTAAGATATTCTGTAACGCTTTTGACCTCTCACACAGAGACACACAAGCACACAACGGGAGTCTGGGAGTGTCCAGAGATTTTTTTCCCCCCAAGTGCAGGGTCATGCTGGGACCATCTGCACCTGATAGGAGGCAAAAACTAACAAGCTATGGGCCTTTCAAACAAAGGGTCATGACAATTTTGAAAAGCTATGAAAAAGAAGTTTTCACAACAAATGACTGCCTCAGTGAACTATTTCTAGAGCTATTTTTTTACAATTAAATACATAGGCAATATTAAATGCATTATTAGCCCCTTGATCAGTAGTGTCAATAAAATGAGGAACTGGCCAGTGCGCAGGACTGAAAAGGACAAGACAGGAAAGCAAAGATGTCTTTTAAAGGCAGAAGCCAAGTGAACATTAAGCCAAGTAACGTGACGTTTTGTGGACAGACAAACATAATATTCAGCAGTGTCCCATTGCTGGCCATATTAAAATCACTGGCCGGAGTCATCCTTTGTGCCACTCTCTCTCTCAGTCAGACAACAGGGTCGTGCTCTGCTCAACAATGAATCGGGAGTCACATCATGCAGACCGGCTGCCCTGACCACTCAAGCCATGCTACACGTGGGAGCATCACAGTGAAGACAGCGAGCAGAGGTGCACACGTAAACGTCCATAACTAATACTTTTGTTTTTGGGTTTATTAAGATGTTAGTGTTATGCATCCCAGTATATGATGACATGGTCTTAAATGGTCACATGTGCCAGCAGACAGTTTCTAATCACTTGCTCAGAGTGTGCATTACCTCCTTGAAGCAAGAAAGACAAGAAAGTTTCATTTAGTTAGAGTAGATGAATGTCAATTAATCTATTGCTGAGCTTTTGTTTTGGCAAAGCTAGCAGGCTGCTGGCCGACTCCCATCTTAAAAGGTGATGGCAGAGAGAGTCTGTTACGGGACACTGATAAATGAAGAACAGAACTTAACTTCATTTTTAATGTATTACTCTATTCATTTTAAGTGTGTGGACCCCTGCTGGCCAAGGAGCCAGCCTGGACAGTCATCTCTGTGCGTCGGGCCAAAGCTGTTGCTGGTGGCCGTCGAGCTATCACGGCTGCAAAAAGCACATCTGACTGACAGAAGCAGCAGTAGCAAAGACGGGTGGGGGCCAGACTAGAGCCTTACCATCATGGTGGGCCACATACAGAGCTAAAGCCCAACCCAAGCGAAGTAAAGGCAGAACAACAACAGTTTTAGGATAAGACATCAGCATCCATTTTTCCCCTGAGGGTCATCTTTAAACTTGGTAAGCACATTCAGATCATTTCCAGTTTACACATCAGTTTAATTTGAATAGATTTGTTGTTTTATATACTGTAGGGCTGAAATATGAAACATTAGTTAATTTCTTGATTAACATCACAATTTCCTAGAGCCCGATGTCATCAAATGTCTTGATTTGTTCGACCAACCGTCCAAAACACAAAGATATTCAGATTACAATAATGTTAAGACAACCTTTGAGAAGCTGAAACAATCATATATTTGGCATTTTTGCTTGATAAATCACAAACGATTAATTGATTATCAAAATAGTTCTTGTTTATTAACTAATCATTGCAGCTATAATATACTGAAGTGTGTTATTTCGAGTGACTAAAAGAAGCAACAGTATAAAGTTCATTAGTACACATTTCATCTCTCTGTCCAGGTGTTAATGTTAGAGTCATAGATAAAGTGTAGTTCATGGTCAGTGTGGCAAACGGTACCTTTCGGATCAGATCCTGGTCCTCCACCACACCCAGCTCTCTGCCTGTAGCCTGGGCGATCCGTTTCCCTGCCACCAAGTTACCGACCAGCATAGAAGCAGGACCAACATCCACTAAACAGATGAAAGAAGTCATGATGCCAACAGAACAAACCAAATAATAACACAGAATACTTTTGATGTTTCCTTCTTTGCTGTGATGTTATACAGTAAGCAGCAGCAGATATGGTCTGAGGCGACCTACCTGGCTGTTTCTGGCGTGGCTTGGGCAGGTTGGTAACACACGTGTGCGGGCACAAGAGGATATTACAGGGGTGCAGGTTTCCCTCCAGAAAGTTCTGCTTGGTTTCACAGATGTGGATGCCTCCAAGGGGCGTCTTTGGGAGGGTGTTGGCTGGGACGAGCGCGAGGCAGTACAAGCCGACCTGGTGGATACTGTCGATAGCCTGTGCAGAAAATATGCATCAATTGATTAGTCTAATCAGAATCAGAAATATTTTATTGATCCCCGAGGGGAAACTCTTTGTTACAGCAGCTCACTGTCACGTCAGTGCACACAAGAATAAAAGTACTAAGCAAAAAAATATAATACACTATAATACAGGTCAATGAATGCAAAATTAACAAAATATAGCATTAAATGTCCTTATGAGAAAAGGCTGTTGAGTGTTGTTTCTCTTTGTGTATGTTTTAAGGTTTGAGAACCTCAGTACAAACAAGTCCATCATGATTTTGAAAGGCACATAACCCTTTCAAATAATCAAGCAGAAAGGCAGAAAAGGGAGAATCTGTGACATAACAAGAGCTAGTACACCCAAATCATAACCTGCAGTACTCGACTCATCCACTGGAAGCTGTCCTCCTCACTGGCGTCAGGCCTCTGCTCTGCCACGATCACTATTCTCTCATCATAAAACACTGTCACGGAGAACACAGCGATCCTGCATGAATGACAACAGAAAAATTAGCACTGACACACTCCGGACCAACACACACAGGGAGAGGCTGCAGGTTGTTAAAGCAAATGTTGAGTTTGGGGGGGAAATAATACAGGAGCTAGGTTTCTTTTTTTAACAATACAATATCACAAAATGATCTTTTCTTATATGGGCACATGTATTGCTGAAATGGTCTTCTTTGGTGTAGCCTGTGCATCTATGCAGCCTGTATGGGGTGAAAATTGCGCACACACACACACACACACACACACACACACACACACACACACACACACACACACACACACACACACACACACACACACACACACACACACACACACACACACACACACACACACACACACACACACACACAGAACGTTGAATCAAGCACACTGGCCAACAGGGAGCAGTCAGTGTCTCACCTCCCCCTGTAAACTGTTTTGACAGGCTCCACTGCTAACGCGGTGGCCACCAAGTCGTCGGCGTTGTGGCGGCGCCCGCTCACCATCAGCAGACCCTCAATCTTCCCCACAACAAACACCAGACTGCCCTGTGGAGCAGACAGTTTAACTCAGCAAGGAACACTGAAGTCTCACTGCCCTTATTTGTTCAGCCACATTTCAGAAAGCTAACTCTTCATTTCTGTGTATGTGTGCCTCACCGGTCCTACAAATCCAAGCAGACCAGTCCTACTGAAGAGAATTTCTCCAATGGGTGCTCCAGCTTGGTTGACGGGGATCACCTAGAGATTAGCAGAGAAATCAAACATTGGACTTAAATACATAAAGCACAGTAAATCTAATCCTGGCATTATATTTGAAAGGTATTCCAAAAGAACTGTGATACTGCAGTTGAAATTTCAATTTACGAAAATAGATATCTTGGACAGAAACACACACGGACTTCATATGAAGCCAGTTATCAGCAAATGAGGGAATAAATACAATATAACCGTTTCATGACTGTAGGTCCATCTAGTGATTATTTAAATCTGTGCTTCTTTCCCATCCATCCATTTTCTAAACCAGCTTATCCTATGCAGGGTCAAGGGAGACTGGAGCTGATCCCAGCACACACTCGACAAGAAGCACGAGACACCCTGGACTGGTCGCCAGGAAGTTCATTCTCAGGTGTTAATATGACTTTAAGTAGACTTCTGATTGCACGACGCTGCAAACTACATTTCTTGTCTCATACCAAATATTTATTTAGCAGCAACAGCATGTTACATATTTTTATACTCTAGTGGGTCAAACATGGGTTGTAAACTTTGACAGACCTCAAATGTGTTCTTGGTGACACCAGGCAGGCCGTAGTACATGGTGCCTCCAGCCCGAGAGTTGATCACAATCTCTCCTATTTCATCTGTCTTACACAGCTGAGGAGGCCCGTCTGGTTTCACAATGCACATCAGGGCTAAAACACAGGTCACAGCATTAATATTACATATGTTTAAGTGTCATAAAGAAAAGTTAAAGTAAAGTAAACGTGGCAGCTGCTGCACGTCTGCAGTGCCAATCAAAGCCAACTGCAGTGGCTAACCTCCAGGCATGATGTGGCCCACATCCTGAACAGTGAGCGCGGAGTTCTTGTCCTCTGTGTTGACCCTGATCACGCTGTGGCTCAGCCCGCCCATGGACAGGATGGCCCTGGCTGGAAGTGGAGCTCCTCGTGCTCCGGGCCTGCACAGAAGGCACAGACAGAAGTGAACGGGCCACACAGGAAGACGGCAGAAAGGTAACACATTGTTGAGGGCTGCAGAGGCACAAAACAAGTCTCACTTTCAAAGTGCAGTGATTTCAGTGTTATTATCTTGAACAAGACAGAGGAAAAAAGGAAAAATCACATGGTTTGGTTTTTGAGTTGATTTACTCTTAAAGTACTGAATATATTTAGCCAAGACATCAATTTTAACATGAACTCAGAAAACTATTATGTTAGGAAGAGATGTGAATTTTTAGGTGATTAGTTGTGTAGGTACAAAAGTCATGCCAGTTGGTGTCAAAACCACAAATAGTTTTTTATATATCTTTGTTCCGTCTCCTACATTCTGTCTCCTACAAGTCAGGTAGTCAGTTACATAATGGTTGTTTACAAGTCAATAAAAAAAAAACACATCAAACATAAATCATTTTAAAATGCACTACATTTAAGTAACTTAATGGTGAGTATTATGTGCAAAGTTACTCTTGTGATTTATAGGCAAAAGTGTCTCCGCCCAGAGCATGCGAGGATGCAGATGTGGTACCTGCGTATGGCCACAGTCAGGGCCTCAGGAGAGGTGGCGCATGGACAGATCACCTCAGGCTTCAGACCATGAGACTGAAACACATTCAGGAAGGCATCACACGACGACACAGACCCTGATAACAAACAACGGATACAAATATTAGCAAAACAGGGCAGAAATGGTCAAAATTCACAACCCAACATGTTAAAATGTCTGTACATAGTAGCTCTTTATCACAAAGAGACCATGTTTGTGCAGGAGAAGCGACTCACATGGGTTTGCGCCATCAGCCACAATAAGCATACGTATGGAGGACAGGTTGGTGTCCCTCTGCTCCTTGTGGGCCATCATGGCCCAGTGGAGGTCACGGCACTTCACCAAGGCCACACGTGCTATCAGAGGGTGAGGGGAATACGTTCTATATGGTGCACTTACATATAGTATTTACAGTTTGTTTCATCAATTATGTATACACTTTGTGTTCCGTACACTGTTTCTCCTTGACTTTTGTTGCCAATGTTCTTAAACTTAGTGGTCTTGTAGGTCATCATGTTGACTTTCATCAGTTAAATATCTTTTAATATTTCCCATTTTTTTTGTTTTGTTACTTAATCTGTATTCTACCAATTTAAAGATATAAATAAAAGGAAGAATAAGGAATCAATACAAATATGGATTATAAAAGTAAGATTGGACATTGGCTGAACCTTTGTGAATGTGGACCCTCTGCACCCAGGACATTGGACATGCTTTCATGACAGCATATGGCACTGTGATGGTGTGGATTCTGTTCATGACACTCTGGGAAAAAATACACATATTGTCAATGTCATATTGGGCTACTTACCAAAGTTAAAAAGGTCAGCTAGTCTGGATATACAGTAAAAATTGTTGCATTCAATCTCACCGTTAAGACGCCGTGCCACAAGCCCATATCCTTCTTGCAGTCCAAAACATTGACCAGTGTCTCCCCTTAGACATAAAACACAACAACACGTAAGCGAAGATGTGTGCAATAACCAGCCGGGTAAGAGATGCATAATTTGTGTACCACTAAAAATTTTATTTTGTGGTCCATTAGAGTGTATATTCCCTCTAATCTCAGCTAATCTTCTCTGAGGTGTCTCTCTTTGAGCAGGAGAGAATGAAAATAAATGATGGGGCAGGCTGCCAATGAAACGTGCTGCCGAAGAGCTCAAGAACTGAGCACTGTCGAACTTTTAATGCTTAGTTTATAATGGTAAAATATCTCACCCTTACACACACAAAAGAGTTAGCGGAAGAGGTATAAGTTACATAAGACTCTGAGCTCTGACCTTCACAGTAGTTACAGGCTTGCGTCAGGGCTTGACAGTGGGTCAGCATGGAGATCTTAGACACAGCAACTCCCATCACTGTCCCCTCCTTACTTGCTTTGTACTTTGGTGGAAGAGACAGAAACACAGACACACACACAAACATCAAAAAAGTTAAATGAGAGCAGAAGATACCTGGAAACCAATCATAAAGACATTTCATAAAGTACATGTAAATCACTTCTCTAAGAGTCTAATTTAAAAAGCACTTTCTTTACAAGGCATAAATACAAGAAATCAAACTATGGAGATTCAAAAAAGTTTGCGTAAACAAAAAATAATGAGAAAATGGAGGAAAAGAGCACAATAAAACACATAGGATAACATTAAATTATGAAGTTATTGTATGTTTTCCAAAGTTGTTTGGAAAATAACATTAAATTTGCTTTCCCTAGTTTCACATGGAGGCTGTTTCACAGTTTTGGGGCAGTAATGGCAAAGGCTCAGCAACGCTGCGACTCAAGAATTTGGGAAAGTCAGATGAACACTACCTGTGGATTTCATAGGATTAAGAAATACAAGCTACATCGCTCGATGATGTATTCATGACCGGTAAAATCAATTAAAATTTTTATGACAACCAAGGTAGAAATCCTAAACATTTGAATTTATGTACCTCTATGTAGGCGGTGTCTGTGTTGGCAGTTGGGATGTGAGGCTGCCAGTCTTTGGAGGGTTTGGTCAGGTACTTGGTGTCTGTCACTACCCATTTCATCCTTGGCCATCCTGGTAAACATAATCACCACGTCACAGAGAAACACAGAGAAATGTTTAAGCTGACAGAAAGCAAAAAGAAAGTGTGTTTAGGTACATTAATTTGGAGCTGTACTAAATTGACAGTGTTCATCTAGCAACGTCCTGGTTTCAAGGCCAAAGGCAAGCAGCCATTACTTTACAAGCAGAGAGACCAGGGAGCCACCCACTCACACACAGAGGCCCTAAATTGGCCAGTGAACATCACACTGTATGTTCCCTTTAACGAGTCTATCTAATGGCTCCCAAAGAGACTGGGACAGAGATGACTGCCTTGGTCTGACTGACCTTTGAACTGGATGATCTCTCCGCTTGGTGTCTTGGGCAGCCCTTTGAGACACACCTCACTGGTGAGCGCCAGGCTAACACCACAGCTGCCCAACAGGAAGCCAATCTGCTGGCTGCCTGCATCCTATGTAGAGAGACATGGGTCAAGAGACCTATGACACACAAGGAGACGCCAGTATACAAAACTATGACAATTAAAAACCACACATTACACTTCAGCTCTCAATATGCTGGTCATATAATAAATCCGTATTTCATATACAACCATATGAGCAATAAGGCATTATATATACCACATACACAGTGATTAAAAGCATACATTATTAATACTAATAAATACAATCATTTACAATTGACCTAGTCCATTTATTAAGTGGCACAAAATTCAAGATAACTAGAACTGATATTTTCATAAAAATGTGGCGAGTGACACTATGTGCTTTTGACAAATTCCAGGTATACATTTCGGACCCGGCTGATCTATTAAGTATTTGCTTCCATCATTCTCAATCGTGGCACAGTCTTTTATTTGATCTGATTTTGTATTTCTCAGTGATCACCACCGAGGAATTCACTTGACAACAGCGACATTGTTACCTGTCGTGACAGTGGTACCTCAATGGACACAGGGATGACCTCAGCTAACAGGCAGCCATAGAAAGCCACCCAGAACATGCCAGGGTCACTGTTTGGGTACACCAGTGCCACCTATGAAACAGAAAAACTTATTTTCCTTGTCATGTTCCTTTATACTTTACATACTAATAATGTCTGGCGAATGACAGACTCCTACCCGATCTCCAGGTTGTAGGACAGGTTCTGTCTTGGTGCCCAGTTTATTTAGCAGTGTATAGGCCAGTTTCAGACTGCGACTCCATAGTTTGCCTGTGGAGAAAAGAAATGATAGGATGATTTTAAAATGTCCTGTTTGTTGTTTATTTACCATGTATTAATGTTGTATAACTGATCCAGCATAGTACCTCCACAACCTACTGTAGCTCCACACTAGAGGACATGTACTGTAGGTCAAGCCAACAAATATTTATTCACTTGAACCAGCTCATACGCAAGAGATATATCTAACATTTACATTGGGTGAACACAATAAAATGAACATAAACTGAGAAGTTGAACATAAACCTTTGCTGTTTACTGTCAACATTAACATTTCTAGGAGTTGAGGTGTTGCTCACCATATGTGAGTGTGTAGAGGGGTTTGCCAGTGATATCCAGAGCAGTGAGGGCAGGGCTCTTGGCCTGGGTGGCCCCCCAGCGAGCCAGGGCAGCCTGCAGGGCAGGGGGCCAGTTACTGACCACTCCGAGGGGCTCCCCCTTCACCGGGATGATTTGACGTCCCTCTGGCTTCGGAGTGTTGGGGTCCGGCTGGGGCACTGGACAACAACAGAGGTAAAGATGGGAGGGGAGGAGGTAGATTATATGGGGCAACACAACTGATGTGTCACAAAAATGATCGTAGTTTCCGACAGAAGTGAGTGACCAAAGAAACACTAAGTGCGGTTGTCATCAGCCATTCAACTGCCGAGACGATTCCCATGCTACTTTCATTCCTGATCAGTGTGCTTTAGTTTAAAATAATAGTTCTGGGTAAACTAGCTCTGGCTAGTACAAAATGGTAGATTAAATTCATTTTGGCTTTTTCTTCTGTTTAGCTTCCATTAATTATACATAAATAGTATTTCCCAGTTATGTCAGCTATGTCAAAAGCTGTATAAGTGATCCAAAAAATGTAACATTACAATGTCAATGTCAGCAACCCATCCAACAAATTGTGAGATATTGTTTAACAGTCTATGTGGGATTATGAACTCCATGCATGCTAAATGTGCTCATGTGAATAAGTGAGGGCTTATACCTGATGATTGAGTTAAACTTTTCCTTATTTTTTCTAACAAAAAGAAAAACAGAACATGAATGCACATGCACACTACGTGTCTCACCTTCTACAATTTCCTCAGAGTCATCAACGAAGAATTCGCTGAGCGGTGGTCTCTTGGGCCGTTTGAGGGTGTTTAACAGCTGCTGGATCTTAGTGGACACCCTGCTGTTGACAGGCACGCCTGGACAAACACCAAGAACATCCACCGTCACAAACATATGCAAACAAACCAAAACAACACGCGCGCACACCCACACATGCATTTCTATTCTAACACAGTTCTCTACTTTATCACACACACTCTCACACAGGCAAAACCCTACGCACTAGCACACAGTCAGAACCAGAGTCAGCAGCAGGAAGGATTCAAAAGGGAAAACTGCAGTTGAGGAGACACAGATTGGACGATCTTTAAGAAACCAAATAAAGGACATTCTCTACGGCTAAGCATATGACACAAGACAGACATAAAGACAGAGAGACGGACACTAGTTTGGAAAGCAAGCTGATTTGGGCCTCTTCAGCATCCCTCCCCTTCCCCAGTTTCGATTCATATTACCTTTTCTTTTTCCTTTTTTAAATGAAAGGCAAGACAGGGACGGGATTAATGGACCCAAAAGAAAGAACAAAAAATATCTGTCGTTAGCAGCATTCACCACACAGTGAAATGAGGATGTTTTGAAGTTGAAGATGATTCTGGATGAACGTGGGCAGATTGTTTATTGATGTGAGCGCACTCCAATCAGCTTTGTCACTGCTGACGGTTATTGCAAGACAGAAAACGTCACTCAAATGCCATGATCAGAACATGCAAATGGTTTAACCTCCCAATCTGAAGTGGAAGACTGACAACCAGATGACAGTAACCAAGTTTCAGGAATAGAAAATTACTGGGATTTTTCTCCCCACATTAGCAGAAATATACACCCTGATATATACATTTAGAAACATCTTGGCTTTTGTGAGTGTACCGTCAGCGGTATCCAGCATGCTGGAGCGGCTCTGTCCACGGCTCATGCCCCTGACCGCCGGAGGCAGATCCACCCTGGACCCTCTCTCCTGGGGAGTGGAGGATGTCACATCTGGAGGGACACTGTTTTCTGGAGTAGAAGAGAAAGGGAGCATCATAATTGAGAGCAACAGCCAACCATCACCGTTATGTATCCTTTAATATTGGAGGTATCTATAGGTGAAGTTTACCTATGCGTGTGTGGGCCAGTACGTCGGCCAACAAGGAAGCAGCAGGTTGGGGCTGGGGCTGCGGCTGGCTCTTGGGCTCTCCATGGGAGAGGGTGGAGGAAGCAGACGAGGACGTGGAGGAGCTTTGGACCGAACGGTTGATCCAGTAGTCAGGGCTCTGCAGGCTCTGGGCTAGCACTGCACTGAAAGCTGCCTTTCTGCGCAGTGAGCCCTCATCCTCTGATGCAGAAGATGTGTCTGATGGAAAGAGAAATCTTGACTGACATCTAGATGTTTTTTACACTATTTAGCCCAAAAGGACACATTTATAATTTTGCTAGCTTTCCTTAAAAGGGGCATCAAAAAGTAGAATCAGCTACAGCAGCACCCCTACAGTTGGCAGGGACACAGTATCTTGCTTCAGAGACACTTGTATTGAGTCATGTGGACACTTAATTGTACAGAGAGACTGAAGGTTTCTGATTGAAAAGCAGGTCCCATAATCATTACACTGACCAGCTAGCTACCCACTGGTACCCCTTTTCCACCGAGGCGGAGCTGGTGCTAGTTCGGAGCCAGAGCCAAGTTCCTAATCGGTTCTTTCTGTTTCCACAGCCGAAGCACCAGCTCGGAGCCAGGAAAAGTGGTTCTTAACTAGCACCAACTCGTTGCTGGGCTAGAAGTAAGCACTGCTTACTGCGGCGGCTGGGGGCGGGGTTACCATGACCGACAAGACGAACTGTTTTCACTTCTGCTTCTTACACCAACGCTTAATACATTTTATTTAACGGCAATGTGATCGTTTATCAGCAGAGTTGATGCTAGGAGGGTAGCAACACGCTGAGGCTAAAGTTGACATGTTATTGTTAAAAATAAATGTTATGTACGTTCCGTTACTCTCGCTCGTAATCTCCGTCTGTACAAACTATGGCGAACATAAATAGCAACGCAACGTCCGCGATTGTTGTCGGTGTTTGTGTTCGGCGCTGCCGTGCTAGCGTTACCGGGAAAGATGTGACGTATACGGTCACGTGAGACCTGGCTCTGTGCTGTGGAAACACAAACGGGTTCTTAGAAGGCTCGTCATTTGAACCAACTCCGAACTGGCTCTAGCACTGGCTCTGAACCAGCACCTAGTTCATTTTGGTGGAAAAGGGGTATTAGTGGAAGAAATCAAGTTTACCTGGAGGTGTGCAGGTATCTATGGGAGACTGGACAAAGGCTGAGCGTCTCTTGGTTGGCATGGGCAGTGCCATCTTTTCTTCTTTGTGTTTGGCCAGTGCTGCCTGCACAGCCTCTGTGTGGATGTCTACATAAACGGACAGAATAAACAGAGTGAGACAAAACAAGCGAGTTAGACAGAAAGAGAAAAACGGTTTGTTAAAGTGTGCGTTTTTTTAATGTATGCTGTGTACCTGATCTGTAGCGATCGTCCCTGGTCCCTCCACTGCGGTGCGTGCGGGGGTGTCTGGAGGCTGATGATGTGGAGGGACCTGGGGCCTCAGGGCTCGGGCTGGGTTCGGCACTGTGGCCTGGGGAAAGCTGTACATCCGGCAGAGACAGATCCACATCTACAGAAGAGAAGCAGGTATGTGCAAAGTCAATATAAACACATGTAGGGCAACATTACAAAACAACAAACAAACATGAGTTTTGGACGGTTGCACACTTTTGCTTTACATAATACCATTACAGCTACATGTAGGCATAAATATTATATGATTCTCCGAGAAGCTCTCTAAATTTAGCCTCACTCCAAAGTGTTTGAGCATGAAGTCAAATAAGGACAAGTACTTGATTGATGCAACTTATACTGTTAACGCAGTACATGAAACTGGGCTAGATTCAAGCAAATATATTTTTAGACATTATGTCTCAGAGGGCCTGGGCAACAGAGCGCCTGTGGATATGATGGTTCAGAGGAATGAGGAGGCCCGAGGGGACGGGTGCAGGAGCAGGAGGTGACCTTTGGAGCTTCAAAGTTTCTCAATACCTCCTTATACATCCAGGGCAAGCTGCCCATAACACGACAGAAAGCAGAGCCCACTAACAACAATGGGAATTGTATTCAAGTATGGAATTGATCCATGTGAGATTTAGATTGTTGCAGTCGTTTTCAATTCCCTGTGCTCCAGCCAAAACAGGCCAAGGTTTTTTAAATTAACTTCCACTGACACATCAAGAAGGATTTTTACATGCCAATGCGAATGGTTCACTTTTTCCTGAGGAAACACCACACCCTCATGCTAGTCAGGTGACGGAGAAAAACTGAAGAGATCTGCTTACCAACGAGGACAGAGGTGACTGGCTCATAGCAGTAGAGTGAAACTCTGGTACTTCCCTACTTTTGACTGCTTGTAAACCGACACTGGTTTAAGCAAACTGCGTTCACAGGTACACAATCAAACAGCATGAACTCTGACGCACACAGTGGTATTGTTATTCTGGGAATTTGCTACAGTGGTGCAGTTATTAGAGAAGTTGTTAGATGTTACTGTGTTTGGTTATCATATGTCAGTTCCCATTTTGGCCACTAGAGTGCCACAGAAAGCCAGAAATTCTCTTGGACAACTTGGACAAAGAGAATTACAGTCACACTGGACATTCAGTGAACTAACTTTTTTTTGTTTTTAAATCAAACTGAGAACTCATATAGTTGTTTTTTCTATTTAATTCTCTGTACAGATGGGGAAGAACTATCAGCTGAGATGCAACTTCCAGCATACTGAAGACGTGACCTGATGAGTTCTTCTGATGAAATTACTTTAAGTTTCCACATTAACAACAATGCTGACAGATGAAGTCGAAATTACGCAACAAAGAGAGAAGCAGGGCTTAGAAGTGAAATGAGAAAAAACAAAGAGCAGAAGCAGAGCTGGTCTTACTTGGCAAATGGGAAATGTAGGAGGCCAGCAGCTTGGCTTTCTTCTTCTCAAAGCCCTTCTGCGTGATGTCACCTAGGAGAGAGGACAGTGACACCACACCGTTATGTTAGTCATACTTACCACACAAACACACACATAAACCAGAAGAAGTACACACAACACTGCTCTGACACACACACACACACACACACACACACAGACAAACACACAGCCTCTACTTTAGCTAATACATTTGCAGGGGTTAAGTCATAATAATAATCCTCTTTAAACCAAATCTACTGAACTCCACATGTTGACAGCTCAGTCCATTTACAGCTAGGCAAGGGGATAACGCCATTGTTTGGCCTTACGTTAGCCCCGGTGAACAAACATGATGAGTGCAAAAAAACCTCCTCTGGGCTATGAAACCCAAATATGATTACGGCAACTAGCAGATAACAGTGCCAGGCAGAGAACAATGGCAAAACTAAAGGCTATCTGGAACAGCTGGGACAGTGAGCAGTGCAAAAAGGAAGCCATGTGAGCCACTTTCACATGGGACTCAAGGATTTATCCCCCCCCTCCCCTTTTCCCACTGTACACCCAGGCCCACCCCTTCCCTTCCTCATTCGGCCTTGGACTGGCAGGACTCCCACCGCTACCAGAGTTTGTTAGAGTGCAACAAAGGCAAGACAAAGTCCACTTAACTGGGACCCCAAAACATACGGTCTGCTTGTGCAGCAAACACGCATGCAAGACACCCCCTAATACCCTATCCAGTTAACAGACATTCATACACACTTTCCTTGTAAACCCAGTTCCACTACTGCAAACTCTCTCCTTCTCTGTTATTCCTCTTCCTCTGTGTCCAGTGATAACGCCGTATTCTATGTCAAGTGCAATGTGCCAAAGGACTGCTTGGTGTCAATCCCGACACCTCCTCCACACTCTAACCGGTCACAAAAAGTCATGTACTAAGATGAGGAGAAAAGGAGAAAACCATAGATAATTCGGAGGAACGGGTTTTGGTTTTGGGGGTGGGGGGGGTGGGGGTGGGGATTGAGAGTCATGGTGAGAGTCACGGGCAGGAGCAAGAGGCAACAACAGCCCGGTGTGTGTACGAAACAACAATGGAAAGAAAACGAGGAGAAAGAGGGGAGGGTGGTGGGCTGGATATGCCGGCACTGGGTGCGGAGTCCCATGTGTGACTCAGATTCTGTGTGTGTTGTTGTCTTAAAAGCTTTCTCACACTCTGGTCACTATCTGCTGGTGTGTGGAGTTTGCCTGGAAAAACAACAGAATCAGAAAAGGAAGTCCCCCTTAGGACTGAGTATGTAGATTGCTAGCATGGGTTGAATTTGACTTTTTTTTCTGATCCTTCCCATGCAGAAAACTCTTGTGGTTTCACAACACTGTGAAATCATGAGAAACAGTGGAAGAGGAGCAGAGGGAGTGAGTGCACAACATTTGCAGGAAGAAAACCAGCAAAACAAAGTCAGAGACAGTTTTAGAGAGAGGGAGTGTGTGATTGAGCGCGGAGTGCTTTGTCATTCTCTGCGTAAAGAAGCTCAAATGGGGTGGCCAGCATTCAGCTCTGACTTCACGCCTGGGTACACACACTGGCTTGAAATTTACTTGGGGCGAAAAACACAGCAGCAAATGCGCGTTATGCTCTCTTTTTCTTTGTTTCTCCTTCTCTTACGCATGCTACAGGCTTGCTTATGTAGAGGACAAAACTTACAGACCGACATGCAAGCACAGCAATTAGCAGCAGATTGATTGTAGTGGACTGGAGCGTCATTGTTGTTGGAGACAGTGTTCTGTCAAGCCTAGTGCTGGTGCCCGAGTGGTGCCCGGAGGGAGGAAGGGAGGGATGGAAAGATGGAGGGAGGGCGGTCATTAACACAGACAGATGAGAGTCTGTATTGGTGTGGGGGTATAACAACAGGCATGGACTGGCACAGCCACACTGGCTCTGTGGCTGGCGGTGGGCAGAGACACTGAGGGCTCTGGGTTGAGTGAGTGACTGTGACAGCTGCTTCAAAACAGAGGAAAAGCTGTATGTTCTGAGAGCAAGAATGTTGTGTCGAGTGCGAGCATGAGCAAAACAGTACAGTGACTGTGTGTGTGTGTGTGTGTGTGTGTGAAATTTGAGGTCAAGGGACAGGATATGAGCGTTACCCCACCCTGAGTGCTCTGCCAAAACCATCTCCCTGTGTGTCTAGAGAACGAGGAATGTGCTGATTGGAGAACACCATACTTAACAGAGAGGGCCAACTGGCCAGGAGAGCTATCTCATTGGCCAAAAACTCCCCTGAGGTGCAGGAAGCAAATGTATCTGTGTGTACGTGTGTGTACACAGCTGGGGCAGGTTAAGGGGTGCTAGAGTACACAGAGGAATGAATGCTGACTGAGCCCGGAGCAGAGTGGCATTACAGGCCGTCTCTGTGAGATGTGTGTCAGTGTGTCAAACCTGGACCGCGTGTGTAGTTGTTTTGGTTTTTTTAAGTATTTTTTTTTTGGCCTTTTCACCTTTATTGACTGAGATAGATGAAGACTTGAAATGGGAGACAGAGGGGGAGATGACATGCAGCAAAGGGCCGCAGGTCGGAGTCGCTGCAGTGAGGACTGTAGCCTCGCACATGGGGCGGGGGCTCTACCAAGTAAGCTAACCGCACCCCTCCGTTGTCCAAGCATATGCTGGACCTGTGTGTGTGTGTGTGTGTGTGTGTGTGAGAAAATGTCTCTTAGATGCATAAATTCCTTGACAAAGGTCATCTAATTTCTGTAAGCACTCATCATAATGTCATCCAGGCTTTTTAGGTTTGGCATTATCAAGCTGGATGTGTAAACAGGCCAACCAATGTGGCTTATTCAGACCTCATTCAAGACAGGATGACTGTGACCCTCTGGCTCTTCATTTAAACTGCTGCTGTTGACCTCTGACCTCAGGACAAGTCAGATAGCGGGCTGATCCTTTAACTGCTGACAGCGCAGGGTCACAGAGGAGATGGACACACACATATAAACAGCATTCCCAGTAACACCAATACAACTTATAACCAGCTAAAGCACATTTTGACATAAAGGGATTTGACAGCAGAAGTCATGCATCCAGGCATTAGTGACCACTTCAGTTTTAATCTGCACTGGCTTTCTCCGCTCTGATCCAGCACATTAGAGCCTTTTGTGTTTGTGCAGCTCATCTGTGTGCTGTGCATAAATTCATGCACAACATGACTGAAGTTGAAGCCATCAAATATATCTTTTCAGATTTCTACAAATCTCCTGCAAAATTCTGGTCAAACTGTACAATAAGAGCTATTGACATGTCATGCTGTGATTTAAGACGCATCCACAAATAAAACTTTGCCTTTAAGGTGGATAGAGTCAACTGATGCCTTCAGCTCACTCTGTTTGGGGTCCACAGTGGTGGATCGAAAGTTATAGTATATTAGTGGCTTCATGGACACCAGGACGAAGTCTAATGCCCCATTGACACCTCTGTCATTAAATCCCAACATTGAAAAGTGGAAAAGTCCAATAACCCACTACATTCAGATTATGTCTTACATAAGAAATCCAAGAAAAACACTGGCTGGCCAGATGCCATAGTACTTAAAGGGTACAAAACATGAATGTCTTGATAGTCATTTCCAAGGGTTTTTCCGAGCACCTGAACTGTTGAATCATCTGACTGACTGGCTGGCTGACTGTAGTTGACACTGTTTCTTAGGTTACTATTAACAATGGACTAAACATTTGGCTTTTTCAAACAAACCTAAAGAGGAACACTAATACCACATCAATGGTGAATAAATGATGAGTAATGAACAGCGGTATGAGAACAGCACAGTCAGAGAGGGTTGGGAAGGAAAGGCTGAGGTTATGGTTCTAAGAGCACCCTGTGTGGGGGGAATACACAATGAAACAAAAATAAACTGGGACAAATCCTAATCAGAAGCACCTAAAACCTTATGTAAGACTCCAGGTCATTGAGCAACAATGAAATTAATATTGGAATTAGGAGACGACTAGATAGGATGTTTTTCAGTTTGGGTTGATAACCTGAATGAGCATTTTAATTCCAGCCGCCACTATCAGCAAACAGCACTTTGGTACAAGTCTCATACATTTACATAAAACTCCCAACAACAAAGCCAGTGTGCTTCCTGGCTATTCTTTCAATCAGAGTAACACCTGCTGCCTACTTTTAAACATTGACGGTCCTTTTTCTGCTTAACTGCTGTTAGTTTGCTCTTGAAAAACTGTTCTTAATTTTGGAAAATGTTCCTCTATGCCTGAAAGGCTTAGTGAAGCACTTTTTTAATGCCAAAGTTTTCCATCTGTTTCGTGGTCAGAGCACATTTTCTTAAATGAAAAACCCACTGGCAATTTGAAAAAGCAAGTGCGAAAGTGCCTTTAGTTGTTTTTAAAGTAGAGAGGAAGCACCCTGGGTTATAAATGAATATGGCAGTGTATGAACATGTTTCTGCCAGCAACCCGGGGACCAGATGATGAAAACACTCCAGCAGATTGTACAGTGTACCAAAGCAATAAAACCAAGGAGCCAACACAGTTTCCAGGGGTCTAAATAACAGTCAGAGGTCACTGCTGGGCTAAAGTTTCTGATCTAAGACAGAATGATGAGTTAATAGTTGATGCTGGCAAACAGGAGAGAGTCTGGACTGTAGTTAACACCCGTCCATCCACCAACCTGCCAACACACAGGAACAATCAGATTAAAGTACAGTGCTGAGGTACAAGACTTGTGTGTACCGAGGTGGGGGTTACTGAATGGCTTTAGGAATCAGCTGATTAGCCTCCAAGCCCCCGGCCCCCCGAACCCAACAAGCTTTACCCATTTTCATGCTAAATGAATAACTGGCGGTGAGTCCGTTTTTCACTTTTCTGTCGATAATGTGGCAACAACACTGATGTCATCTCATTAAAAATGCATTGTGTCGTTTTCAGTTGAGGTTGCAGACACAGAACAAATCCTTACTATGCACAGACTAGTGCGACCCCCTACCTTTACACACATGTATTTAGACCCCCACTGGTAGAGCTCTGTAATTACTGTGGGCAGATTAGCATCCAGCTCTGGGAGGAAGTGACATGACTGTGTGTGCCACCCACAGTTTCCTCTTGCCTCACAGTATCAGTTCCTCTTCCTGCATCCACACAGGCACCTACATGTCACGGGTTACTTGCAAACACATGAATGTACACAAACACACACGCTTCAGTGAGGATAACTAACTACAACTACCTGCATAGTTGAAAATAAAACCTTGCTTTCACATCATGAGAATTATCCAGCGTTCGCATTTTTGGCTCTATCCTAATCTGTAATCTGAGATTACATCTAACCTAACAGATTAGATTGCTCTGTCTGGACATTTGTGTGGACTTGCTAAAAGGATAGATGACAAAAATGTCTGAAGTGAAGCTAGCCTCAAAGCATGTAGTGTAGGACTGTCTTCTAACCCTGTGAAGTCATGGTCGGGCTTCTAGCCAGCGATACTGGTTGAATCTGCACAAAGATGTCTTTGTTTATCAGTGGTTTATTGTCTGTGACAAATGTGATGCTAACATACAACACTGTTACAACTCAATCTCAAGTGAAATAGATATCAACAAAAGAAAGCTATTCTCCCGAAGGGTCTTGGTGAGCAGATGACAGCGAGGAGACACACAGAGCACAAACAAAAATACTCACACAAACAGCCACAGTATGCACATTTACATGTAAATACACACATAAACACAGGGGCTGAGAGAGGAACTAACGTCACCCACAGGATCTTATTTATAGAGACTCTGAGCAGAAACTCAAAAACAATGGGCAGATTGTGCTGAGAACAGGGGTAAATAATACTCTGCAGGAAATGCAAATGAATGAGTCTGACATCAAGGCCATTTAATGGCACCTGGTTGTGAGTAGATGTTAGAAGCTTATTTCCATAGTTCATGCTGTAAAATGGAAGCAGCTTGACAAGATAAAAATAGTAAATTCTAGTACTCTGGATGTGCATTCCCATTCATGATTTATTCTTTCATTTCTCATTTTAATACTGTGGACTAGAGCTGAAACAATTAATCGATTGGTCAACTGACAGAAAAATAAATGGCAACTATTATATAGATAATAGAAAATTTTCAAGAAAATATCAATGCCATTCCCTTGTCCCAGCATATCAATTGTGATCATTTGCTGCTTATGTTGCATGTATGTGTTATGTGACTGTAAATTGAATATCTTTAGGTTTTGGAGCCTGTCAAGCAAGCATCTAAATAACGTCAACTTGGGCTTTAGGAAATTTTGATGGGCATTTTTCACTATTTTCTGACATTTTATAGAACAATAGTTTATTTGAGATAATAATCAGCAACGCATAACTGTGAACACACTGTAGCGACAAAAGAGGTCCTTGATCAAGTTGTCTGCATTTCTAACCTTGCTTGGTCAATTGTCATCCTCCCAGTATAATAAGAATACTGAGGATTTTAGCTTATCCTTTTTCTACTTGGCACTTGTTAAACGTTTATGGATGTATATAATAAATTAAGCATAATGGGAATCATGGGGTATTAGAGCTTGACAATTACGAGAAAAATGAATAAGCAGCCACACCCTTAGGACTGTGTTGAATTCTCAGATGCAAGTCTGCAGGTCCTTTTTCTCAGTGTATCAGCAACTGAATCACAGCTATTAAATATCAGCAGCAAATCAGTTCTCACGCAGGGGGTATTTTGTTCATGTCTGTAAAGTGAATGAAACATTTGTGCAGAGGCCTCCCACCTCCAGGACCAATGTTTTCCACTCTAAAAGCAGGCCTATAATAGAGCCGGACATTAGTTAGCATTTTAGCACTTCCCTCGTCTCAAAGTCAACGGGTCTTTGGTTAGATGCCTGAAATAAGGCCTGTGGTTAACATAAGCATAAGAGAATTTCGCGTTTTGTTCTACGACATAAAATACATCAGTAAATACCTCATTTGACGCTTTTACATGTCCTAAAAAAGGCAGCTGCTAACAAGTGGCTAAATGAGACAACAGAGGTTGTCGGGGACATTAAATGTCAACACGCCAAACGCGGAAAATCTATTCACTAGTCCGCCTTTACAGTTTGTTGTGTCAAGTTTGTGTGATGTATTATACATCCATGGTTCATACTCACACTCTCAGAAAAGGCTTTTGTAGAAGAGGTAAGCGTGCAAAATCAAAGTTGGAAGTTTAGTGGTGGTGGCGTTGAAGTCATGCAACCGCAGTGTAGTACATTTTTAGCCTAATGTTAGCTTTTTACTTCTGGCAATCGTATTTATGCTTCAGAAATCAGAAAAGTGGTGTTCATTTGTGAAGATTATCTTGGTGAACAAAACGTATAAGTGACATAAACCTTCGTTTGCCACCAAGCTTATTTTATGCAATCATCCAAAATCCAATGGAAAAATCCCATTAGCTTTTTTGTCGAGGGAACCAGGGCAATGCTAACTTCCGGGTTGGTCTACTAAAATACGTCATCCCTGCAACACTCTACTCCTCTTGGAGACAGCTAGCCCATGTGGGGGTTCTCATGCAGAGAGGAAGATGAAGTAATCTGATGGCTAGGGGAGTGTAATTTCTCTTGACAGAATCTCCATTGGAAACAGAGAATCAGTTTGTATTTGGTTGCTTGGAGGGTGAAACCAGCAGGTCTTGACAGTTAACTGAACTGTCAAATCATGATTGAGAAGGGCTGGGTTATCATCGCCAAGATTCTTTTGCACACTTTTTCTGTGTAACCCCTTCAATAAGAACCTTTAGCAGATGAATAAAAACAAACTCATGCTGTGGGGACAACACTGTTCAAGCATTATTTAAAATTTAAGTCAAAGTCTCAAAGTTTCCAGTGATATAGGGAAATATATGTACAGAATAAGACGAATAATAAGTATTATAATAATAATAATAATAAGATGAAATTTTAAGTTTTCCCTTTACTGTTTAAATTTTTTTTTACTGAAGTCCTTGAATCAAGTCTTGTAGCAAGCAGATACAGAATGTGTTTAATTCTGTCGAGAAGTATGGAAAAACGAAATTTAAGGGGGACACGCGCAGTATTAGAGATCAGGAGGTTATCAATGCAAAGTGAAAGTGATGTTTTCCCCAGAATTACCTGATAAAGTAGCTGGCAGTGACAGTCCCAGATTTCCCATTACCATTCAGTCATACAGTACATCATGAACATCAACAAAACATCACATTTTTCTCTATCTTAACAGATACTGTGACATAATGAAATCAGAAGAATGTAACTTGTTTTTCGAATGATTACTATGATGCATCACATTATCATAATAATATTAAGCAGACTGAGATCTGCATGTTAGAACAAATCAGTTCATGTGAAGAAATCCTAAGTCGTCTTAAGGCCTACAATCAATGATGTGTAACATCTGTGTTTTCAAAAATACAATGAGTGTAGATATAAGGAAATGAGTGTAGATATTCAAAGGAAGTGAGCAGCACAGAGGACGTAACGAAAGATGTATTTAAAACTGAAAGTGAAATCACTTAAGTGGCTTTGGTAGGACAGCAAAAAGGCGGGACTTACAGGAAACAAAAGAGAGAGATAAAGAATAGAACAGAAAGACAAAGTCGCAACGACTCACAATGTACCATGAATGTGAGGAAATCACACAGTCCTTCAGCTAAGCCTTTCAAACACCCTCACCATCATAAAAAACATGTGCATACATATGAACAAACACACAAAAACTACGCTGGCCAATTTTCAATTCAACCCTCCCTGACTCAAACACCTAATTGTTTCATCCAATCAGACCATCCTGTACTTGACAAAAACACTTCAGCTCAATTGTGTTGGCCCTTTAAGATGACGATCAGACTAGATTGTTAAAAATAACTTCAGGATGCTGACAAAGAAATAAAACTAATGTTCCTTTCAAGCTTTTAAAGTATTCACATTCTGTTTGAGTTCAGACAGAGTTTTGACCTTCTTCCACTCTTGAGCCAGCTGTGTGAGTACGGTGAAGTTTTGAGCTGGGAACAGTTACAGAATTGACAGCTCATTTCTACTTTTGGCTCATTGAGAAAGAAAAACTGACTTTCACCAATCCCAAAAGCCAACAACCAAGAAAGCTAAAAACTGTCTCCATTAGCCAAGCCATGAGTCCTTAACTTACCCTTCATCTACATTTGACTACATCAACATTCCTCTCTCACCTACGCTTCTGTTAATATACTTTCACACACTTATTTGGGTCACAGTATTTCCCTTTAGACACTAACAAGCATGTTGTACAATCTTGGCAGTGACAAGCTGTTTTATAGATACATTCAGAGCACATTACTTCACCAAAGTGATAAGACTGGTGAACAACTATAGATGGTTTATTGCTGAGTCAGATAACTGACGTCAGACAGGCAAGTGGGCTTTAATGGCTGCCAGTTCCAGGGTGTCACTGCTATTGTACATGTTGGCACATTCAAATGGCCTACTGGGACACTTGCCATCGTTAAGGCTATTAGCAACACCTGTGTTAGTAGCAGGAGCGTTGTGAGTGTGTCTGAAGCTGCTGTGCTGCTCTGGGAAACCGCCTCGTCCTCTCTGGCTGTTAGCGTCGCAGCAGCAACTGTAGGGACAGTTTGCTAACCCACAACCTAGCTAAGATTAGTTATATTACTTGTCGTATCGTTGTTTGCTCCATCATGGTATTTGTCATGGTATTGGATTTCTCCAGAATCCCATAACCCACCTTTAAAGGGATACTTTCACATGTTATAAAATGCGCTTATTCTGTCTCTTGCAGAGAATTAGATGAGAAGAACGATGCCGCTCTCGTGTCCGTCTGGGCAGCAAGAAGCCAGAGCGAGGAGGCCGTTAGCTTAGCTTAAGATTGAAAGCAGTGAGCAACAACAAGCTTAACTCTGTCTGAAGTTAAAAAAAAAAAAATAGGTCAGACTTGAGATAGAGGTCTTAATTATTGTGTTGCACAAAGGTCTTTGTCCAGGTCTTTGCAATTTGCAATGAATTCTGGGTAAATTGTTCCAAAATAAAAAACATGGCTGACCAAGCAACCGCATCATGTGACAAACCCCTCATGGCTTGTCACGTGGCGGAGCTCAGTGCTACTTCTAATCCGTCTGTCAGCTCGGGATAGTTTCCTTGGACAAATAAACCATTGCCCCTTCTCATTGATGCTACACAACACTGTTAGCAAACCACAAATTCTGAGCCATGTTTTACTCCTTTTTTGTGTGTGTGTGCCATTGGTCAACTGGTGTCACTGACTGTTGGTTCAGCATTAGCCTGGTGGCTAACTTTTTAGTCTTAAGAGAAGTCAGTCTTTTTCTTTTGTGAAACTGTCTAACTAGCATTGAACGAACATAAGAGCAAAATTAAGCCTGGTCCAACAATACAGGCCAGACTAAAACATCTTTGTGAAACCTGCCCCTGGTATTGTTCAAGTTGGCACTGGCCTGGGAAACTTGAACAGAACAGAGCCATTATTAATGATATTAGTAACACCTGTGCTATTTTGTACTATGAAAAGTTAAAAAGTCTGCTGTGTAAAAGCCCTATTTAGTAGCATAAATTGGCCAGTGTGAGTTTGTTTGTCACTTGCTCTTCTAGCTCATTTATTTTAACTATGGAGGGCAGTGTAACCAGATCAGTAGGTTGACTCTGACTTAATTTAGCACACTGCAAAGAAAAGGAAAAAACAAAGTAGATACTTATTTAGACAGAGGCACCCTGGCCTGTTGCATTTACTGCATGACAGACCAGTGTTTTGGCATTGCTGGGTAACCAGAGTGTATTGAGCAGTGAAAAGTGAGCGAGAGGTGTCGGGTTTCACTGTGGCGGTGTTAAGAGATGCACAAGTGTGGAACAGACCTGACCTGAGGTTCACGGAGCCTTGCACTTCAACTAAACAGTCATCTGTCAGTTCTGTTGGCCATTAGCTTCAACGCACAAATGTGGTCAGAGAGTAAACAAGACAATATATCACCAAACACTTGCCATGTGAACCTGAGCGTCGCTTAGCAATATCCTCTCCATGTTCCATCTCTAGATGACAAAAGCACAAGTGATGCTTCTTTGACTCTGCTTAATTGCTCATGGATGATGGCTTAAATGAGGACCTTAATGCAGGAGGAGGAATGTTAACCAAGCAGCTGGCTCATTAAATCAATATTATAAGCTCATAACAAGCCATGAGTGGCCTTTGAGAAACACTCACACCCCGTGAGGCCTTATTGTCTACGTTCCACTCTCTGGCCCGCTCACGGTCCTGACCTCCCACCACCCACTGCTCACAGTTATTAAACACTCTGTCATCAGGATGGGAATCTATCACTAAGGCTCTGAATCTGGGGATTTTCAACAAGGTGTATACTAGAGGAAAATGTAAAAGAAAAATACACTATATAAATGCCTGTCAAGCTCTCTAACACACAAACCTTTGTGTCCGCAAAAACATTTCACTTCATGTGGAACTGAAGGTGCAAGGTCACAGGGGAGCGGTAGTGAGGCGATGTTAGCAACAAGCTACCCACTACAACACAGGCAGGTGGGGGATTAGATGAAAGTGTAGTGACTGGAGGGAAAGGTGACAGACTTGACATTGCAGCAATTAAAACTGCTATGATAGAAACTATAACTTTACTAATGCAGGTACATTTGAAAACCACACTGCCAGAGCTTAGCCACCAAAAACAGATTTTTAAAGTTGGTGCACTGAAACCATCATCACTTTGACATGCTAGTGTGAACAGTAAAAAAAGAAAAAAAACATTGCTACATGTTTGCCATGTTAATTTTGGGTGTATATGCCAACTAGTGTGCACATGGTCTGAGTCTCAAGAGAAAGTTTAGTTGGACAATCGTGGGATATAACTAATCCCAGTGGCTGTTTCACAACCATCACTGTCAAGTGATTTCGATAACATTCAGACAACAGTCATCAGTGTGTCGTCACTGTCCGTGGGGGCAGTAGCACGATACAAGCCTACTGTAGACAGAAGGGCTCCTACTGACACAGGAGTGTGAGAAAACACTGTGTTGGTATACGGTCACATCTTTAGATCCACAAACCATCCAAACAGTCTAATTCAATGCTAGCATAAATCTACTCCAATACTCATAACAACAGTCATAACAACACAGATCAGGCTTAGCAGCAAACAACCAAATTTAGCCAATCTCCAGGAAGTGACTAAGGCAAGCCTGGCCAGAACAGTAACTGTGATCAACTGAGTGTCAAAACTTGAACCTAATACAATCTGTGGACCTGCACAAACCTAGACATCTTTGTTATTGGCAGTTAAGGATTAAGAGGTTGAAGCCCCACCCGTTCGATGTGTTTTCATGGGCTTTGTTTTACCCCTTTCTCTGGGGAGTTGAATTAAAGGGGTCCATGACTACAAGCCAGGCTCTCGCACAATGTGTTCTGAGGGGCCAAGAAGGGAGATACAAATCAGCTTGTTGAGGGGGTTTCCTGAGGACTTTTACTCACTGGGTATTTTCGATAACCCTTTGGCTCCACACAAGCATTAGGAAGAGAACTTTTCAAGTGCAAGGCACAAGTCCAAAAGTAAAATAAATAAATAGTGACACTATGAGTGAATGACAGAGAAAGCAGGTGACCTTTTGGAAACTTTCATTGTACATGTACGGCAGGACTGCTTTACCCCTGAGCTGTGATTTCCCCATCAGCCCTTCCTGTGACGCAGGCCCACGCTTTCATATATAGAAACTGACCAGCTGCTGAGAAAATGCCCCGTGTTCTCACAGCTGATCATTACAGCCTCTTCAAAGGCTGTAATGATCAGCTGTGGCTGATCAGCTAAAGAGCCCAAGAGAGAGACAGTACGAATAACATGATTTACAACAGGCAGCAGGTTTATGGTCAGAGCTCTGGTCCTCAAGAGTTAATACCCAATCACTGTTACAGAAGTCATCCCTTTATGCAGTTAAAAATTCATTTTTAATATTATGTGATTACTCAAAGGACAAACAATGTCTTTAAAAGATCAACATTTCAGAAATGTCCCGTTAACTTTTCCTTCATGATGTGTTTAAGGGAGTTTTGACATCCGATGTTTGCAAAGTGAGGTGCCACAGGCTATGTTATTGAAAAGTCTAATATGGAAGCCAAACATTAAGTAAACATGAACAAAGTGAATTTGGTAGTTTCTTGCATCACAGTGGCTGCTGCTCAAATCTTCAAACAGCTGGACAGATTAGGAAATCCCTCTAAAACCCAATAGCATCATTTTGTCAGCAATAATGTTGAGGTATACATAATTTTTAGGTAACATAATACAAAATCTCTAAAAGCTCAGGTCTGATGCTTTAACAATTAGCATAACTATAGCAACTTTCTCCATGGGTCAGACAGCAGGCTGATTGGCCTGCGAAGGGCACTTCTCAAAAGGCCGCAGTATTTCACACACAGCCCATGGGCGTAACAGTGACCCACATGTGGCCGCCAAGCAGCCAGTTGGTTGGATGTGGAAGTGTTTGCTACTGGCTGCTGTCTACTAGCCAGGAACATTAGCCTCAGCGAGAAAGAAATACACACAATTAGGACTGACTCCATGGGACTTTGAGAGGGTAGCCTCCACTGCAATAATAGTGGTGCTTTTGTGTCAAAGAGATGCTTGTTTTCTCCTCCTCAGGCATGAAAGCAAATTTGTCTTGCCAGCCAGGTCTATTTATATTCACAAGAGCATTCTTTGGCATTAACACAGTCACAAGGCCCGCCGGGCAGTGGTTATAGCCTAGTGATACATTGGAGGGGCTCTGCATCAGCTCACACAGTCTGACAATACCAAAAATCCCAACAAGACTTGATATCTGGTTTGCCCCCAATGAGTTCATCATTTAGTCTAACGAAGGAAAAATCAGAGTGTACGTCAGTCAGCAGTGTCTGGTGTCTGTTTCAGGAGGCTGAAACAGGTTCTCTCACTTTGCGGTGGATGGATTTGCCCTGGAGAGGAGGACACACCTAAATGCAGTGACTCACGGGTATACAACAAGCACGAAAGAGGCTTGCCTAGACTGTTGTATTTCTGAAAACTGTGAGATACATAAATAGGCTACATATCACATCAATGGGTGAATGTTAATGTAGTGTAAACATGTATTCATAGACTGTTGGGAACTTCTGTATTAGCTAGCCTATCTCCACAGGAAGGTCAGAGCACAAGGTCAGACACAGAACTGCACCATTTCAGTGACAGAGTCCTGCTCAAGCGTGCCTCAGAACAGTGGATGCTTGCTAGCACAGGTGCTTCAAACAAGGTCCTTAATGGCACTCTACACACACTATTCAACTAGTTCATGGCTTCCATGTGTCATTTCAGCCTTCCACAGCACAGAAACACATAAGTCCTGACACAAGCTGGGTAATAAATCAATATTATTACATACAATATTATTAGTACATCGGATTGTGGTTATTTGGTTGTTGTGTTATCATTTAACAAGATTCTGTTGTCTTTATTATTGATTGCATGAAAACTGTAATAAAAAAAATAAGACAATTAGTTATTAAGGTTTTTGTTTATATTGCTCAGCCCTACCTGACATCACATGTGAGCTTGTTGACGTAAAGCATCTTCTACTGCAGAAAGTGTTTCACACACCAGAGATGTGCAGGTCTGGAGGGCTGATGGGTGGGATGTCAATACATTTCCTGGCACTAATTCAAAGGAGTCAGGTTGGCTTTTTTTCCCCCCTCTATGCATGCCTCAACTTCTACCTGGGGAGCATAAAGTCACGCTCACTAAGCACACACCAACACACCCACACCCCTCTGTGAGGGTGTCTTAGTATTTAATTAGCGCATGTGAATAATTCAGCCTACAACACGACTGGAGGAGGAAAAGGGACTGCAGCCATCATTAACTATTCACAGTATTACAGTATTATGACACGTCGTGCACACACACATTTGCATGTGCAAACATACTGTATACACACAAAGAAAGACCTTTGCCAAGAGTGCCCAACCATTGGACCTAAGGTCTTGGCTCTGGAGCTACAAGGGAGATGATTTGCGCTTTTTGGATTCTGACCTATTGGGCGGTAACAGAAGCATTTACTACAAATATCGAAACAGATATAGAACTTGATATGAAAACTCTTAAGACTATTCAAACCTGATTCAATTGCAGTGAGAAATTACAGGTTTAAAGTTGACATGCAAGTAGGGCTGGGCAATAAATCCATTTTATTGTTTATCATCCATCTTTATAATGGTATTGCTACAAAACCCTCATGATGCAGTATCATGGTTCACAGTTGTTGCTGTGTAATAAAAAAGTACAATTCTACCTAAATCTGTCACACCATGGGATCCAAGAACAAACTTCTTCCTTTTTTATTATAGCAAAACTAAAACCCTTTGACTCAGGGGCGGCTGTGGCTCGGTGGCAGAGCGGTCGTCCACCAATCGGAAGGTTGGCGGTTCGATCCCGGCTTCCCCCGGATATGTGTCGAAGCATCCTTGAGCAAGATACTGAACCCTGAACTGCTCCCGAAGCTGCGCGTTCGGTGTGTGAGTGAGTGTGACTGGTTAGTTTAATTTGTACTGATGGGAAGTTAGCTCCTGCCATCAGTGTGTGAATGTGATGTAGTGTGAAAGCGCTTTGAGTAGTCAGAAAGACTAGAAATAGCTATACAAGTACAGTCCATTTACCATCCATTACTCAATAAGATAAACATGAGTTTATCTTTTTAACACTTCATTTTGATCACCTCTGTAAATGGCATCATGGGCAGTAGTTGAGCGCCGCCACCCCCCGTTTCCTGTCTCTCTGGCCTGTCAATTGTCCAATAAAGTCAAAAAATGCCATATTAATAGTCTCTATACATCTTTGAGGAGAGTCTTTCTCAAGAATCCATCAGACTTTGCCCTACACGCTGTCACAGATGGTTAGGGTCAGGAGGATGGATGGCTCCTACAGACTCAGTCCATATCAGTGCTATCATCCTCTTCTGAGGGTCCTCTCTCATAATAAAACAATGAGCCAAGCCTGCTTCTGTTGCATCTGAATGCTGGCTGGCCGACTAGCTGGATGATTGGCCCGAGAAAGGAAGCAACAGGCAATAATCAGGACTCTCTCTCTGCACATACTGATCATAGATGTAAACAGAGAATAAGACTGTATCTCCAAATAAACACAGGCACAAGCATGTGTGCACCCCATACACAAGAAGGCGCTCCTGAGTTTAAAAACTTTAAATCAGACTGGGAGGAAATGCCAATCACAGACGAAAAACTAATCTGTGAGGAATTTTGCTTGAGTCAGAAACGTTAGACTTCCATAGAACATGCTTGGCAGTGAGTGGGGGATGTCAACCAGGTAGACTTGTTACAGGGAAGAACCAGACATGACCTTTTACCCCTAGCCCAGCTGAGAGGTGGCAGGGTGAGAGGGGTGAACCACTCCCCTCAGTAGTACACACTACACGTCATCTTCTCAAATATGACCAGTCACCAGCCCCTCCCCTCTCTTCCTATGGAGGCAGCTCATTCCAACATGCACACAAAGGCTGGGTTCAGCTGAATGGCCTAAATGGCAGCAGAGCTCCTGGCCACGGCGGCTCACACCAGCTGAATGGTCCTCATTGTGTCCCCATGGTCACAGGGGGCTAGCAGAACTGGGTTGTTTTTTAAGAGGCCATTTGGCAGGCCTGTGTTCTTATCCGAGCAACGCAGGAACAGGCATTTCCACTTGGTTCGGGGGGGGGGCTTGTTATGGAGGAAAAATAGGCTGTAAAGGTGATGACATGCCGCATGCATCCAGTCATGAAGGCGCTAGCTGGCTTATACACTCATGAACCTAAAATACTGCAAACATTACAATATTTAGTCTCACGATTCTCACAAGCACTTGAATGCAACAACAAGGAAAAGTCTTCAGAAGAGTTCTTGTTCACAACTGCATTACCACATGTAACTGACTAAAACTAAAGGTGACATGTTTTTAATAGGGCTGTCAATCGATTAAAATATTTAATTGCGATTCATCGCATGATTGTCATGAGTTAACTCGCGATTAAAGAACGTGTTCATATCTCTTAAGCCTAAACTTAACATTTCAGAGTAAGCAGTGTTTTCTCTCATTTTAAGAATATAAATAAAGGCAGTTTAGTTCAGAACGGGGCACAGTTCGCATGAAAACTTGGTCATGTGAAAGCTGTCACATGGACCTGGGAGCACCAGGGTCCCGAACCCGAAACCACCTGGAGGAGCTGCTCTGAGTTCGGTTGCACTCGAACTGTGCCGCGATTCACGTGAACAGTGTGGGAAACACGGACTCGGGAGCACTCTTGTTCAGAAAACTAACCTGCACTTTCATTTTAGCCGTTTGTAATGTATAGTTCAATAAAACACATGAGTGGTGACGGTGTTAATGATTTTTATTTATTTCGACCTGGAGTCTAATAAAAGTTAAACAGAAAAAAATGGAAGCTTATGTAGGCTATATAACGTCACTTGTTTCATAATAGTAATGTTAATGTTAGCCCGTTTCTTTCCCCATTTCTGTTTGCTGCTGCATCCTTTACGTCTGTGGCTGCTCTCGATTTCGACTACGGGCTAGGCCACGGACCAAACAGAAAATGTGCGCTGCGTTAATCGTTTAATTAATAAAATTAGTGCGGTTAAAATGAATTTGCATCACAATTTGCGTGAATTTGCATCAAAATTTTGACAGGCCTAGTTTTTAACTGCTATCCAGCACCACAAGCAAGTTTTGAGTCAAGACAAGATGATTTCAAATACATTCTGATATGAAGTAAAAACAACGACGGAATCTAAAATATGCACTTAACGAAAAAAGACAAAGGGGTGGGAAACAGGGAACTTGCGTACAATATTTATATAGACCGTGATGTAATACAATTTCTGAAATATTAATGAAGAAATTAATATTGTATAAAATAATTAGACAGAAATGTATTCTTCTGGCTTATCCACCAAACAAAATACCTGTCATATCAAAGTACTTAATTATCACAGTGATGCAAAAATCATGTTATAATTCAATATTGCCATAAAAGGTGCTGATCATTGATTTATAACATTGCCCACAATACACAGAGAGATGCTAAAGAAATAGTACCTACATTATAAAGAATGTATAAACAATACGGCAAAATCATAGCAGACAAATTCCTATCATCTATCTACCAACACACACACACACACACACACACACACACACACACATCATGAATATATTCACATCTGCCACCCCCTAAAATAACCTATGATATAGTGGTAAATAGTTAGCGGGTAATTAATGGCCTAAAATATCTAAAACCACCAGTACAACCCTTTAAAACATGTCAGGCCAACACACTAAATACTGGCTGATCTACACCATGAAACACACCTTAACTTTAGCGGTCAGTCAGCTCTTAAAAAGCCTACAGATTCACTAATATATCAGCTTACTTTCAATATTGGCCGATATGAGCTGTAAAAGGCATCAACGGTTCCACTCTTGTACTCTTGTAACTTGAACCTTTTAACTCTTATAACAGTAATTCGCTTGTCTATATGCATTTGAATTCGTTTTTGGAGTAGGCTATGTCATGTAATATAACTGTCAAATCTTTTACAGTAACATGTTCCTTTTTAAGGCCTCAATTACAGGCCAGGCTGAAATGGTTAATGTGCATTTGTATAAAGAATCTTGCAAAAATGCATATGAATACTGGTGTCAGCCAAACATGAGTGGGAAAATATCCAATACTGGTTATCAGTTTCAGAAACCATATCACACCCCTAAAATAACCACGGTAACCTCGGCTTGAAGAATGTAGCCTAGGTGCCATGAAGCAGGGGAAGGGGGATCCTGTCAGGGAGGTGACAATGTGTGTCAATGAGTGTAGAGCAGGACAGGGGCTAACAGCTGCCCTGCAGCAGGGGTGGATTTGCATTATGCCTTGGATGAATGAATAGTTGCGATATTTGTAAACTACAATAAATGCGCACATCCATCACCCACCTACAAACACGGACGCGTCCGCCTGACTCAGATCTCACACAGTTTGTTGACCACAAGATTGAGGGTGGTGTAACCTCAGCTCAGGTGGGTAAACCTATAATTCCTGTAATAGCAGGTTCACACAGGTGCATAAGGCTCGTGTACGCATCCGGTTGATCACTCCAGTGAACGCCACTGAGGTCATACACTACGTCTGGTTAATTACTGACTGCCAGTCATTCATAACAGACTGTATCTTCATATGACACCAGAGCAGACGATGACTGTAGGCCTTTGTCATTACACCTCAACACTAGTCACGGTGACTCACAGTTTTACTGCCATAAAACGCTGTTAAGCTGGAAGATGAAAAAATCAAGTACAAGGCTTTGTATGGTGTCAAACTGGAAGCCATGTGGAAGCCATGTGGCCACAGATGAATCACACTTCCGACCATATGAAGAAGTATAAAAGATGTAGACGTAAGATATAAGATGACAGGAGAAGGGTCAAGCTCTGGTAGCCAGACCTTGCCTCTGGCCATCCCAGTCTGTCAGGCAGCTACACACATACTGAGCTATGGCTCTGACATTCATTCACACAGCAAATGAGGGCATTTGGTACAGAAACACATCTATATACATCGACGTATTGCCTTAAATGGGCTACTATATTGTTTGAGATAAAGGAGACACTAGGAAATGGACTAAATCCTTTCTCTTCCCCCTGCTGCTTGTCATGCACTGTTAGCTCGCATGCACACATCCTGTATTAGCACAAAATAAGCTAACTAGGTGGCACGGCTCGAGTGCCTGGCGTGTGCTCTCATTCAATGTATTATGAACGTAAAGTAGGATAGGTGCTAGAAAACTGCTCGTTTAATGGATGCTGGTTAGCCCAGACAGCTGAGACACATAGCTAGCTTGAAAATATGCTATAGCATCCCCCCCATCAGCCCAGGAGACCCCTCCCCTCCTTTACCTTCAGACAGCTCCAGATCCAACTCCGCCAATTGGTCTCTAACCTCTTTTGGCAGGGCGGACAAATCCACGCCGCGGTGTGCCATGACTCCGCCGAGAAACACGAGTGCAGTCTAGTTGAAAAGGAACCGGGCCGTGGCGGGGAAATGTAAAACAATTAAAATAAAACGCCCTCCCTCAAGACACAAAACAGGCATCAGAGTGGGAGAGACAGTCCATCCGCACGGCTGGCCGCTCCGCCATAATGTGAAGAACTCACCAACGGCAACGAGCAGGTCACGTGACCGCCTTTACCTCGCCTGTACGTTGATTCACTGCGTCCCAGCCGAGCAGCACACCGGCTCTGTTGCTCCCTCTGGCGTCTCACTGGCAAAAACACACACACACACACACACACACACACACACACACACACACTACTTCAGGGAATCCCAGTGGAGTCACAGAAAAAAAAGTTAACTTTATTATTTAGCAAGATACGAGCGTGTGTAAGGATCTTTCACCTCTACTACTAAAGCCTAACTCTGTGGCTAGCATGGGTGTGCCAGAATATCCCACTTAAAACTAGATTAGGAACCGGACAAAGCGGGCAACTGCCCAAAGTCTGTGTAAATAAATTTGAGTTTTCACACGTGATCATACAAACAAATTGACACACATTAAAACTGAGGCAGTTGCTTATGCTAGCATAGGAGCAGGCCTGCTAGGGGGTTTCTGGGGCTCTAGGCCAAATCCGACATAATGAAACGGGCATGTGTAGACTGTAATCTGACAATTAGTCGCTTGATTAATTGTTTGAACGATAAAATATCAGAAAATAGTGAGGAATGTCCGTCACAAGTCCACAGCGATCAAGATGATGTCTGCAAATGTCTTATTTTGTCCACACAACGGTGCAAATCTGTTATGTACACAGTACCTAAAGGCAACATGCCACATGTAGGAGGCACAGCATTGGAAGATTTGGGGGTTTGTACGGGCCCCCAGCTCATTTTTGCCCCAGGGCCCCATAGTGGGTAAATCCAGCCCATAACCTACTTGAGATGAGGTTCTTGACTTTAAAATTGTACCAAAATACATGCGAGAATACTTGTACTTGTGCTGAAAACTGCCCTAGTACAAGGTCAGAACACAACTCTGAGTAAGTTACTTATGGTCACCTTCAAAGGGCCAATGTGGCATCGTGACTGTAACCATTATAAAAATAAATATATCCTTCCAGCCACTCTCTCTGCAATTAAAGGCCACTTACACAAAGTTACGATTATGTTTTCCTTACAAGAAACGTGGACATTGTCTTAAAAGGAAAACATGCTTCAGAGCAAACTTAACATAACAGCATAATTGTAAGCTACTGTCACTTTTTGTCCTTCCAAAAGTACTTGAGTGCAGTACAAAAACATCTTAAAAGCAGGGCTGTAGCAAGGATTTTAGAAATGCTGAGCACAGGAGTGCAGCCCCTCAATACACGCTACACCGCAAGTTAAATATTCAGTTATATCGTCTGTAAATGTCATTTTCCAACATGAAGGTCAACGTGCTGTTTGAAATCCTTCCTCCAAACTACCAGAAACAGGATTCTAGATACTGAAATCATCTATTTCCATTTTGGTCCAAAATTAGTACAATTTAAAAAATATTGAGGCAAAAAAAAAATAGAATCAGTCTATAAAATACTCACTCGTGTATGTTTTTAATTGTAGAATGTAACCTCAGTTTGCTACATGCCCCAAAAACCCAGAAAAATACAGAGGACATGACTTCAGTCTTTTCATTAGTAGCTAAGGCCCTGTTTCAAAGAGAGTTGAAGAACTTTAGAATGTACTTCAAAAGTACATGAAACAACTATTCAGGAACCAGGGTACGTATAATTACTTATTCTGCACCTCTCTATAGTCATTAGTAACAACACAGTCATGGAATTGCAGTTCACGACTGAAGGAGAGGGAACACTGGATACAGAAAACTGTGAACAAAGCAGACAGTACAATGTCCTTACATTCCGTATATTCTCTCATATTCAAATACACCCCCTTTCATGCCACATTTTACCGAGCACTGACTAACTGCGAGTCTCCAGTTGTTATTTAGGATTATAGCACATTTACAGTCATTGGGATTCTACGTTGAAAACTAACAAGCAAAACTTTATAAATGTTCATTAAGATGTAGTTTCTTTAATTAAAACTGCAGCACTGTAAGTGTTCGTAGTATTCCACTTGGACATGCATGGAAAAGTAAATATATTCATATAGTACAGATATGTACAGAACAAGGACAATTTTTTAAATCAACAGTCCAACAATGGGAGTGTGAAAAACCATTAATACACTATGTGCAACTTTCACATTGTTGCATTTTTCATTAAATTGCTCTTTTCACAACAATTCTAGGTAACATTAATATGCCAAAGACTGTAATGACGATTGTTAGTTGACCAATTAAAAAAATAAGTTAGACAAGGGCGTTCAAAAGACCAAATTCATTTTAAAAGATGTAACAAAGGGGATATATAATTCTTTTTGAGAAAACAAACAAAAAAGAAATCTGTGTTAAAAGAAATTAGTTTCGATATTCATCAGTACAATCAGAAGCGTTATGACAAAGGTTGTATAGTGCTGAGAATAGCACACAACAAAGAAAACAAGAAAGGTGCCAATGACATGAATTACATGAAAACATGAAAGCTAAATATAGTTTGAATTTTCATTTCATATGAACAATCGTCTATAAGGGACTGCCAGCCAAATATAGCGCCAGCTGTGAAATACAACAAAATGCCGGGGTCGCCATTGGGACTGTAGGACAAGAGGTTCAGTTAAAGGTGAAAGGTATTAAAGTTGTTGGAAAAATTCCCATTCATGTATACAGTACAGATGAGAGAAAATATATATATTTTTAAAAGGATCTGATATCTCTGAAAAAGACCTAGAGGACAAGAGAACTGCAAAAACGTAAAATGAACAGAAATTCAAAGCAACAAAATATACTTGCATTATTTTAGTGCATAATGGACAGATATTTTGTTTTTGAAATATCACACCTTGCAAATATATATGGTCATACCAGCTAAACGGGGGGGGGGGGGGTAGGGAAAAAAAAGCAAACCGCTTGTTTAGGTGTTTATGTAAAAATATACTGGTATCTTGGTAAAAAATCTTGGTGGGAACTTGAGCCGTTCAGAAACAGTCACAAGACATCTTGACATTTTCCTCCCTCAAAGATTTTACCAGTGTAGATGTCTTTGCTGTGTCTCTCCACCAGATGACACACAAGTATTGTATCCTTTTGTGTCACTGAAAATAGAGTAATGGTTAAAGGCTTTGAGGAATCTTCGATGAGTAGGTCTTTTTACTCCTCATTGGTTGGTTTTTCTATTTGATGAAATTAACAAATTACAGATAACAGATAACAGATATATTTTTCTAAGGCTCCATTGATTTCACATGAGCAAATCTGTTTATATTTAAATGTGGCTATCAGAGGCACCAATGTGATCTTAAGGCAAACTTATCCAACACTGTATGTGAGACTGTGTGTAACAAGCAAGTGCAAGTAACAAGCAGTGATATACTGTAGATTGTGTCACTGTGACCTCTGAATCACACAAAATAACAGACAGGCTATTCACTTCCTGCCCCAGAACAAGAACCAGGCGGTCTTTGGAGATTCAGAGATCGGACTGTATGGCTTAGTTTAGGTTTGGTAAAGAGCAAAGAGACTAAGCGGTTCATCGCACTTCCAACGAGCAGCAAGGATGTGCAACCATCCTGAGAAGTGTGAAAATAACAGTTACATTAAGTCCAGAGCCCACACAGAGAAACACAGTCACTAGAATAGTTTCATATAAAATGGAAAAGGCGTCCACATACAAACCAATAAACAGCAAAAACTGCCTGTTTTAGAGGAAGGTGAGGAGGAGGGGAGAGGTCGAATTCCCTTCAGGTCAGAAAAAAGCTATTGCTCAAACAAACTCATTTTAAGATAACGCGCTGTCAATCCAACATATTTTGGTTCTGTGGACTAATCTGGGAGGATGGGCCGATTAATCAAAAAAAATATAGCTGCACATACCGTATCAAGAACATAAACACCCTAATAGAAAAAGTCAAATGCATCAATCGTATCCCAAGTTATGAACGTATCAGATCAGGAGTAGGCAAACTGCTATGTTCTGATGTACATAAATATATACACACAGAGCCAATCACACACACAGTTTATCAAATTTATCATAAATGGGTGTAAATGAGGTAAGGTTTTTGGGTCCATGTTGAGATTACCTTGAGGTTGAACCATTTACAAAAGGTTTGGGTGAATATTTGGGATCTGAGTCACCGACGTCTAGACAACTACTGCATCTTTGGAGCCATGGATGTATAGGGACGCGTGTTGTGATGGCTTGTGTGGGCGTGTGCATGGCTAAGAAGTCGAGGAGCACAAGGCACTATTCCCTGCTGAAAACAGTGTAAAGCCCTGCGAGTTGCTTGGTATCTGATTTCATCGAGGATGTTTGCGCAACACCTGTGTGTTAGAAACTGTGCACAAGTGTGTTGCGGGACCACATGGGAAGTTCATTATGGCAGCACACTGAAGAGCGATGCAGTTCTACAGTCCAGCGAAGAGTCCTTTCGACTGAGGGAGAGGAGAGATGAGCGGGGAAGGAAGAGTGAAACGAGCATGGGAAGTTGGAGTCCAGCCCCTGTAGTCTATGGCAAAGTGAACAGGAAGCTCTTTCAAAAGTCTCAGTCCATTCCCAGATGGCTGCTGCTGAGCTCCAGGCCACAGCATTATGGCTCCACATGAGGGTCAGAGAGAGCAGAGGAGCACAGCGAACAGGAAAGGGGAAGATGATAAATTTGGACTTCTAGATTGGGGAAGTTGGGAAGGGGGTCCACTGCTCTTGGTGACGGGTGTGGGCCAATTCTGGGTCGCGGTGGCATCGCTCATCATCTGGCAGCAGATTGAGACTGTGCAGCCATGATAATGTGAGAGGGTCCACTCTCAGCCCTCTGCTGCTGGCCCATTCCTGCCAGCACAGACATAGCCATGGCCTCAGCTGCTGCTCTTGAGCTCAGGCCGTTTTGCCCTGCAGAGGGACTGTGCGCCAAAGAGCTGTGCTGGATCACCGGTGCAGGGGAACCTGTGGGCTCTGAGGTGTCTTTCATGCTCTCTTCTGCAGCTACACAGAAACAAAGAGCACTCAAACACAGACTCACACCCTAACTGGCTAAAGCATTTCACTTTTAACCATAAAATACACTCCGTACCAGCGTTACTGAAAAGCTACAAACATTATCTCTGTGGGTTTAGCAGTTGTTTAACAGTATCTCCAGTGCATCATTTAAGAATTCTGTGCCGAATAATTATGAGTGAGAAAATAAACAAAAGAGGCTAGCGGGTGAGTAACATGGTATAATTACAAAAGGGTCACCTAAGTAGGCAGTCTTCTTCTGTAGGGTGGTCACAGGACAGTCCTTGTGGGCCAGCAGCAGCTGTTTCAAATGAGCCACCTCGTTCCGCAACAGAGACACTTCATTCTGAAGGATCAGAAAATAAGGAAGGACAACACTTTTCAGTAATTCATGGAGAATTCATAGTTAGACATACAGTGTACCCAAAAGAGAAATCCTCACTAACGCAGGGTCATATAACTCAAAACAGGGAGAGCTTCCAAGTTTTTTTCCCTAATGGATTTTTAATGTCTTTCAGCTAAGAAATGCTCTAAAGGGGTAAACAGTCTGGTTTCCACTACAGTTTAGCTGGCAGTGGAGAAGTGGTCAGTGTAAAAATAACCTGAAACCACCAAATAACACAATAAAGATGTGAAACAAGATGTAATGAGTTCCACGGTTACAAGTCCTGTAACCTAATATTCCCTGAAACTGATTGTGCTTATCTGGAAAACACCTCACAAACTTCCACGGCGGGTTAAAAGCCTGTCAACTGGGCACAGTCAGTGTGACTATGCACACACTAACACAGGCCTCCCACAGGCCACATTTCATCCCCACCCACCCACTCTGCGCCCACTCACCGACAGTGAGACGTTCAGGTTGCAGAGCTCCTCAGCCTTCTTCTCTAAGGAACTGACCCACAGTTTGCGCTTCTGTCTGCAGCGCGATGCCGCGGCCCGATTCCTCTCGAGGAAGCGCTGCCTTCGCTCATCTGGGTCATCATCTAATGTCCGCCGCCGACGCCCACCTGTAGGTTGTGCTGGAGATACCTTTGAGAAAGAACAGGGGATAGGGTGAGGAGGAAACAAACACACAGGGGAGGGGAGTGGAAGAAAGAAGAGAGAGAAAAGGGAAGTTTGAGTCATAGTTTCATTATTTCAGTCAGAGCACATTATAGTCATCTCACTACAAGAAGTACAGCCCCAGTTTTCTGTAACTGAAACAGGTGATATGTCATGTTAAACGGGGTGTAGCTCAGTTACTTTAAGTCATTTCTTAGATTGTCCAAACTGAAGTGACATTGTTTTTGGACACAGCGTACCTGAGGTTGTGCAGGTGACGGAGCATCTGGCTGTTGGACAAGCAGCTGGCTCTGCTCTGCCCTCTGAGGTACCATGGGGCTGCTGCCCATGGCCATGACCCCCATACTCTGTCCTGACGGGCTCTGCTGGGACAGCGCAGCCTTCAGACGCTACAGGAGAGCAATATGTCCGACATCAATGACAGGAATTAGAATACACAGCCCAAACCCACAGCATAAACAGAGTAATTTGAGGATCAACGAAAAGGCTTTAACATTGCAGAGAAGATCTAAGCACTGAAAAGGCAAAGAAAGCAACGACACAGCAAGTCACAATCAAAAGCAATAGCACAAACATCATCGCAGAATCATAGCAAGCCCTATCCATCTAGACAGTACTGAGACGACTCCATGCTAACCCATAAACTCATTTGCAGTATCAGCAACAACAACTTAGCCTAAAACTTAGTTACTAATCTTCGATAAAGCCTAACGTAAGTTCTTGATCACACTTATGCAATACATCTGTGTTCTGCTCGATTTCTGATGTTTTCATAACATAATCCAGGAAGCACCAAGTTGTATCGCCCTTTGCCTCAGGAAACACTTGAATTCTCTAAGGCATGAATTTAAAAAGGTGCTCTACTTCTGCAGAGATCTTCGCCCATGCTGACCTGACAGTGTGAAACAGTTCCAGCTTGTTTTCAGCAGCACATTCATGTGACATCCTGCTCTATCTCAACCCTTTTATACTGTGTTCAGCTCTGGAAGCTTTGTAGCTGATGTGAAAGTTATATTCAATTCAATTCAATTCAATTTTATTTATATAGCCCAGTATCACAAATCACATTTGCCTCAAAGGGCTTCACAATCTGTAGCATACGACACCCTCTGTCCTTAGACCCTCGATTCGATTAAGGAAAAACTACCCAAAAAAAACCCTTTTAACAGGGGAAAAAAATGATAGAAACCTCAGGAAGAGCAACAGAGGAGGGATCCCTCTCCCAGGACGGACAGACATGCAATAGATGTCGTAAGTACAGAATAGATTTATAGCATCAAAACTATAACATATACAGCCTTGATGGCAAAATTGTTGTATATATATATATGTTATTATTTTAGAAATGTCTAGGTGGTAAAACATAAGGGAAGATGATGGGTCCAGATGGCAAACCGAGCAGCTCCCGGTGTAGCCCAACGAGCAGGACCCGAGCCACTCGTCCCCTTCACCATAGACACAGCAGCACTGCCCCAGCAGGTCTCCATAGTCACAGATCCAGTTACATCTCCGGACAGTGAAATACCTGCTGAAAGTTACACTAAAAAAGAATAGACGGACGACAAAGCACAAAACTCCGGGAGAGGGAAGAAGTCAAGTTAGTGACATGCATTTATGGGATGAGAATGCATACGGATGGAGAGGAGGACAGAGGTGAAAAGAGAGAGGTGCATCATGGGAAGTCCCCCGACAGTCTAGGCCTATAGCAGCATAACTAAGGGATGGTTCAGGACTCTCCTGAGCCGGCCCTAACTATAAGCTTTATCAAAGAGAAAAGTCTTTAGCCTATTCTTAAATGAGGAGATGGTGTCTGCCTCCCGAACCCGAACTGGGATCTGATTCCACAGGAGAGGAGCTTGATAGCTAAAGGCTCTGGCTCCCATTCTACTTTTGGAGACTCTAGGAACCACAAGAAACCCTGCATTCTGAGAGCGCAGTGTTCTAGTGGGGTAATAAGGTACTATGAGCTCTGTAAGATACGACGGTGCCTGACCATTAAGAGCTTTATAGGTGAGGAGAAGGATTTTAAATTCTATTCTGGATTTCACAGGGAGCCAGTGCAGAGAAGATAATATTGGAGAAATATGATCTCTTTTCCTAGTTCCTGTCAGTACACGTGCTGCAGCGTTCTGAATCAACTGGAGAATCTTAAGGGACTTTTTCGGGCTGCCTGATAATATTGAATTGCAGTAATCCAGCCTTGAAGTAACAAATGCATGGATTAATTTTTCTGCATCATTTCGAGACAGGAAGTGCCTGATTTTGGCAATGTTACGTAGGTGAAAAAAGGCAGTCAGTGAGGTTTGCTTCATGTGGGAGTTGAAGGATAGGTCCTGATCAAAGATAACTCCTAGGTTCCTCACAGAGGTGCTGGAGGCCAGGGCAGTGCCCTCTAGAGCAATTAGATCTGCCGACAGCGATTCTCGGAGGCGTTCGGGGCCAAGTACAATAACTTCAGTTTTGTCCGAGTTTAACATCAGAAAATTTCTGGTCATCCAAGTTTTTATGTCCTTAAGGCATGATTGAAGGTTAACTAACTGATCAGTTTCATCCGGCTTAATCGATAAATATAACTGGGTATCGTCTGCGTAACAATGAAACTTTATGGAGTGCTTTCTAATAATATTGCCCAAAGGAAGCATATATAAAGTAAAAAGTAGTGGTCCAAGCACAGAACCTTGCGGAACTCCGTGACTAACTTTGGTGTGCTCAGATGATTCATCGTTAACATAAACAAACTGAGATCGGTCTGATAGATAGGATTTAAACCAGCTTAACGCGGTTGCTTTAATTCCAATTAAATGTTCCAGTCTCTGTAATAGAATTTGATGGTCAATGGTATCGAATGCAGCACTAAGATCTAGCAAGACAAGTACAGAGACAAGTCCATTGTCTGATGCAAGTAAAAGGTCATTTGTAATTTTCAACAGTGCTGTTTCTGTGCTATGATGCACTCTAAAACCTGACTGGAAATCCTCAAATATACTATTGTTATTTAGAAAGTCACATAACTGATTAGCAACAGTTTTTTCAAGGATCTTAGAGATAAAGGGAAGGTTAGATATAGGTCTATAGTTGGCTAAAACCCCTGGATCCAGTGTGGGCTTTTTAAGGAGAGGTTTAATAACAGCTACTTTAAAAGACTGTGGTACATAACCTGTCAGTAAAGACAAATTGATCATGTCTACAAAAGACGTACTAACTAATGGTAGAACATCTTTAAGCAGCCTAGTTGGAATTGGGTCTAAGAGACAGGTCGAAGGCTTAGATGAAGAAATTGTCGACGTTAGTTGAATAAAGTCGACAGGAGAGAAGCAGTCCAAGTACACATCAGGTTTCACAGCTCCCTCCAACGCCTCTATGCTTGAAGATCGGTTGGCACCAGCTGAGGGCAGGACGTGATTAATTTTCTCTCTAATAGTCAAAATTTTATCATTAAAGAAGCTCATGAAATCGTTACTGCTGAGGGCTACAGGAATGCATGGCTCAATGGAGCTGTGGCTCTCTGTCAGCCTGGCTACAGTGCTGAAAAGAAACCTGGGGTTGTTCTTATTTTCCTCTATTAGTGATGAGTAGTAGGCTGCTCTGGCATTACGGAGAGCCTTCTTATATATTTTAAGACTATCTTGCCAGGCTAAACAAGATTCTCCTAGATAGTTGGAACGCCATTTTCTTTCAAGTTTTCGTGATGTTTGCTTTAATTTGCGGGTTTCAGCGTTATACCATGGAGCTACCCTTTTTTGTTTTATTATCTTCTTTTTAAGAGGAGCAACAGAATCAAGTGTCGTTCGCAGTGAACCTGCAGCACTATCAACAAGATGATCAATTTGGGACGGACTGAAATTTGTATTTTTTATATGTTCCGGGAACAAATTTCAGATGATGCTGCTTTGTGATAAGGCTTTGGCATGACATTTGGCAGTGAAGGCATACAACTGGTCAACAGCACATTTAATTACACAGCAGCATTTTGACGATCATTATTTGGTAGTAACAGACCCACGGCAGTCCGGAGTCACTCTTACTTTTTACTGTATGTCATTTTATTTGAGTGTATGAGCGTGTACATTTATGCATTATATAGTGCCCTCAAACATTCCAAAACGGAATAAACAAAATAGTGTCCGTCCATGCATGTACATTACTTTCTGCTAACAATCCCACAATGCAATGCGCCGCATTTTATTCATGCAAAAGTTACCATTGTGCGACTCTACACCTGTCAGTGATGACGCAAAATGATGGTAAATAGTAAGTGTCTGAAATCTAAATTTACTGCTCACTATTGAGTAAATTGTATTATATAGGGAGTAGTGAATGAGTGAACCCATGTCCATGGGTGTGACTGTGTGCACAAAACGCTCTGCACGTCAACAAAACACCCCTCGCCTTCATTTACACCAACAATATTCCACTTGTGACTGAAGAAGCCAACAGTTCGTTTAAATGGCAGGCTCAAGTAATGCGGATACTTTGTGTATGATGTAATACTATAAATAATGACCACACTAACCCAGTTTCATCTGAAATACAGTTGAAATGTGGGATCCTTCCACAGAGCTCTGTGCTTACTTTGCGGTATCATAAATGTAGTACAAATTGTGGTGTCGCGGTGTAAGGGTTAAATAAACCAGTAACTGCAGTAAAAAGTCATATGATGAACAAACTAAGCCAGTGCAGAAGAAGGCTGGAGGGTGAAGATGGGAGACAAAAAGAACAGATCAAGATATAAAAATAGAGAGCTAATCTAGTGCTGACCATCTTGGCCTCCGAGTGGATGCTGTAGCCAGAGGGGGAGTTAGAGCCGCTGCTGCTGCCTCCCAGAGGAGGACCGGGGATCCCAGGAATGTTGGGTACCATGCACATAGGTCGGGCCAGCTGGAGACCAGATAAGACACACAAATACACATGTATTAACAACTTGAGCCAACTTCTTAGCTATAAAATTGACATACAACATATTTAAGACTGTTGGTCTGCCTTACATTAATGACAGAGGGCATGTGTACTGGACCAGGGAGCACAGGCACTGCCTGACCAGAGGGAAGCATCATCATGGGGAAGTGGCTGGTTGGCGAACTAGACAGGCAGACAGCGGCGGGACAACAGGAACAGGAAGTTCAGTCATGTTTGTATAAATGACAATGTTATACTCCAAAGTGTCTGTAGCTACATCCACACTAATACGTTTTTGCTATGTTCACGCCTAGCCTCCACACTACCCCAGCGTTTTCGAGCCCCTAAAATGGTGACTTTTGAAAACGATGACGCAGACACCCAAGTTCGCTTCCTGATTGGATCTTATCAGTCGCGACGTGTCCTTTCCTGATCCGTCACGCCCCTTTCAAGTGACCCTTTTACGGAAAAAAACAAACGTCATCAGGCTTGACAACCAGCGTTTTTTTTCAACATGGATAAAGAATTACAGGCATTGCTGACTTTGTTGTCGATGCTAGCAGCTGATGTGTAGTTAAATTCTGCATTTTATGATGCTACCATTGCCGACATGCGCAGGATGCAAGCTGCTATTCGATCTAAAAGATGGGACAATTCCCTCCTGCCCTAAAGAACTGGTGGAGGGCGAAGATGCTGTACCTGTGTTTCCTCTGGGTGATCCAGCTAATCCCCTGATACTGTGCCTCATGAAGGAATGCCCCAATGGCAGAGTTAACCCACAGGAGCAGTATTACGGGCTATCACTTTGCAAGGCATGCATAGAGATCGAATATTCATTTGGACGTTTGAAGGCACGGTTTGCGGCTTTGAGGGGGGCGATCCCTTTTGTTACCTATGCTTGTTTTGTTCTGCACAACTATTGTGAAGTTCACAAAGAAACTGTAAACGTTCAAAGCATAAATGCTGCTCTTCAGTACAATAGGGACTAACAGCCACCCAGCAGAGCTGCTAACGTGAGAATAGACAACAATGAAACCGAGGGGAAACAAGTGAGATATGCGTTTCCTGACCCATAACGTAGTAAAACTATGATTTGTAATGATTTGTTTATTTTTCTAAGTAAATTTTCTGTGTGTGAGACAGAGAGATAGAGCAGCCTAGTAGTAGTGGAATATCTTTGTTGGTGGCTACTGTAAATAACAATAACTCCGTCTCTGTTTGAGTGAGAGTGTGTGTGTGAGAGAGATAGCGGTAGATCATAGACAGTAGTAGACAATCTGCTTCCTGTGATATGCGTCTGCAGGCGTGTTAGTATGGACGGAGATTATTTGTGAAACAGTGCTAAAACACTTGTGTGTATGGAGATTGTTTTACGCATTAGTGTGAACGTACCCTGTAACATGGCAAGTATAAGCATTTAGGAAAAATGATCCACTTCAACCCTAAAAAAATCCACACTTACTAGTCTAAGCTGTGCATACAAAAACTGCTCAAACCCACACAAATGTATATCAAATTTATGTAAGAAAAATGTTTTTATGTGTTTTTAGAAATACACACGAGTTTAATGATAGGGAAATGTATAACAACTGCACAAAACTATTTCAATTTGCGCAGCCACTAAAAACACGATGGCATCTTGGATTTCAAAGTAAACGCAAACATCATATAGGTTCAACATGTTGTTGGAACCAGCAGGTAGAGAATATACATGTGATATTGTCAAACCGTGTGGAAAATGTGTTGTTTAAAGAGCTTTAAAAGCTACTTAAGGGAATTTTTTAGAGGCAAATCAGGGTTAAAGAGGTCAGTAAAAAGTTGCCGAACTAAACTCACCCCAGAGTACGATTGGAAGGTGGTGCCTGTGTGATGACAGAGGTGGGTGACGGCATGGTGGGCTGAAGGGCATCAAAGCCCAAGTGTAGTGGGAGGGAACCTGGACGCACAATAGTTGGGGTGGGGGCTGAACTCCTGGGTGGTGTGTCCTAGGAAAATAGCGGTGAGATAAATGATGTTAAACAGTTCAAGGTTTCAGGTGTCAGCTATTCAAAATAAAGACACAATAGTTTCAACATGTCACGCGTCACATCGCAAAGAAAAATAGATATTATTCACTTCCTCAAGATGCATTTATGTAATACTGCAAAAGTCATAATGACATGCATAATGAGCTCTTTCTACATCATGGTTCCACCCTCTTCTCTACACTCATGCAATCCCCCCTCCCCCCAGTGTCTTACCTTTCCTTTAACCAGAGAGCCTATGCTGCTGTTTGAAGTTCCAGAGATAGATTCAGGGCTGTCTGGTGGCGAGGAGTCGACCTCTACAGGTTCCTCTTCTTTCACCTTCACGTCTGATGGCGTCTGCAGGCTCATGTCCAAAGCCACAGAGTTGGAAGCAGGGAGCTGAGAAGGACAGAGACGGTGAGAGAGAGAGAGATAAAGAGTGTGAGTTCACACTACTCTCAAAGATAAGATTCTAAAGACTACAGTACTTTTAAAAAGGGAAGCAGGTTTTATGGTGTTTATCACACAGAAAAAAACAAGCAAAGAATCAGTTAATGAAACACATTTTAAGTGCAACAAAACACATAGGCCCATTTCAATAAAATCAGCTTAAACCGTTGCAATACTTTGCATTATAATGATGCACAGACAAAGTTCACTAGGCAGGAACTTCTACAAGCAATCATTTTAGACTACATTAACACTTGAGGTAACATAGAGGAAGTAAAAAGTCATTTTTCACTACATGGGAGTCTTTGAACAAATTCCATTGGTTTCTATAATAATACTTAAAGGCATACACTCAGGCACGCACACAGATGAAAACATAGACAAAATCATCAAATCCAATTCTTTCTTACAGAGTTCTTTGCTCTCTTGTCATCGTCGTCTTGTTCGAAGGAGCTCGCTAGCTCGTTGAACAGACCAACCTCCTCGCAATTCTTTAGGAAGCGGGTGGGAGTAGGTGTCTGGTCTGGCAAAAGGGAATGAGCAGAGATAACTATTCAAAGTAACGCTTTCACACCTAGTTCACACTTAGCATTGAATATAGAAACCCGTGTCATTAATGTGTCTTTGGAGCTGCTTTTCTTGAGATTGTGCTAATAGTGTTGGAACACACTGGCACTGAGGTATGCCAAAACAGTCTTCATCTGAATGCTGGGAGAGGGTATTTAACAACGAGGGAGAGTAAAGCTGTGCGGTAGTCTCATAGACCAACAGTACCTGCAATAATGACAGAGTCAGTCCGGGCTGGTCCAAATTTCAGTGTCATCTCATGCTTGTGTTTGTGTACAGCCAAGTGGTCCTCATTGGTAAACCTCTGGAACAAGTGAACAAGAAGAGAAGAGCAAAGATAAGTACATTATATGAAGTAGCCTGCGGGTAATGGTCTACTTGTCCTGGGGACCTGAAGAAAAAGCCTACAGTACCTTACCCTGATATCAAATTGCAATAATTAACAGACAGATATTCTCCGAGAGACGTAGCCCAACACGCAGCCTGTACTGTATATATTATGTGACAAACCATAAAGAAAACTGGATCTGTGGTGTACAATTACTCATGTCTTAAAAGTCCTGTACGGGCCCATTATAGCTGCGGGACATGGGCTCAAATATCTTAACACAAACTTAGAATTATATAGAAAAATAAAAAGGGCTTGTATGGATGAGAGCTGAAATGATTAACAGCACAGAAATGTAGGGAATGAGCAATGGTTGAAAATATCAGCTAATTGAAAGTACAAAGTACAAAAAACCGCTGGCACAAAAAAAATACCAAGAGCCAATGAGGTGACACATCAAAACAGATGCTGTATATGGTGTGTTTACAGAAGAGAACGCATTGTTGTCAATCTAGTCGCTGCATAAAACATGTGGATGTCATATACTGTGTCTCAAAAATGTCTAAAGCTTTACATTAGCTTGTTTTGTTATTTCCTATCAGGCATCCTCAGTGGAAGCTACAGGAGGTCTGGCATTTGGGCAAATCAGATCGTTAGAAGAGAGCACCAACAGCCATCGCCTGAGACACGGCGCTTCTTCTTTGGAGAAGTGGCAAGGTGAATCAGTCAGAGGCGGAGGAGGAATAATCTTGGCACCAGCCTATTCACCATTCGCTGCAGCCTATTTTGGGGCACTGCGTTGCAGTTGCGAGTTCAGTCGTGAGAGAGTGAAGTGGAAACACAGTCAAGTGTCAGGGGGCTTATTTTTAGCCCTACCAGGCAGCATCACCAATACAACTGCATGTCTGATTTGTCTCTTTCCTCCGAACAAGGCGACTAAATCTTGCAGAGGAAACTATCTCCAACTAATCTCCCCGTATGAGATACTGGCAGCTAGGATTACCCCTCCCCACACTAAATACTGGGGATCATATAATGGGGGGGCTGCTGTTGTTTTTGTTGTTTTTAACTTGGTAAAAGGAAAACCCTGAGCAGAGCCAGGAGTCAACCATCCTCATTCTATTATGGGCATGATTCAGACTTTCCTGGGAGACAACTGTTGCTTGTAAAGGGCAGCAGTAAAACTGCATTTGGACATAAGGTACTTCTATCATAAAGGATGTTCCACGTCTAAATGTACACAAATAACTAGCATCAGAGATGGTAAATATAAACGCAGCTTCATAACAATTTGTATAATGATACTTAAGCTGGCTGGGTATTGTACCTTAATACGTTGTTGGTAGAAACCAAAATGTACTGAAAACTGTCAAATACCAAAAGCTTTAAATCAAATGCCTGGTCAATTAGAGTAATTTGCTTTTTCTTAGACTAGATAGATCCTGATTCAAATCAAAATTTTACCTATTTTCTACTTTATTTAGGTAAATTTTTCATTCAGCTGCTTGTGTTTACGATTTAGGGTTGCACTAATCAATATTTTTACATTACCAATGGATGAAAATGACGAACAGGGTTGCTCGTAGTGACAATCCTACAGAGAACTATGACCCTACTCTGCAGTTTCCCTCGGCTCTACAGAGAGTTTTTATGTCTTTCATTGTTTCGAAACGGTTTCAGTCCCACTGTTCTCAACAACCCCGATTCCAACTGTAGCAGGCAGCTTTTTTCAGTGAATTGTTGTTTTCTTTTTGATAAATCCACTGTGCGCTACCTGCCCAGCACCAAACTGCAGACCCGCAAAGTTAGCAACTAACACTAGCTCATGAACATCGAGGAGCATTAAGCAGGTACAGAGCCACATATTTCCCTCAGGCAGAGACCAGAACAGAACTAAGAGAGAGTGAATATTAAGACTTATATTTGCCACATGGCCAGAAAAATGACTCCAAATGAATGATAATGTTGCGCTGTGTAAACAGGCAACTGTTGGCAAACATGTTCACCATGACATTTATGCCACAGCCGTAGTCCCGCACTGTCATCACCGTCACTTTGCCGTGAAAAGCCTCTATGTGACTTTAACTGCCAACTAAATTAATGATGATATTTAGAAATGAAATATGCAGAGTATTTACATCACAGAAACATGTCAAAGGAAAGTTAAAATGTTCAGGGAAGGGGTCCCTAGGTGTCCATAATGTTCTGAGAAGAAAATAGCCCAACAAATGATTTATTTATCCAACACACGCATGTTTAACTTATTCACATGCCTGTTGTTCAAAGTGCAAGTCCAACAGATTCTGATCAGAGAATGAAACAAAGGTTATGAATCATAAATGTTTCTTAACCACATAAAACACTTTCTTCCTCTAAGACCCCAGGAGAGATAATCCATCACTAGCTCTAAGGATGTCACACCCAGCTGATCACAGCATCAGACAGCTAATTGAGCACAACATGATATTTCCTGTGTTGAACAGTCATGAGCCCTAGAACACACTTCTTTTAATTTGTTGTGATATGAGGCCAAGCCCCGACAATACACCACGTTACGGGCATGTGAGTGCACTATTGGCTCTCAGCTGAGTCACTGCCGAGGCTCAAACCTGTGTCTACAGGCGCTAGAATTCAACAGTGACAGGTTGAAACAATAAATGTGCTCTGATTACTCACTGGAGCTTCCAGTGAGTCATTGCTGAAGGAGACAGCATTGTCTCACAAGACAGCATGCTAGCTACAATGCCATCGGTGTGATGATCATTAGGAGTGTTGCATAAATCACAGACAGTTAGCTTATTCTGGCAATGAGAACAAGTGTGATGGGTTCTCAAGTTCTCTCATTGTATATATGAAGCTTGATTCGACTTAAATCAAGTGTCTTCACAAGTACAATATGTTTGTGCTTTTGCTTTCAATATATATATATTTTTTTTAAGAAGTAAACATGACGTTAACATAAGTAGTTCCAGTTAACTGCTGGAGAGAACTTACACAAGGGCGGAAATACCCGACACCACACACACCTGAAACGCAGGACAAGGAGGGAGAAGACTTACCTGTCCACAGCCAGGAGCATTGCACACAAAAGGTCGGTCGTCCCCCATTTTTGCAAAGAGCTTGCAATGTAACTGTGGAAGAGGAGAAGAGGAGAACATTGCTGCGGCTTTTCTTGATTTGTGAACTGGCAAATCCTGAAACCAACAAAACAGGGATGCTGTGGCTTGTAGTCTTTAGTCTGAGCAGGAAGCCGAATGCTATTTAAAAATAACCCTGGCAAGGAGGAAAACATGCACAGAGGCAGCGAGACGAAGTTTCCCTGGTGATACTTCCTTCACACAGGGGGGATTCTGGTTGGCCAATGAGGAGTCGCTCACAAGAGAGAACGCCAGCTACCGTTTACACAAAGACGTCTCCCTCTCCTTCTGTCTCATTTTCCCTCACTTCCAATCCCTCCTTCTCTCATTACCACTCCCTCCCCTCACCTCTCAAGCACCGCCCAACCTTTTACCTTCTTGAACCCCTCGTTCAATCTGTCCCTCTCTCTGATTCAGCTGTTTCTCTCTGCGCACAATTTCTGTTTCTACTTTCTGAATGCACAGCACAAATATCTTGAAGTGGGCACATTCACTCTGAGCCTACACTGCACCTCACTTTGTTGTCCTGATTAACTCCAACTTACTCGCTTCTACTGTGTGGAGATACAAGTGGCCGATGTAGGCGGTCACCAAACATTACTGATAATACTGACAAAATCGAATATAACATTTTTTACTCAATACATGAATGCTATGATACTTTTATTATGTCTGTTGGTGCTTTCATACAATAATGTAAACTAGGGGTGGGTGGTAGTCTGAGAAAAAATAATACATATATAGAGGCGTTCAATGATCATTTCATTCAGCTAGAACAAAACAACTGTACCACTTTACTGCAGCTTAAGTCCAGGAAAAGACAACCTTTAAACTATTATTATATTTTAACTTCAAATAATATATTGAGTTATATCATTACATAACTTGGTTTTCAAGATAAATTACAATGGAAATTAATATTTAATATTAATTAGTGCATAATCACACAGCTTCTATATTAGGGCTAGGTCTTCCTGGTTAATGTTATTGTCAAGAGCTAAACATGCATATTGGTTTCTCCTCTTGTTGTGCCTGATGTTGAAGTGACATAAACTAAAGCTGCTACCCCCCCCCCCCCTTAAACAAACCACCCCGCTGCACTGCTCTTCACAGCTGAGCAACACTGTTTAGAAAAATAACTTGGTCACTGAATGTAAATCAGGCAAGTGGAGGGGTGATGATGGCGATGGACATTAATGTTTTAGCACTCTCAACTGTCCCAAAGTGACGTCTGGTAGCTATTACACAATGCTGTCCCACTGACAGTACAGCAACTACCAACATGCATAAAGGAACTTGCTGTGTATACAAGTAGAAACCTTTCAATAAACACAAGCCACTGATTACTGCAATACTCAACAAGCTTCCGCTAAAACAAAGTCATGAGCGGGGATGGCGCTTGACTTTAATAATTTAATAATAGCCCTTCAAAATGTACGTGTTAGATGTCTTTTCTGATCCACCTCCTAAACTTTTACTTGGACTATGATGCTGGCATGACAGCCCCTGTACTTCTGTGTTGTTTTGACTTGTTTAATCATGTTCATTTAGAAAATCTGCCAATGAATTATCCAACTTAACTTAGTTACTTACCAGTACTTAGCCCTATTCCACAAACCGGAGAGCAATGTCAGTTAAACATGTTTAGTATTGTAATATTACCATGTTACTGACCACATTAACCTCTGTTGTACCTACTACATGGATTGAGCATGTAGCCTAACATTATTGAGTGGGACAGATTATTCATTATGTTGGCGAGGCATAAATGTCTGAAAGTTTTCCCAACGTTGAAGTCAGTATATTTTCCTCCTTCCTCCCTCCATCGCTCCCTCTGCCGAGGACAGCTGCCCCTGAGCCAACACATGATTACTGAATCCTTGCGCTCGAATACAACGCTCTCCCATGACGCTGGGCCTGTAACAGGCCTAACCGTTGTGTCTCTCAGCTCCATGTCTTTTTGAGGAAAGCATCGTGTTTTCAAGCAAAAGCCCTGTCCCCTCTTTGTGCAGATCAAAGAGCCGATGAAGCAGACCTCCCATGCTCTGGAGAAAGGCAACAGGTTGGTGCCAGGGCCCTCACTAAGTGCTTCCAATCCACTGAGTCTATTTGGGCAGAGATGTGTCTGCAAACGAGATACTCCGTCTAGCTCGTTATACCGAGGGTGTGGACTGTGCGGGGAAATGGACACATCTGGCTTGAGGAGTGGGAACAGATTTCAGAGTTTACATCTTACTAGAGACATGCTAGACATTAACTTGGCTGGCTGGCACCAACATGAAATGTGGGATTTCCACCATAAATTTCAGATGACAGGGGTGGAAAATACCATTTGTTTTCATAGCTGCCCCAACCAATATCTTAACCTGATTAAAACAGATGTGTTAAAGGCTTTTCTTCAGAATCTATTGCTCGGCTTTGTGGTGAGACAATCTATCTTGAAGGACATCTTTAAAAACGGCATCACTGTTATCTGTAATCCTCTGCTAGATTCACATGTATACAGTAGGGGTGTCGCGATATACCGGTTTCGACGATAATCGTGATATTTAAAAATTAAATATTGATATCATGTTAATAATACACATAATATGATAAGATCGCTTAAATAATCCAGGGCCTTATATCATTTCCGTTTCTTTCCATTCTCGCTTTGTCATAGTAGGTGGCAGTGATGCACCTTAACGCTGGTTGCCATCAGCCGTTAAATGCAAAAAATAACAAAAAGCACTAACTAGCTATTAGCTAGCTAACTTAAAAAAATATATATTTAAATTAAAAATTCCATAGATATTGCGATATTATCATTATAGTGAATTCTTTGGTCCATGATAATCGTGTAGTGAAAATCTGATATTGTGACAGCCCTAGTATACAGAAAAAAATTACGCTGTTAATTTACTACTTTGACTATGAGATATGTCTCTCTGAAAGTAAACTAATAAACGAGTTGACAGTGTAAAGTTTTACTGTACACTTTAAAATGCTGTGCTTCATGCAGACCTCAACTCTTTGAGAGACAATAAATCAGTATGCTAGTTACATTAGGCCTAATACACATGACTGATCTTCATAACAGGCACGGATATCAAGTCCACCTATTTTTGCCTCCTTTCATCCAAGGTGACATGGAAGCACTCAAAGTGCCCGAATTCCTGTCCCTCTCATTGAGCTGCTGCCAACGTCCCACCGTTAACTTGGATTTCTCCGACTCAGCAGGTGTAGGGGAACAAGTCCCAGCTATAATCAGCCACAGCCATCCAGTGTTTAATGCAGCCTGCTAGGAAACTGACTAAACAAACTGTATTAATAGCTCAGGCTACAGCCATGACTCTGGAATCTGAGGCTTGAATTGCTAGAGGGTAGGGGAGACCCCACAAAAAGAAAAATATGTAAAGAAGGGGGAGGGAGAGAGTGAAATGGGGAAATAGCGAAAGAAAAACGGAGTCACCAATTTGTCAATTGAAAGATGGTGGATATCTGCTAGATCACAGGTGGGGTCCTGTAAATGTGGGGTATGAGACCGGAGATCTAGGCTGTAGCTGGGTGTGTGCAACAGCCAATATGTATTTATGTAAGCAAAGTGAACCTGAGATTTGGTAAATGGAACAAATGAAATCCTATATCCATGTCTGCATAACTAACAAGGCCTAAAAGCTGAATCCATGCCGAGCTAGCCGACAATGCAGGACAATACAGGATGGACCCAGGGCAGTTTTCTAAAATTAAATCAGAAACACTGTGCCAATTTGATTTGCGGTCAACAACTTTTATAAGTACTTGCCGTAAGGTTTTGGTTTTGTTACAGCATATTCAAAAGAAAAAGACCATGTCACTTGATGTTTTGGGTCTTACCTCTGGTGCTGACAATAATTTTGCAAAATAATTTACGCTTAATGCTTTATTGCATTAAATACTGAATTATTGAATCAATGAAAAGACTTTGAATCATGGACATGCACACATAAAAGCATACATGCTCAGCATATATTTTTGAAACATAAAATTACACCACATGTGTAATTTGATTATGTTTAAGTAGCAGCACAGAACATTTAGGTAGAATAATAACACCATTACTCAGAGCGGGTCAAGATATTCAGTTGGACAAATCAGGCTGCAGTTTTCTCTGGTGTAACTCTATGTGATGGAATGAGGTACAACTCTGCCAAAAACATGACCTACATTCCTAATGAAGGTGTTGACATGCATGGGGATGCGGATCCTGGAGCGTTCAGCAGCTCACATGGCAATACCATTGATATCATTATTACTTAAGACTTTAGTTCATGTCTTTAGAGGCTCTTCTTGCAGACCCAGATTATCATTACAGCATATTACACCGCCAAAAAAAACGACAGGCGAATATTTTTCGTGGGGATTCTGGCATGTAAAAGAGGTCAATGTAAAGCTGAAATCCCCAAGTCCTGCAAACTTTAGTTCCTTCTTCCAGACAACGCTGACTGGCTTAAAAAAGTTTGTCTTTTTCAGCCTTCATTACCGTCTGGCGACGAACGGGCGTAACGTCACTTAGCCCTGCCTTTTCCCGTAACAAGACCGCCTATTCTTTTCAGCTATTGGCTATAGGCACGTCAATCAACAGCATCTGGTGAGCGCAACGCTTTAGACCCTGTCAATAACATCGGCTAGCTGAATCTTATTGGCTAAAAACCCGAAATCCACTTTTTTGTATCCTCGAAAAACTAATGGCTAGCTGGTGCGGCTAGCGTTAACAACAGGCCGAACGCACATTCAACAGGGGCAATAACAGCGCTACTATCAGTTTCAGCGATGACAACAAACTCACATCAACACTAATTTAATTTGATCCGAAGTGAGCTGGTGTGTTTCAAAGGCACTGCGGGTAGTCAAAATCGCAAAAGCAGAAAAACGCTAGCAGTCAGTTGGTTAGCGGACTGACACTTGAGTGCAAAGCGAGCCAGTGGGTCCGAATGAAACGTTGTAGCTGCCACAACAGTTTTGACAATTGAATTGACGTGCAGTTTTAGGAATAACAAACACTGAAAACTGGCGCGGCGAGCCCTGCTTCTTCATAGTTTAGTGTAGTCGACATATCTATGGTGAATTTAAAGGGTAATAAAGTGTTTACAAACTCACCCTTGCGCCCCTCTCTCTGGCTCCCCTCTCCTCTCCTCTCTCTTGGAATTTGACACGCCCCTTGACGTCGAGTCATCGCGAGAGTTCACATCAGTTATCGTAGTAGACCGAGCCAGGCGTGAAGCAATGGATCCGGACGTTGAGCAGAGACGCTCCTGATTTTCGGGCGCAATTTTAACGAGCTTCCTTTGTTCTTTAATATTTTTAATAACACGGATATTGGACCTATAGGTATACACATAAAAATATTACCTCTATCAACCTAGACACTAGATACAAAGAGGCCAGTTGTGTCCTCAGCGTGTGGTAGACCTGACAAAATAACCCATTGCCCTTTCGCTGTCAAAATGTATAATCCCATCTAAATAAAATGGAGGCACTATATATGACAGCCATCAAAATAAAGTAGGCTATGTGATACATTATGATAAAAACGCAAAGAAATTTTATAGGTTCAAGAATTGTGTGTAACAGTTTACAAGCTGCCAGTGCTGCCTCTCTGAACAACTGTTTTGACTATATGATTTTGAAGATAATCATAAAATTTAACAAACCATGCAAACATACATTCAAAAGATATACTGAATGGGGAGAACAGTTCATCTTTAAACTTTATTGATTTTGCCGAACCCTTGTATAATCTACAGCATGTAGGCAATGCAAAAAGCTCAGTATAGGCTACTAAGAAATAGATCAAGGCCCCCAAATAAACACATAAAAAGTAGAAAAGTACATTAGTGTTTAAGGCTAAACTAAAGAAACTTAAAAGGACTTATTGTGGTAATAGCTCACTAATTCTATTTTTTAAAAAGGTCATTTTATTGTAAATTTGGCTTTATAATTAAAGAATTCCCCTTATCAGGATCTTAGGAGCTTGTTAAGACAGTCACTTCTGCTGCTCATTGTACAGACACCAAAAACAACATTATCTCCATTCATTTGACTGGTGGGTGATATTTTAGACTGTGAGTGCTTACAGTATATGAAAATGTGGTCAGTGATTTAAATATTGTATATCGATACTGAACTTTTTCTTGAGACGCTCATTAGAAGATGAAGTTGAGGAGTTTTTCATTATCTGAATCGAGAGTCTTAGACTGCGGGAGTGCAAGGCAGTATGGTGTACAAGCCTAAAATAACAAGGCAGAAATATTAGGAATGAATATATAGAAATAAAATAGACTACAGTGATTGGATTTGACTCTTGTTGTATGTTTGGAAATACATAAAGTATTAAAGGCGAGGAAGCCGATGTAATTCACACCAACTGTTACGTGACAAATTTACGTAACAATTTACAAATCACATCAAACATCTCATTCGGAGGAGGCCGTTTTACAAGCCAATGAATGTGAATTCAGAGATGAGGCGAGAGAGACCCCCCATGGAAAACTTGAGAATTGACTGTGCTAAAGTTCGCTTTTGTAATTCATTTGAAGAAACCAAAGTAAAAATAGAGTCAGTTGTTTCGTGATCATCTTATCGTTTTGCCAAAGTTCTTCCCTGGATGATTTAGTTCACCACTGGTTTTACAAAGTAAATACATTCAGCGTCAATATAAATCTAAAAATCCTGTTTAGCTGTTAGTTATTTTCCCCTCTGGTATCATTAGTTCATTAGGCGCCCAGAGTAGATTTTTGCCCAAATGTTTGAAATTGCACAGAAAAAGCTTCATGTAACAGTTCTGGCTGTAAATTTATGATGTGGTTTCTCATATTTGAGCTCCTCTGGCCTTCTCATGACTGTGATTCAGTCTAATGAGTGCGGTCAAACAGTAATTATACAGGCACTACGTGATTGTATATATTGTATATATTTTTGACCCAGCAGATAATGTATGTATTCATATTGCTTAAAATTTTTAATTTGGATGTGTTTTCAGTGACAAAGCAGCAGGTGTTCCTATTATTATGTCACAGACAATGAGTTTCAGAAAGAAACTGGTCTGCTAATCAAAACAGGGAGATTGCAATTGCAGTGTATTAAAGGTGCAGATGTAAATTTACAGATTTATTTATTTATTTACAGATGTAAATAATAAAATGAATGATGGTTGAATTCCATTTAGCTGCTTTGGTTTCAGGGCCCTGGTATTGTGCGTGCTGGCTCGCTGTGACTTACTGGGACGATTGAACAGAACAGAGCCATCGTTCATGTTATTAGGAACACCTGGGCTTTTCGTACTATGACAAGTTGAAATGTCTGGTATGAATAAGGCCTATGCAAATAAAACCTCAATCTGAATCAAGCCAGCAATTTGAATATGACACAGCAAAGTGTCTCACTGGGGTTTCATAGCCTACTGCAGCAGAGCTTTTAAAGTCATAGTGCTTGGTTATAAATTGTTAGATGTACTATAGCGGTCTGTTTAAACCTAGTGAGTTCCCATTTTTTGTGAAGAACAATGGAGAAAAAAAAAGTATAGAATTTAAAAGGCATTTACTATCAATACCGTGACAAAGAAAAAAGCACTTTGCGGGTGTACACAAGACATGATCTAAGGGGTTCATTTTTATACAGCAGCAGAGCAAGCAAACGAAATCAAGCACAGAAATGGTCAGATTTTAGATTTTAGACAGATGCCATAACAAACGTAAATACATTTAGCAAGCTTATCAAGTGAATCTTTCTAGAACAAAAACTTAAAAGTGATCATGCCATTTCATGGTTCTAACATTTAATTTAAAATAAAGTAATTTTTAAACATATGCTGCAAAATGTTGGACCAGGGAGCACCCTTGAAAACCTAAACTTTTGTAAGTTAAGACTGAAAACATCCATTGTTAAAAAAAAAAAAAAAACCCCAACAAAAACATTATTCCTCCTTGGCAACTGTAATTGCACCCTTCATTAAAATAAAGCCCTAATAAATAGTAAATCACATATGACAGCAGGCATGTCGACATCATTTTTACCAGCGTTGAACATTTTCAGAAGACGCGATGGAGGCCAAATTGGTGTGCCTGGCACATTTTGTGAAACCAATGATAATATTCTGCAACCCTTTGCTGCTTCTGCATAACAAATAAAATCTTTCCTGGCACAACCTTTAATGTTCAAAGTGTGTTTTTTCCCCTTGGTATTGCAAAAAACGATTGCATTGTGAGTTGACTGGGATATAATCGAGAGATATGGCATTTCCACCTACCATACAAACTGCATAACATTCCTTCCTGGGCACTACTTCAGGAACTGCATCCTCTGATAGAATTACTGGACGGCCTGCATCATTAGACATTAGCCCTCATTCATACACCTATCTTACATTTAAGTTAAATCTCACAATGGGTATAAACTAATTTTACCACCAAATTCAATATTTAAGATTTTCCTCATGCTCTATGACAAACCATAATAGAATTTTTCATTACATTTAAAAATGTAATATTCAATGCTTATTGTCAATTTTGCATACCAAAAACAACAATAAGCCTTCTTAAAATTTCAAAGATGCACTCGCTCATTGTGAAGCTGGGTGATTGGAGACAAGTAGCTTCACGTAGGTCAATTCCTATGATGAAGCCCAACAACTCTGATGTTATAGTTTCTTTCTATACTGCATGCAGGGTGGGCTGAGAAAAGTTTGCTGCACCAGAGTTACCAAAAGAAAATGCATATCAATGGTGTTTTAATTAACCAATATTAACATTGACTGGTGCAGCCTTCTTCCTACAACTGCAACTGATCAAATGACTCAATTGGCACTCCTCATTTAGATGTTGTGCAACCACAAGATCTTTTTTTTTTTTTTTAAGACTTGGAGAAGTTTATACATCTCTCTCGGTGCATACATCTGTATTCATTTTCAAGAAGCTTTGATAAATGAGGCCCACTGTCAGACAATATCCTATAATTCAATGGAGACACTTCCTTGCCAGTAAATGCTGTGTGATGAGCTGTCTGATAATCAGCCAGTGAGAGCTGGGAGCCCCCCAATTGTTTCATGGCCTCAGTCTCTCAGCAGTAGATAGTCTTTGATAGTCTCTGGTAAAGGAAGCTCTTTTACAGCAGTGGGGAGGAACTGGACTCCAAGACTCTGCCGGACAGCACAACGTGCCAGAGAGCGAAGTGTAGGAGCCTGAGCCACCATGTTGGTCAGCCTCGCCAGCAGCTGGGGATCCTTACTCAGCTCCCTGGGAAGGGTCCCGTCAGCCCGTCGGATCTCAAACCGCCCTGCCGCCCGGCACAGCAGCTCTAGGCACTCCTCCTCCTGTTCCGTGCCCAGGCCCCGGGCCAACAGGGCCACCAATCGGGAGATAGGGGTCTGGCCCTTCAGGTTGGTCACATGGACCTGGGCTCCGTAGTCTAATAGCACTTTGACACTCTCCAGGTTGCCCTTCATTGCTGCCCAGCTCAAAGGCGTGTCACTATTGTAGTCCCGGGCATTGGGACAGGCCCCGCTCTCCAGCAGGGCCCTCACACACTCTGGGTTATCTTTGAAGGCGGCCCAGTGAAGTGGAGTGTCCTTGTTGCCATCCAGGGCGTTTGGCTGGGCCCCATACTCCAACAGCAGCTCCACGCAGCCCTCATCCTTCTCTGCAGCATAGTGCAGTGCTGTGCGGTTATATCCATCCAAAGCATTCACCTGAGAGGGAAATATAATTTAATGAGCAATTTTATGCTAAGGAGTTACAAAAGGCTGTACAAAAGGGCTGGCTGAAGTACAATATGGATCTGCAGGTGGGGTAATTGGGCACCAAAATAGCACAGACAGGAAAAGTGAATTTCAAGGTCTGGCAAATGGCAATGTTGGAGCACTGCTTGCGCCGCCATGAAAACAGAGCCCTCATTTATAGGCTTGGTTGACCCAAATTTTAAAAAACATTTCCAATAGAACTACTTTCTACCAAATGAATAGTCCGAATGAAAACTGTTCACCTTGATTATCTAAAGTAACAGGAACACTGTTTCTGGAAAGACACTTTACTGTTGATTTTCTTTTTTGTATTTTCACCTTCAGTCAATAGTGAAGAGGCCGACAGGAAACAAGGGAAGAGAGAGGGATAAAGGTCTCCGGCCGGAATCGAACCAGGGATTTTGCAGTAATGTGAATTACACTCTGACCGTTCAGGAAACAGGTCCCTCTGCTGTGGAATTTGTTTAGATTCCTCTTTCACTGCAGTGAGCACCACAAACTAAATTTCATTCACCTCCTTTATATTCGGGTGGAGGCAAAAATCTCAAAGACAGACAACTCTACACCTGGACAAATGTAACCAAATCTGTAAGCCTAGATACCTCTAGAGGTAAATAAGAAAAAAAAAGCACATTCTCACCCAGGGAATCAGTTATTGCTATCTATCATCATCAAACACAATTATTATTATTATTTTTCTTTTAGCAGTAGTAGTAGAGTTAAATGCAAATGTTCCTACCTTTCAGGCAACCACTGGCTTCAGTTTGATTTGTGCATCAATGGTTTTTTTGGCAACCAACTATTCCATTTCAGATGTCAAAGCTTTAGTGAACTCACTAACAGTGACGAGGTTTAAAAACTGCCCCACAAAGAGAACATATGTTTGACAAAAATAAAACCGGGCATGATGCTCAGCGTGACCTATCACAAGCAAGGTTCAACTCTCTGCAGGTTGACTTTCATATCATACAGTGGCGGTCTGAAAGGAAGGAAATTAATCTTAAATCCTGTGGTATGACATACCTCGGCCCCCTTCTCCAACAGCAGCTCCACACAGTCAGCATCAGCGACCATACAGGCACAGTGCAGGGGCTTAAGTGTGCCATGCATCCTGTTCACATCAGCTCCCTTCGGCATACAGGAGAAAATGATGTCAATTTAACTGATGACACTAAGAGATATTATTTATTTGAAGTCGGACTGGAAGATGAGCAGGCCTACCTTACGAATGAGATCCTCCACATTGTCGTGTGGGAATGAGCGGATGGCTGCGATGGTGCGGATGAGCCGCTCAGACAAGGAGTATTTACTTTGAATGCTTTGCATGATGTACCACATAGTAGAGCTCATGTGTAACTGAGGACCATGGCACCCGGGCACGGGTGACACTCGGCTTACTGAAACACATTTTTAAGAAGTTGAGATTAAAAGCTGTTCGACAAAAAAAATAAAATTAAAACAAATAAATGTAAAAAAGTGCTTGAGGGGTCTTTAGGGCTCTTGTTGGGTAGGGTTAGGGAGTGTGTGTCACACAACAATTTCATATTTAGTGTGCAGTCTTGACATGTAGTCTTTTACTTTAACATAAAAATGCACTCACTCCACCATTTCACCAGCATGGCAGTTCGCACGCAAGGTTTTGTTTCACTGTGACAAAAAATATGCACATACTGTAGAAACCTCTTTAATTTCATGTAAAATGACACTGGCAGTACATAATCAGGTCTGTTAAGACGAGTTATATTGAATATTGGGAGTCCAGCGATATCTCGTTTGTGATTGGAGTTTGTCACTAGCACAACCGGTTTATTTGTTACTCACATAGTGTTACATTTCAACACGAATCGTGACTTCATAAGATCGAAATTCAATTCAATCCCGTATGATGACAATCATGAAAGCAAATGAACAGAATTCACACTTAAGAAATGTTGCCCGTTCTCTGATCATAATCTGGACACCATAGTTCCGACCATGAAAGCTAGAAACGGTATGCTTGTCCTCTTTTCAAAAAGAGAGAGCCGATGCGTGATTCTGCTTTTGCTACTTAATGGAAGTCGCCCGAGAGCTGACTGTCAGCCGGATGCTAACTACACGTAAACAAATGACTGACGCTGACAGCTAACGTTAGCTCACTTGGCAAAAAAAACAAACAAACACATGCTCCACAACAAAAGAAAGGGAAATACACAAGTGACAGCTGTTGGAAGTAACAGATTAACATTAACACGCCACTCGGCTAGCAAGCACATGCTGACGGGCCGGTTTGGAGGAAAAAAAATTATCCACGGCTACATTTTCACCGGCAGCTAGCACCAAGTTAGCTAGCGAGCGAGCTAACGTCGAGATGCGAGGAAGAATCGACAGACGGAGGCGGAAACAAAATCAAATGACATTCGTTCCAAATACTTGTGAACGCGCTTCGAAATGCCCCTCGCATCAACCATCGATAAATGACCGCTGCTAACGAGGCTGCGTACCGTTTATGGTCCACGGTGTGAAGGTCTGACAGCCTGCCTGCTCGCTGCTCGGTTTGACATAAACACTGAACGTCACCGCCCGCGGCCACGCCCTCCGTCTCGAGCCTCTGTCCCCTGCATTTTAAACCTCCCTGAGCGCACGCACGCTCAGTTATTCTGCGATAACGTCAAATAAGTTGATATTTCCGTTGAATTCCGGCCTTTATGATGCCTGACTGGGAGGGACATATTTGCTAAGTGTACTTACTTTCCGAACATAGACATGTTTGGCAGGGGCGCAGGCATCCGTCCACCGGCGTGCCACGAACGCCTTCAGCTCATGACCATGTTAAGGTACAGTGAACCCGCTAAGACACACTGAACAAGTGGCTTCACAAATCACCGAAGACTGACAGCTCGGGCAGCCCCCTGGTGGACAGCCAAGCCAACGAGCCACAAACAGACCTTAATCACTCATGTTTTTTTGGGGGGGTTCTGCAGACACTTGATTCCCCTTTTTTGAAGAAGAAACCACAAGCAGAACAGGTTTACGTTGAATATTAGACCAGGGCTGCAACTTAAGTAATGGTTATTTTCATGATCGATTTTCCCTTTCTCCTTCAGAGAAATGCTTAATCGTTTAGTCTACAAAATGTCAGAAGAGAGTCCAACGTCTTCCGATTGATTGTTTTGTCACCTATTGTCCCACCAACAGTCCAGAAACCCAAAGATGTTCAATTTACATTCATAAAGAACACAGAGAAAAGCAGCAAATCCTCACGTTTGCGAAGCAAACGCTGGAACCAGTGAATGATTTCTCTTAAAATAATTGATTTAAGTGATTACTTGATTATCAAAATGTGTTGAGGTAAATGTTCTGTCAATTGTTAATCAACTTGTCAATCTTGGTTGGCAACTATCTATTTCCATAATCGATTAATTAATTAAGTACTACCAAACATTTCCCAGCCTCTCAGTTGTCCGGCTTTGCTGCTTTCCTTTGTTCATGTGATAATAAACTGAACATATTTAGGTTTCTAACTGTTGGACAAAACAAGCAGTTTGACATCACCACCTTGGGCTTTAGGGAATCGTAATGGTCCTTTTTTTTAAACAATTTTTCTTTCATTTTATACATCAAATGAATTGATTAACCAACTCTTATAATTTGATTTGATGGTCCTACGTAGGGGTCTGCACAGGCCTAAAACTGTGACCCAGTCTGTTGTTGTTTTTTTATGCCTGACCGGTGGTGCCAAATTTTAGAGGCAAAGCTACGTTTCTGCTTTCCCCCCCCCCCATCCGTTACTGTCCTAATAACCTTTACATTTTTTGCAGGATTCTGTAGGTGTCTTGGGCATTTTGCAAAACATAACACAGGGCTGCAGGGCAGAGAAACAGACACATTACATTTGAAAATGAGACCATTAGAATCGGCCCCATCTCTAAATTTTGCCCAACAAAAAGGCTCAGACCCCACCCGAAACCTAAGGCGTGTGGTGGAAACGGTGGCGTTGAACACCTTGTTGTGTACGCAAGCGCACTGCCTTTTTACACGTCGCTGCTGATTGGGTAACACCTGACACACCCACCAAACGAGCGAAAACGCACCTCAAAGCCCGTTGCACACCAAACGTGTCCTTGGACCTTGTAGCAGCAAAACGGTGTGTTTTACTTTTGAACCCGATACTTTGACGGACCAGGTGGGTTCAGGGCAGACAGCAAAACTCTAGAAAGGGTGGGACAGGCGAGCGGAGGGAACTTTTACATTCGGGAAGGCCTGGATCTGTATATCTAATGCCTTATTAAACATGCTTAGAACAGACTTCACTGCTGATTCGGTTTTAATAACACTGCAACCCCAACCTCATGTATCTGTTCATGCCTGTAGTTTATGTACAAAACACAACAGAAAAACAAAACAAAACGTGACACTGGAAAGCCAAATCAAAATAATTTATTTTTGGTGACATTTCTTACAGTTCTAGGATAGTGTCTCAAACACTTGGTTGATCCATTACTATATTTCCTTTTGCCACCCCAACCCAAATTAACAGAAAATAACCCAAACAAATGGGAGGGAGGGTATTTGCAAGCCTGTCAACATCAACCATATGCTTCTAAAATGATTTCACATTACTTATGAGTAAGATTCTCTTTAAAAAAAACAAGTTAGTGCATTTATTTAATTATACTAAACCACTAGCTGCTCATACTCAATGAAAAGGAAATAACAGCCCCAGTGATTGGTTACTCGTTTACTGCATTACTAAACCCAAAGTCAATGCATCAAGTATATTCGCTCTGCTGACATCTCCAATAGTATACAAATGTCATATGCGTGATTTTATTTTGCCAATGCGATTTCACACAACTTTGGGGAAACCAGCCTACCAAGATTGGGAGAAAAGCGTTGTGCATCAGAATTAAAATAAATAAAATTTAAAAAGCAATACATACAGTGAGTCAAACTTCAAATTCTAAGTCAACCTGTTTTGTTTTTCAAAAATAAAAAGGAAGGGGGGAAAAAAAAAAAAGAAAAAGAAAAAACAACAAACCAGCAAACTCACCCTAAAAGCACACAACAATCTGGTGGATACCTGCGGTCAAAAGCCTCCCTCTGTAAATTCAGTACTAGAACAATTACATTCTCCCACACACATTTCTAGTGAAGGATTATTACAATATAGCATAGGCAACTACACCTCTACAGCTTCTTCAAAATCCAGTTTTACTGGGCCAAAGGTTTCCCCAAGACTACATTATTTAGCAGACCTCAAAAATCAAAACTTTATCCTAGCACTCTGATCGTAGGCAGCTGGCACATAGCACGTGAAAATGTTCCAATTTTCTTTATACCCACGACTTGGCTGCCAAATATTATGTAGCTATCATCCTTAGCTAACAGCACTCCTCTGTCTATTTTTTTGACACTATGCCAACAATTCACAGATATAAGCTTAACCTGGATATCCTGTGATGATGTAGAAAAGCCAAACCTCACCTAAACCACACCAGGCGCACTGAACAGTCAAATCTTACCATTAACATCTTTTTTTCTCTTGGAAAACATCAACCTACTTCCCAAACAAACATGTAAACAGAGAACCTGACTGATTATCAACATGACAATGTTCTGAATCCATCAGAGTGGCTAGACCCAAAATGGTTCAGATAGATAGAGATAACTTAACATGAAAAACTTTGGACCAGGCTAGCTGGCTCACCGTGGCTAACAGGCCAGTGAGCAGTTTGTGATATCCGACTGATACTGATAATTTAAGCCAATTCTGAACCAGGATCAAAATACCACCATAGAACACGTCATTAATATACATTAAGGAGACCACACTGTCCAGTTTCAGGACAACGATTCTGAATCTGATGTAAAAATCAAAAATCATCCATTTCATTACATCAGTGCAACAGCACACTGTAGCACTTCAATCATTTTGCTTAACAATCAATGCATACACAGACATCAGTCAACCCTTCAGTCATACTTGCAAAATTAAGCACACAAGAAAAAAACAAAACAAAAAACAACTGATGTCTCATTGCGTGTTAGTGATATCTTTGTATATGTACATGACATATATGCATGTTCTTTTCTTCTTAGTGCATATTGTTCTTGCAGACATCTATTCGTTAAAATAAAAAAAAAAAGGTAGAGGGCCATTTAAGTGGCCCAGCATCCCACCTCTCCCTAGCAGAGCATAAATGAGATGGCCTCCAGATAAATCAGACTTAAAATCGTTGAAGCATAATGCTGGAGGCCCAAACAAGATTTGTGTTTGCTTTTCAAATCACTCATCAAAGTTCTTCAGGTGTCATTTTGCCCATTAGTCCTGGATGTCCCAGTCTTGTCATTTTAAAAGCTTTTCTTTGGACAAGTTCCAGGGGGAGGAAGGTGGCTACCATAATGTTGTTGCTTTTATGTTATTCATTTTTATATAATTATATATATCCATGTATATATTCATACATCTTTTTTCTATTCATATCAAGTTTTTACTTTGGCGATACTGGTGGGATATTCTGCTCTTTGCCAGTGTGCCTGTAGCCTCCCTGGGGGGAACTGCGTCGGGCTGGAGGTGGACGCCTCTGGTCCCGAAACTTGAGGCCCCCAGTGCCTCTGGGGCCATTGCTGCGGTAGTAGCCTTGAGAGTCACGTTCACGTGGTGGCCGGCTCTCCTTGCATTCCCATCCCCCCTCCCTGTCGTGGACCTTCTCTTGCTTGTCTCCAGGACCACTGCTGGAGCCCGGCTCCTCCGCCTTGTTCACGCGCAACTCACGCAACGGCTGGCCCGATGCGCTGACCGAGGAAGCTGGGGCAGGGGCCGCAGGGGGAGGGTCCTTGGGTGGCCGTTGGCACACCTCGGCGTAGCTAAGCTTACGGGGCTCCTGAACCAAGGCAGGGAAAAAAGCACAATTTTAACAAGATGCAACCCAAACTCATTCAACCAGTCATTTTCATGATGCCCCTCGTCAAGCCCTCAGATCTCATAATCTTAACGCTCATTGGGGTAGGAGTGAATATTCTGGACTTTTGGTGGGAAAGGGCAGAGAGAGAGATAAAAGACAGAAATGCTGAAGGAGGGTGACAGGAAGAGTGGAGGGAGAGAACCAAAGCCAGTCAGTCCACTACCTCACTTCCCTCTATGCGCAAAAGATCTCATCATCAGGAAGACAATCATGCTCAAGTGTAGGCTGTCATTAAAAAGAACCAGATTCTCACCTGTGCAGGGGTGGGAATAGTGGCTGTAGCAGGGGCCTGAGTGCTCGGCGTCGCTGGCGTGGAGGCAGCAGAGGGCTGAGGCCTGGAGCTAGGCACGGGCTGTGTGGAGGGGGGCGGGATTATGGTAGCTTGAACAGGTGTGCGTGGAGTCACTTTTGGAGCTGGAGCTGGGGGCTCTGCGCGTTCAACCTTTTTCTCCTGACGAGTGATACTGACAGAACAAGAGTTTCAGACATTCAAGTTAGCATTTTAAGTTAAATACAGCTGTTTGAGTCGAAGTACCAAATAGCCTGAATTAAATTGTCTTACATAGGGGCGGAGGTTCCAAGTGGCTGTGTGGCAGATTTCGGGGCTGCTGGGGCAGGACTGGCAGCAGCCTCCTCTGTGACTGGGGCTTGGCCTGACCCTGGACTCACAGTGGCCTCTTTATTGGCTTGTTCTGTCTATAAAAAGCAAGGAGGCATGCACATTACACATCGAAAGTCCCCCTCTCAACAACACTCTCTGCAGTTTATCCAAGAGATTTGCAAACTGTTCCAGTCTGTATTTCTTCTTACCTTGTCCCTGTACAAACCGCGTACGACATCTGACATTCGGTTTTCGAGCACCGGCTCTCCCTGTGTACTGACCACACAGCCAGGAAGAGGTGGGAAATTTGTAGCAGCTAAGTCAAACTTGGGTGGAGAAACCTTGATCTCCGCTAGCGGTACAGGCCTCTGAGAAAGGAAATTGAAATGGAGCCAACAAATATGAGACCACAAGATGTTTTAGACCTTCAATACAACATACGAGTATTATTATTTCAGGAATTTCTACAAACTGTTTAAAGAAAACATGAAAATTGGTATTTACCGCAATCCGCTCGTCTTCTCGCCTCTTCCGTGTTCCTCTGTAGGTTGTGCTCCGTCTGAAATGCAAATAAATGATCTGTCAACAGTAACTCAACATCAGTCAAGTGTCACTGATCAAATCACAGCTAATGAGCAGCAGCCGTTACAGTCCGACACAAATCAGACACTGAAGGATACGTAGAACAGGTTTACCTTCCGCGTCCAGCCATGCCGCTGTCATCACTGGGGTCCAAAGGCGAGGAGAGATGTGAGAACGCTGAGCTCAGGTCAGAGACTGTCTGGACCGGGTTAGTGGCGGCGGCGGCGGCAACAACAGGAGCGGGGGACTGCGGGCTGTGCAGTCCAGTCAGACTCTCCAAGGGGACAGGAGTTATAGACACTGGGGTCACCTCGTTTGTCCTCACCTGGGGCTTCACATGGTTTCTGTTGCAAAAGATGAAGATGAGAAAGGTCAATATTAACTTGAAAATACTCTTAAGACATATTGGTAACCAGTGTTTCCTGTAGAGCTTTTTGCATTTGGGGATCATTCTGGCCCGGGGACCTTGGGGGTGACCGTACTGGTGGGTTGAACATGGAAGTCTATTTAGATGTAGCTAATGCTTCTAACCATTTCAGATTAATATCCTCCTTTTAAGGCAGCTGTTAATACTAGAGGAAATGTTGAAGAGACTAGAAGCATTATTTACATGATGAAACCCATCTCTGTATTACACCTTTGTATTTTGTCAAAGTTATAAACAGCTGTATTAAACTTGTCCGGTGGTAATATATTTGCAATGAGTGTGTTAAACTCATGCTAGTGTAAAGTTGCTTTACCAATGTTGTTCAGTTATACTTAAATGTGTGTGAGTGCTCTTAATGCTTTGGAAAATGTTCAGCAGCTATTACAGTTATGTAAATCCAATATAATGGGCAAGACCATGTTAAACCACCTGTATGGCCCTTTAAGTGGAGCCTAAGTTTGGACACTAGGGACATTAAACATAGAAAACTGCACTGTAATCTCAGTGGTTATGGGATGGAAATTGGAACAGACAGGAATAAGCCTACATTAAATAAAAACACTAAAATTGAATTTTGTTGGGGCCCCATCACCAATTTTCAGATCACGGAGGCTGAAACAGCTAAATGAGTTCAAAGGAAACACTGGTGGCACCAGTTCGCGGGAGGAATAAGACAGCATGCGGGCTCCTCAGCCTAAATGTGCAGACATGCGGGGGGTGGGGGCGGGGCGATCATGATTGGTTGAAGCAGTTGATACTTTGATGTCAACATACTGTACATTTGGCAATCTGGAACCAATCACAAACTCATTAAGAGCTGACAACGTCCATGTAAGACCTTGACAGGCTACTAATATCTTAATGCACCACAAATAACGCTTTGAGACAGTTTGCCAACAACCTAGCAGCGTGATTCACATGGATTGATCTTCTCATGAGTCTTTGACCCTCAGATCTCATAATCTGAACGCTCATTGGGATTGGAGTGAAGCAGATGACTTTGGAAAGGAAGGATAGAGAGGGAAAAAGAGAAAAAAGGAAAAAGATGCAGAGGACAAAGAGAACCAAAGCCAGTTACTCCACTCCCTTGCTTCCCTCTATGCGCATCTTGATCTCATCATTAGGTCTGACATTGGAAGAGTCCAGTGAGACATTTTGTGAAGCTGCTTTTTCAGTGCATGGACAAACTTGCAGAGTTGTCATCTCTTTGTGAAAGATTTAAAGCATACAGGTTAAAGCTCGACAGCTGACCTAAACTCCGTTCCAAACCGTCAGCATTTCTTTGTTATGGCATATGGTAATACAATAACAGATGAAAAAAGCAGCCGAAATACAAACAAATACAATGGATGGTTGAAGAACTGTTACAGGTAATAATGTCAATGCAAAGAGGATATTTTGGAGCCACGGTGGCCATAAAACGCCAATTGCACAGAATCAGATAGCAGCTGCTGCCATGTAGGAGGCATGCCTACATTTATCAAATGACGTGACAAATCCAGGAAGTCCATTACCTGGCAACAGACATTTATCCCACAGATGTAAAGGATTATGGCAATGAAAATCTGACTGACAGAAGGCGTGGGCCCTGTTATGGATATAGTCATTTGGCTGCAACAGTATGGTAAGAGATGAAGGTAGCAATGAAGCTTATTGTACAGTATAATAGTGGTACCTGAAGGCATTTATTACATTCTTTCTTGAATAGAGGGGGACACTGTGGGGACAGTAAAAAGACAGGGAATGAAGAACAATTCCCTGGTGAGGTTACATTATCTTTAGACAAAATTTAATCGCACATGATCGGATGTCCACATGCAAGCAATAAGTGGTCAAACATTTCAATCAGCATATGTTTATGCAAATACCAGAATAAGAATTAAATCAAAACAAAAAAACAAAAACCCTCACCAACAAACAAACTGCATCTGGAAAAAGAAGTCCTTACCGATTTCTGTTGAATGGGCGAGTGATATTAAGAGAATTGGAGCCAGTTTTGTAGTGTCCAGCAGAGCCAAATCCATTCACAAAGCTACTGTTGGGAAACGGTGCCTGCACAAGGAAAAAAAAAAAATCCTATTTTATGCAACAAATGGTGTAGTTAAATATTCAGTAGCTACCACAAGGACATGAAAATAAATGTACTATATTATTACCTGTGTGTGTTTGCTCCAAGTGTTGAATGGACTAGAAAAATACCGAATATTTTGACTAACTCGTTGTTATGCAAAATATTGTGTGCGGCAATTCAAATTGCAAGGAGGGTGATGGGAAAGACTCACTCAATGCAATTCTCTTCAGAAGTCACAACAAAAAAAGGTGACAATGATTAACAAGCAATTGTGTGGGGTTTTTTGGATGACGGGGGATTCCAGCTACTGCTGGCGCAAAACCTGTGGCTTTACAAGATTAATCTTTTCCATCACATTTAACGCATTTAATGCTGATGACACACAGAAACAAAATAGATAGCAACTGAAGATGAATGTTTTTTAACCGAGGTGCATGAGGGATGAATTCCAGAGTAAGTTTGTCTGACTGCCTCACAGCAGTGTGTCTCACCAGAGGAGTTTCAAAATACGGTGTGGGCGAAGGCGTCCAGGTGGGAGGTACGATGCCGTAGACCGGGTACTGCTGCTGGGGGTAGACGTGCTGCATGTAGAGTGGAGAGCTGTACTGGGACTGGCTCTGGGACTGCTGAGCGTACAGGCTGCTGTCCATGCTACGGTAGCCATTCTTCGCAAAGAATGTGTTGATGGCCTTTATCCTGGCCTGTCAGAATGAATAATCAGGAGCAAAGAGTGAAATAACTAAAAACAACTTCACAAAACAGGCCTTTCCAAGATGACAAAGGCGTTTTAATTTAAACTCACCATAATGGGTTTTCCCTGAAATGTTTTTACTTCCTCTCTCAAGTACTTATATGCCTAGGGGAGCATAAGAGAGAATCATAAAAGGCAATTCATGGTGCAGAATTTCTACTAAATACTTTTAAAAGTATAAGCAAAAAAGCAATTTCACTTGTATTACCTGTTGAGCATCTGTGTCTGATTGGAATGTGATGTACCAGTTGTTGTTGTGTGCGAACTCAACACTTATCACCTTTGGACAGTTCTCATTTTTGAACAATGACTCCACTTCCTGTGAATTAGATACAACGAATAGGCTCACACTTCAGGAAAACATCAACTACAGTTTAATGCTTCCAAAGACATGCAGTATTCACTGCTGAGTGTATGCACAAATTAGCTTTACCTCAACAGGTGTGGTTTCAGGGACCTCCCTCAGGATGATAATGCACCGCTTGTGGTTCGGACGCACTTTCTCCCCTTTCTCATCCACTTGTACCATGGGAGAGGCTGAGGGAAATTCAAAGTAATTAAATCTAGAAACATCATACATGTAAGCAGATTGTTTTCACATACACCATCTTAAACCTTCCACTTACATCTCAACACATCCAGGATGAGGTCCAGGTCAGTGGTGAGGACCTTGATGCCCTCCATGCTGGCTATAGTCCAAATAGGGACAAACTGGTCACTGTCCATCTGGGACATCAGGTACAAATCCTTAGAGAGGTTTTCTCTGAATCACAAAATGACAAAGCCATGTAGATTATCCTTGACTTGAAATAAACAACTTTCCAAATTCTACAGTATAAAAAGGTGGTTTGAGTGCTTACCTAGAGAAATAAAACTCCAGCTCTTTCTTCAGAGACTCTCGTAGATTCTCAGAGGAAATCGGCTGTTCTTCAGTCTTGGAATCCACTGAGAACCAAAAACAAAATGTCAGCAGTAAGAAAAGTGACAACATGCTTTTATATTAAGTAAAACAATGATGTGGCATAACACAAACGGACTAAAATCTGAAGCGGTTTGTCCAATCATCACAGAACACATGTCCAGATAAGCACCTGAAACATACCCTGCAAGTGTCTTTAAAATCGACCGCCAGGGGGCGCTACAAATGCAAATAATATGTGAATGGCATAACAGGAATCACAGCTTTTTTTCGATGTCCAGACCACATTTTGACATGATCCAGATCAAAAGCTTTAAACTTCTGTCTGTTGGTTTAAACCCCGAAATTGCCGCTTGTGGAAACCCCCCCCCTTCAATAGACCTTACATACAAATATGAAAAATATAGATTTCACGCCACTGCTCAGTTAGAGTGTCTTCATCCCACCAGCTGCCCCATGCTGAACTCCTATAGCAGCCTATATTAGTCTCATGTTTCATCTGTAAGAGCCACGCTTTAATGCCTTTGTTCATTATTGTTGATGTGAAAACATCTGATTACCACACGGTCAAAGAAGGTAAAAGCGTGCGCCCTGGTCATAGTTCTAAAATCCTAGCACACCATGGCTGCCAGGCTGCTGACATCACTGCCAATTAGGAGGTTGTACCAGCGCCTGTTTCATAATTAGTTTAGCTGACTTCATTGATAGTCACCCTCTACCCTTCCTTACATTTAGTTTCGTGTTTAGGTAATTTTGAGACAAGACTCGGTTTGTAAAGTTTACAGCCACCCGTGCATTTCTGTACAATAGTGTAGTTATACATACACTCACACAACAGCATTGTATTTAAGCTGTGGAGACTGTTTATGATATTAGACCACAGTTTGTTATCTCAGTGCATGTGTGGTTCTATATTCCATCCAAACTTTAAAAATTATAAAAATGAATAAGTTTAACGAAAGAATAATCCGAGTTTGTGGAGACGACTGCATGTGATGTGACTGACCTGAGGTCCCTGTGGTGGACTCAGCAGGGGAAAATACCAACTCTGGAGGGTCCATTCCATTTACTGCTATCTCAGCTGTTGCTGTAGAGCTGCAGTCATCCAGGGCTGTGAACCCCACAGTGTACTGCTTGCACCCAGCAGACAAAGGCTCAGAATAACCTGTGGACAAGGTAAAGAGTTTCTTAAACGGGACCAACAGCAGATCATTTTCAGGGCTGCTTCACCATGTTCATTTTGAAAGTCCATGTGTCCCAGTGTTTGGCTTAGTACTGTGTGTGTACATTAATAAAGTTTAGATGCATAGAAATGCTTGAGGAAAGGGTATTAAAAACAAACAAACAGAGAACTTAAGCCAAAATGTAGTTTAACCATGAATTTAAGTGTTATAACTAGTGCAGACTAGGAAAAAGTTAATATTTATACTAATAGACATGGATGTCTAACCAGTTTTCCATGGAAATAGTTTTTTCCCCACACTTTAACAGATACGTAAATTGTAATAAAATCAGTTATGTTTTCTGATTTTTATTTAATTGGGCTGATAGAAGAGTATCTCACCCTCACTGATGTCTGAGGGGGGCCAGTGAGGGCTGTTTGTAACAGCCTCACTGGGGGCCACAGGCATCTCCTGCCACACCTTGGCATTTGGGTTCAAACCGGCGCCCTTAGAGGTGACCTTCAAAGCAGAGCAACAGGAGGATCAGTGCAATTCATAAACATTAAAAGCAGAATGATGTTTGTATTTGAGCTAAATTACATTTTACACATACACAAAAAAACAGACAGTAATTTGCATTTTCAGCTGTTAATCCCCTAAATTAGACTGCTACAGTTTATTTATATTCAAACAGATTTGAATGGGACTGATGTTGCTTTATCTGCAATTGAGAACACCACACTGAGCATCATATACTTAATATTCTGTCTGATTCACCTTTAGATTTGCCATATCATCTCTGCTTAGCATCACACTCAGTCCCAGACTACTTTAAACACTACACAGTGGGTTTTAACACCCATTTGTTTATCAATACAAACACGTCAAGTTACAGTTTATTTCCAATATTGAGCGCTGAGCAGTCAGCACCAAGCATCTTCACTGCATTACATGAATTAACCTAATAGCTTTTAAATGTAATTAGGAAATCTATGACCAACAATAAATGTTCCATCATGTTTAAACAGGCAAACAAAACACTTAAAACACCCCAGAAAATTTTAAACAAATCATATAATTAAAAAAAATCTTGACTAACAAATGTGTATTTAGTTTTCCAGACTTTGTAAATGTATCTCCTACAAGCACCTAGTATTTGTCAGAAACTGAACAAAAAAAAAAAAAATTGACCTTGTTTTGTTTGGGTAAACATTGCATCTTTAGCTACTACGTGTGTGAAGGCACATCTGCTATTGCAAAAGCATCATCCTACACACACAAAAACAGGTATCCGCAACAACAAAAAAACCTTGCAGATTTAACAAGGAAGAGAACTGTACCATGGAGGACTGCCCCCATGCAGGTTCCAGCCAACCATCGCTAAGGTTACACCTGCTAGTTTCACTAATGAATAAACTTATATTGGGGGGCCACTAACTCAAATCACCTGGTGCAATTTCAGGTTGGCGGGAACCCATACCACTGGGCCTCCAAGGAGAATGATTATAAAAGCTTTGGGAAGCCACAATGGCCGTGTGGTAATAAATGTTAGTAAAACAAGAACGCTAACATCATGTCAGGAGTACTTAGTGTGTTGGATTGGATGTGACTCGCCATATCAAAAGGGCTGTGGACTGGGAGGAGAAATCCTGACCCCGTAAAGATCCGTGGCCAAGAATAGATCACATACTGAAGGCACACAGATACGGATGTGAACTAACTGTGGTTGTGCTTTTATCCAAAGAAGAGTCTTTGACAGCTGTTCACGAACTTTGAAATGCCAGAGACGTTCAAACTTATTCGCTTCTTCTTTTGACATTGTCACTCTCCACCTGCTAATAGATGCACCCCCTTCCTGCAAAAGCACTCGGCCTGACACGTACAGCTGCCTGCAGAGACTCCTCTCCTCCAGTTAGACAAGAATGGAGACGCTTAGGCCTAATGTTAGGTGCCATTCAAAAGAGCATGAGCATGTATGTGCCGTGCAACCGGACACATGCTTACAATGCATGCTTCTGTGTTACAGGGCGTAGCAAGCCAAGTAATGTCAGCTGACTTATCTGCGCAGCACAGGCCAGGTATTTGCAACGCATGTCGCTGCGCTAGCTAAGTTAGCTAGCGGCGCGATTAGCTAACATAACGTTAGTGAATTAACGGTTGTCCTTCGGCCGATAATCGAAGCATCCATCACCTATAAAATTGAAAACAACTCAAGCAGTACTTCTCCGCTCCAAATAGCACTGCCGCCATTCTATATGTGTATAAACGTAACTTAAAGGCTAATGATTACTCAGCAAACTACTTAATGAGCTTGCTTGTTACGGTGGCTAAGCTAGCGTTAGCTATCCATCTGAAGTGGAGCTCTGGATAACGGTAACTGTGTAAAGTGACATGCCTTCACTGGTCGCAAGTTAGTAACGTTAGTCGTGCAAATGCTAACGTTACCATATGTGCGCTGTCTAAGACTGTTTTCGCTTGATAAGCAATATCGCCTTGCGATTAAACACTATCAGACGGTTATCACAATAGTCAACGCCAAGCTGAAACCTAGTAGCTTAGTATATATGTCTGGTTTGGGTTAATTTTAGCTGTTGCCTAATGAATATCGCCCATCACGCAGAGGGGGGCGTACTGTGCTAGCAGGTCTCCGGTGAGCATGAGTCGCATAGCCAGCCAGCTAACTCGCTAGCTAGAGAAGGCCTCACTCACCATGCCGCCTGACCCTCCCTCGCTCCCCAGCACAGCCTCGTCCTTCCCACCGGTCTTCGGTCCGGGATCAGCCTCCTCCTGCAGCAGCGGCGGCTCTCCGCTCTGGTCTGAACTCATCAGCCGCTCCTGACTCACTTCCACCCCGTCGCGTTCTCCCGGCCCCCGCCTGCCACCACCTCCTTTTTCCGAAATAGTGACTGGGTTCAGCAATCAGTCTGGTTATCGCCTGTTCGACTGGATTGGCCAGCAGCACACTGAAACTAGCTTACTAGCTAGCTAGCCGGCTAGCAGGTATGCTACAGACTGGGGCTAACGACCTAGCGAGCTATGAATCAACGAAGCGGGCTAACGCCAGCTAGCTCAATGAATCAAACGTGCAGGCTATGATACTAATGGTAAAAGCGATGCCAAACCATGACTCTTCTTAGACCACAGTCGCCGCTGGCGTTTCATCAAATATTGCACCGCACACCGGCTTCGTCAGGCGCATTCCTAACCGGGCAACCGGAGCGGACACTGGGGACACGCACCCTTCCTCAGAAGCAGGCACACAGTCCGCCGACGTCCCGGCTGCCACCGCGAGTTCTCGGTGACCTCTGCAGAAACCATTTCCTCTTCCTTTTCCGTATTCGCACTGTAGTTTTCGACAGTATTTTGCTGCTGTAATGAAGTCCTTATTCCAATATTTATGTGCCGAAGAGTGCCCCAGTCAGGAAGAGGTTCCATATATGAGATTTCTTGTGTGCTTGTGTTGTTGCATTTGAAATGATAAAAGGTCAGTTCCAGCTTTAGTCCAAAGCTGAATTATACAAAGAGGAAGCCAGCCTATAAAGTTGTAATGCACCATTATTTTAATGCTTTGTTTCTCGATGATTACATCCAAATAGGTTTTTAGGATGAGACCGAACCAGAAAAAAGAAACCTTTGTTTCATTTCCTGATTTCAAACCATATTTGTAAAATATATTTGTAAGAAACGAAAGGATTCAAATATATGACTCCAAACGTCTACTTTTTTCTATGTCTCAGTATGACGTTACTTTGTGTGCCCAGTGGTGCTGTATAAGCAGAAACAGTTTTCTCTCATTTGCAAACATTAATGTGACACTTTCTTTTTTCTACAGTTACCTGTACTCCCTTTTTATAGGGCAGCAGGTATATTCAGTTTGACTTAATAAACTACAGGTTTAATGAATGGTTTAAGACTTCGTGTGTGGCATCAAAAGTAGAGCTGTGATGTAATCACTTATTTGCATCACTTCACCACTTGCAATGAGAAACAGGTGATAAGCCACTGAAAACACTTTGATTAACCCAAAACCTTTGTTCACAAATAGTTCACACTGTATTACATTGACAAATAGTTATATCTTATTGGATTAACAGTGTAGTAGATAAACATGGCTCCACTGCCTATGTTCCCTTCAAAATAATGAATGTTTGTAAATGGTGAATATTATGTTTCAGTGACTGAGGTATTCAGGCATAACCACAGGCAGCATGCTGTGTTTGATGTATGGCACCTGGAATTACTGTGAACCTGCTGCCTTTGACTTAACACTCCAGATATACTATGACCTGGATGACTGTGAATCTGCACGGACATGTTTCATATGTAATTTGGTGACAGATTTGTCAGGCTCTTAACTAAAAACACCAGTGTTAAGATATAGGTTTAAGTGAAGTTAATCAGAAATGTCTACTCAAACTAAAAACATCTGTTTGCGATGTAACCTACAGTATATGTTTGGCTCAGAACAATTACTTTGCTACATGCAGTCTTCTCTTTACCTGCAGGCAATTTAGAGGTCATTTCATCACCAAAAATGGTAAATATATAAGTCCCCCCCCCACACACACACCCCACTCAAATATGTGTTTTGCTTATCGTAACTTCACTTGGATGTTTGACCTTCACTTAGCAGAACAATGTATGAGCAGAGTTTGACATTAGAAGGCTGTTTATACATTCATCTGCTGAAGGGGGAAAGTTTCTGTGCTCAACTAAAATCTGAGTTTGAGACAAGTACCAACAAACATGTTGTGACATTGTTGCAAGTTTTTGAAGCCAATCATGGTTTACTATTATTTTTTTTTAATTAGAGGTAATTTCCCTTTTTTGTGGCATGCCTTTTTTGGGAAAACCATATCAGACACAAATAAATGTCTTAAGACATGTCTGGAGGGGATTTTTAAAGGTGATCAGTACAGGGATGTCATATAGATTACAGTTGTCTGAGGAGTAAGTGGATACAAAAAGATGGATCAATATACCCTGAATGTTTACAGCTTTTGCAGTCCAACACATGGTCTTACTGTATCTTGTCTTTTACCACAGCATGTAAAACCAGGTTATACAGCTCCCAAACCTCTATTTGTGAATAGTCTATCAGCGTCTTTACTGTACATGTACTAGGATATTGTATGCAAATTAATGAGATTCTTATTTTAATTTTGTGTTTCTCAGGACAGTTCCCATTCTGCTCCATTTCACAAAAGGACAAACAACGAAATTTTTTTAGAAACATACCTGTAATCGCTTTTATATCTGGCATCTTCTGCAACAATGATTCACTGAAAGTTTTGAGAGTTGGGAGAGCTACAGAACACTGAGTTCTATGAGAAATAACACATTCAGGATTAGGAAGGATAAGATAGCAGCTCTTTTACCAAGGCACGTAGACAGGACAAGAAAAATATTTTGTAATGGAACAAACTGAGTCTATTTCCCGAGAGGACTCCTCTTCTTGATCACGTGCTCCATGTCGGCGTGTTCAGATGTGTCTAGTTTGATGTTGTACTTGGCCAGGATCTTCATGATGGGCCTGATCTTCAGCCACCACTGTGTCTTAGGGATGCGGTGCCTGCAGCAGACAGGAGGGATCATTCCATGTACTCACCATTAAACATGTTTCTTGTAGTACAGTAAGTCATACGGGAAAAAATATGCCTCTTACTCAATATCTGTGTCTCCCTTTAAGTCTGCAAGAGGCTGGAAGGTGAGCGCCCTCTTCTTCATTCCCAGCACACAGGCAGAGTCTGGTGTGTTAGCGAAGATACGACCTAAAGGACGCAGGAAGGGAAACAGTTCAGTGAACACGCCATGTAATGCTCATTACTATCAACCACCAAGAAACAGAGTATTATTTATTCCCGTTGGCAGTGGTGGAGGAAGTATTCCTTTACTTAAGTATTCTGATGTATATTATTGTTCTTCAGTATGTATAAAGAGATCCTAATGTCAGTGGTACTTATCTGATTAAAAAAAGGTTATAGAAGCTAGTAACAAAACTAAAAGTACTCGTTATTCAGAAAAATGTCCCCTGTGAGTGTTATTATATATTATGTAATTGGATTATAATTACAGATGCATTAATGTGTAAGTGGCATTTTACTACTGTAGTGTTTCTAAGTGTTGCAAAGTTTAGCTACTTCATATACTGTTTGGTTGTTTGATACTAAATGTATCATGCTTCATAAGATGATCAAATGTTTTGTGTATAAAATCCTAATCTGCAAAGTAACTAGTATCAACAGCTGTCAGATAAATGTAGTGGAGTAAAAATAATGATATTTTCCTCTGAAAAGTAAAACAGAAAAGCTCAAGTAGGTACAAGTACCTCAAAATTATACTTAGGTACAGTACTTACTGTAAATGCACTTAGTTACATTTCAGCACTGCCTGCTGGAGTTATAAAATGCAACAGAAACCTTTGATTTTAGGCCCACGTACCATGCCTATAGCACTCCTTGAGTTTCTCAGTCAGCCACAGAACGGACTTGGCACCCATCTTTGTGCCAAAGTTTCTGTCGAAGGGTGTTGGAGTGCCTCCCTGTAGCCAATAAAGTACAGGCAGGCGTATCATCAACTACATTACAATGTAATATATAAACAAACTAGGACAAAATCTTTTACGGCTTTCTTGGAGTGGACTGGACGCTTCACTGCATGAACAGACCTGCTGCATGTGTCCGAGAACATTCTTACGGCAGTCAAAGATGCCTTTGCCCTCCTCTGAGTACAGGTTGAAGATGAAGTCAGTGGTGTAGTTGGCATTAGAGTTCTCATTCCTATTGTAGAATGAACAGTGACAGATTATTCTACTGTTAATTGGAAGGATATGGACTAGCTGATTTATATGCCTCCGGAGTATGAGTAATAGGTCTCTTTCACAGCAGACAACAGTTATGAATGCACACATTGCTCACTCAGAAGTAAGCATTTACCCACAGTACTGGTATTTGAACACCATAGCTCAGTTCCTATCTGCTGCACATTTGGGTCACACCAGACCAAAAACTACCTGAGAATCAAACCTCTCTTCACGGTTGTCTTCATCTTCTCCACAAGATGCTCTACGTTCATCTACAGGCCAAATCCACATATCACAGTCAGAACACATCACTGTTTCAGGTGCAGAGTGTGTTGAAACTGAACACTGGATAAACAGGTCCTGTCATCAGCTCACCTCCAGGTCTTTAATGTTGAATTTTTCCTCAAAGATGTAGGCGGCATCAGCCCCAGAAGCCAGACCGGCCATGGTGGCCAAGTAGCCACAGTATCCACCCATAGTCTCAACGATGAACACGCGGCGCTTGGTCCCTGCTGCAGACTGCTTGATTCTGTCACAGGTCTGCAGAAAAAAACCCACAGAAGAAATGTATTTAGCTTTTTTGTGTGTATATATAATCAGATATGAGTCTATGTCTGCTGTTGAGGCACTGACAGAGGTGATGGTGTTGAGGGCAGTGTCAGCGCCAATGCTGAAGTCAGAGCCGGGGACATTGTTGGAGACGGTGGCGGGGATAACCACCATGGGAATGCACATCTCCTCGTATTTCTCTCTGGCCAGAACCAGCTCCAGGCCTCCCATATAGGCCTGCAGCGGGGGAGAAGGAATGGAGAATCATTTGTTTGAGAATGAAGTGATATTTTGGTGAGGGAAAGATCAGCCAACATTGACAAGAATGGCTGTCACCTCTTACCTCAAATCCGCCAATGATCACCAAAGAGTGGATGTTGAACTTGGCAATGTTTAGGCTGATCTCCTCCAATATTTTACCTGGCAGAGTTCTTTGAGACACAAGGAAAAATTACCCAGTCAAAAGTTTCGCAGTGTTGTGACAAAAGCTGTACCTCTGCAAAAAATAAAAACAACTAATGTTTTACCTCTTGGTGCCCAACATTGAGCCTCCTTTTCCAGTCCAGCCACTCACTGAAGTCCAGGTGATAGGCTCAATCTGCAATGAGAAAGAATTAGTAAGTGAAAATTTTAGAGCAAATATTTAAACACATTTAGCTATTTGGAAACAGAAAGAAATTACACAAAGTTTGGTTTACAGACTATATATATATGTATATATATTGTATATATATTTATTTTTTATTTAGATACTTATTATTTGAAATTTCTTTTTATTTAAAGAAAAGAAAAAAGGTCACACATGCCCATAAAAGGCGTATGTGACAAATTTCACCAAATTGTATTTTTTTCAATTACCTGTCCTTGAGCCAGACCATCAAAGCCGTCGTGGACAGCCAACATGGAGTGACCCTGGATGATGCCCATCCTGACTGCTGCGCGGACGGCAGCGTTCATACCAGCACAGGGAGCACCGACGTTCACAATGGCCACATTGATGTTGCTCTGGTCAGTAAGAGCGAGAGAGGAGATGACTGAAGGGTGAGTTACTGGAGAAAATGTTTTGGTGTAAACATTTAAATCATGAATTTTGTTTTTCAATAAAGTAAATATTCTTTACTAACAGTGGTAAGAGTCTGGCTTAGAGAACAGACAGTCCTTACCTTAACATCTGGGGGGTTGATGTGAGCCAGCAGCTTGTATGTGTTCCAGTTGTTCTCAAAACTCCTGCACATCATAAATAAGGCTGAGTGTTTGTAGTTCAGAGCTACATTACCAGTCAGAATTAAAAATGCACTCTTCTTCTTTTTAAATATATTAATGGTGGTATTATTCTCTCTATCAGTCATAAAATTTATGTTTTTATTGTTTTACTTTTTGCTCTATGTTTTTTCTGTGTTTTATGTACTCTGTTCTAACTTTATGTTGTATTTTCTTTGTTAAAATGAATAAATTAAATTTAAATGATGAGTAAAATAGTTAGGATTATGGCTTCAAAAATAAATTTTAAAAGGGCTTTTACATTTCATTCCATTTACTACAACTTGTGATATTCTTCATATACTTTATATTCCATCTAACAATTAATTTGTTTGCTCATTTCTCATTTGCAGATTCCATTTTGGGATTGCTTTATTTCAAAGATGTGTAAGAAGTGTGGCTCCTAAGTCCAACCCCACAGAGCAGCAGCTCAAACTGACCAGTTATTATGTGCTGGCAGGAGTCTGGCCAATCACTGCCACTGCTCTGAGGGGTTTGGATTTCCTGTAACGTTTAGCTGGCACACGACAATTCATTAGTATTATGATTAAACACGGTAAAAATCTATGATTATTCCATTGACGAGGTTTAGGCTTCATAATGCGACATGGTGATGGTTAACTCAAACACAAAGTTTGGTGGATCAGTTACATTGTTCATTGTGATTACACTCCTCTGCATTTAATAGGGAAACACTTACTTTCCTCTGAGCTTGATGGCATCCTCAAATCTGCCCTCAGCCATGGCGGCAGTAACATCTTTGGTCTGTAACAAAGAGGACGATTAATTAAAGAGAGGGAGACAGAAAGATGACAAAATCCCTTACTGCAATGTCAGTGCATATCCTCCAAAACAAGTAGAGAAACACCCTCAGAAAGTACAGCAGCTAAAATCTGGTGGATTCTCGTTGCTGGCGTGAAAATATTTTGACGCACCACTTGCACACACTCCATGAGCGGCAGTCTGACCGCCTGGTTCCCTGACAGGCTGACCACACAGGCAGGAGTGTCTGGAGTGGCCTCCAGCAGGGCCATCACCGCCTCCACACCCATCCTGCTGCCCTGGACGACACACACACAGTCAGACCATCAGGTGTGTGTGTGAGGACTGGAGAGGCAGAAGTAGAGCTGTACACTGTCCTTCATATTTGGTGGTTTTCCTGAGACACTTACCAGGATTCTGTCGAAGGCGGAGGGTGTTCCTCCTCTCTGTACGTGTCCAAGAACAGTGGTGCGAGTATCAAAGCCGAGCCTGTCAGTCACCAGCTAGAGACAAATAAATCCTTCTGTTAGCGTGGCATTTTGCCTGTGCAGCTTGGAATAACACTTTACCACGCTGACATTAGAAAGAAGGGCTTGCCTTTTTGATCTGTTCAGATGTAATCGGTTTGCCATCTCTGGAGATCGCACCCTCAGCCACAATGATCACATTCAGGCGACAACCTCTGGCCCTTTGCTAAAACAACAAAAACAGAAAAAACAATCAGAGGAAAGAAAAATACATTCAGTGCATTCTGATATGACATATGTTGCAGCTTTTAAAGTAGGTTGGCAGGCGTCTCCATCCGCAAATAAAGACGCACATACTTCTGTCAGCCTCCTGCACAGGTGGTTCTCCCAGTCTTCATCTGGTGGCATCTCTGGAATGAACACCCAGTCTGCACCACAGGACAGAGCCGTCACCAGGGCCAGGTACCTGCAGCCGGAGACACACACACACACACACACACACACACACATTAGGTAAACCCACGTACCAGCAATATCTGCACATAATTCAGGCATAACTATACAAACACAGGACTCATGTATTATGTTAATATTAATGAAGTCCCAATGAAACAGCATTTTGAGAACATCTTGAAGTTGATATAATGTATACCCTAAACAGCTTGAAAGAGCTTCTTGGGGCATGAAAAAGCAGAACCAAATGGAGGCAATATGTTAATTTGTGGACCAGTGAGATATAATTGAGAAAAAGGTACTTGGACTGGTTTGTTTTTTTAAAAGGTATTTCTTTCCCTTTAATTTGATAGTCAACAGTAGACATGTGACAGGAAATGAGGGGAAAGAGAGGAGGGATGAAACACAACAAAGGCCTTGGCCACCAGCTTGCCTTGAAGGAGCATTTGTTAATCTGATGGTTTTACTGCGTGGAATAGTTTTTTCTATTATCTTTATGTGATACATGTTGAGATAAACACTAAAAAAACACTGTTTTCTAGCATTAAAATGAATGTGAATATGAATGAGTGCAAATTATTGGCATTTATTGTTAAATATGTATATTATTACATGAATAACAGCGAACAAAGTGAAAACTATTTCATTTTATTTACCAGAAATATACAGTATATTCGAATAAAAATACATGAATGTTTACTGCATACACACACACACAAATGGACCAAGCACACGAGGTACAGACCCACAGTGTCTGCCCATCACTTCCAGGATAAACGTCCTCTGGTGGCTGTGGATGGGCAGAGAGCATTTTGTATAAAATTTAAAAAATCCAACTATCAGAATACACATTTACTGACTTCACGTCTACTGTTCTTTTCTGCTGCTATGATCTAATTTCATTCTTGTTGAATATTGAAGTTATTCTTATCCATCACTGCGTGCATGGAGGGAGGGTGAGAGTGATGTCTGACCTCTGTGCGGTTGTGGTGATGGCATCCACCACCTCGATGATGCGGTGCAGGGCGGAGTCAGTGCCGATGGTCATGTCGGTGCCACAGAAGTCATTGTCGATGGAGCCCACCATGCCTACGATGTTCAGGTGGGAAGATTTGTTGGCTTCTTCTTCCATAATCTTACCTGCAGAACATTTAAAAAAACAGAGCCAGAGAGAGTAACGTTGATGAAAAGGAGCATATAATACCTGTAAAAAAGTATTTACATATTTTCTTCCCCTTCCTTTTCTCACAGAGATTATCTCTGGTATTTGGAAGAACTAAATTAGTACTGAAGTGTGTTTTATTTACTTCCCTGTGATAGAAGATTTACATTTTTTTTAAATCTATGTGCACATGATTTATTGATTTGTTTCACTATCTTCCAAAACAATTGGTCACAAAAAATACATCCCTTGTGATTCACTGTTGCGACGGGACTTTAAGACTTTACAACCATGGTAATGGCTCTGTGAGGCTGTACTTGTTGAATGCTAACGTCGGCAAGCTAACATGCTCACATTATTTAGCAGGTATAATGTTTACAATGAACATTTGCTAATAGCACAAAACATGAATCACAGGTGAGGAAGAAGGGAATGTCATTCGTTTGCAGGTATTTGGTCATAAACCAACATATACGACAAATTCAAATGTTCACCTGATGATGGCACTACATGAAGTCAGGGGATTAAACTAAATTTCAAGGCAATCCATCCAAAAGTCAAGATATTTCACAAAAAAGGCAAATATGTCAACCTCATGGAAGCGCTACCGACGCATATTCAGTGGATCCCCAAAGTCATGAGGATTCCTCCCCTGGAGACCATGCCTGTGCGTACAAAATGTCATCTTAATGCATCCAACAGTTGTTGAGATATTTGAGTCTGAACCAACCGACATACAGACCAAAACTGCTAACGCTGTTAGGATGGCTAAAAAGTCCTGGGGGGTGAAAACTTTTTAAAGGCACTTCTTAGTGAAGGTCCAGGATATTCGTGATATCTTCCATCCCATCCTTTGGTGATGGATTAGGAGAGAAGCTCTGAAGACAGAGTGAGATTGTGACAGTTATTTTTCTCACAGCCACCACGTTTGTCTCTTTACCAGCTCGGACGAGGTCAACCAACAGTCCGCTCCACTCAGTCCTGAACTGGTTCGCTCCAGTCAGACTGCCGTCGCCTCCGATCACGCACAGGTTGGTGATGCCCAGCTTCACTAGGTTGCGAGCTGCCTTCATACGACCCTCTCTGCTGCGGAAGTCCTTGCAGCGGGCGCTGCCTATGACTGTTCCTCCCTAACATGTGAAGAGGAGAAGCTGTATTTATTGCAGTTACTGTTACAAAACATTTTCTGGCTTTGAAAAATGTAATAATGCAGCGATTACTGACATATAACCCCACAATGTTTTCCACAACAGTTATCCAATATTACCTCTTAAATATTCATCTCTATGGAGCGAGCGATGGGCATTGGGCAGCTTTTGAACACTGGAATTAGACTCATTAAGATGCCTTGAAGTCACATCAAGTGAGGTTGCATCACGCTTTAAGTAAATGCAGTCGGCACTTTAGAAGTGATATCCTAGAAATTTGCCGCGGCCAATCCCCACTCCAGTGCTCACTTTCACACACTTCATGAATCTTAGCATGTCATTCCTTCTCCACTACCAGGTCTCTTTATTTAGACAACAGAGATGAAAGAAATGCGTATCACGAGCTTCGCAGTATTATTGCATCTCCGTCATCCTTCAGTCACAAGGCCGAGGCAGCCATTGAATATCATCACTCATAAATCAGTTTCTCATGTTATCAGTGCTTGTGAGACGCAGGAGGAAGTTCATGACTCCAAGTGAAGTAGGTGTGTTAAAAGGTTAACGGATAAATTACAAAAAAATGCATCTTACCTCTTGTCATGTCCAGTCTGGCAGATAAGTTCACCCTCATCTAGTTTTTAGATATCTGCCTGCTGCTGCCACCCCGATATAATGGAGGTGAGTGGAATTTTGTGAGCGGTGATCGTGTTTACAGCCACACTAGCAGTTCTGTGAGTCTACTTCGCCCCATGATGATTTTAAGTTCTGCGAAAAAGTGTCCCTCTTACCGTTCTGTGTCTAATCCAGAGTAACATTTTTAATGGAAAGAAAAATTGTTGCTGCTGTTGTTAACTGTCATTTTTCAGCAGTGAGAGCACTAAAAACTAAATCCCATTTACCTCCATTGTAATGGTGTGGCAGCAGACATCTCAAGATGGATATCTCAAAACCTGGACAAATTATACCAAAACCATGAGGTGATAGGCACTCTGGGAAACCTGGCAACCTTTTCTTCCCTTTTTCACTTTAACTCACTAAAGATCTTACCGCCACACGAATCCTCCTTTCTTTTACATTTTTTCCCTCTCTTTCTTTGTTTCTGTTTTGTTTTGTTTTGTTTTATCATCAACCTGTTGGCAGGGAGGGTTTGTGTGTTGTGAAAGAGATATGACCATTATTGTTCCAGTTCTTGTGAGGGTGGAGGGAGGAAACGGGGGATATTGAAAATAAAAGAGGTGGACTATTGGAATTGTGCTTCTAAATTTCCCTTTTTAATACTTCAGACTGTTTTGTAACAGTAAAATATGTCGAGGTAAATGGTAATGCGGTAGGATCCCAAAGATATCTGTTGAACCTGTATTCCTCAATTAAGAAATTAAACAAATAATTTAACCAAAACTATCCACATGGCTATGTACCACCTGTAAATGTACATTGTACAATGGACATTTTTTTTTGGGTTAACCGTTAATAACATAATTAAACACAGCAAGTGTCGAAACTACAAAAACAATATGTGGGTCTTCTTCTTAGGTTGTATTGTTTGAGTCTGTGTGTGTTTACTCGGCTGCACATCACTCACCAGTTGAAGCATCATTGACACACTCTCCCAGGTGGCGGGGCGAATCTGTTCTCCTCCATCCACCAGACCCTGGTAGCCCTGCAGCACATGTTAACATACAGTGGTTAAGTAAAAATACAGTTAGAGTATGTACAGATACAGTTTTGGTTTAAACCTGCACTGCAACAAAATCCAAAAAAACTGTCTTTTCTTTCATGACTTTCAGAATATACAAATCCCTCATAGGCTTAGGAGGCCCAGTGTTGTACTTAATTGTAATATCATGACATTACAATGTACTGTAGCTGTATGCAGCCCGTACCTCATGAACAAAGTAGACTTTGGCTCCGGTGTAGAGGCCAACTCGGACTGTGGCTCTCACAGCAGCGTTCATACCTGAGACACACAAATGACAGGATCTGTCATGACTAATTTAGGTCTAATTTACTCACATTTCAAGACAATGTCAGATTCTATTTAACACCTCCTGTCAGATATCAGCTTAAGGCATATAGACCCATTTAAACCTTGAAGTGACTTGACCTGTACTGTGCAATGGCAACAGATAAGACAAAAATAGCCAAAGGCAAAGGACATGTGTGACTGTGCGCCTTGTGTACCATCTCGCCCCTGGATGTCCGGTACACTAAAGGCCACAGTGTGAGCTTGTGTTGTGGCAGGCTGACATGTTGCAGCTCTTGTTTCACCAGACAGCAGCTGTGGATTGGGGGGCATCTCTCTCCTCCATACCAGAAAAAGGTCAGCGCCACTAAAATTAGCCCCAAAAAATGCTAAATAAGGTGGCGCTTGGGCAGATAAAGCCTCTACACAAAGGGTTAGAGTCAGGTTTGGAGAGAAAGATCGCACAGGAGATGAATATGAGACATCATCCAGTTAGACTTCAAGCAGAGTTGATGGAGTAATTGTCTACAGAAGCTTAATGCTAATTTGTAAGTTTAACAAAGGGAAACACAGCGTGTATGGATATTTTAACAAACTCTCAGATCAAACTTGATTTGTGAAATTTATAATCTTAATCTGCTACACAATTTTAGCCAACTGTGAGAATTTATAGACTTTGTCATGTTTAAGGAGATTTGAGGTTTTACTGAACATACATCAAACACTGGTGTTGTTAATCCAAGATGTAGTCTTCTTATCATGCAGCCTTCAAATAGGACTTAGAGCCAAACATCCACCAACCATTGACAGCTGGCCTTCGACTCTGCCACTCCTAAATCTTGGAAAAATGCTACCTGCCCTTTCTGTTTGTTGGCTCCTGAACCTACTTAGGATGTCTTCCAGTCAGAGCATTAACATGATACTTTATTGGCCCCAGTAAGATGGAGGCCAGGGCTTCTACAGCTGGTTGGGATTCAGTGTTGTGCTCAGAAACATCAGCAGGGAAGATGCTGGGTGACAGCTTTCACCCCCCCTGTAGTTACTCACTTTGTGTTTTAACAGTGCAAAATAAACCCGTGATAAAAGAGTAGAGCCTCATCCTCTGCTTACCTTGGGCGTCCCCCCCTGACGTCAGCACAGCAATGGAGCGTCCAAGCCCCATCTTTGTGGGGTCCATCACGGTCGGGTGGAGATACTTGGACATGTTTCCAGAACAACTGGGGCAAACAAGTGGGACGAATGGATAAGAAAAGGTGAAAGAACAGAATGCAGCTGCTCTTCCTTCACTCTCTGCTCCTCGGGGGAGGCACGAGTGAAGGCCACAGGCTTTATAGACTACTGTTCGTAATCCTGCCCCCAGCCCCCTCCCACTGACACCCTCCACCACTCACACACAACTCTACTAAATATACACCAGGCCCAGTAGCCACCTGCAGCGGACAGTTACACACAGGGAAACACAATGCACATGGCACTCATGTGACAGTTCAATGATCAATAAAAATGAACACATTTGATAAGTTATTAATCATGTCATGTACAAAAGCCCACATTTTGCACGTCACAGTACAATTTGAAAGCTTTTCTTCATTTCTTATCATTGTAAATGGAATACCTTTGAGTTTTTTGAACAGTTTATCACATAAGCTTCCACCCGATTTCCGGAAAAGTTGGGACATTTTTTAAATTTGAGTAAAATGAAAACTAAAACACTTTGAACTCACATGAACCATTATTTTATTCACAATAAAATATAGATAACATAAATGTTTAAATGGAGAAATGTTACAATATTATGCACAAAATGAGCTCATTTCAAATCTGATGCCTGCTACAGGTCTCAAAATAATTGGGACAGGGGCATGTTTACGACCAATCCATGCTGTTGTAATAGCTGCAGTATGTAGTTTTGCATTGTCCTGCTGAAATATACAAGGCCTTCCCTGAAATAGACATTGTCTGGAGGGGAGCATATGTTGCCCTAAAACCTTTATATACCTTTCAGCATTCATAGTTCCTTCAAAAACTTGCAAACTGACCATACCGTGACACTCTGTAGAGCGCCTGCCCCACTTGCGAGGCTACAGTCCTCACCGCAGCGGCCCGGGTTTGATTCCGACCTGTGGCCCTTTGCTGCATGTCATCCCCTTCTCTCTACCTCCCACTTCCAGTATCTTCAGCTGTCTCTGACCTCTTGAATACGAAAGCCCAGCAAAAAGCCCAGAAAATAAACTTTAAAACAAAAAAACTGCCCATATGCAAGCCGTATCAGAGATGCTGGCTTTTGAATTGAACACTGATAACACGCTGGGTGGTCTTCCTCCTTTTTAGCCTGGCGAACACGGCGTCCATAATTTCCAACAAAAATCTCAAATTTGGACTCATCTGACCATAGAACACGTTTCCACTTTGAAACAGTCCATTTTAAATGTGCCTTGGCCCACAACACAATGGCGCTTCTGGACCATGTTCACATATGGCTTCCTTTTTGCATGATAGAGCTTTAGATGGCATCTGGAGATGACACGGCGGATTGTGTTTACCAACAAGGGTTTCTGGAAATATTCCTGGGCCCATTTATTAAATGTCATTGACACAGTCATGCTGATGAGTGATGCAGCGTCGTCTGAGGGCCCGAAGACCAGGGGCGTTGGCGTTGCCCCGTACGCACAGAGATTTCTCCAGTTTCTCTGAATCTTTTGACGATGTTATGCACTGTAGATGATGAGATTTTCAAAGCCTTTGCAATTTGATGTTAAGGAACATTGTTTTTAAAGTATTCCACAATCTTTTTACGTGCTCTTTCACAGATTGGAGAGCCTCTTCCCATCATTACTTCTGAAAGGAGATCATTTAGTGGATAAAATTGTAAAATGTCTCAGTTTAAACATTTGTTATGTTATCTATATTCTATTGTGAATAAAATATTGGCTCATGGTAATTGAAAGTCTTTTAGGTCTAATTTCATTCAAATTTAAAACATTTTTTTTCTGGAATTCGGGTTGTATTTGAATTAATCTCTTTGGTCTCTGGGAACTTGTCATTAGTGTGAATGCTGTCAAACATTCACACTATTGTTATCCCATTTCTATATACTTATTATTATTAGTGGGAATGCTGTTGGAAAATCTTCTAAAAAGTGTCTCTTTAACTTGCTGTTGTGCCCACAATTTTCACGGTTCATGCATCATTTTACACCAAAAACGTAAGAAAATGTGTTCTGTTATTTAGATCACTCTGTTCTGATTTTAATTTCTACACCTGTGCATCCATCCTCTGTCCCCATTGGCCAAAGGAGTTATATTCCTGTGTAATGTGGATGACAGAGGTGAATTGTGTGGAAAACGTCTGTAGCGTTTAATATGAAACATTATCGATGGCAGCTAGCCTGCAGATGTTGTATCACATGTTGATCTGGGTGTACAGTATCACGGGCTGGGTGTAAAACATATACTTCAGACTGGGTTTCACTTGCAGGCTGCATAACAATACAGTTATCAAATCAGAGCTAGAGAGGGTGACATCATCGCTAGAGTGTAAGAGTCTTTGAAAATCTTCAACTTGCTGTTGACACGTGGTTATTGAATCTATCGGATTTATAAAGAGAGTGGAAGGTGAAACGTGATCGATGGTACCGCAGCTAACAGCAGTCATCACACTGCGGTCAACAGATACCTCAGACTGTGTCACTGATGTGCTGTATGCAACGATACTGACACAAACAATTGAATCTATCGGAGTTACACTTTCTTCTGAGTGAGTGAGTCTCGAACCTGTTGACAGAGACAATATGGCACATCTTGTTTAGCCCAATAAAGATGATCTTTTCCACAGCTTAATGCCCAGGAGTTAAGTGAGTGTCGACAGCGTTACATAAGTCTTAAAGACAGTCTGTAAAGAAATCAATTTACTATATGAAAGAGAGAAGACGGGCAAATCCTGATATTTAAGTGGCTCAAACCAACAAATATTTGATATTCTTTAATAAATTACCTCAACGATTACTTATTTATTGAAAGTGTTGACAATAAATGTTCTGTTGATTGACTAATTGATGAATTGTTTCAGCACTAAACATGACTGTTAGTCACTAGTATGTATGGGTGATGCTCAAAAAACACAGGATCCTACATTTTCCATAATGCAACCATCATCATAATGTCATTTGACCCTCCCTGCCTGTAAATACCTACATCTTTCAAACTTCAATGCCGACAGTTTGTAACTCAGACTTTTGACTTAAGCCCTCATCTCTTCTAGGGAGCATAGGCCAGACATTTCTGCCTTACATCTTTGTGGCAGGTTTTCTCAGGGTGTGTTCAATCCAAGTCCCGCTTTCTCCTTCGAATTTGTAAGTCAATGGGACCCTGGCTAGTTCTGTTCCATTCCACAGGTCCACATTGCTTACTTTGTCTCTCCACCAGATGTTCAGGTTTCTCCTGAGGCAGATGTTAATGAATGTTTGCAGCCAGTTGTTGTTTGTGTGTTTTGTTGTTTTCCATGTCTCTAAGTGTAGAGCATCACCTGCTTCTCGTTCGAGTTAAAGACGCGTATTTTGGTGTTGATTGAGATGTGTTTTGAGCTCCAGATCTTCCTAAGCATGCCAAAGACCACCCCTAGCCTTATTAATACTGCTTTTTATGTCTGCATCTCTCCCTCCGGTGGCATCCACAACACTGCCTAGGTATGTGAATGCTTCTACCTCCTCTAGCGCAGTGCTGTGCATGAGGACAGGGTTGCTGGTTTGGAGTGGATCTTAATCATCTGTGTCTTTGCTGTGTTGGGTGTAAAACAACGTTTTATCGCAGCTTGTGAGAGTCTGTCCGTCTTCTCCTGCATTTGTATCTGTGTGTGTGAAAGGAGAGCTATGTCATCCACAAAGTCAAGGTCATCTAGCTACTCCCACATTGTCCCCTGAACCCCATTTCCCCCCCCCCGTTCAGTTGTTTGCATCATGATCCAGTTAATCATCAGGAGGAAAGTAGACATCCCTGCTTGACATTAAAGCTCTGGGAGAGCTGGCCTGCGTGCATGACTTCGCATGAGGTTCCATCATACCAGTTCTTGATTAAGTTTATGATCTTGGTTGGAATTCCAGTTGTTACTCGGGCTTTCTGTTATAATTTCTAAAAATGTTCTCAGACTTTAGAAAGAAATAATACAACTGTTTTCACAGGCTGGTTAGGGCTCCTCATGAAAACTAAACATTACTGTATGTGTAAAATCAGTGGGGTGCCCCTTAAAATAATTTCAATTAAACTGACACAAAAACGATATATGGCCAGACAGTAACATATAAACATTTATTATTAACACTGTACATTAAAGACATGAATCGATCTACACAAGAAGATTCTGGTGTGTTAAAAAAATGCAAATAACAATACGCCATCCTAATCTATATGTATACAACACTGATCTCGTCCAGTCTTCATTGACCTTTAAAATGGTCAATGAAGACTGTTGATTCTTGTCATAAACGTTGTCTCTAATAGGCGTGCATCTACATTAACGACAAACATGAGTGGGTCAAGTGTAAAAGATGCATTATTTAACAGAAATAACCGCAATTATTTTTTGAAGAAAACATTTACAGAGAGCGGGCATAAATATTTATAAGACAAAAGGGTTAATGGGTTTCTAAAAAAAAAGTGAGGCCAGTAGCATTCTTTGGACTTGTAGTAAGGCCGGCACCAACAGTGTTGGACAAACATCAGTTCCATTAAAAAATGTCTCATCAGTACACCAGAGTCAGCTTATCCACTCTGGATATTCACTGTAAAACAAATACTGTACTTGTAGTGCAAATTATGTCTACTGCAGTGGAGAGCTGTGTGGCGAAGAAGGACAAGACGAGAGTCTGCCGCCAATTGGAACAAATCTCTGGAAAACAAGATAAAGATAAATATTAATATAATATAAAAAACAGAAATTGTGCAAGACATAGTAGTAGATGAAAAAAATTTGCATTTCCTAGTCAAACTATTCCTTTAAACAATTCATCACAATGTTTGTTCAAAACCTGCAGTGCTGTGATAATGTAGGGAATTACTGTCACCACATCGGTTTGTTTTTTCCTTCGGTAGCTGAAGGCATGGCAATGCCAGTCATAAGGTCTGCCCATCTGTCCATTCTACATTTTAAGAGCAAGTTATCTTAACATCTTAGCTACCATTAAATTAGCATGACATTTGTTATGGATACTATTTGTCCCAGAGGATGAATTCTAATTTTGAATTCTCTTGACCTTTACTTTAGCACTACTATCAGGCCAAATTGTCACTTGCATTTCATTACTCAGAATGTGTCCCAATTCCATAATCCATACTAACTTTATATACGGTCTTAGCATAATGTTTATACTAACATGAAATGATACAACACGTGTACAGATGCATGTCAATCAAATCTTTGGACGGTCACTGCCAATTAAACTTCAGATCAAAATCTAAATGTTTGTCCAAGGATTCAATTGTTCTTTTTTTTGTTTTCTACAGCACACGCAAAAATCCAGAGCTTTTTAGTGTGCAAACATACACGAGTATACAGTGCAGATAAACACGTATTCTCACAAGCCTTTGTAATTTAATGTAGATCACTTTGTAACAATCTATTTTCACTTTGACATTAAACGATTCCTTTTCTGTTGATCAGCCACATTAAATGTACTTTTACTCAAAAATTGATAGATCTTCTCATCTCTGGTTAAGACAGAATGTTGCTACTTTAATGATCACATTAAAAGTACATTTCCTCTACTGCCACCCTCACAACACACTAATGGGAGGGCTCTAGTTATAGGAAAATGGTCACCGTGTTATTCTTTCTGTGCAATACTTTTGTGTTGTGGGGTGCCATGAAAATGGCAGATTCTAGGGGGCACAAGGCTTTAGACATTTGTTCTTGCTTTCATGAGGTTCACAAAGCTTTGTATCTGCTAAACATCAGCATGTTAGCATTGTCATTGTGAGCATGTTAGCATGCTGACGTCAGCATTTAGCGCAAGGCTTTACTGTGCATAAGCCCAGCCTTACATAGCCTACAGCATGGCTGTAGACTCGTAGTCTTATTGTTTTTATAATATATTCTGTTTAGTAACATTTTCATATTGCATAAACATGGATTATTTTGTCAGTTGGTCATAAAAGCCCATCATGTTTTGCTCTGGTGACTTACGTTGGCCATTTGTCCTTTCATATACTTTATAGACTAAACACTTTTGACAGTTATTTAATGTAAAAATGCTACATATAGCACCATTAATACTTCTTTTCTGGACATGAACACTGTCAGCGGTGTACTCACAGAGGACTCCTCCAAGTGCAGGATGGAGGCCAGCGGGTTTCCACAGCGAGGCCGAGGGGGGAGAAACTCGGGAGCAGCCGGGGCAGTAACTGAGGTGAAGGTGGCCACCTCCTCGTCCATACGCAGCTCTTCCAGGGAAGGAAGGCACTTACGCAGCATCGCCTCGGGAGGTCTCAAAGCACAAGTCTTCTGAACAATGAGGTCTGTAATAGAAAGATTCACACTTTAAAAAGACATTACAGTCACAGTTCAGGACATTTTTTTTTTGGAAAATTCACAATCGTTCACTGTATGTGCAACAGTATAAGATACATTATTATGGGCAGTGTGAGATATCAGTTTGACCTCCGTGCAGACTCTGAACAGGGTTGAACCGACAGGTTGGCTCTGACACAGATGACATCTCTTCATGTACTGGGCCATGCTGCTTGTGATGGGCTGAGCTCTCATGCTTCTCAAAACGTGGGGCTCTGAACATCTTTTTGCCAGTTGAGAAAAAAATGACAGACTCTCTTTGCGGTGCTTGGAAGAACGGCTGTCCTCCCACAGTCCTGTGCTCAAGCTCTTCATCCTCGTCACTGTTGGCCCGGCTCGTCTCTACCTTGTCTTCACGGGGGGATTTAGTCTAGAGGAGTGAGGGAGGACACCACACGACATACAGTGATTTTGCAATAAATAAATAACATGAACTTAATTCAAGAGATCCATAAGGTTTGAACTTCAGTTCACTTCTTACAGTTTTGGTTTGAACTGGGAGCTGCTCTGCTGGTGTCTCAGTATCATTGTCTGACAAATATGTGATCTTCTCATCCTCTTTATCATCAAATAATCTCTGGACTACCTCCTGTTAACAAACAAGAAAATCACATGAATTGTGATACAAAGCACAGTATGCTTATTTCTGGTTAAAAATATATGCTGTGATGGTAGTAGTAAAATGCTTTGGATCACAACTACTGCATAATGTTCTGGAGGGCATTTTATTGTCGTTATTCCATATTTTTTATGACTAAAGTTTTATTACTTTTCATATGTTTAACACAATAAATGACCGTAAACCATACAGAAACCCAGAAGATATTCACCAACAGTGATAGAAAAAGGCTAAGCATGACCAGAATAAATAAATAAATAATTGTTTTTACTCTGGCTTAGACTGTGCCTGATATTTCATCTGTACATACAGATCATGTTTCTCTTTTTGTTAAACAGATTTGTAAAGCACTTTCGAACAGATTTGTGTAAAAGCTCTCTAGAGAAACTATAAAATTGACAAGATTTCCTGCTCTCACCTCCTGGTGCGGCTGAAGGTTGGTTTTGGAGCTCTGCAGCCCGGGAGTGCCGCCGTACGGGGACTGTTGTGTCCGCAGATGCCATTTCTGAAAACAGCAGCATCATGAGATGAGGGAGTCACTGTGAGAAACACTATGTACCAAACATACAATACGTGTACAGTATACTGACCATAGCAGACATGGGCTGATGCCTGCTGTCATGGACTCTCTGTGGGGTCCATTTCTTCAGTGGAGTGTCTTTGAATGCTACTGCTGAGGATAAAACAGCTGCGTCACATCAGGGTAAAAGGACCAAGAGATAAGGATGCATTAGTTATTATCTGAAAACAAGAACAACGATTCCGCATCCTACCTACTGGTCCTCCGGTCGCCTCTGCATGATTCTTTCTAACCGGCACTCTCTGAGCCTAAGAAAGGGAGCAACAACAGTGAATGAAACTGTGTTTGTGTTTCAAAAGCAATGTAATAAGATACAATAAAGTAGAAGAGCTGAAGTGAAAACAAATTTAAAAGTATGCATACTGTGTAGATAGAAGTTCCTCTGCCTGATGGACGGACAGAGTTTCGGGGTGTGGCACCCACAGGACCTCCAACCTTCACCCCCTCGTTCTGTAGGATACTTTGCAGTGCAGCGTGGTCCGGCGAGAACTGCACTGACTTCATTAATCCTGTAATTCAATTGACATGCAAAGGCCACTTACAGTGCACTGTTTGTTATCTAACTTTATTCTTAACAAAGGTACTGTTCAATTTTACAAGTACTAAAATTAGCTTCTCTCACTTTGGGCTCTTTTGACTTGCATCTGTGTTTAATTGTCGATGTCCTATAGATAGCGTTTCAACAGAAATCACTAATTTCAAGCAACAGTTCTGCAATTTGGCAAATAGGCTTATTTGCTTTCTTGCTGGGAGTTAGTTGAGAAGGTAGATATTTTTCTCATGTTTTATTATGGTAAATATGAAGCGGGAGCCATCTGCCAGTTAGTTTAGCTTAGCATAAAGACTGGAAATGGAAACAGCAGGTCTGGTTCTGATACAAAGATAATAAGGGAAACAAAACCTGCCTATTAGCAGCTCTAGAGCTCACTAACGAACACGTAATATCTTGTTTGTTTAATCTGTACAAAATGCAAAAACGACATGGTGCAGTGTTTAATGGGGTTATGATCTGGATTATTTCTTGGCTGGTGCATGGATGTATTAAGGAAGCAGATTATGGCACTGGCACTAAGCCTAACTAACTTGCAGCCAAATTGTCCCAGTGGCCAATACAAGGAAAAATATTTCCCCATAGACCTCCATTATAAAAAGAGACGTTTGTGAAACTGTTGACAGGTCACATTGAACTGCAAAAAGGTCAGTTATTCTTTTCGTATAAAGAATTTTTAAACCATGGAGGTTTTATTGTTGCAAAACTGTATCAGAGTTGAGAAAATCGAGAAAGATACTTTAAATTTTGAAAGATTTTTATGTGCGTAATGCCATCCCAATGTGAAGTCTATGGACCAAACTTCTTTGGCTTATGCGCTCGATCAGCAATTTTCATTAAAGTGATTGGGCGTCATCTTTGCGTCTGAACAACCCAGTGCTTATAATAAATCCATGGGCTGAGCGCATTAACTTTCTGGGGTCTTTTCATCACCGTGAGGTTGCCAGGCAACCAGAAGAGACTCCAGGAAGTTACTGGACCTGGCCAAGAAATAGTCTGGCACTTAACCCCCAATAACACTGCAACCTCTAACCCGCATCTCACTCAGTGCAAGAAAGTGAATAAGAGTCTTTCCCAAAATGTCCAACTATTCCTTTAATCAAAAAATGTGTTAGCAGCCCTACAAATACATAAATGTACCAAGACACTACTTCACAATTTTGGAACTGCTTTGACTCTTAACAAAATGTCACCCAGTCCTGGGTTTAACAACATCACAACAACTTTTATATCTACTGCGATCACTTACTGTATATTCAGTACACATTGTTTCCAATCTTACCTGTAGTGGGTCCAGCTTTTTGTCGACTCTTCATGACAGACACTCGCTGGGGCTGCAAATAAGGCAAACACCAACAAACACACAGATGATTGATTATTAAAGATTTACAACATTAAAATTTAAACACTGAAATCACTATTCAGACAGAAAATATAAACATTCAAAACTCAACACCTCAATAACAAACTGTCAGAAACGATAATTAAAACAACCAACTCACCAGATAGTTATAGGGTTTGGACTGTGGAGTTGCAGATCCCAGACCTGTAGCACTCACCCCCTCATTCATGAGGATAGTGAGCAAAGCTGCATGATCAGGCTGGAAGTTCTCCCCTTTGTCTGAAATACATAAGAAAAACCGTTGGCTGCTATGCACATGGAGAAATAAGTGAGCAATGAAGTTAACAAAGTCACAACTGAAAAAGGACAGCAGGCAATCATGATAAATCCTAATGATCTATTTAATAATAAGCTACAATTGTGTTGTTGTACAGGTGAGATACATTCATCTCCATGTGGTTGTTGCAGCAGTATTAAAAATGGATAATGTCCACTTAGTGTAGATAAAAACAAACTAAACAGACATATAAATCAAAACACAATTATTGCGTGCTTGATTAACTTCCAAATACAGTACATACAAATGTACTTATGTAGAACGCAAATATAATCTGTAATATTGTGCACAGCACAAATGGAAGTGTACTGCTCAAAAGCAAAGAGAAGGCAACAACACGCTTAACTTACCGGTTGAGCTTTTGTAAAAATTGCCCTGCGTGGTCAGCTGCATGTTTTGGCTAGCACAGGATGTCTTGGTTGGATCTTTGAGACTGAGCAGATTCATGTTATCCAAACAGGCCTCTGCACTAAGAGCAGGCTGAGCAGAAGACGCAGCGCTGTTCTGATGCATAGCATCATTAGGAATGGATGACAGAGGATCGGACAAAGTGGCTGAAGTCTTAAAAATGTTGGAGGGCCCGGACTGTCCTGACAGCTGGCATGTATTTTTTGTAGCCTTTCCATTAGACTTCCCTGTACCTTTGTTTGAGTCCACATCGCTGTTGAACATAGCTGGATTTTTAGAAGGTTTTGCGTTTATGTTTTGCGTTTTTAGACGAGCATTGCATACATTGTTATCGGGTTGGACAGCATGAGTGCCAGTCCTTGACTGTGAAACAGGTATGGGCTGTTGATTTTCAGGGGCCGTTCTTGAACTCTTGGGCTGAGACAGGTTGAAAGGTATAGGCCTGGTGCATGGCTTTTTCTTCTTAGCTTTCCCCTGAAGGAAAATGATAATGAATTAAGAAGATAAGAATCAACTGATCAAATTAAAAAAAACATTGAAATCTACTGGACGGGAAAAAGACACTTACAGCCAGAGGTTTGTCCTCCCATCTACAGTGAGATTGAGTGAAGTCTGAAGGAGTCTCAAGACGAAAGGACTTTGCAAGCACCGGAAGCCTACTTACACCTGGTCGCACAGCCTTCCTACCCTTTTCTGAGTTTCCTGGATCCTGGTTCTCAATATCCCGGTTGGAAAGGACTTTGGAAGGCTTCGCGTGCGCTGGAATTTTGTTATGTTCATTCTTCATTCTGAGTGGGGAAAACCAGTCAGTTGCTAAATAGTAAATACAACTTTAAGCATAGTTTGACACTTTTAATACGGTTGTATAATTTTTGCTGCCATTCTTTTAGAAATATGAAGATGTTTCTCTACATTTTTGCCTTGTTTTTTTTTTATATATATAAAAAGAAGTTGAAGTTTGAAGTTCTCAAATGTTAAATGTCTAAACACAAGCAGCCATACAAGAACAATGCCTACAGTTTAAAATTAAATCAGGAACTATCGGATTAAACAACAAGTGAGCGGATTACAAATATGACAGGACATTCAATGCCAGCTTTCGGTACTTTGACAATTTATGATATTTGGTGCTATAGATGCATTTTGAGTACTGAGGTGGGATATCAAGCCCTAAAGGCAGGAGAAAACGACTTCCTAAACTGGCTTACCTCAGAAAGTCACTGCGGATTTTGTTCTGACTTTGCTGACGGAGGACTGGAGAGGAGTCCATAATGACAGCAAGGTGTGAAGAACAACTAAAGTAGCAACACGAATTAAATTACATTTGAGTAACCAGGCATGAAACACTGTAAAGGGTAATTGGTACAAAAACAGACAAAACACATACAAATTAAAGGCAGCAGCAGGAACAAAAACCATAGGACTACAATTTCTTCCAAAAGTTTAACAATTCACATTTTAACCCCCCAAAGCTAACAAAGATAGGAAGCAACAAAAATAAAGCAACTCTAGACAGCTATTAACTGTTAACGTTAGAGCTCCATGCAGCCAAACGGCAAAGTAAAAAAGACTCAGCAGGCATTAAATAATGACATTTTCCGCCTGATCAATAGAGCACTATACTTGACAGTAGCTAAGCCTGCGCACAGTACAAACCAACACTGAGAAGTAGATTTGCTTTCACTCGAGCAGAAGGCTAAATGTCAAGTCTTTTCTCCTTAGCACGAGCGACATACGCACATAGAGCCGTTTATTACATACGTTACATACTTTCAAAATAGAAAAGGGCCTCTGTTACTTCCTGGTGTGCATCCAATTAAGTATTTCTGATACAATTAATTCCAAATGTTTTGGTTTTCCAGGCGTTTTGTGCAGATTTAAAGATCCCTTGTTACGTCCTTTCACACCGCAGTGGGCTATCAACTTCCTGAACTCGCAGCAGTTTGTAAAAAGGGCGCTTCGCCATTGGTCTCAATAGGATGCCGTACCAACCAACGACTGCACGCACTTTGGTCATGACAATATCGTCGACCAATGAACAACGGATTTTCATAAACAGCTCCATGGTAACGACGCGAGTTGTTTTACCACGTGATTGCGTTTGCCGCGGCGTCCCCCACCACCGGAGTGGAAAATTGTCTACAGCTCCCCGAAACACAACACCACGAGAGCATGTAACGTATAAAACAAGTAACATATAGGACAATTGTGATAACAAGAAACAATTGCGATGAAAAACAAAGCTTAAAGTACACTACAATACCAATAAAATACTTAAAATAAAGCACAAAACATCAAAACGTAACTGGGGAGCAAGATTTGTGGCTCCGTTTTAGTCTTTTTTGTTTGAGATGCTGAAAGTAATACATTCGTGGTATGTTCATCCTACTTCCGATTTTTTATAAAAGTGCAGTCATGGAAACTCATTTAACCATTTAACCAGCTGCTAGAACTTGTAAGTATTTCTTGTATTGCATTAATCTTCTTTATTCATGCAGCAACTTTCTCATATTTAAGGATACAGTGTTTGGTGGAGGAGAGGAGGAGATCTAGCTATCTCAAAGCTATGAGCTGCTGCATGATGTCGCCCACAAATACTAAATCATTCTACCCCCAAAGGGCCTCTAGAGGGCGACGTTTGGCATGGCACCTTTGCGCAACAGTCGCTTGATATTCAGACTCCACTCAGTTATTTTAATTACTGAATTATTTATTTGGATGGCTCTCGACAAAATGTGACATGTTGCTGTCGATTCGGACGTCTGGAACCAGGCTAACATAGGCTAGCAGGTAACACCTACAACATTCAAATGCCGATTACACCGTAATGCATCAGTGACGGTGATTTAATGATATAACAATAGAACATAATATAATAACATAAAACTATAATAATAATATAACTATTTTAAAGGGACGTTCTCAATATTAAATTATACTATGTATTATGTACTATAGAGTATTTTTATGTTGTGGTATTTCTACTTTAAAGGATCATATCATGTAGTTAACAATCAGACCCTCCCTCTCCATCAATGACTCTGGATGTCCTGCAGAGGTCGCTGCCAGCAGCCTGGTGAAACCTCATGCCTGCCTGACAGCAGCAACACAGTGTGGGTGTCTGCTTGACACCCAGGGGCCCTGTGTCAACAGCAGAGGGAAGAAGAAGAGCCGTAGAGGAGGAAACCAGAAAGTAACTGTGCTGCAGACATGGACCTGCGGTCTGAGCTGCTCAAGTCCATCTGGTACGGATTCACAGCCCTGGATCTGGAGAAGAGCGGTAAAGTGTCCAAGTCCCAGCTGAAGGTGAGTGGATGGTCCTCTACCTGGAAAATTAGACTTCAGGAAAGTTTTTTTTCGTCTGAGAATTCACTCATTTTTTACTCTGTTGCCTCATTTCCTACCTCAATTCACATTCCATCACGTGGGCTTCGCTCTGAGGAAGATGTGGTGAAAATATTTGAAGTGCTCAGCAAACTAAATGTCACAAATGCGTTTGTTATTTGGTCTTTGTTATATTTGATTCGGTGCTTCAGGAAATAAGGGTGTACACAATCTGATATAACTTATCATCCCGAATATTTCCTGTGCGTAGACATGTTGTTCAAAAAGGAACAAATTTGTTCTCTATGTTTCAAGCAGAATGCTGAAAGAGGGCACAATATGTACCTCTGTCTGGCAAGAGTACGAGAGTAACAGTTTGCTCTCAGTCTGTACATGAATGGGAGCCCTCATCTCCATGCTGTGCTTACACTGGGCCTCCATGTACCAGCTTGTAGTGCAAAGGGTCCTCTGGCACTGGACCTGTCCAGAGAACAGCCTGTTGAATAGAGTATCTTCACAACATGAGCCTGTGTACGTCAAAAGGACATTGTTACAGTTAGAGCAAGGAAGGACAAAGTGGAAACATGTTGGTGATTGTTGTCTCTTGCCACAGGGTATCAATGAAGCCACTGTATTTTTTGTTGATCTCATTGTTATGTCACTTGGTCTTGGTGTCGATCGCACTCCATTACCAGCCACCTCCACGTTCCTGCGATGTGCTGCCTGCCGCTCCTGGCTCAGAGCGAGTCAGCCTCATGACTAGGCTTATCCCCCTCATGCATGCGGCCTTGTTCTTTAGATGCACACAGAAGCAAGCAGTTTGCATGCCGTGGCCTCAAAACTGACAGATGTTGTAGTGCACTGGAGAGTAGAAGCAGGATGTGGTTATGGCTCAACACACGGAGACTGGTTGTCTGATAACATGCATCAACTATCTCAAGACGTTGCACACTCTCTGTTGAAGAAATTTATAGCAGTAAAAGCCGGGTTTTATTTAGTAAAACCCTCTTTGACACACTAGTAGTAATACTAGTAGTAACACACTGATTACATATAGGAGTTTGTGTTGCTTATAGCTTATAGATATTTGATTTCCATCTTTTATTGTTTTACGCCTTTTATCCACTTTATTTTTATCTATATTATTTCACTTTTATTGTTTTTTCAATATTATGACTCTCTATATTGTTTAATTGTCTTTTTTGTTTGTCAGTCACTACAGCGATGCGCTAACATGTATGAAAAGTACACAAATGAAATAGGATTTGATTGATTTTAAACCAAATAAAACATGCTCTTTTTTTACAAACATTGTGTGTGCCTGAAAACCCCACAGGTTTACACACTAATGTATGTGCAAACAAAATTATTTTTAGAAAAATACAATGCAGCAGAAATTCAAAACATTAGTTCCCTAAAAATATGAATTTGTTGGCCTATATTTTCTGAGGAAATAATAACACAAAGGTTTGTAACCCAGCAAACAAACCCAATTGTCCACTACACAGTATGTAATTTAGTTTTGGCAATAATGTAACATCAGCATTCATGCCAGGAAAGCGTATTTGATTTATCTGATTAGCTCTGTATTTCTCTCCTTCAATGTGTTGTCCTTTTTTAAATATTTCTGTCCTGTACGTTGGGATTTTTCAGGTGCTGTCCCACAACCTGTGCACAGTCTTGAGTATCCCACATGACCCAGTTGCTTTGGAGGAGCACTTCAGGGATGATGATGATGGTCCAGTTTCCAGTCAGGGTTATATGCCTTACCTCAACAAATACATCCTGGATAAGGTGATAAAAACACAACTATATGCTCTTTTTGTTTTGTCAAATTGTTATGCTATATAGTCAAGGATGCTGTCAGAGCTTTTTCAATCTCGGTGTTTCGTTGTTGTAGGTCGTTGAAGGGTCTTTTATTAAGGAAAATGTAGATGAGCTTTGTTGGACTCTTACGGCAAAGAAAAACTACCAGACGGACAAAACCAGCAACACTGTTCTGCCAGAGAAGGATGCTTTTCGGCTTTGGTGCCTTTTTAATTTTCTTTCTGAAGACAAGTACCCTTTGGTTATGGTCCCTGATGAGGTAGGTTCAACTACAATATATTTCGACTAAAGGAATTTCTTCACACTCACTTATTAAAATTTCTATTACAAAACAGATACTGACTTAAAATATGCTTTTACTTAAAATATGAGGTATTTCTTATTATTCAAAACATGGTTGGACTGAAAAAAAGCGTTTTCTATTGTAAGATTATATGGGCAAACACATTTTCCCAGGAAAACACCTTGAAGCCATAGTTGATTATGCTTGCGTGTGATGATAGTGACACTTGTCTAAATTTAGCAACATAGATATTTCACGCTATTATGCTCTGTTGTTGAGTACAGTTCAAAGACTGTAGTCAGTGTGTACTCAATCTGTGTTGGATCTTTTACAACCACTAAATACACCTTGGCTGAAATCTTGTTTCTTGCCATCATGGAACACGGTGCTCTTTTCATGCAACAGTGTGGGCTTGTTTCTCACTCGCAACCTCTCATTTCGGTTTCCTGTGGTGTTTTTTTCGCAGCTGCTGCCAAGAGAAAGACCAAAATTTCAAGGGCAGAGTAGTTTCTATCATGAGTTTAAGAAAACATTATCCAGTTTTATTTATATATCTGCTTCATACGCCAACCACTGAAGAAAGAAATTTGTGGTGGTATGAGTACTACAGCGTTGTAAATACAGTTACTAAAGTGAGTTTTTATTAAGAATCATCATAAATATAAAGCGCCAAACATTGTTGGATGTAATCTCAACTGTTGTGTTTTATGTTGAAAATTGAAAACTACAAAGTAAAGTAAAACCAGACTGCTCTGGTCTTATCTGCCAACTAACCATTTATTGTGAATAGCTCCCCAATGCCAGTTAAGAAAAAAAAATCTTCAGAGGAAGGTCACTAAAATATAACTAAATTTAAGTTAAACTAAATGATAGTGACTAACCTCCGACTTGCTGTAGTGTTGTTAATAGTAGCTATGTATTGCTTTGAAATGGAAATCAGACACTGATGTGCCAATTAGATTGTGGTTGTCAGAGGTTTGCAGCTGTGTACCTTTAGACAAGATCACTTTTTCAATGAGGGGCAGGGGTGAATTCTTTTACAAAATCTGGAAACACTTTTTGAATGATACAAAAACAGTGCCACATGATTTGATTGGATAGAGTTGATTTTCTAACTGCTTTATATTGTATCTCCCTTTTCCTTTTTGTTGTTTTTTTTTGGTTTTTCCCTTCGTGTTTTGTCTGATCTTTATTGTTGTTATTGTTATATTTTTAAAAGCAAAGTAAAATGTAATGCAGCAGAGATGTATAATTCTAATGAAATTTCTCACTCTCAAGCTCTTTGGTTTCTTTTCCTCTGCAGGTGGAGTACCTCCTCAAGAAGATATGTATGGCTATAACTATTGAGTTCAACTGTGTTGAATTAGAGGACTTCTTCTCCCAAGAGTCAGTGCAGCAGAGCGGCATTACTGTTTGGGTTTTTCTGGAGATGATGAACTCGGGAAAGATAACCAGAGGAATTGATAAAAGCATAATCAGCATGGCTATAGAGGAGGTATACAGGGAGATAGTTGGTGATGTCCTCAAAGAGGTAGGAGATGCATCTGGCACCAGAAGTGTGTGTTTTGATTCCTGACGTGCACTGAATTGTGTCGGTGACAGTAAATGTGTGTGTCGGTCGGGGTGCATGCAGGGTTATCTGTGGAAGAAAGGCCAGCTGAGGAGAAACTGGAAGGAACGCTGGTTCACCTTAAGGCCGAGCAACTTGTCCTACTACACTGGGGAGGACCGCAAGGACTGCCAGGGCAACATAGTTCTGGATGGGAACTGCTGTGTGGAGGTAAGCAGCTGGAGATGATCATCTTTCACAGCTAAACACTGCTAACACTGGAAAGAACTGTGGCTTTGGATAGCAATGTATTCTTTGTCAGTTTGTTCCAGAAAAATAAAATCATTCTGCTCATTTGCTTTTTTAGTATATTTGAGTCAAAATATAATTCTTTAAGCCAGCGGTTCCCAACCTGGGTGCGGGAACTCCCCCAGGATGTCGCAAGATTAACCTGAGAGGGTCACAAGATTGTTAACAGATTTTGTACGACTTCCCTTGTCTTTTTTTCTTGTGAATTACTGAAAAATGTTACCTCTTCAGCACTCAAATAAAAAAAAATAATTAAAATAAAACACCCTGAGACATAAAAATAAGATAAGATAAGGTAAGATAAAGTTAGCCTTTATTGATCCCCGGAGGGGAAATTCGGTTGTTGCAGTAGCACACGGACAGAATGTGCAGATAAATAGAGGAAGTAAAGAAAATAATAATAAGAGGTATATCAAACTAAAATAAGAATAGTATAGTATGGATATAAGATATAAGGTGAATGTAATGATATATATAGTATAACATACTATACAGTATAGTACAGCAACATAATCTGGTTTTAGTTTAATTGCTCGCACCCCGTAGACATGTTAAAGCAAGGCCCTCCCCAGTGTTATTATGATTTTCTTTGGACCCTTTCCTTGACTAAGAGAAACACTGCAACTCTTTCACCACTATATCTCAAAGTAATCTAACACTATTGAATTGGTACAGTTTGGCATTGATTCAAGATGACGTACTCCAATTTAAATCTTACAAGAGTAGTCCGGCGATTTAACATTGCACTCCTATGACATTTTAATAAAAAAACATCAAAATCAATGCAGCAGAATCAGAGATATCATCTTCTCTTCCATGTATTCCTTTTCCGTGTCAAAACTTGGCACCCACATTACCCACAAATCAACCTGACCACTGACAGTTTGGTCAGAGGTTATGCTAGTAGTAATACTAGTGTAGCCTCAAGCCAACAGCCTCAAGCAGAAATGTGGAGGAGGTTAAAGGGCTCACTTATTTCTAACTCCAAACCTGCAGATTGTTTTTTCTTTTCAAACTTGTAGTCTTCAGCTCCAACCATTTATCAGATTGCACGCAGCTCCTTTCGGAACCACAAAAGGCTTTATATACAACTTTTTATATGGAATAATAATAACTTTCAGACTTTCAATAAAAGTGGGATTAGTAGTTTTCAAAATAAATAAAAAAGTGTCCTGTTTTACAAATGTTCTTAGTTTTTCTATCACTGTCACTTTATATGACACATTTTAATCTTACTATTCTGCTTTCTGTTAAAATGCAGACTAAAGAGAAGGTGGAAGCTGCTGTAGAATAGTGACAAATGATGTGTCACTAATCACTAAAGATCCTCCCCCTCTCTCCTAAAAAAAATGTAGACTACCCTCCCTTGAACAAAGACATAAAATACATAATCCTCCCCCTTTTCTGAACAGCCCTACCCCCAATCATTTTCTTCCAGTCCCCAAGTAGACATAGCTTCATATTTAGGTGTCATAATCTCAAAAGGTCGGGAACCATCTAGTTTATAGAAAGCACACCGGTTGAAAACTGAATGTTGTCTTGTTTCACAATCAGATTTCCTCACAAATCTCACAGAGCTCAAGTGAACGGAACTCAAGACTAGTCTGCCAGCCTCACTTTCATGAATGACCCATTCTGCACATGAAGCCTGCAGTAGTAGAGCTGGAGTGGAGTGACTGTTACCTGGGCTGTTTTTCTGGCTTTTGACATGAACACTGAGTCAATTATTAGCCCATCAATGCCACGCGGTACCACACTGAGTAATGACAAACAAAAATGGGGTCAAGTTCTGTTATTTTTCAGCCAAAGCACTATACACTGCACCATGTGTTACTCCAAAGGGAAACAAGCAATCATTCTAAAATCATGCTTTATTATAGGAAGTAGACGATGATCAAATATTGTTTGGTCGTTCAAAATGGATCAAAAACGTCCTTTTCCCAGTGAGTTCACAGTTTTTTTTTCCTCTTCACCACTGAATATTTAAGAAATGGTCACATCAAATGTAAAAAGAGAAAAAACTATGCATGATGAAGGGACATTTATTGATTAAATGATTGTTTCCCTTGTTGAACAGGTGCTGCCAGACCGGGATGGGAAGAGGTGCATGTTTTGTTTGAAAACCCTCTCCAAGACTTATGAGATGAGCGCCTCAGACACCAAACAGAGACAGGAGTGGACTACAGGTCAGAGGAGATGAGTCATGATAAGTCATGCATTGATCTTAGATGCTTCATCTTCATATCAAGACATTAAACGTTGTCGTCTTCACAGCTATTCAAACAGCTATCAGGCTGCACGTGGAGGGGAAAAAGTCCCTCCACAAAGATTTGAAGCTGAAGCGGCGTGAACAGCGTGATCAGCGGGAGAAGAGACGGCAGTCCAAGGAGGAGGAGCTGCAGAGGCTGCGGGCGCTGCAGGAGGAACGGGAACGTAAGCTGGCAGAGCTGGAGCTTCTGAAGGAGGCGCAAAAGCAGGCTCAGGCCCTCCTGGAGCAGGACGAGCAGAGGAGGCGCCAGCAGCACGAACAGCTCCAGCGGGCCCTGGAGGTTCAGCTGCGAGAGGCTGAGGAGGTCAGTGTGGAGGCAAAGAAGGAAAAAAAAAAGTGTTCAAATTCAGAAGCAGAAAGAAGTGAGTGGTCATTCCTTTGCTTCTTGTTGCGCGTCTCAAGGCCCGGGTCAGTATGCAGGCAGAGATGGCTCTGAAAGAGGAGGAAGCAGAGCGGCAGAGGAAGAGGATCCAGGAGCTGGAGGAGATGCAGAAGCGTTTGGAGGAGGCACTGCAGCTGGAGATCAAAGCCAGGCTGGATGAGGAGGCCTTCCGCTACGCCCAAGCAGGGTAAAGTATTATGTAGCCACCCATCTCCGCTACACATGATTAGAGACCAATATACACTTGTCATTTGTATAATCTGTTAGCTGTAAGTAAGGAGGGGGTTTTGTGTGCAGACGGCAGATATTAAGCTCAGCTGTTGAAAAGAGTTCATCTTGTGTGACGTTCCTGAGGAAGTTGAGCTGCCAACAGAGGAAGTTGTTAACTGCTGTCTATTCTGTCTCTATTTCTGTGCACTCTCAACCTGTTCAAGTAAAGAATTCTGATGAACTGATCACGTAAATCTGCAACCAGATTGCATCAGGCACTGTGCATCTTTGCTCACTGTAATGTCTGAAACATTATATTAATTTCTGATCCTCTTAAACAGTGAGGACTCAGTCTCTTCAGGAAAGGTTATTTTTGGTGTTCTCTGTTGTGTCCAGGTTACTGGCCGAGGAGGAGGAGAAAATGAAGGCCCTGATGGCCCTGCAGGAGGAACAGGAAGAGTACATCCTGAAGACACAGAGGGAGAAGCAGGAGCTGAAACAGGAAATGGAGGTCAAGTCCCGGGACCTGGAGGAGGCGCAGAGGCAGCTGGAGGAGGTCCGCGCCAACCGGCACAGGGTTGACCAGGATGTAGTGGTAAGAACCAACAACTATAAAACCTGAAAAACTAATTTCACAGTGAAATAAGAAAACAATTATCACCAAAACTACATTTAACTGAATCCAAGTTATCGTCTCTTACCTCTTAAAAGACATGTTGCTGTTTGGCTTGAAATTTATGTTGTACACCTGTTAAGTTGAATTTCACGTCTATACTATTTTTATGTACCTTCATATGACCAGCTAAGAGCCCGTTGAGATTTTAATTTTTATTTACAAGGATGACGGAGCCAAGATGGCGGCATCAGCATGTAGTTACAGAACAACACATTACAATATGCAGTATAACACAGACGTAAATGAAACCGAACAGACAACTATTATGATCTGTCCTTCAAAACAGTTCAATAATTTCAAAGTCCAAGCAGAGCCACAGTTTTAAACAAGTTACAAAGTCTGAGTCTGACCGGTTCTCTTTAGCCTAAAATCTATTTTTTTTATTTATCCTTGAGTTACTAATACTACTTATATACTTTGAAGACTTTATGTGATTCATTTTATGAATTTTATACTTAGATGTTGGTATCACTAGTACAAAGTGGGGTGTTATTTCTGCTTTGCTAATCTGGCCTGAAGATAACCGGTACTATACATGACCCCAGACAATAACTGTCAATATGTTTTTTCTTTGATGTGAAAGAACAGAAAAGATCTTATTACTGATATTTATATTAGTTGTAGTTGGTGGTAATGCTAACAGTAGTTTATTTCTTTATTTTTTCCAGGGAACAGGCGTTTTAATGAGCTGCTCTTTTTCTCTGACAGGCTGCCCAGAGGAAACTTCGCCAGGCGAGCACCAACGTCAAACACTGGAACGTTCAGATGAACAGACTGATGCGACCAATTGGACCAGGCGGTAGGTGTCCCATCTGCGAGGTGGTGCATTGTGTGATATGACAAAACATGTAGCATTTAAAGAGCCTGATATTCAACTTTCATTCAGCAGACGTAGCGTAAACCTTTGACATTAGGCCTTTTCCACAGAAGACATTTTGACATGTCACAGTAGGAAAAGCACAGGTGTAGCTGTTCTGTCCAAATGTAGCGCAAATTTGAACCAAATTTACAGAAAATGCTCATTATTTGAGGATCATTACTGTGTCCTCATCGCTCCACACAGACCTTATGATTTTGTCTGCCATCTTAGCCAAGCATAAAAACGTCTAAGCAATATTGCCAATTTATTTTCTTTGAATTTTCGGCATTTCCAACCAGCTGTTTTATATGCAAATCGAAAATAGCTGGATGAAAATGCACCTTATTAAGTCACAGTGTCTGCTGTGAAAAAGCTCTATTGTCTGATAATAAAACTCACTACCGTGTTTCACGGACAAAGAAGTAACCTTATATTATGTGGTGACAGCTGTGTATTGAAAATATTAATTTATATTTTATGCTACAGTCAACACGTGAATTATTTCCCTAGAATGTACTGTATACCACTGTTAAATACTGTGGCTGTGGTTGATTTAACATTGCTTTAAGTAAAGACTAGCGTGACACCATTTTGTTAGATCAAATGTTGTTTGCGATAAAATAGATGGTAGTTGCATTTCACACCCTGTTCTGTAAATATACTTCCTAAAATTTGATTATTTTTTTCAACCATTGAATTACTTCTCTCTTTCAGTGTCTTCATCTTCAAACTTCTATATTACAGACCTAAATCTGATTTAACTTGCATGCCGTAAGCATTCACTTCATTTTCTTAAGTATTTTCTTTGTGCTGTCCTTGTTTTTAGAGAAGAGACCTTCGTTGGGAAGCTCTTTCTCAGCCTTCCAGATCCCGACACAGAGAGATCCCGGGCTGCGTCTCAGAAGGAGATCAGGATCAGAGGATCAGGATGAGGAGAGCAAAGAAAATGTTGACAACAGAGCTGGGTGTGACTTAGAGAAACGTCACTCCCACGCCTCTAATGGAGACATGGACATCCCCTAAAAACATGAATCAGAGAGGCTCTGTAGGTCACTTCTAGAGTTTTTGACAGGAAGCGCAAGAGACGGCTGTCTAATGTGTGAACAATATGAAATCAGTGGGACATCTGCACTGAATTTACAGTACTACCATTTCTATTAAATGTTTAATTTACTGACCTCATTTCACAGACAGCAACAGTTTAAAACATTAAGATGAGAAGTTGCATTTGTAGAGTTCACTGCTCAACTAATGCTTTGACTGCGGCCTGTGTGAGGACTGTTCTGGACATAAACGATACCTCAGTGCAAAGAAAATGAGCTGTAAGCAAGATCCACAAGTACAAAGTAAGTTGTGATATTTGAAGGCTAATACTTACATCCAAATACAAGGAAGCTCGTTTGTTTAGCTCTGTAACATAGATACATAACAATGTTTAATGTTTATATATGTAATTTTTGAGGTGGAGGGTGGCTTGACTTTTGTACCATAAAAGTTGGTTCAGTATTAAAGGTTACTGCAATTTCAATCGAAGAGATTCACTCCTGATAAACAGGAAAGAGAAAGAGAAAGAGAGAACTTCCTGTTTCTACTGTCAGTTAACATAATTGTAAATAAAAGAGTGACTTGATGCCGAAACCTGATTTCTTCCTGTATCTTCAATGTGTTAAACTGAAGAGCAGCATGCAATTCAAAGAAATTGGTATCTTCACTTTCATTACAGTTTCAATTGATACTGTAAGTACATTAAAGAAGTTATAAAATAAATGATATTTTAATTACAAAGACCACACAATGGAATGAGTTGCCCACACTGCTGAGTTTGTGGACTGCACGTCCGCTTTTGTTTGAATTTGAGTCTACCTCATTTGTTCAGTGTCAAATGTGTCATCAGCGACTAATTTGACGGCTCCCGCTGATAAAACCACATGAGTGAACAGAGACATCCACTGACAAACCGAGCCAACTACATGTCGGTTGGATTGATTCTCATAATCCACAACTGGTTTTAAAATATCTCATTGTCTACATAGTGTATAGTTTTATCTATCAGTTTTAACAGACTTGTTTCCTTTTTGTTTTGTCTATTTTTCACAATCCTTTACAATAATTCATTTGAAATGAATAATTTCAAAAAAGTGACAATTAAGAATCACAAAATAAATAATAAATACAAATAAATAAAAATGTATAGTATTCAACTTGACTAAACCTTAAACTCTACTAAAAATTGCAAGAAGCAGATGACTGTACTCAGTAGCTTTTAACCTTCCTGGCGAAATTATATTTTTGATACAGCAGCACTGCCAGGGCCAGATTAACCTGCTAGTGGGGCCTTGAGCAAATGAGCTGCTAGGGCCACCATTAACACCCCTCTCTGTTGTGTGGGTACAGTATTCCCATTCTGGAATATTACATGGATTGCTGTGTGATGATTAGATGGACCTGTTGGACTTTATGTTTTAGAGACGTTGCATTCCCAGATGTCAGCAATTACTTTGGTTTAGTAAGGTGTTATCATAACTGCCAGAACTGATGGCCGGAGAAACTCCAAGTTGTAATATTGTAATAAACCATAGTTTTCCTTTAAGGCCTTTAATAGTATCAACTGCCAAGAAAAGGTACAGTTAAATATAGTATTATGATGTACAGTGAACCAGAGGCTTTTGAGGGACCCCAGGGCAGTTTATTAATTGTTAATTGATCATTTTATAACACAGGGTTGTATGATGAGGTTTTGTTTCGTAGCTACTCAAAAGAGTAGATCAGTAAATAATTGCAGATGACAGAACCAACAGTGTACATGAGTGTTAACAGAGACCGTGACTGCTCAGAAAGCTGGGTCCAGCCTGATGTGTGCTGTGTGGGGTGGCGCTGTGTCCTGGCATGTGACGATGGAGGAGGACAAGGGGGGGGCAAAGCAAAGCAAAGCTAGGAACAACAAGGAGAGAGTCGGGAGGGATTATCAGTTCACTAGCCTTATCTGCATGTGATATGGTAGCGAACAAGTCCAAACTGTTTTGTTTATTTTCTCTTGAGCTCAGCGGCTTGTCAGCTCGGTTGCTACGCGAAGGCCTGAATCAATCTTAAGTTTATGTTAGCAGTCTGACGTTAGCTTCGGCTGCTAACGTTAGCTAACTCCTGGTGGTGACTTCAAACAACTTGTCAACAGCCGATCGATCCTGGACGGGACTCGGGACGGTTTTCGCTAACTACCAGTTCATTTTAGCCTGTTGACAATTTCTTTAGCGTAAACATCTTCTGAACCAGCAGCCCTATTGGGAGAGGTAAGCTAATTTGGCAAGCCAGCTAACTTAACGTTATTTAAAGGCACACACGGGAATGTGGGTCAGCCACGCTAACAGCTAACGTTAGTAGTAGTAACGTTACTCCGTCAACATTCAAGGTTAGTAGCTAACTAGCTAAGTTAGGTAGCCGTGCCGACACTCTTCGACGGCTAAAGCTTCTCATTTATGCGTCTAATATTGTTTTCACTTTGGTAAAAACAAAGGTTTGCCATCTTCATAACGTATACATGCTTTAGTTTCTCTTATGCTTGTAACTTATCGTGTTACGGTCCTGTCAGTGACTCATACAATTCACAGTAATCTTAGCAGATATTTCTGAGAACCAGTGTGACAGGTTGGCTGCTGAACGACTGGTGTGTGTCCCCCCCTCGAAAGTTTATGCTTTATCCCGCCTTGGGCCATCATGGAACGACAGTATTCACACTGAAAACATTAATAACTCTTTAATAAGTAGACGCTGTCGATGTTTGTCAGGGCACTGATTCATACATGGACGGATTAATCCACTAGGGGGCCCCGGGGCAAATATGTAACCCCCACCCCCAAAGCCCTCTCCCCTACCGACTCCACCAGTGATCAACACTGCTCAGTGTGTGCATAGTGCATGCACCCTGTCCCCTTAAAGCACCCACCAAGTACACTGTGCACCCTACCAGAGAGCTGAGGCAAACAATAATACAGATGGCTTCCAGCTCCAATAGAGACAAAGTTAACTTTTTCAGATAGTGGAAAACAGACAAATGTTTAGGAAACATTCGTGCCAGACCAGAAACTGTGGTTGGCTTAGAAAACTTGAGGGCCCTGTATTTACTGAAATGGGGCCTTTATTTGTGTCTAAGCCTGCGTTTTGAATTTAGATTTTAGCCTCTTGAATACATACTCTGATAGGAATTCCCGTAAGTAGGGGTGGGTGGTTTAAACATGTCTACCAACAGAGATTTGGCCACACCATTTATACCATGGTAGACGTCCCATCTCTGGGTGTATTAGATTATTGTGGGCATGTTGCTAATCAATGAGCAGGACTGCTTTGTGGCTATATTGGATTTGTATGTGATTTTTGCATCAGTATAATTAATCTGTCAGTTTTTACGTTTGCTTCATTAGATTCCTGACTGGTTATTTTAATGGTTTCTCAATTAATCATCCAGAAAGTGTACTATGTCATGATATAAATTCAAATAAAATTACATATACCATGATAGAGAATTTTATGCATACACCCACCCCTGTTAGTAAGGTATTGCAAGTTTGTCTTGATGCATAACTGAGGTGTTCAGGGCTCTTAATGGTCTGGGGCCCCTGCCTGTCTGTCCCACTTCCCTAGTGGATAATGAAGGCATGCCTACACAGCGTGTGTATATCATGTCATAAGCCTATTACTATCAAGGACATTCCCTGGCTGCTCAAACACAACCAGTAGTAATGGACTGACTCGGGGAAAGGACACCGAAAGAAACGCACTGTCTAAGATTACTAAATGCTTTCATTTCAGTTAGAAGTGATATACTAAGACCTAAAGCTAAATAGCCACACCATATATGCATTTTTATCAGTGTGCTTCCATCTAAAATGGACATTTAGAGGAGCATTTTGGCTCTGTGTTATGACAAGCGTTACGCACAGTTTGGCTAGTTGACTGGTCACTTGAATTGGGCTGTTAACCACTCATGTGCTGACTCTAATAGCAAGGTAGATAATATGTGGACTTTTTAGGCCAGTTAACAGTGATCTATTGGTCATTCTTCCTCTGCATGTAATCCACATGTTAAAGTAAACATTGCTAATTTAATATTGCTTATTTAAAACAAAGTATTCCACTCTTAAATAGTGGAGCTATGATGGCAACGTGACAGGAGGGAAGCCGCTGAGTCAGCTTCAACGGGAACCATGGAAGGGTTTCAGCAAACTGCGACAGAGCAGCATGACAGGGTGAACGGCTACTCCGAGCCCAAATCCCCACAGGACACGGCTGATGTCAGGTGGACGCCACCGGAGGGAGAGTCTGGAGGTTCAGACAGCTGTGGGGGGACAAGTGCGTCGGAGCTGACAGACTTGCAGGAGTTGAAGGCCAGGGAAAGTGACGATGAGGAAGACAAGGAGGGGAAGAAGGTAGTTCCTGGCTCTAAAGACCTGAAAGGGGACCAGAAGAAAAAAGAGAGCGAGAGTCTGGATCAGGAGAAGGAAAAGAACAATCCCAGCAAGCAAAACAGCAGTGCAGCATCCAGCTATACAGGTGAAACTTTGTTTTCAAAATCCTGTGACTTGAAGCATGGCATGTTTATGTGACAGATAATTATTGAGCCTTAATATTCTTGCATTTTTTTATGCAGACCTGTCCCATACCTCATCACCCTCGCTGTCAGAACAGCTGCGTCTTGGACGAGAAGACAGCACAGGGTCTGGAATCAGCGTGGAGTGTAAGGTCTGCGGGGACAAGGCCTCCGGCTTCCACTATGGCGTGCATGCCTGTGAGGGTTGCAAGGTAATACAGTGTGTGTATCACAGCAGAATAGCTGAGAGCGACCGGGGCGCAGACCTTCACAAGAGGCACCTCCGTCCTCCACAGCGGAAGTTGGTCTTCTTTTTTTTTTTTTGTGAGAACATCTACATTGCGCTTGTGCGTGCGCAGTCTACTTGTGGCAGAAAAATGAAAAAGACAAAACACAACAACTTTATTCGCTGATTTTGCTGACATTTAGATCTTATTTTATGGAGCAAATATTTCCTGGTTTTCCCTCTCTCCTCCTTCTTCTCTGCCTCAACTCCTGGTGATTCACAGCGTTTCCTGAGGGACACCATCCTGATGGGATACCATCACCAGCACTTATTTAACCGTTCAGCTAACGTAGTGTTAACGTAGTGTTAAAGTTGTTGTACAGTAAGGCCTGCCACGCAAAAACGACACGAAGAAGACCAACTTCCGCTGCGGAGAGCCGCCATTTTGTGTCTGCAGCTAGGTACTATTGGAATAGCTAAGTAGATTTTAAAGTTTGATAACAGTAGTTTTGTGCTGTTTTGGGTTGCTGAACCGGTTTCGTTGTTTTTCACTCAGGGCTTTTTCCGGCGGACTGTGCGGATGAAACTAGAATATGATCGCTGTGAGCGTTCCTGCAAGATTCAGAAGAAGAATCGAAACAAGTGCCAATATTGTCGCTTCCAGAAGTGCCTGTCTTTGGGAATGTCCCATGATGGTGAGAGGGGAAATATTTTAGCAAAAGAACTCTATAAATTAGGCCTTTTTACGTATTTTTTGTCTGTTTTGGGGGTAGAGGAAGTGATTTTCAAGCCCAGCACATGTCCATTTGTAATTGACTTCCATTAATGAGTGCTTGCATAGTAAGTTGAGTTTGGGACAACACATGTTGTAACATGGGAATACAAGCACCCTGTTACTTGACAAAGCAATAACCATTTCGTGTTACTGTAGTCTCATGCAATTTTGAAACATGCAGTTTCTTTGGTATTATTGAGGGGATGGGGGATTCAGTAAAATGATTCAATGATTTCTTTGATTAATAAAAGCAAGTTGGAAAAAACAACACCAGGTATCAGAACCCAACCATGGTACAGACAAAGTGATTTACTCCTGAAATAACCACTAAACTTAAGACCAGCATGCGTTTGTGTTTGCTCAGCGATCCGATATGGACGTATGCCTGAGGCGGAGAGGAAGAAGCTGGTGGCAGGCTTGCTTGCTGAGGAACTGAAACATGGCAAACCAGGTGGTTCAGACCTGAAGAGTTTGGCCAAACAAGTCAACACAGCCTACCTGAAGAACCTCAGTATGACCAAGAAGAGGGCCCGCAGCATTCTGACGGGCAAAACTAGCAGCACCTCGGTACGTTCCAGTTTTAAAACAGCTCATCTGAGCTGGCCAGCCGAGTTTTACCGATATATGTGTGCGTAGTACAAAAAAAAAAAAGAAACCCTTCCTATCGTTAGCTTTGTATACTGTGCTGGGCTTTAACCAGACTCGTTTTTTGATGCACTTGTGCTTTTTGTTACCTTGTGTTGTTATATTGCTTCCATTGTCTTCCTCAAATGTAAGTCGCTTTGGATAAAAGCGTCTGCTAAATGACTAAATGTAAATGTAAATGTAAATGTAGTACATGATCATCGTAGGGTCACAGGAATATATTTTATATTTATTGACCTTTCTGCCCCTTAACTGCTGGTTTGCTTAAAACACTATCTTGTTTAGAAATTGAAGCAACGTATATTGTTTTAGTCAGTCTAACTTATTCTGGTTTAAATCTGAAAATATGTAAGAGAACCACAAAGTACCTGTTTGTATATGATCCATTCTTCTGTTTTATGCTAATCCTCATTACCTTTCCCTTCATAAATGTCATGCCAGGTTTATTCATGCTCTAAGTATTTTATTTTACACATGGTAATTCATGAGAAATTGATTTTTGTCCTTTTTTTTTAGCCATTTGTGATCTACGATGTGGACACCCTCTGGAAGGCAGAGAGTGGTTTGGTATGGAGCCAGCTAGTTCCAGGTGCACCCTTGACCAAGGAGATTGGGGTCCATGTGTTCTACCGTTGCCAATGCACTACGGTGGAGACCGTGCGAGAGCTCACTGAGTTTGCCAAGTGCATTCCAGGGTTTGTGGACCTCTTCCTTAATGATCAGGTGAGTCACTGTCTACTCAGTGTGCTGTACAGATAGATGATTCTTATGTGGCTGTTTATTTTAGGCACTAATGTACATTTGTTTGATTTCTGCAGGTGACTTTGCTGAAGTATGGTGTGCACGAGGCCATTTTTGCCATGTTGCCCTCTATCATGAACAAAGATGGGCTGCTGGTGGCTAATGGCAAAGGCTTTGTGACCAGGGAGTTCCTGCGCAGCTTAAGAAAGCCCTTCAGTGAGATCATGGAGCCCAAGTTTGAGTTTGCGGTCAAGTTTAACGCTCTGGAATTGGATGACAGCGACCTGGCCCTGTTTGTTGCTGCCATTATTCTCTGTGGAGGTGAGACTGACGGGTTTTGTAGTCAAGTATTAAAATGTCATATTTGCTGGTTGTTATGTTCAGGATACCTGCAGGTCTTGAAAAGTCTTAAAGCATTGAAATCAGTTTCCTCAAAAAACTCCTTAGAAGGTATAAAAAAAGTCTTACATTTTATTTACAAGGTCTTAATTATTTTCATAAAATGTTTTTGTATTCGATTGCAGGCTGTTGGGAGACACTCTTATAGACTAAAAGTGGGATTGTTTTGATTGTCTTAAATTAAACCTAGCGAACCTTGCAGAAACCCTGTATGTTTGCTCATAGTAAATTGTGACACATCATAAGGTGTCCCTTGGTGCCTTGTTCTCCCAGATCGTCCCGGGCTAATGAACGTGAAGCAGGTGGAGCAGAGTCAGGACAGCATCCTCCAAGCCCTGGACCTCCACCTTCAAGCAAATCACTCTGACTCAGTCTACCTCTTCCCCAAGCTGCTGCAGAAGATGGCCGACCTCCGTCAGCTGGTTACCGAGAACGTTCACCTTGTCCAAAAGATAAAAAAGACTGAGTCGGAGACCTCGCTCCACCCTCTACTACAGGAGATCTACAAAGACATGTATTAGTATTCTCCAGCACAGACTGCTTTTAGCAATACTGTTACAGACTTCATTTACATTTATAATAATACACTGCATTCAGTACAAGCACTGTTCTACGTACGGACATGGATTTTAACATGATGAGGCAAAGTCACGTGGTAGGGCTAACACAATCAGCAAAGTCTTCTCAATGTCAGCATTAGCCTCAGCACAGTTTTGTGTGTGCGTGTGTGTGTGTGTGTGAGAAGAGCATCTGGAATCATTTGCCGCAATTCCTAGTTTCCCACAGCGGTCGCTGAACAGAGAGAATGATATGTTTTCGCACCGAGGCTGCTCCTATTACATTCTAATAGCAAAGCTGACCCCAGAGCAGTGTTTAGAGAGAGCTTCTCCTCACTCACCTTGGTTCTGTTTTGCTGTGAAGGGAAAGCATGTTCTTACACCAATGGCATAGTTGAAATAGAAAAGAGCCTTCAGTTTGTACTGTGCAAGAGTTTCTTATGATGCCAATGTCTTTAGTAGAGTGATTGTTTTAAGACTTTTGGTAAAGCTGACAATGCACAAATTGTTTTTTTTACATCATTATTATCACCATCAATGAGTGCTACTTTGCCATTTGGTTTATAGAACACAAACTGGGCTGGCTCCAGCAGTGTAGCGCTCTCTCATAGCAGCTGTCTGTGCAATACCTTTTCCATTTGTCAATAAACGTGGAGATCCAAGTTATATAGGTTTTGTCTAAAAGCCGCCTACCCAAGTGGTTACTAATGGACTAAGCTGCACAGATATTGTTTCTGAAGCTGACACTATAAACACATGACCCATTGAAGTACAAGGGACCGCATGTTTTGTTCTTTATTTTGACATGCAAATTATCATGAACTTGCCATTTTAAGGTTTTTCTTAGTTTATTCTTTGTAATTATGTTACTAATTATTTGTAATTGTTGATCATATTTGTAAGAGCAACACATGAATTATCTTGTTTTATGTTTTAAGTACATCTGTTCTTTCGTATTACATGCCTGCTTATTTAGTTCAGGTTGTACCAAATATTTCGTCAAGTATACCACCAAACCTTTCCTTGATGAGGAATTTGGACTTCACGTCTTAGCAGGATTGACCTAAAACCAGCATACTGTACCATGATGTCATTATTGGGAAAATTGATGATTAGAAGTCAACATTTAGCATCTGGTATCTTAAGTCGTTTCTGTATTCACCCAAGATATAACCACAGTCCTAGGTTACTACCCTTTTTGTGTGCAATTTTATTTGTCTTGTTAGGAGAGGCACAAAGTGTAACAGCCTTACAATAATGTAGCCAGATTCATAAGTTTCCAGCTGTTACCCCCCCCCCCCCCCAAATATTGTGTAGCACCTCTTTTTTTTACTGTACTTATTCTGAATGGACTTAAGTATGTCAGTGCTGGTGCACACAGTCCACCTTCAGAAATCTCCTCTTGTGCTCTTATTCTGTCTTGATCCCTATCTACCTCTAGTGTATGATCTGTGAGATTATTCCACTGTCTCAAATCTCTGAAATTATACTTTTTTTTTTGCCTTAATTCCTGCTATTGCTACACATTGCACATTTGATATTATTGGCTGATGTGCGGTGTGCCAAGATAGCAAAAGGTGTGGATTGATAAAATGACAAAGTACACCAAAAAGTGGATGTAAGCTACCTCTATGCCTGTGTAAGTGATGGATTGACATATTTGTTCACGAAAACATGTTAAGACTTGAAATAATTTCGTCCTTAAAGTCACATGTAACCTTCAGATCTAGTTTAGTTACATCTCCCTTATAAACTTTATTAGAAATATTGACACTGATTTTTCTCCATTTTTTTATTATGAGACAGATTTTATCTCTAATACATAACATACATATATCAACTTGTTTCACTTTTTAAAGCACTCCCTGGTAGGATTACCATAACTTAATCAATTTTGGGAGAGTTCAGACAAATGGATGGATAAATGGGAATTTAATGGGATAATGGGAATACGTAACGTACAACGTCACGTTTCTATTGGCCCGTTGCTAAGTTAATTGGTAAAAGGAACCGGCTGTCAACTATTTAGATAGTGGGATGGCGGTAGCTTGGTGGCATGCTCAAAACACACGGAGGATGGACTCGGCCCGTGGTGGAAGTATCTGTAGGTAAGCGGCGCTTGTACTTCAAGCGGGCAAATAGTAGGAAAGTAACATTAGTAGCTGTGATGCTGCGAAACGTTGCTAACTTGCCAGTTAGTAACTTATCACCGAAAGCCTGTGCTACCTAACTATTAACGTTATACTTTGAGATGATGCATTCGAATGCGGACGTTATGGCGAAAAGGTGTATTTTTGACGATTAAAAAAGTGATTGTTGTAAATGTAAAAATGAGACTAGGTTGCTATTTAACGTTGGCAACGTTAGCGTGGAGAGCCATGCGAATAAATCCTTGGAAGTTTATCATGACAGTATTAGCTAACGTTACGCGTTGAAATATTAGCCGGAACTGTCTAAATTAGTGTTAACGTTAAGTCAGTTATTGGTAAAGGTATTCAACGGGACATTCTCGACCTAGCTAACGTTAACTAACATTAACTTTAAGTTACTGACCGTTGCAGCTGGAAGCCTCGGTATCCGGCAGCTCGTAACGTAAACAATTGAGATGTTGAGGGACTAACTTCTATGTGGGAAAAGTTGTAGGCGTTATCCCTCTCCAGCTAACTAACGTTAAATATTACCCAACTTTAAAAAGTTGGGCATGGCATTTTAGGAAACTCATAGGACAACGGTTAACCTAACCTAACGTTAGTCGTGTTGCATCTAACGTTACCGTTGTTGTTTATTCAAACTGCCGGATCAACTTAACGTTACCGCTGCTGTCCTTAGCTTAGCAAATTTCACTTAACGTTAAATCGTATTCTCAGGAGTTTTCAGCTCTAACGTTAGTTCTTTTTTCTTTTTTTTTGGGTCCTTAAGTAACTTGTATAGCTTCTAAAGCTTTGGTATTACTACTTTGAAACAAAATTAAGACTGAAGACTTGAGCCTTGATTTTTAGGCAGGCCTTGCATTTCCTTATTATATTAATATCATTATTAATGGCCAGATACCATTCAGAAACCTGAAAGATGTGCATTTTGACTTGGAATTTGCTCCTCAAGACTTGGCACTTGACTCAGGGTAACGTCAGCCCCCAAAGATATTAAACAGTTCTGCGCCTAACGCTACATGCTAGAAATTGACTCCCATCCCTCTTCATTACAGGCGTTTCCTAAATGGCTCTTGCAGATTTGGTCCGAGGTGTAATTATCGACATGACTGGCCGGTTATACCTTCTGCCCAGATATGTAGGTACTTTCAGAAAGGTGGCTGCTGGTATGGTGAACGTTGCAGGTAAGCTATTTACCCCCCCGCCGCCTTGTAACTAATTGTAAGAGGATGACCTTCACACAACTTTCATAGCTCATTGACTATTGTCCACCACTAGATACCTCCATGTCCTTCAACCTGAAGTTGAGGCAGCTGGTGCTGGTAGAAGAGGTTCAATGCCTGCCGTGTCCTCCTCCAGTGTGGCTTACGCTCCACCTGACAGAAGAGGGTCAGAGCCTGCTCTTCTGCAGGCTGAGGTGACGTCCAGGCAGGAATGCAGCAGGTCGGCGTTGATGGTTAATGCCTCGAATCCTCAACACAACTTTGGGCGCCTGGCAGCTAATATTGCTGAGGAACAATCGCAAGGTATCTGATGTTTACATGGGCGAAATGGACTTTGATCAGCATTTCTCCATGCTTCACTTGCCTCTTCTTTGCAGATACTGCCGCTCATCTCACTGCTTGGGAATCGGCCCAGGGCTCAGGGGCTGCTCAAGCATGTGATGGAAGAAACGCGCAGGTTTGCTTAATTTTAAGTGCAATCTTTCTGCGGGGAATATAAGTGAATTAAACCAAGTTGAACGCAGGAAGCTTAAAGTTTCTGTGTCCAGGAGAGCTCTTCCAATGAGATGACCGAGGAGGGTGGTGCTGCTGCTGCTGCTGCTGCGGCGGCCTCGAGTACCCAGGGGAAAGTACAGGAAACGGAGGCCTTCCTCCAGAGTGAAAATGTGATCTGTGGCATCTGCATGGACAAGGTGTATGAAAAGACGGATCCAAGAAACCATGTCTTTGGAATCTTGCCAAATTGCAGTCACTCCTTTTGTTTACAATGCATCATGACCTGGAGGAAAACAAAAGACCTCGGTCCGGACGTGGTGAAGTAGGTTTCAGTCATATTTGACTATTTAACTGGATCTGACGACACCCCATGAAGGATTTCACTAGACATCACTGTTTAATGGTTATTCCCCAGGAGCTGCCCACAGTGCCGAGTGAGGTCTGCCTTCTATGTGCCTAACAAATACTGGGTTGAAGGACAAGCAAAGGAGAGATTAATTGCTGCCTTCAAAGAGAAATTCAGGTATGGCATCAGCGTTGATAGATGCACTAATGACTACAGCAGAGTCTAAGGTGTGACACGACTGAGCTGATGACGGCTTATAAAAATGATTTGGAATTTAAGTCTACCCTACTCCTGAACTCAAAGTGATACTTCTGTGAGACATGCTGGAGGGTTACATTCAAGTTGACTCATGAAACTTGGTTGTGATTTCAAAAGCTCAACGGCATAAAGGTTTCCTATATCCAGAGTGTCTGTACAACACATCTGGCAATATGTGATGAATCAGATCAGCAAAGCAGTTATTTTAAAATGTTACTAACATCAGTCTTAAGGTTCCAGAAATAAATATGGTTCATAAGTTAGTCGGTGATAAATGGCTCGAATATGTACTCTAGACAGAACATGTCATGGTTTGCAAATGGAGAACAGGACTTCAATTTGAGTGTTTTTGTGAACACGTATTTATAAAAAAAGGGATTGTGCTGATAATTTGGCCACTGAATACACATTTTTAATAAGCCTCTACCTATAGGTGTAAAAGCCTACAGGTTAACTCTAAACCACATATTTGCCCCCCAAAAAATTTAATGTACTGTAGGTCGAAGTTAAACCACAAATCAGCACTTTAATGGAATAGAAATCGACAAAAAACAAAAATTTGAGGTTTGTTTTCGCAAGGACCTCAATGGTCAAACGTAGAAATGATTGAAACTGATGTCCTGCACTTCCAGTATTCAAAACTGAATCTAGCCTCTACATGCTAAAATCACCAGCGGGTCAAGCTGATCTCGCACATCATGTTTTAACAGGAAATGTATCCAATTAGGGCGATACAGAAAACACATTTCACAGGGCCTGCATGATTTAATGAAAGCATGTTAAGTGTATTGGCAACCCCCAACTGCACATCCATTATGAATACTACGGTGCTACATTAGTTAGTACAAAACGGGGACAGTTTTTTTATAATTGGAGCCTTGCTTTATTTTTCCATGCAGTTTTGCCTCTTAATATTTATGTAAAGTTATATGGAAAATTGTTTGAAATCTCAAGCCAATGCTGAATTATCGTGATTTGTTTTGAGAAGTGACCATATGCAAATGAGATCCCTGGTCCTGCTGTGTCTTGTCCCTTATGATTCTAGTAAGAAAAGCTGCAGTTATTATACACGATACAGATGCTGCCCCTTCAAAGCGGAGTGCCTCTATCGCCACGACAAACATGCACATCGCAGGTCATTTCCGGTAAATATAATCCCTGTTAAATGCTAGAAGTTCTCACCACCATAGGTATACATGAGGTGATGGTATTTTACTCTTCTCCTACATTTTGTCTCTTGCTCAACAGTACCCTGACGAGGATGAAGAGGACTACGATGGTGTAGATCTGATTAATCTCTTCATAGCCATGACCCTTCTCAGTGGCGACGACGATGATGATGAGGACTTTGACTTTCCTTATTACCTGACTGAAGAGTATGGTTTCTGAGCTTTCTCATTCTGTCGGTGCCTGAAACCACTGAATGGGGTCTCATTATACAATTGGCTCCAGAAGAACACATGGCTGTGTTTTGACCTTTCTGTCAGTTTTGAAATTTTTGAGTAGCTATGTTAAAGCTCAGGGCTATCAACAATGCATCATGGAGGGCCAAATGTATTGAGGTTTTTAGTCAGACTACAGCAGGTAATTATACGGCGTAGTTCCCAGAGAGGAACTTACCTGTGAAATCACCTGCTAGAGTTTGTTTGGAAATGAGAACGTGTACACTTAGCTCTCCACGGCACATGGCTTGTTGCCCCTGCTATAGAAGTAAGCACCCCAGATGGGACACGGCTTGAATTTTGATCGCTAATGATGTTGTGGTTAATCTGTGGACTTCTAGTTTGAATTAATTTCCCCTGTCTGTGGCCATAGTGCTTCAAAACATGTTGCAGATGGTTAATTTTGAGTGCTCACTTCTGTCCTAGCAATTTGCACCATTTTGGTATTTTAAAGTGTTGTGTGGATGGTAGTTTTAATTGTCTATAGATAAAAAGTATCCTGTACTGTTTCTTGCTAACAGCCACTACTGATGATATGTGTCTCAATTGATAGTCATGACACCCTTTTCCTAGTTTTGGCAAGAACATAAAAATGTTAAGATTTTATTTCTTTTTAAACAAGTTGTACTTGTACACAGAAAATAAACATTGCTTCACACATTGTCTCACTGAAAAGGTATGTCGTGCCCTTCATTTACTTTTTTTTTTTTTTTTGCAGTTATAAAACTGGTTAGTATTGACTCCAGTTTGAGAGGATTGAATCGATTGCCTTTGACTCTTGCACCACCAGGTGGCGGTGTGCAGCACAAGTGTAGTGCAATTGCACTCGCGAAGAAGAAATGGCCACAAATGTGGCGGGGTGGCAGGCAGCAGATGACTGGCCTGGCGTGGCGTAACATTTCATTCGGGATCATGGACTGTGGCTTGTTTCTGAGTCGCTTCGACGGGCAGTCGAAGCTTCTGGTCCGGTTGCTTCTGTCCGGAGCCTCCGGTGCCCGCAGAGCCCTGGGCGTCTTCCACCGGCAGCAGCGGGCCAACCCCGGAATGTCGCTGTCCAACTTCATGGAAACGTTGTGTCAAGACGAAGTAACCGGTACAGATACTGAAGCCCAGCCTCTAACGGTGTAAGTAACCGTATATCGCACGAGGTTTAAATAATGAAGACATAAAACCTTTTCATGTAGAGTGAACGGGCAACTTTCTACAATGCACTGGAGAGGGGAGGGGGCAATGGTGGTTTTCTTTAGGGACGGTTTATTTCTGCTAGAACTTAGCCTGGCAACATCTACGGTGGTACGTTTATGTTGCTATAGAAACCGTTAACATGAGTTTAGGAACCTTCAATGTACACTTATATTGCAGTTCTTTGTACTGACCAGCTCACTCTTTCGCCATAAACATAATTATTCATTGCAGATATTTCAACTTGTCATATCAGTGGTACAGTAACGTTACTCCTGTATGAAAGTACACTTCTCCTTCAGTAGTTTCCCTTTTTTACTTATGTTCCTTAGTCAAAACATTGTTCATTTTACTAAACTACTTTCAAGTCATAGTAATTACTCTTCAGATTTGACATAAAAACATGAAATGCTTAGAAATGTAATGCGCTGTTAACAATTAAACCACCGGTTCCCAGTCTTTTTGGCGTGGGACCCTTTACAACAAAACCGTGTCTACACGGGGTCACATTTCAATGTCTGTGAGCTGTTCACAGTTCAATCAAGGAGATCTTTCCCCTCGATTTTAAGTAACACCTCTTTAGTTTAAGTAGAATTTTCAATGCTGGCCTTTCATTGTTGTATGTTGAGTTAGTACTTTTATCAAGTAAAGGTTTTCTCTAAAAATATGTTCCAACCTTGCCAGTATGCTCAGTGTCAGCACTGGGAACAATTAAAGGCATTTTTAGTGTAATTCGTTATTACACCTGTGTTTGAAAAGTCAAAGTTTGGAGTGACAATAGGTTTAAACTTTGTGTTTTCCAAATTTTTAATACTGGGGTTTTCCTTTACCTGTGGATCGCTAATTGTGCTTTAAACTTCATATCACCCCACTGACTTTGACCTAATGCCATGATATGATCATCTTAAGCTATTAAGTCCATCACTGCTAAACCTGAGAAACTGTTGACATCTACTACCATACCATGTTACAAAACCATGCCTATGGCTCACCAATTTTTTCCCCTCACCTATTCTAGTAAACCCCTGGTGTGCCTATTTCCAGCATTATTCAAACATAACCTGCTGTCCTTCATCTATCTGGTGCACTCTATTCTTCCTCGGACATCTGTCCTTCATCTGCTCACATGCCTCGGCAAGGACCCTCATCCAAGCCCCTGGGTCACCGCTCTGGTTAGACAGCTGGAAAGAACCCTGGGGGCCCACAACGAGGAGCCTCTGTACAGTCCGCTGTGCAGCCAGAGGCTCAAGGAGCTGTCACAGCGATTGGCTGGTTTTGAGGAGACTGGAGGATGGGACAAGTGCTTCAGCGGTCAAACTGGTTTATCAGAGCTGGGGACACACACGAAGAGGAAGGGCAGTTTGGTCACTCTGGACTCAGATGGTGAGGAAAGTGGACAGCAGAGTAAACGGATAAAGATGGATGTCTGTGCCAGTGAGTGTGTCGATGCTGAGGAACAGAGTGTAAAAGAAGAGATTTCAGGAAGATTGGACAGTGAAGCTCCAGCGGAAACCCCTGCTGAAGAACTGCAGCCAGCATCAGGCAGTCCGTGTGATGCCCTGCCTGAACATATAAAGGTAAAGACACTCAAACACAAGACCGGCTTTTTCTGTCCTTTCTACACTCAAATGTGTCATCCATTTTCACAATGTTACCAATTTGTTTTTTACATTAAAGAAAATTAGCAAATGATGATTGATACCTTCGGGATAGCCATTTTCACCTTGATCAAATCAAGTCTACTGATGGGACCATTGTATTTATTTTTTTCACACAGGTTACAGTTGAAATAAAATGTTTTGTTTGTGTTTAGGTCTCTGTCCTTCAAATAAAAGAATTACTGGAAAATCAGACAGATGTAAGAAGAATCTTTTTCTTTCTATTACCCAGCACAGTTAGCACAGACTGAGTGGCATTGTTACTATCATTATTACTACTGTCTGTTTGCAGTGGGACCAGAGCTCCATGGATGTGTTCAAAGTGCTGAATGAGTGTGACCCTGGCCAAGTATGTTCTCAGAATTTTATAGTTGACTTTTAATGTTTTACTCCTGCATTAATTCTCCTGTGTTTACTGTGAATTGCACTATGTTTAAAGGTTTAACATTTTCAGAATCGGCTTTATTGGCCAGGTATGTGTACACCTACAAGGAATTTGACTCCGGTTTTTCCGTGCGCGCTATATACATACACACTATCCAGCCCATTATTGTGAATGGGGTAACAAAATTAGATACATCTTTCAATATAGTGCAACACAACACCAATACTGCACCTCAGGAGACCCATCTGTCAAACGGCTGAAGTTTGCTGACGACACAACGGTCATCGGCCTCATCCAGGACGCTGACGAGCCTGCTTACAGACGGGAGGCTGAACAGCTGGCCCTCTGGTGCGGTCAGAACAAACGAGGTGATCACGCTCAAAACTGTGGAGATGACAGTGGACTTTAGGAGAAGCCCCCCAAGACTGCCGCAGGGACAGAAAACACTGCAGATCCTTCACACCCTGCACACAACCGGTTCCACCTTCTCCCCTCTCTGGGAGGCTCTACACTGTACGCCAAGCGAACGGTTTCTTCCCACACGCCATCACTGATGAACGGTCAACACCAGTCATATGGCGTCAGGAACTATCCCTGTGCACCAACCCTGTGACATTAACATCCACTGTACCTGTACATGTATCTCATGGTTTATGTAAATATTAACACTTTTAAACCACGCACGCTGTACATACTGTATATACTGCCATAGCCAAATACCTCATGTATATAAAGCCACCTGTTACATTAATCATTTTATTTCAGCACCATTGCACTAGTTGTCATACTGCTTACAAATGTTACTGTTGTGGTGTTTTTGTTTAGCCATGCTTAACGTCTACTGCTGTGTATGTACATAGAGCGCATGGGAAAAACTGGAGTCAAATTCCTTGTATGTCTACGCATACATGGCCAATAAAGCCGACTCTGATACAAATATAGGCTCAGAAATTCTAATTGAATTGAGTCAGGATCTCAACAAAAATTGAGTTTCACAAAGGTAGTAGGTATTTCACAGCTATTTTGTCACATTGTACAGGTGTCACTGAATGTATAGCAGCCCGAGCATCAGAAATAAAGTGGCGAAACAGACAGATTAACTACCACCGAACTTAGCACTCGTTTGTTTAGCTTTACAGCTACACTTGGCACAGGAGAAATACCCTTATGACCAATCAGGAAGCTTTACTTAACCACTCATATTATTCATTTGCTTGCTAATCCCACATCTCTAACTCTACTGTTTAGGTGGAGGTGCTCTGCAGCATGCTGAGTTTGCCTGACTTACCAGAACAGACTCTGCCTAAACTCTGCAGCTGTATTTTGGCTCCCTCTCTTGACCTCAGCTACAGCACGGCAGCAACACTCATCAGGAGCCTCCTGCTGCAGAAGGTACATCACTGAATATGCAAAGGATGCAACATTTGTCGCTGTGTTTGATTCTGACAGGATGACATGTTACAATGCCTGCAGGTCCTGTCCCTGTCAGAACCGGCATCCAGATGTCTAGTCACTGCAGTGACATCCCTGTGTAGCCACTGTCCCAGACCAATGTGCCACGCTCTAATCGGACCAGTTCTAGAGGGAAAGGATATTGGTGAGGAAAGGGTAGAGCTACGACTGAGTGCAGTCATCATTTATTTACACTGCTTATCACAGGGGGGTCAAAGTGAGCTTGTTACAGAGCGGCAGCCCTTGAGGTGGCCTGGATTTTGTCGTGGTTCAAGTACATAAACAGGACAGATGCTTTAATGTTATGAAGGGCTGAGTCAGGACCTTGTTTTTCCTCACCTCTTTGCCCCAACATCAATTGATCCTCTGTTTTGAACCTTGTTTTGTTTTCAGGGAATCCACAGGCTGAGCTGCTGCACAGACTGATAGAAGGCTGCCTGGATTCCTATTACAGACTGCTGGTGCTTCAGTAAGATAAAACATTTCAGTTCTGTGTTTACTAGTAACAAAATAATAATAGACTCATATTGTTATTAGTAGTTTGTTGATGCAGTCTTTCACCCCCCCAGAATGACATTCAAAATAGCGTGGAGTGAGGCAGTGCTCTCCATTATCCACAGCTTGTTAGACTCCAAGGTAATCTGAACGTCTATTCATGAAAAAGTGCTGCAAGACCACTTAGTCATAATAATCATTGTTATTGAGTTGGCCCTTTTGTTTTTTCTTCTTTTTTTTAAGCCTGACTTGAGTGAAGAACTGTTCACAGAGTTCACCGAACAGCTCGTCAGCCAGGGTCCTCGATTCACCAAGTCTGTGAAGTTTGCAAAAATGATGCTAACAGTCCTCACCAAATATAGCAGACATGTAAGTTTGTAAATGTATATCATGCATAATGGCTCAACAGTGGGTGGAATACTATTTGTAATCTTTCTACGTATATGTATTAATCTGTTTTTCCAGGTGACTGCTGCACATAAACACTCCCTGTGCGGTTGCCTGATGTTAAATGAGACCTTCCTGAAAAAGTCTCTCCAAGCTGCTTTGAAAAGAATCACACACACGTGAACTTTCATGTGACCTAATGCACATCAAGAAACCTGTTTAAATAAGTTCTTGTCTACTTATTGGCAATATTTTGACATGAAAATGAAGCACCTCATTCCACCAGTTTGACACAGAAAGACATCACAATTCCCCCCTGAGTCAGGTCTTGCAGAAAATATAAAAAAATGCAGACTTCTGTGTACTTAACATTTTGATGTAGCATTGCAAGCTCATTCTGCTGTCATGTTCATCGTGTGTGCGTGTGTGTATAGTTCTACCTGACTTCAGTGTGTAGCATCATTTAAATACTCAATAAAAAAAAAATTTTAACATTAAAAACACATTGGTGAAATGTATTTAAGTACATTTACTCAAGTACTGTACTTAAATACAATTTTGTGGTCATTTACCGGAATATTTCCCTTCAGTGTTCTTTAAACTTTTACTTCACTACATTTCTCAGGGAAATATTGTACTTTTTATTCCACTAAAATTCTTTGAAAGCTATATGACTATGACTAGCTGCCCTGCAGATTCAGAGTTTGCGTACAAAACATGATCATTTACATTTAGCAGACGCTTTTATCCAAAGCGACTTACATGGAACATTCAGAAACCGAAGGCGCAGCTTCGGGAGCATTATGGGGTTCTTTTAAATGGGGAGCTGTGTAAAACTGACGATCTGGCATATGTGTTGTCAATTGGTTTTTATATTTAGAGACACGGTCAAATTGTAAACAGTGTCAAGATGTGATGTGTTACATATTTATAGATATATATATAAGTGGCTTCTTTTTTTAAAAAAAGTTTTCCTTATATTTGACTTGCATGTTTGTTCTAAGAAATTGTGATAGTTGTTTAATGAACTTGATTTACTGTTGCTAGTGAGTAGTGTGATTCGTTTATGAACGTGATTTGTAATTGTATAAAATGATTTGACTTGCTGGTGCCAATAACAAAAAAAACCAATCATATGACAAATTGAAGTGATTAAATGAAGGTCACAGTAAGCATACAATATATACACACACACACTCACTTGTAAGCATTAAAAAAATTACCAACAACACATTACATCACAGCTGGAAATGTACAAGATATTTATTGATTTGTTATTGTGACAAGAGAAACAAATAATTGATTTTATGTTTAAAAAAATAAGCAAAATTTTATTTTATACACTTTACTAAAAGAGGAATTACAAAATGACAAGTTTTATGCATAGAATGATTTTTGATCAATATTAAGTTACTTTGTCTTCAAAATCAAACATATTACTGTACATGTACATTACATTATAGTAGCAGCGTTAATTTCAATATCTCTTTCTGCGTCCTCTCATTCTGCTTCCCCATTAATGACATGTTCTCGTAAGTTACATAGAGCGGCACAGATTCTCAGTATTTTATCCATCTTGGGGGGTGAGGTTGACTGGCACAGCCTCTGAAAACATTCTGAAGTGTTTCAGTCTGCAAATCACATGCTCCACGTGTATTCCCACTTTGGCAATCGTTCTGGTGCGAGTGGTGTCCGCCTCTGAGAGCTGGAAGCCTCTTTTTGGAAAAGGCAGGGATGGTCAACTTTACCCTCCTCTCATTAAGTACATCTCTGATCATAAAGCCACGATCAGCCATCACCTCATCACCTGGTTAAAGGTACTCCAGGAACCCGGAGTCAGGGGTGATGAACTTGTCGCTGCTCCTTCCCCCATATGCTGGTGAAATTAACATTATCAAACCACAAGGTGCAATGGCAACTATGAACTTAACTATGTTCTGCCCATAGGAATGGCTGTAAGATTCTCCCCTGGAGTCGAGGTTTCGGGGGCTTCTGCAGGCTGGTTTCCGAACAGTCAACTATGCAGGTTGTGCCAGGACAGTGTTCTTTGAAACATTTGGGCATTGTTTCAACTATTGTCTCCTTGGGCAGCCATGGGATGTAGCTCCTCGTGTGATTCTCCATCAGGTCAGTCTGCTTTGACAAACACTAAATCAGCGTCATCAGAACCTGATCAATGGGGTCGAGCTGAAAGCTGCCACTGTACAAAGGCAAAAGGTTCTGGGCCAACAAGTGAAAGGTGGAAAGAAGTAAGCCAGCATGGAGATGACATAGGGCTTCTTTGCGTAGCCTTTGTAAAGGGGTTCCTTGCAACACTGTGTCCCCTTGTCACATGTGGTGGACCTCAGTGGCATCGGGTCGTAATGGTGATCGCTCAGTGTGGAGTCTTCCCACTGGGTCTGGGCATCTTTTAATTTGGGTTCCTCAACCTCCTGGTTTATAGGGTTTGATGTACAAAAAATACACGTTTAAAGTTTATTATTAGTGATCATTTGCTCGTTGGTTTTGTATGTTAGTAAAAACTCAATACTTAAACATATAAACCGACAAATAACGTCAGCCCATTTATTAAAATAATAATAATAATAGTGCATTATCACTATCATCTGTATTAATGTTCAACATTACTTTTTGTCCCCTGGCCAGCGGGTCTGAAACCTACTGGCGCCTGGACAGTTTTTACTGGGCCACTTTCCAAACGTTATCAGTATTATTAGCAGCTCTTATTTACCGATTTGATTTTTAATATTGCAGGATTGCATAGTTTGCCAGTATCAGACAGAGCTGTCACCTCGTGGAGTGAGCGGATTCAAAGGCAACGTAGCTGACGTTAGACGTTGTGACGCACAGAGGGTTGGCTTATTATTGTTATTTATTTTTTGGTTGTTGTTGGGTTGGCTTATTATTGTTAGCGTGACATGAACTCGTGTATTTGCCTGATACACAGAGTCAGAATGAGAGCATACCTATACTTATTACTCTGTCAATAAACCTTTGTGCATCCTCAAATCGTTTTACCTGTAATGTCAGCTGGCTAACGGTAACGTTACGCGAATAACATTAAACAATAATAAAGCAGACTCATTTATTCCCCACTCAGTCAACCATTGGAGCCTTTTTGAACATTTATTTTCCTAAGCTGAGCAACATCTATACTCAGAAAACACATTAAATAAGCGGCACGGTTAAATAATATACAACGTCATTATTTTTAGATTTTTTTTTAAACCGTCCTCGCGTTTTGATGTCGTCACCAGACGGCCGCCTTTATTTTGCGTAACTTCCCACGGTACTTCCTTTTCATCGTTTTAAGGCGAGAGGGACAAGCCGCTAAAATGAGGTTAGAACAAATTTAACCAATACATGTCAAAAAAATAAACTTTCTCCTTCTTTGCGCAGTTGTTTTACTCGTATTAGCCTGTAATAGTATCGTCTAATGCGGCAGATATGTTACGTAGTTCAGTTTTCGAGAGTTAGGTGAAGCTGAACGTTTCGTGTGGGATCCGGTTCATCTGACGGTGTTCATCGGGCATGCTTCATTTTGGGTGTAATCCACCGTCATCCACCGATTTAAAGCGTGTTTTAGAAAATAATCTAGCATCGAATGTGTACATTAGCTGTCCTAGATAATATTGAAATAAAACTTTTCGAACTTGTACAGATTTTATGACCGTTTCGTCGCTGCCATAGCCCCACAGATCAAACTGGCTTTATTAAGGTTGCATTTCCTGTAAAATGTTCACTGATGTGTTTGTGTTACAGTAAGGTTTCCCGGGATACGTTGTATGAAGCCGTAAAAGAGGTCCTGCAGGGCTCTCTGGCCAAGCCAAGGAAGTATGTTTATATGATGAAAGCTGTTAAACCTGTGACACTTTGGTCTTGGATTAAAATATTGTAATTTAACTTGGCGTCTATTTGTAGGTTTGTGGAGACTGTGGAGCTTCAGATCAGCTTGAAAAACTATGATCCCCAGAAGGACAAGCGTTTCTCCGGCACTGTCAGGTTCGACCTTTTACTGTTTCACCCAACCTTTTCCCTGTGTGCTTCCAGCCCTGTCTGAGGATTAAAACAGCCTTTTGTATGGCAATTCATTTTGGAAATCTCAAGAGTAAAAAAACAAAAGTCCTGACAGGCCAGGGGCCGACATGGAGAAGTACTCTGGGTAGTCTGACTGAGCTGACCCGGCCTTGGCTGGTGAAGGTGAAGCAGACGGACCCCTACCCTGGGTCTTAAAACATGAGGGGAGGTTTTGAGTGGCTGAGCTTTCAAGTTCATGTCCTCAAGCCGACCAATTTACATTACGTTACCAAAGAGGTCCGCTGGACACCGGCCACAGTGGTGGTATGGGTAAGAATCTTTCTGTTACACTGTTAAATCAGAAAGGTGTCATTTTGGGATTGCAGAGTATTTGAGTTTAAATATGTCTGACCATAAATTTAATATTTTAGAGAAATAAACTAGTCAACATTTTTCATCAAAACATTTGTTGCGTGGTTTATTTTTTCCAGTTGATCTACAAAATGAGTTTTTAAACAAGAATGATGGATTGATCAATTTATTGGCCTATATAGTCTGATACATGCCAGCTGTCGTTTGAACCACCATAATGCAGATTTATGCAGCTGGGCCAACACTGAAAAGCCATGATGAGAATGGATGCACCCAAGTTTTCTCCCAACTGTACCCTGCCTTACTTCCAACTGAGCGGGTCATGAGCAGTGTCTCTTAACTGCTTTGTTGACATGCAGGCTGAAGACTCTCCCCAGGCCGAAGTTCTCCGTTTGCGTCCTGGGAGACCAGCAGCACTGTGACGAGGCCAAAGCTGCTGAACTGCCTCACATGGACATCGAGGCTCTCAAGAAGCTCAACAAGAACAAGAAGCTGGTCAAGAAGCTATGTACGAAGTTGGCATCACGACCCACCTGATTTGTGACGATTGTAGTCGGACATGTTTTTTACAAACTGATCTTGTTCCCTACTTCCCCCCCTTCTAGCCAAGAAGTACGACGCCTTCCTGGCCTCTGAGTCTCTGATCAAGCAGATCCCTCGTATCCTGGGCCCTGGGCTGAACAAGGCCGGCAAGTTCCCCTCCCTGCTCACCCACAACGAGAACATGAATACCAAGGTGGACGAGGTCAAATCTACCATCAAATTCCAGATGAAGAAGGTACGCCAAGCTCAAACTCAAATTTGAAAAATCCATACGTGTCACTTTACTTGTTGATGTGATTGGTTTATTTTCCAGTTTTAAAATTTTGTGTTGTAAACAATGAAGTTTTATTGACAAAATTGATTGTTGGGCTACTTACCACCCTATTGCTCTTTACTTTGAGTCGTAGGTGCTCTGTCTTGCTGTAGCTGTAGGACACGTGAAGATGACTGAGGATGAGCTTGTGTACAACATCCACCTGGCTGTCAACTTCCTAGTGTCCCTTCTGAAGAAGAACTGGCAGAACGTGCGGGCCCTCTACGTCAAGAGCACTATGGGCAAACCCCAGCGCCTCTACTAAATGACAGCTTTTCTATTAATAAAATGTGGAGATGCTCCGAAGGTGACTGTTTTGGGTCGTGTTCTTTTCTTTGTCAGATTGAAACTTTGTAGAGTTGAATGGTGACACCAATATTTTTTTGTTTTATATTTATCAACTGTGACCTAACCAGTGCTTAACCTACTCTAATGTAATTATCCTGGTTCATAGTTAAATTGTATCTATTTGTAAAGATAACTTATTTAAAGCATTAATGGAATATTCACAGCTACTGTCAGTGACAGACACTTTCCTTTTTAAATGGTAGATATTTGAACTTTTTATTTATACACATATATATATATATATATATATATAAGAAACCATGGATAAACTCAAACTGAATAGCATTACATAGCAACAAAATGCAGTGATATGAAAAATAAATGTAGCTCTAATGCTGCAATATAGCCTTATGTCTCAGCAGTGCTCTGACATGTCAAAATGTTGGCACCTACTGATGGAGTCTTCCTTACGTATTAAGTGCGTGTGTGAGTTCGGTGTAGGGGTTTTGATCACTAATCTATTAAAGCAGCTAATGAGATATGTCATGGCTTATGAGGTGAGTGCATTATTAGTAGGTCAAATCTGAATATATTTTAATTACTAATACACAAAACAGGCATTTGTTACTTTTTTCTGTAATCACATGCATATTAAAACATAAAACCGCAATGTTGTGTGAATCTTCACAACAAGGCGATTGCTGCACATTTTAACATAAAAAATGGGGATATTAAGAGATGCAGTGGCCACTGAGACCCATGTAGAACAAAAAAACCCCAACAAATCAGCAAGGAAAAAAAAGTACAGACCCAGAAACTGGTACAGTCTCAGTAGTGGAGAACAAATAATAGAAATAAAGTAGTGGGCAACATATTACATCAACATTACAGAGGTCATAACTAGCTGGAGCTTGGAATCAAACTCGTGACTGGCTGGCCCCCTGGGGTGGCCTAGGGCAGGTCTAATATCAGACTCATAATACCAAGATAAAGTGGATATCCTTTTGGGGGAAAGGAAGTAATGGGATCCACCTGTCCTGACTCAGCTGACCTGTTCAGGGGCCCCCTTCACATGGTACCACACAGACAACACTGGTTAAACGGTTGTGCCTCACAGAATACAGTGGTGAGTGTTTTAAGTCAGTAAAAAAAATAAACAGTATATATAATATATATGCATCCACCAATCAATTTAGGATAGCCAAACATTCCCTGTGCTTTTATCTGAAGTGTTTGGTTTTATATTTGGGACCCTCTTCAAAGCACGGTGAGGGTGATGGGAACTGCAGAGGTGGCACGTTTGAATCATCACCTGGGACAACACCAGCATGTGTTTGCTAAAGATAAAAACACAGCCTCAGGTACAGCCACAGCTACCCATGAGCCTCCTGGGGCAGTCATCCTGCTCAGGTTTGACTGTGGATCTCTTAATAGGATTATCTATTCTCAGTACAGGAGAAAGGCCGAGGGGGGAAATGGACCAAACACAGACAGGAACTTGTGAGAATGTATTTGTGTTTTCAGCAACATGGAAAAATCTACTGTTCACTGTGAATAGGATCTGAGTAATTGAATCTGTTTTTTTACCTGAGTAAGACATTTGGATTACTCTTGTGAAGACACGATGGACGATGAGGTGAGTCAAATAATCTAATCTACCAGCTTCCCTACCTGTTCCTGTTCACACTGGTTAACACTGTATTGAAAGACTGTGTCGTTCAGTGACAGAGGTAACGCTTCTGAACCAATTTCAGCCTGATGCAGAGGCAAGCAGCTACTGTCCTTCCACCATGCTGGGCAGTGAGGACAGCGAAGAAGGTAACAGCCATAAAATGTTCATAGAAAGTCGAGGAACCAGTGTCATGGCTCTACATTCAAACTGGGTTGTATCTTCCTATCTACAACAGAGAGCAGTCAAGAGGAGCTGCCAATCACGAGCTGGAACGAGCTGTCCATCATAGAGCGCGTGGGCCTCAACAGGTGACGCGGCGTAATATACATCAACCACACAGGCTATCATTTACATGACATGATTTAAATTGACTTTTCATTAAGCTTTCAATCGTCTTGTTTTCTGACAGTGTAGAGATGTCAGAGAAAGATTTGGAGGTAAGGTCGCCCACTTCTCATCCACCATGATAAACCACAGATTGCACGCTGTTGAAGCCAATGGAACAGTTTTTCCTCTTTGTATTAGCCTACATGATTGTTTCTATGTACTTCATATACTACATGTGTGCATTACTACTACTACTACTACTATTGTAAAAATGAAGTCCTAGGCTGCTCGCACAAACGCAAATGACAGCTAATTGTTTTTTGGGGGGTTTTTTTTACTTACAACTAAGACAAAAATGTATTTATTTGTTTAAATATCACATGTTCATAGGTTCATATGTAAGTCGCTTTGGATAAAAGCGTCTGCTAAATGACCAAATGTAAATGTAAATCTGGCACATTTACATGGCAGAAAAGTAATGTTAATGAATGTGTCCTTTAACATTCCCCTTAAGTTGAAGCTGAAGGGTGCACTGATAACCTGAGTGAAAGAAATGATGTTGTTCTTGCCCGCAGACTGCCTTCTCTCAGATCGCCCTGGCCTTCCGCTGTGATCAGTACACCCTGAAGCAGAGGCTGCAGGCGGAGGAGCACGCCCGCAACCTGGCGGAGGAGAACATCCATCTGGAGCTGTCCAGAGGCAGGGAGACCCTGGAGGTGCAGTGAGCGACAGATGATCTGAAATAAGCCTGAATGACACCACCAGAGAACGAGTACACGTGTGTGTTTGTGTGTGTTTTCAGACCCTGAAGGGCCTGTGTCTGGACAGTAAGCGCAGTAAGATCCTGCAGAGGCTCGAGCTGTCTCTGGACATCCTCGGCGGGACTGTGGAACGAATCTCCAACACAGCTGAGGTGCTCGGTGCTGTGCACCAGGTACACTGAGGCTCCTCTGCTCCTATTTCATTTTTGGATGGCTCAGCAGGTTACTAGTAGACTCTGTTTTCCAACCTGTGGTTGGGGGCCCCAAAAAGGTTCTACGGGGGTCACAAAATGATTAAAAGGGATAAAAAAAGAAAAAGATAATTTCTTTCTTATAAATCATATAATCAAATCTCTGACTTTTCTCTAAGTTCTGCTTTTTTTTCTAGTGAAATGCTGAATGTTTTCATCTCTTTAAGCCTCAAAAACATCCTTCAAATGAAACAATCTGAGAAGCAAAAATACATTTTTTGGTGGAACTGATCACAGCTCATATCTACACTGAGACCATAACAAAAGGGCATGGCTTTATTTGACTTAACACATTCTCATCAAAGGTTTTTTAAGTTTCTATTCATGAATTTGATTATTGGTTAATAGAATCATTTATTAGAGTGGACGCCCACAGTGTACAACAAGCCACCAGGCAGAAATGTCAAATGTCGGTACATCGGTAAAGCCATTGTTGCTAAACTTTGACTGGATCATGTGAATATGTGACATCACCTTTTTTTTCCCAACAGACCCCCACCCACTTAAAACCAAGGAAAAAAACACAAATACAGGCATCTCTCATGTGAAAAAAACAAAATTGCTGTGTTCATGTAACACCCCATCGCTCATAGTAAGAAACTGAAAATAGGTTTTCAGGGCCACTGTTGTGAGTCTTTTGAGAGCTATAGTTATTCATTTTTTGGAGTCAGCACCTGGTAAAAACAGATTTGTGAATGTTCATACACTGTGTGAGAGCAAACTAAAGCAACTAGTGGGATCCTTCAGTTAAATCTAGGCTCACAAGCCAAAATCTCTTGCTATTTATGCATTACATTGTTTTAATATGGATTTGTAACTCAGTAGTTATTGATCTGTAGCACATTATGAATTGTGTATGTACATTAAAGCTATTAATAACAGCTTAGATATTTTGTTTGTGAAATTTTGAAATAGTGCTGTAGTCTCTTTTATGACACTCAGCGTGGTTCTGTGTGATGTTACATTTTTTCTGTCTTCGACAGGAGGCTCGAGTGAGTCGGGCAGTCGAGCTCATGGTGGCTCACGTGGAGAACCTGAGGAGACGCCATGACAGAAACGTGGCAGAGCTGGAGGAGGCCAAGAAGGTGATCCAGCAGCAGAACTCCTGCAGAAACGTCATCGACCCCAGAGCATCGCCAGGTCTCTGATACTTTGGCTATCTGTCATTGTTCTGCTGCCATGTGCAATATTTGGCTGACCACTGGATCTCTTATTCTAGATCCGGAGGAAAATGACAACAGAAAGAGAAGCTCTCAGCAGGTATGCAGATAGTTTGTCTCATCTAATAAGGACTACCTTTTCATCATGTCAACCTGCCTTTTATTTGTGTTCTTCTCTCTCTTTTTTCCCATTAGAACAGCAGTCGTCGAAGGGTCAGTGTATCATTGATTACCAGCCAAACCCAGGTAAGCGTTTTTTAGTGGACTCTCCCCCTTTCCTTACATATGTTATCTTCCCGAAACCCAAGTGAGTGTCTTCTTCTTTGTCTCTACAGGAGAAGATAACGCGAGACTTGAGGAAGCAGGCCACTGATGGAGGGTCCTCCAGCAAGAAGCCCTTCCGCACCTGCCCGTCTCCATCCCCGAGCTCCGAGTCCAGCTGCTCTGCCATGACCAAGGACGACGGCTACTCAGTGGATGACAGGTCGACTCGAGGCTCAGTGTTTGTGCCCTGTGTCTGGGCCCACGTGATCAGCAATGGGTTTTATCATTTTTTTTCAGGCCACCGGATCCAGATGAAGCTCCGGCTGCTCAGCTTCCTCTGCAGCCCTCACCCTCTCCCAGCCCTGAGCCAGAGTGGCTCCCTTCAAAACAACCGGCCACCAGAAAGATACAAAGCAAACAGTACGGCTTGGAATCGCTGTTTATGGGCAAAATAGCAGAAACACCACACAACACAATAGTCTGCAGTAAACGCCAAAGTAGCTGAAGCTCCTTGTCATTGTATGCAGCCACATTATTACATGACTTTGCAGTGTTTGTGACTGATGGGCCCACACCAGCAATTCAGAGAGCCAGTAGGCTACTATTAATAATAATAGTGCTTTTTCACTGTAGATTCTTGGACTTGGAAAAGCACAGGTGCAATTAATAACATGAATTCGCAGCCATCATTAATGATATCATTAACGCCTGTGCTTTTTCCTCTGCGAAAACAAAAGATACAATTACAAAAGCAGATGTACAAGTTTCATATGTTTAATTCAATGTTAAATCTTTAGGCCCTGTCTTATTGGAGAGGCCGTGTATAAACATTTGACGTTAACATCTTAAATATTTCAGTTAGCATTATGCTTACATGGTGTATATCCTTAATCAAATTTGTGTTTAATCAATTTATCAATTTTATACTGGTTAGTTTCTGAGCAGGTTAACTGAGTTTATACAATTGGGGTAATTGGTATTGATAGCGACAATTTCATGTGACACGAGGATGGCTGTTTTTAATGTGTGTAAATATCTATTTTATTCTCTATCTTTGGTCTTTTTCATCTGTGGACTGTGGGCAAGGGGAACTGAGACTGAATGACACAGCAGAATATTTGCTTAACACAAGTACAAACTACAGCCTCAAAATTCCTCATCAGTGAAGGGCTTTTTCTCTTATTTTGTCCATCCTTTGTGACTTTGCCTTGAGACTGGAAAAATGTAACAGTGTGTATATCGCTGTTACAGTTCCCCTCTGGATACTTTGCAACAGAGACACAAGGGCAAAGCTGCGCTATCAAAGAAAAGAGCAGACAAGGATAAGAAGAGTAAGAATACTGGCCGACAGCTTTCTGTGGTCACGTAAGTCAACATATGTTTTGAAATCCTTTTGATAACTGTGATGATTTTTCCTTGGACAAACACTCTGCTCTCCACAGGTATGGATCTTTGTGGAGACAACAACGTCTGGCTCGCTGGTTCTATCGCTGTCGCTGGACGCTCCTCTGCATGTACCTGTTTGTGCTTTTCTGTGTCATAACAGTGACTTATTTCTTGTTGGAAGCTTCATGATGGAGCACTTGAACCATGATCTGTTTTCTGGAATATATCAGGACGCTGTCTAAATTCTGTGGCTGAGTTTTTGTATATGAATACAAAACATTTTGATTGTAACTTTTGGTTTTCCACTCATGTGTTTTTGAAATACGTAGAAAAGTCCTCCGCATTCTAGTAAACAATGCCACATGCTTAACTTTCAGTTGTATTTTTTATTATAAATATACAAAAAATATCAAAACTGATACAATCACTTGGTTAGTAACAAAACACCATACTGCAGTGAAAACATTCATCAAACCACCATTTAAGGCATCAGTAATTAATTATTACGAGTAAATAGCAAATGTTAAGATTCAGCTTACTTCATGTCAGACAGATGTTAAACTTTAACTATATATATATATATATATATAAAAACTATGCATTTTCAAAGGTGTATCAAAATTGTAGTAGCAAGTCTCTATGTTGCAAGGGGAGAACTTCAACATAAATATAACATTGAACGTTATATTAGGAAATGTATTTGTGAATTATTTTTGCAAAATGTGTGCCAGCCACAAAGAAATTCTTGAAACCACAGCAAGTTTGTTTTGAATCTGTTTTTGTATGAAGCTCAATTTACCTCAGAAATTTTAGAAACATCTATTAGAAAACAATTTAAAATAAATAAAACTGGCATAGCACCTTACATTAAGTTTTAAATTAAAAGACAAGAGAGAAATGTGCTCATCGGGGTTTCCGATAAGTCCACCTTTTCTGCATCGTGTCAACATGCAGTCTCACAGAGAGTCCAAAGCCTTAATAAATACAGAGATAAATAAAGAAGGAATAACACACAGCCTACTGAACATCCTGCAGAGCAGTAGAGGTCTCAGCTACACCTGGCTCACGATTTCAGCATCCTCTGCAATGAACCACTGGACTGGAGTCCCGTCTGCATCCCTCTGGAGGATCACATTACCTGAACCCTGTAAAAACAGTCATGAAATCAGTACATAAATATGTTGTTCATATATTACAACTGCAGCAACGATTAGTTGATTAATCGATTAGTTGATCAAAAGAACATTAATCAGCAAGTATTTCAATAATCGATTAATCATTTCAGTCATTTTTCAAGCAAACATGCCATAACATTTGATTTTTACAGCTTCTCAAATGTGAGAATTTGTTGCTTTTCAATGCCTGAACAACTGACCATCTTTGAGTCTTGCTTGTTGGTCGGACAAAACAAGACATTTGAAGACGTCCCCTTGGACTCCATTTTTCATTGTTTTCGGATGTTTTATAGTCCGATCGATTAATCAATTTATTCAAAAAAGAATCAACAGACTAATCGATTAAGTAATTGTTAGTTGCAGCCCTAATATATATTAAAACTCTGAGACAGATTGAATTACTCCTGTCTGAGCCATCATTTTAAATCACATCAAAGTGTGTTAGTGGCCTAGTTTACTGTTGTATCATTCTCAGTACCAACCTGTTTAAATGGAGGCAGATGAGGTGAAGTGGGGCTCATGACACTCTGGGAAACCTGCTGATCCACGCAGCTTGGCCGTAACTTCTGCAGCTGATTCCTCTGATGCCAGGACTTCAACTCCTCCGACACAATCTCCCTGGGCATCAGCCTGATGGCGTGGTTCGGGTACTCCTTCAGTGAGGGCGTTCGCACCAGCCTGGTGTAAGGCGGAGGGGGCTTTAGGATTCTGCTCGGGCACGATGCTCCCTCCTGCCACTGTCTTTGCTGAGGGCTGCGTGCCACAGGAGGGCATGACAGGAAGTGCTCTGCCATTTCCAGGTCTTGAGGGGAGAGGGGGCCATCTTCTGCCATGGTCCTGACGTAGCCAGGGTTGGACTGACACTGGCTGGTGTTCTTGTGTGAGCTGGAGAAGCTGGGGAGCCCTTTCTTTTGTGCTCTAAAGTGGAATCCGTAAGGCGGCGGGCATAGCTTTGGGATCTCAGTGGGTCCTTCCCTGCCAGGAGAGCTAATATAGGAGGAAGATGAGTGCTCCGAGCTGCTGTCCTCAGAGCTGGACTGGTAAGGGCGCAGGGGAGAGTACTCTGGAGAACGTACCAAGAAGTCAGCCACGCAGCGCCACTGGGGCAGCCTGGCTCGCCCTCGACTGTTCTCTGAGCTGAGGCGCTCCGTGTCAGCAGATAGCTTACTTTTGGGAAGTCTGGGGAGACATGTGAAATTGTAAAATTATAATGCACGTTTTGTTATGCTCTTTGCGCATTAGTGTATGAATGTATCTGACTGTGTACCTGAAGGACTGGGAGTACTGGCGGCGTACATGTAGTTCTGGGGTGGAGGGGGCGCTGGTGGAGTGGTTGTGACGCAGGGCCGAGTTGATAAACTGAGAGAGAGGAATCCTGCAGCTCTCTGCAGACACCTGGGTTCCTGCTGGACTACTGCACACAAGAAAAACAGAAAAGATGATGTGATGTGATCCTGTAGGTGGTACCTACCTCTAACTTGTGCTGACCCTCATGAAAGGTGAGACAGTGGCAGGAGTGCAGCGTTGCACATACATCGGGACAATCAAGTCAATGTAACTTTGAGGCTACTACAGACTTTACCTTTTTTTTTTTTTCTGTAACAACGCTAATAAATTTAAATATAGAGAGGATGCTGATGAAAGTTTTAACTGTAAGTGGTTTCTGTCTGAAAAATGTTTCATCCAAAGAGCTATAAGCTTTATAAACAAACTGAACATGAAGGTCACCTGTATGAATACTGACACTAAACTCCTTGTTTTATCTTTTATGGTTTTCTTTTCTATCTGTAAAATATGTATAGATTTATTGTTGTTATACATGATTATTGCTACATTTTTGTTGCAATTGTTTTCTGTAAGGTAAAACAGTCACACGCACACACACACTCAAGTTTTATTCTACCCAGCACAGTTGGGTATGATGGGTTGTTATTACACTTCCGACTCCTACCTGGACCTGCTGCTGCAAGCAGACTGAGGCTTTGTGGCCTTCTGGTAAGGTTGATCCAGACTGGACTCTTTCCATGGAGAGTTCTGGATGGGAGAGCGCTCATGCTCCACACTGAGCTGGCTTGATGGTTGCTGGGACGACTGGGGGGTCTTGGCGGACAGCTGCAGGGGGTCTGAATAGGAAGTGCCCAACACTGGAGGAGAGGGAGGGCTGGGCGAGTCCACATCTATAAATGATCCCAGATAATATCAAACAGTCGGTATGAGGCAGGACTATCAGAGTATGCTTTTGTTTTTGTGTCTGTAGTCTGTTGATTTCCAAAGGGTGATTCATTCATTCATTTTGACTCATTTATTTAATTTTAGCACGTTATACAATATGGATGTCAGCGTGCTTCTTTGAAACTGCTGCCTGCTCACTATGACATCACGATGCTCCAAAATATCTCTGATCTACATTATCTTTTACATACAGTGTTTGAAAATATTTAAGTACTGTACTTAAGTACAATTTTGAGGTATTTGTATTTTACTTTCCATTTTCTGCTACTTTATACTTCTACTACACTACAATTCAGAGTCAAATATACTTTTTGCTCCACTACATTTATATGATGACTTTAGTTACTAGTTACTTTCCAGATTCAGATTAACTCTATGCATCAACAAATAAGCTATGATGTATTATTGTAGGTTAAGATAAGACTTAAATTCACAAGCTACCTAGCGGTATATATTGTAATTAAAATTAGCTCCACCGTTACCACTGCAACATCAAAGCGATGTACACATTAATGCATCAATACTTTTCTTCCAATAATATAATATATATTCTTTTGAAATGTGCAATTGCTACTTTTACTTACGTAAAAGATCTGAGTATCTCTTCCACCACTGATTACATATGTCTTTTTTATATGTCTAAATCAAAGCTGTTGTAAGAGAGTGATGGTAATCTTCAAAACATATATGTATAAATGTACTTCCCACTCACCATCATCCAGGGCCACCACATCAGACAGGGAGCTGTCATCAGACATGCACAGGTCTGCACACAGAAAGGGAAGATTTTAAAAGTGTCCATTAAATCCATTGCATGTGTTCATGAGTGCACAGTTTGGCCTGATGAGGGCAGCAGTGTCTCTCACCTTTGTTTTGGCTGGTTGAGATGGTGATGCACGGTGAGCTACACTTGCTCTTGATCCTGTGCTGGAACACAGCCTCCTGCAGATCCTTCACTTTCTTCTCCACCCTCTTGCACTGCTGCAGCCGGCTCTTCTTCTGTGGTTTACTGAGGTGCCCCTCCAGGGAGAGTTTGCGGGCGGCCTCATAAATCTGCCGCTGAAGGGCCAAGTCAGTTTCCAGCGCTTGCAACTCTGAATCCTACAATAACGGAACATTTTGACAATTAGTTTTAGCTGATGAATTGTAGTCTCTTTTGTTTACTCTTCTTTCTTTCCCCAATAATAGTAAACACTGATGGTCATCCGTACCTGTTTATCCAGCTGGATCAGACCTTCGTCCAGCTTGAAGGAAGCTCCAATCCTCCTTCTGACCTGGGGTGGCTTCTCATCGGGCAACAGAGGATAGTCTGAGGGCAGTTTACCAGTCAGCTCCTGTAAATTCAAAATAAAAATGTTGATTACAAAAAAGGAAAAACCCTTACACACAAAATGCAATCATAACCACTAATTTAGAGGTATGACAAAGTCCCTTATAATGAAATAAAAGCACAAAATAATACCTCGGTAGTGTGTACATCCTATCATCTAGATGTTACTTACTGCCTCCCTGATGCAGAGCTTTCTGAGCTCCAGCAGGCAGAGCTCCAGACGCTCCTCCAGAGACTGGTGCTTCAGCTTCAGCGCTCTGGTGTGGGTGGTCAAGTCCCTCACCGGGGACGTGGGGCTGTCTGGACCTGCAGTGAACACACAGAAGATCAGATCAGGCTTTCCTCATAAGCCATAGATATAAATATACTATTCACTATTTCTACTGTATATAATGTACAGTTTTAATAGACCTGCAACAATGCATTGTCAGAGGGATGAGCCGGGAATTCTTTCATCCCATCTGGCATTGCATGTTATAAAACACATACACGAGTTGCAGCACTATGGGGCAGCTGCTTAAGTTTGCATTTGGAGTTCTTAGTACTCTTATCAGCGCTCCAGATTGTGCTTTATAGTATGCAGTTTGAACCATGTTTTACCTGTACAGACTGGACCATATTTCATAATACAAACATTGATGAAGCCGCTGAGTCTGTTATGGGTGGATGGTGTGGATAATGTGGTGATTAAAAAGGATACTGATGTGTACCTTAACAACAAACATCACATAACAAAGGAAGTGCAAGACTGCATAAACAGGAAAAAGCCGCCTTCAGAAGTGGTGACCGAATGCATTTGAAAGTAGTACAGAAGGAGCTTAATCAACTCCTGAGGGAAGCTAGGAGGCGGCAAAAGGACGTTTTGGAGCATCACTTCACCACAACAAACTCTCCCCCGTGTAGTTTATCGCTGTATTTTTTCTTCTTCCCTTATGCTAACATTAGTTCTTGATAGTATTGAGTTAGTATTAATATACTATTTATAATAAAGTCGATCAAAATTAAGATCTGCTTTTGCATCTCCAAATCTGCATACTAATTTATTGCAATTTATATTGATTTTGCAGCCCAAAGCTATACATGACATTTGTGGAAATCACATGCTGTATTTTTGTATTATGTAGTGATGGTCTTACCGGAGTGCACGATAATCCCACTGTCAGTGTCACTGATCTCCTCTTTACTCTCAATGGCCGTCATCTTGACTATCTGCGCTTAAGTTTAGAAATACCTGTTGAAATAAGCAGATATTGCACAGATTAGTAAAAACTAGATTGATCCCATATAAGAATATAGATTCTCCTGTTGTGTTTCCTACCACATGGCTTCCACCATTAATGCTCTCTCCTGCTGCTTTACTTAACAAAAGTGAATGACTGGCGAGTGTCCTTTCACACACTTATCCACGCAGCTCTCCATCTCCTCCTCCTCCACCACCTCTTTCTCCCTCCCATGCTCACTCACAAAAGAGGCAGACCCCAAAGGTTGACTCGGCACATGTGCGGGGGTTAATCCGAATCTTGGTGCCATGGAGACGGGGCATGGTGCGGCTGGCTAGGGGAGCGTGTCGCCATGAGACGTGTCAGAGGGCGTTTAAAGAGCCCAGACCTCGAAAAAGAAAGCAGATGGCAGCGGGAATTACCCCACTCATGGACTGCACCTGTTCCCCCCGCGCACCCCTCCCTCAGCTCCTATTCAACCAGTGTCCAGAAAACCCTCTGGGGGGCTTTGAAGTGGAAGAATGTCTCAATGCTGGGTTTGTCCATGCAGCATCAGATCACAAGGTCCCTGTTGACTCCTGTGCAACACTGCCCATTTCACTAACACACTTTTACAAACAGGCGAGCACAATTCATGTTTATGGCCTGTTCTGTCCCATTGTTGCTTTCCACCAAACATCTGACTGACAATAAACAAAAAAGAGATGCGGAGAGGAACGACGGCAAGAAGAGGAAAACAATGACAACAACAATTGGACATAGCATTTAGAGATAAGCCAAGGCTTTTAAAACCCAGCCTGGAGGTCTGTGTGTGACTGTTTTGGTGAAATCGCCTAAGGTAAGAGAGAGAGACTACTATATTTTCTACATTTTTTGTTGTCAATCAATTTATTATGGATCCCACATGCCTGCCACCACCCTAGATTAAAAATGGCATTGACAATGTTACGGGCAATAACATGATTAAAGGATATAATTAGCCAGCCTTGCTTCAATGCCACACATTCATTAAATGATAGTTCATAAACTTGATGACTCCTAGAACAGTCTCTTTGTTAATATCATGTAAAAACAAGCTCATATGAGCAGTTAATGTTGTGTTATTAGTCAGGAATAAAGGGGAGGCAAGGCGACATGAAAACGGACACCACATGAATGAATGTGTTGCTCAGGCTGCTGTTTATAATCCTCAACTTTTGTCTGATCCTCTGTGTTTGGAGATTGCTTATCAGGCCTTTTCCTGTAGGGACCAGGAAGACACAGAGCTCGTGTGGATGAAATCCTCCTCTAACAGGATATTATTGTGTATCTCATAGTCCTGACCCATTCACTACAGCAACTCATGTGAACTGACGCAGCTATTAGCAGCTGGTAGCACAATGAGGCAAAGGCACCTCGAGTCAGTAAAACAACACTGCAACAAAGGCCCTGTATCCACCAACCAGCCTCGATAATCTGCTGTGGGCGCAATATCTGCTGACAACTCTGCTTCAGGCCTGAGCAGCGTTGTTGGGCCAATATTGAGACAAGGCTGCAGTGAGAGGTGGGGAAAGGAACAGTGCTGAGTTTTTCCTGTGCATCGTCGGAGACTGCTGAACTCACAGACACATTGCTCCACGCTGCACCAATCTAAAACGAAAGACGTCAACAGGAATCCAGCCTGGTAATCAGAGACAGGCAGGGTAATGTGGGATTTACCCACTTACACCCCATAACTCTCTGAAGACTTTCACAAGAGTCTGTGGTCGGAGGTCTAGGCTGAGCGAGTGGGTGGGTGAAAACAGCACATCTCAGTAGAAGTTGCAGCTTATTGCAAAGACGTTGATGCCATTTGTCATAGCTTTCATAAAAACCTGGAGTCGTGGGAGTGTTGGAATTATACTGTTAGGGAGAGCCAAAAAAACAATACTTTACTTGATCGAGTGTAACTGGAATAGCTGAGGGGCTAGCTGCTGATAGCACAGTCCCCACCCAGCTGACTTGATTGATGTAGTCATAACATTTAAATTGTGGCGCATGTGATCACCGCTAATTGTGACTATCTAGGAACATGTCAGGAATGGGAGCTCATCATCCCACCCATCCTCGCTGCTCACCAGACCATGACAGTGCAACATCTACGGAAGTGGGTGTTTATGGCAAGAGATCATGATGTGGAATCACTGTCTCCCAGACTTCCCCCCCACCACCCTTTCCCATGAGCCTTTGGAGCTGCGATCTCCTGGAATGCCGCCACCACCGCCGTGCTCATTACCACTGTGGTCGGCTATGGAATTACCGATGGGGACCAGCCTCGCCGAGGAAACAGTGAGGGATGCCTGAAACCAGACCGAGGCCTTTGGGAACCCTGTAATTAAGATTCTCTACTGAATGCTGATACTATGGAAGAAACCAAACGACTTTACAGCATGCCTTATTTCAGAGTCTGATGAAAAGCCAAAATCCATTCAGCAAAATGGATCCACTCTGTACACAATATGGGCTGCTGGAAGAAAAGTGCATCAATGTGGGGGAGCAGCAGGAGAAAAAAACAACAAAGTGTTGTATTACAAAGCGCATCACTGGAGTCAGATCTTTGTCTTAACAAGCAGTGCTGAGTGTGGAAACGCCACACACTGCAGCAAAATGCAGAAAAGACGCTGTGATAACATGAAAAGCCAAGGCTATGAGTAGTCTGAATCAAAGACCCAAACACTGTCAGCCTCTTTTCCTTTGTCAGATCAACACTGTTAAGTAGTGCAGGGGTCTTAGTTTTCCAGCAGAGACAATGCAGAGGTAATAAGCACCATATCAGCCTACTCTCAGTTATTGGAAGCCATATGCTGGCCAGACACACCAGCCCTGTCACAGCCCAATGACAGCATAAATACAAGGGCAAGAAGAGATGCTCCATTGTTCTCCACAGGCTGAAAGGCTGACCAGGGATCATGACACCTTGTGCCTCTGAGTCATCATTTCTGAGTTCTTTGAATGGACTCTGATGGTCATCTTGGGCCATTGGCAGGATGTGGTTACAGTTTTTCACCCACAAGTACCCACTGTTGACAAAAGAACTGGGGGACTCCAGGGGCATAACAACACAGTGGTGTTGTCTTTAGCACCACAGTAGCACTGCATGGCTGTCAACATGTAGACTGCAGGAGATTGTGTTTATTCTGCTGCTGTGGGCACAAACAACTGCCACCGACCAGCCCCACATCCTTTAGTGTTGTTTGTCTGTGAAAGCTACCTGTGCATAATCATGGTACAATCCCGATTAAACGGCAGAGACTCGACACATGCGTTTTGTATTCATTATCATAATTGCTTAGTCTGATAGTTATAATACTGGGGGGAAGGGGGTAACTCTTTGTATATCCATTCCTTTATTTAACGGTGTTTTAACAGACAAGGTACCCAAGGTACTAAGAAGAGCAGTGATGGAAGAAGTATCCAGATCCTTTTCAGATCCTCAAATTACTTTACTGAGTAAACCTACCACACATTAAAATATTTTATTACAAGCGCATTTAAATTCCACTAAAGTAAAAGTACATATTTTCAACAAACAGAATCAGAATCAGGTTTACGGGCCACATATGTGTACACATACAAGGGATTTGACTCTGGTTTTACGTTGCTCTCTGTGTACATACACAGAAGTAGACATAAATGTGGCAATACAAAGCAAAACAACAATGGCAAGATGTACATATACTGTCCCAAGTAAATGTATCATATCTCCTCTATATTTTGCATGTACAATTTAAATTTGTTAAGTGACTAGTAACTATAGCTGTCAAATAAATGTGGTGAAGTAAAAAGTACAATCTTCCCCAGAGGAATTTTTGGGGTGAAGAAGTAGAAAATAGCAGAAAATTGAAATACTCAAGTAAATTAAAAAAATAGTACTAATAGTAAAGTACCTCGTGATTTCAATTACAGAACCTGAGTAAATGTAGCCCACCTTACTACTTTACAACACTGAAGAAGAGTGAACTCTTTCACAATGACATGTGCTTTGGAGGTGTATTTTTAAGGGGCCCAAATGGCAAATTCAGTTATGGTAATTGCTCTGTAACTGTTCTCTGAAGTTAAGACTTATAACAGCATCCCTCACACACTTCATACTGGCTTAATACTGGTTGTATTACTGTTGCTACTCCTTCCCTGCCCGGTGTTTTCCCTTTATATCATGTTGTTAACCTACAGAAAATATTGCACACTTACCTTGCAGCGTGTTATCTGCTCCTCTACAGCATCCTTTCTGAGACAGCAGGAGTTGTTAAGACTTTCTCTGCTCAGATGGGAAAGTATTAACGCTTGGGACATCTGTTTCAGCCGAGGGGGAAGACCTTAATTGGTTTTTCTTCTGATATTTCTTTGCTAACTAATTTATCCTTATATTTACTTCAAATGCAGTTGTTTTCAATGTAAACTCTCTAAAGATTATGTGTTTTCACTAAAATAAGTTTTTTAAGCGGGAAAGTTGAATTGTTTGATGCCAGTGATCTCCCCGGACGCTTTTATAAATGGTTTGGACCGACGCTGCTGACTTTCCAGACGCGCTCTGCGTATTGACAGAGCACGCGGCTCGCTCAGGGGCTATTCATTTGAAACGAGGCACAAAAGAAGAATGGTCGGAGGGAGACACAAGTTTTGGTAAAAACCCAGGACAGCTGGCAAGTAATTGGTGGTGGTGAACAAGACCACGCTCCTCATCTCTTCCTTCCGCCATAATGATGAAAAAAGAGCAAAGAGTGATGCTGGGGCCAATATGAGCCGCCCACTCATCCATTCTCAACAATCCAAGAATACATTAAAACACTTAAAACCTTGCACTTTTGATTGCTGATTAGCATACATAGGAAGAAGATTTATTTATACTCAGCTATATTTGGCATACTTAATATTTTATGCTGTGGGATGATTTGGCGTTTAATCAGAATCAGAATCAGTCAGTGTCAGTTTGTGTCCAGGATGGAAGAGGTCAGCCACAATGTTTCCTCTCCTGTCCTGGAGGGGTATTGGTTTATTTTGATATTTCATTAGTTTTGCTTACTTTATTCTTAATTATATCAATAGCAGTGGTGAAAATGGTAACCCGTAGGCCTACATTAGGCTCAAATATTGTATTTACATTTAGTCATTTAGCAGATGCTTTTATCCAAAGCGACTTACATATGAGGAAGACAATGGAAGCAATTATAACAACACAAGGTAACAAACAGCACAAGTGCACCAGAAACTAGTCTGTTAAAGCCCAGCACAGTATACAAAGCTAAGGATAGGAAGGTTTTTGTTGTTGTTGTTGTTTTTAAAAGAGATAGAAAGGAAGAAGAAGTTAGTGACTATCAGTTAGGTGTTGACGGAAGAGATGCGTTTTCAGGTGCTTCTTAAAGGTGGCTACAGAATCTGCTGCTCTTGAAGGAGCAGGCAGATCATTCCACCAATGTAGAACAGATCCAGAGAAGGTGCACGAGAGTGGTATTGTTCCTTTTTGGCATGGTACCAGCAGACATTGTTCGTTTGCAGAGCGCAGGGATCTGGCAGGAACATAGGTCTGTATTAGCGAGCGAAGATATGATGGTGTGGTGGTCTTGTAGGCCAATCTAAGTATTTAAGTACAGATTTTATATATTTTATGAATCATTCCATTTGAAGCTACTTTAGTCTTATATTTCATCAGATCTGTTACTTAAGTAAAAGTAGCAATACCACAGTGCAGAAATACTCTGTTACAAGTAAAAGTCATGCATTGAAATTTTACTTAAAGTAAAAATTTGAGAATAATGTATATTATATTATTAGATTATGATTATGGATGCATTAATGTGTACTTCACTTTAATGTTCCAGCTCGTAAAAATGGTGCCAGTTTTAATTTATTTATATATATTTTTTATATATGTTGTATATGTTACTTTATACACTGCTATACTGCTAGGTATACCTGTGAAATTCCCCCTGCGGCTGAATAAAGCCTTATTAATATAATAGTATCCAAATGTATTTGTTGATTACATTTTGGAGAGTTAATCTGAATCTGGGAAGTAACTAAAGTAACTAGTAACTAAAGTTATCAAATAAATGTAGTGGAGTAAAAAGTATGTTTGCATCTGAATTGTAGTGGAGTAGAAGTATAAAGTAGCATAATGGAAATACTCAAGTACTTCAGATTTGTACTTAAGTACAGTACTTGAGTAAATGCACGTAGTTACTTTCCACCACTGTACTCCACTACATTTCAGAGGGAAAAGTACTTTTTACTCCAATATATTTATTTGACAGCCACTGTTACTATTTACTTTGCAGATTAAGATTTCAAAGATCTATTATGAGCATAGAAAACATTATATATTGTTATACATTAAGCTACCCAACAGTATACAAAGTACTTGACCAGTTACAACATTAAAAATGCTGTTTACATGTTGATGTATCACTATCATTAAACCAATCATATAATAGGCTATATAATAATTTAACAATCTTAATTAATGAGTACTTTTACTTTTGATACTTTAAGTACATTTTGCTGATTACACTTAAGTAACAGATCTGAAGATCTCTACTTCTTTCACCACTGATTATGTGTAGCACTTAGGGTTGCATTTTTGTATGAGATGCGTTACTAAAATAACCTAAATGTTATTCTGAAATAACTAACAGGCTACTTTTATTTGCCTTTAGCCGGGGGCTTCCCTGACTATCCCAAATGTCTGCAGTGCCTTAACCAGGCCCTTGGGTATTCCTAGCCTATATATCCTGAAAAGCCTCCTCCAGATGGCCTGTGCTTTCTCCTCTCGTCCCGTGATGGAATGAAAAGATCAGCTAATTAAACAAAGAACCATGAGAGTCCTCAGGGAGACGAGCAGCATGCATATCAATCCCCAGTGTTTTGAATTGCGTCCAACCAAACAACACCTCTCTGCAAACCATAAAGCTTTTATTTCCACAGCACACGGACAGAAACAGATAAACAGGCATGCAAATTTGTAACACTGGGGGGATTTCTACTGATATAAAATAGTTATGTTGAGAATTGTCTGTTAACAATCGCATAACGGTTTCATAGAAAGTAAAGAATTAGACTAATGTGGCCCTTCCACTTAACAAACAATAAAAGAGTTTCATGCTCGTTTAATCAAGGAAGAAGTGCGATAATTTGATTTGAAAAAAGAAATAGTATAATGACTATAAAAAAACATAAAAAAATATCCAGCCTCTGAACAGTTGTAGCTTTCCCTTAACACGTATTGATCCACATAATTCTGAATAATATTATGTGTTTCAGGATATCCAGGATTCCTTACATAAATTATTATTTAAAATGCGATTTAAGATTCACTAACAGATGTGTAGTGAGCTTTTTTTATATGTAACTCAGCATACAGTGAACATAAAGATAGGGCCATTGTGGTGGGATGCTGCAGGGGCTGATGGGAAACTTGGGGCCTCACTGCTCAGACGTCTGTGTTCGCCTCAGGTTGTCCTTCACACGGACAAACTCTGGGATCTTCTGCTGCTTCTCCCGCTGCCTGATCTCCTCCTGCTCATACTGGAAAAAACAAAGAAACACAGGACAAATCAGTGTGCTGATATATGTCAATACCGATGCATCAATGCGTAAGCAGCATTTGACTGGAGCTGGTTTTAACTATTTTATATACAGTTAGTTGTTGCTTTACAACTGTGACTCCTCCTAAGGGGTGTGAGGTGATTAATGGGGTAAGAAAAAACTAAGTTCTGCTACACATATTTGTTTTAATTTTGGTTGAACTTTTCTCTAATTTGCTTTTTGGTGTGAGATATTGGATAATTTGACCTCTTTCGGTGTTTAACCATTATTTAAATGACACCATCTGAAAAGCTTAGAGGGGAAATGTCAAGTGCATTGTGTTTTTAAACTTATCATATCATTTAAAAAAAAAGTAAAATCTAAATTTGAAAATGAGCCAGTGCCTACATCTGTCAAATAAATGTAATGGAGTATTAAGTACAATATTTCCCTCTGAAATGTAATGTAGAAATATAATGTAGCAGAAAATGGAAATACTCAAGTAAGATAAAAGTACCTCAAAAGTACAGTACATTACCTTCCACTACTGAGTTCTGGTATTCGCCCTTAAAATCGCTTAATGCTCAAGGCCTTGTGGTAACACTAACAACAACCCATGTTTGTTTGGGCCAAAGTGAATTCATTTGTATTTTATAATGACTTTGTGACATTTCTCTCAGCTGTTTGATATGTGCTTCTGACCTCTTCCAGCTTCTGCTGCCTCTTGCGGAGCTCTGTCTCCAGATCTGAGGGCCGCCGTTGTGCCATCTCCTCCTCCTTGTGCAGCTCCAGTCTGCGCTGCTCCAACACTCGCTTCAGCTCCGGTTTCTCCTCCAGCAGCAGGCCCCTGCATGGTCAGTGAGAGAGTCACCCTCACAGACAAACACAATCCACGCTGCCCTGCTCTGTTCCAAATGCTGGCCGCCTTAACACCAGAGAGTAGAGGCGTTTTCAGTGTTCGACCTCCTGTACCGTTTATGGCTGAGCAGCAGCTCCCGGTGCAGGTGCTGGTGGCTGGGTGTCTCCACTGAGGAACCATTCAGTCTCCTGGGCTGAACGGTCTCGTCACTACTCCAGTCTGCTGTGGACTGACGGTACAGCGGCGGGTGGCCAACAGAGGACTCTTGAGGAACACAAAACAATTCCTCTCACTATCTGTTGACTATAACTTTTAGCTCCTCAGACAAGATACATCCATTTTAGGAGGGACGATTGATGCATTTGTCATTCGGCATTACTGAAATATAAAAGAACCTGCCTGTTTTTCATTTTGCCAGGTAAGTACTTAAGTAAGGTAATTATTTCAAACAAATCCAAATCTATCAATCATATGGTTGATTCACATAGTGATTGATCTATTTGATAGATCAAATAGATTAAGCAATCAAGTATTTGATTGGTAGCATTTAAGGGTTACAATAAAATATTCTAATTCACAGTACCATCAACTGTATGTGTGCTTGTTTTAATGTTAGAATATATGATCAGTTTTAGTTCAGCATTTGTGCGTTCAAGATACCTTTTTTGTGATGTCCATATCCTGGTTTCTGTCGGTTAAAAAGTGTGAAAGAAGTTAGTAATTTGAAAAGTAAATTATATCACAGCCTCTAGTTGAGGCAAACATGTTAACATTGATGCACCAAAACTAGTTTTGTCAAAACATCTTCTTTATTTCACCTGATTGGAGAGATAGTATAATTAGATACTGTAAGAGCTCAGTCCCTGCTGTGCTGTTAAAGTAGGTGAGCTGTGTTTTACTTGGAGCCCGAAGGTGACGTAACAGCTCTGTCAGCCTGTCGGAGAGACAGTAATGTAGGTTTGGCCCAGTTTGGCAAAACATGACCAAAGTTCTAGCATTTATTACACTCATGAACAAAAAATATGGGATGAAAACTTGGCATGACATCCTACTGTAACTCAATCAGATGGATTCTTCTGCCGCACCCACTGAAACCAGATAACCAGGAGGAAAGGATCTTATAGAGCAAGTAACATATGGTAGATGTAACTGGTCTGAGCAGCCTTTCTCAGACAAAGTAAAGCCAGCTGATAACAGCATATTTCGGTTATAAAGTGCCCTACAGCTGACCATAAGATCCCCAAGCTCGCCTCCTGGGATGCTTTGAGCTCGGCACTGTATTTTGGATTGTGCTTTTTACTGTTCCTGTCACCGACATAAGCCTCCAAATCCTGTCCCTCCTCGGGCCCCTGCAGAGAGGTTGAGCTGGGGGATGACCTGATGGGTGTCTGTCCTGATGCAAGCCATTGTTCCAGTCAGGGCCTGCAGTGCTGGGATGGATTCCAGCGAAATCTCTCCACCTAATCTCAAAACTTCTCCTCTCTAGATCAGGCGCTCTGAATTGTATTATCACTACTTGACTCTAATTTTGCCTTCAGAAACATCAACATGTTTTTTCATGCATTGGAACATGATAACACCTAAAACTGGAACAGCCCTTTGCAGTGGTGATAAGTCACATGTTTAATGCAACATGTGGCTCTGTCAGTTTTCTGAAGGAAGCTGAATATTTTCTCGAATCAATGGAGCCTTTAAGGAATCATAAAAAGCGCATGAATACAAGTTATACACACTTAATAAATCTTTTGTTTGATAGCTTTCAATATGGCTAAAAAACCTCGATGACAACACACGCTGCACTTTTCCCCTGATCTCAAGCAGTTTCATCAATGAATGGACTGTAACATTGCTGGACATCTAATTCAATAATCTTGATCATCCTAATCTGTAAAATAACCCTAGATTGTCCCATTAACAGTGTTTCATTTTTGTCCATAATCTGCATAATGCGAAGAGGGATCTGTCTTCTAGAAATATATAATTCAAAGTAAACCACGACTGTAAACTCACCGAGGCTACACTGAAGTCAACTAAAGAAGTCAACTAAGCCTCTGACAGATGGCCACCAGACCAGACGTTGACCTCTCACTCACCAGACAGCAGTAAATGCGTAAGAAAACAACTTGCAAGAACTCACTTTTTTTGCAGTTGACCCCTCCATGGCAGGATGGTGGAGGTCCACAGTTTCTGTCCAGTAACAGTGTTCCTGTTTTAGTCCATTGCTAAATGAATCACACCTCCTCACATAGTCTGTCTGTTGTCTCTTTCGTTGCTGCATCCCGAGTCCAACATGTTGCTGTTGATGAGGGATCCTCAGGCTCAATATGCCACCTAGCAGTAGTCAATAGATGGTAGTAGACACTGAAATCTTATTACGCCATTCAAGATTACCGCACAACCCCCACAGAGCATAGGACGCTAGATTAGTTAATTGCCGCCGACACAAATGCAGCTTAAAACCAACCTAGCATGGCACTAGAACCAGTTGACTCCTCTGCCACCACAGAGACTCCAGCAACAAAGGCTCTCAGGCAAACCGACATACTTGTGTACAGTGGGAAGAGGTCATATTTTTCACTCTATGTTTTTTTGGTTCTTATTGCTACATGTGCATTATCAACATGTTCAAAACAGTGTATATACAGTGAAGTCACACTGCCTTTGCAACAGTCTTGGTTCATCTATATGGTTTCTGAGCAGCGCCCATTGTGTAATTGTACCACAACATCCTAGAATTACGTGGGACAACTTTATCTATGTATTTGTCTGCTTCTTAATTTGTTTGTTAATTGAATGGGACAATAAACACTACATAAGTAAAAGAAATGCAACAGATGTAATGTTTAGAGGGTTTCCAACTACAGCTAATTGGCAGCGCCTTTCACTGGTGAGGCTTTTCAAGGTAAAATCACCTAAACAAAAACAAAAGGATAAAACTGATTGAGGATAACACAGAACAGACAAAACACACTGTGTGCATGTGTATATGCATGTGTCTGTGTGTGTACGTATTGTGCATGACTGTATGCACAGACATATACAGTAGGTGCAAAAATGCATGTGAGTATTTACGTGTGAACGTGAATGCACATGTATATGACCAGTTGATTAATCACATTTGTTGTTGTTTAAGACACAGTTTCAACTGTGTACTGAAAAGATTGTGTTTTTACAGTAATTCATGTGGTTACCTCAAAAACCTGACTGACAGAAAGTTGTTCATAGATCAAATGACAGATTAAATATGTATACTATTTATTTATTTAGAACTTGAGTGCTGTCATTTTCCTAAATCTGTTTTGGAGAAAGAAATGTCACAATATATATATTCTATCAGTGCGAAGGTATTCAGAGCAATCATTAGGTATTTTCCAGCCTTTTACAATACAGTCATGCCTATGATTTTAAATCTTGCAAAGATTACATTTACAATCAGTTCATTTAGTGAAAATGAATTCCTGCCATACCCTGTTTCTCTCTTTCAGCTTACAAATATGCCATAAAGTACTGATTCTATTAATTTGTAATTCCTAACGTTTGAACTGAGAGCCTCTGTTTTATAATTTTTTTATTGATTATAAACATTATGTGCAATCTGTGAAGACAGAAGAAAAGTGTAAACGATTTCTAAAAAATGTCATTTAATTGTAATATGTGATGGTGATGTTTTTTTTGTACACATTATTCTTTTATTTATTTCCCTTTAAATGGACCTACTTACATTGTGACTTAAATTATTATGTTTTTACTATTGTATTATGGATTGCTTATAGCCTGATGTTACATTTCTTCTGTGTTCATGTAAACTGTACCTGTAAAACGAATTATTTCATGTAATGCACGCAGTATTAAGTAAAATAGAAAGAAAGGACGGCATCGTCAGTGAGTGGCCACAAGAGGTCGACATGCAACAATTTACTGCTTTCAACGTCCCATGAGTCCATGCGGCTTTTAGCTTTAAAGCCGACCCGGATGTTCCTCCCTCTTCAGAGTTTGAATGGCTTGTGTGGGTCCTGCATGTTAGTGTTTGGGGACTGCTTGAGTGAGTGAATGTCGGGTGTTTGTGTGCGTATATGTATATATTTCTGTAAAAACCTACACACTGATCTTATTTGATTTGGTCAGAGTTTGGCTCTGCTCTGATCAGAGATGATAGGAAAATCGCTCGCGAGCTTCCGTGGCGATGAGCAGCAGGCGAGACTCGAGCAGGGCCTCCACGCTTTTTGTTGTGGTCAGAGGTGATGAATTGATCAGATATACTAGTTCTGGGTGAGTTTGGGTTAATCTCAAGCTTCATAATGGACAATGAGTACAGAGGCGATTCTGATCTAACCACAACCAAAAAGCACCCTGGAGCCCCGGACGGATATTTTTATCGTTTGAACGGCGGCGGTGTGCTCACGAGACACTACCGTTAACGTTACTCGTTTCAAAAACAAGATGTCGCCACTTTAACATTTTCGCTAGAGATGTTCCAACGTTTACGGGCAGTCGAAGGTGGAAAGTAACTGTACATGTAGGCTTACGAAGTGCTTTAGAAGCTAATTTAAATTATGTCAACTACGACTTTTCATCGTAAAACAAGTGCTTTAAGTGAAAACCTCCTAATTCATGTAGGCCTACAGTCCAGGCACACGGTGGTTAAAGTTACTGTCGTCAAGGTTACGTCACCTACTTCGGGGTTTCTAAGCGTTGCTAACATGTAACGTTAGTCCCGTTTCAAAGGACAGGTTGACATTTTTTCAAGTCTGTCTTGGGGGTAAAAAAACAATACTCACACACCCATAATGTACATTTAACGTATTATTGGATGCGGTCATCGTTTCTCCGGTCCACACTAGCCATGATATCATTAGGCCCTTTTAAGAGATGGAGTCATTTTGTGTAAAAGTGCATCAAGTTCAGCCAAAGCTAATAGGAGGCTTCTGCAGTCTTGAGTAAAACAAATTGTCTCTTAGTTAGCTTTTTGAACAAAATCCCCTGTTTTTGTATCCCTCTGCCACAGCCCAGCAAGAAAACAATGGGGAAGCACAAAGAGAATTTGCACTAAACAACTAACTTTGGAAGAGTCCCACTTGATTTGACTAACTAAACTGCTGAAGGCTCAGAGTAGCTTCAGCTGGACTTCAGAGTGCAATTTGATGTGGGACCACTTTGAACAGGAGGAGCAATTACAGCGAACCGTAACTGTTATGTACTGTATATTGGCACATCAGTATTGTTTTAAGACTGTGAACCTATAGTCCCCCAATTCCCATGTACCCAGCAGCAAAATGTTTCGTTTTCCTCGACTGTGCAACCTTATTAAGCTTCCTCTTAGCTAAGACTAATTCACTGTGCGTACCATTACCCATGCTATTTAGTATGCCAGAGAAAGACATAGCCTAGTATTTATTGTGACATACTATACATGAATAAATTCAGTAGGGCAAAAAATACCAGGATATGTCCTACTTCATCTGGTTGCATTTTGCAGTATGTATACCAGCATGCTTTTCTGGCTATTCTGGTGCAATATTATGATGGAGTAGTATGTCCCAATCGTAATCGTGTGCATACTGCATGCAACAGTACGTACTTTGTAAGGGTATGTAGTAAAAAGAAAACGTATGCCATTGTGTACAAAATACTGTTGCATGCAGTATGCTCACAATCGCATACTTTTTCTTTACAGTCTAATGCAAATTAGACAGCATTGTACATTTTAGCTAGACCTGTGTACCCACTGACAACTGAGTGTAAAACATATGTACACACATAACCTCACGTCAGGCCTGAAAACTGGGATATAACCAGGGACTACTAATAAATAGAAGACATTAACAAATAAAAGAATTTGTTTTTCCCATATTGTTGTTCATAACATTACATTGTGGGGCTTTATTCCAATATGTATTATGACAAATCTGTCCAAAGTTGTTGGAGTCATTCCATGTCTTTTTATCTATGTGGAATTTCCCAATTAATAAAACCAATTTTATACTGTGGCTGGATCATTCACTCAGTCTTTCCTCTTCTAAATATCTTAACGTCCATCCAGAACATCTTTTTGTATATGTAAGGAAGGAACAGATGACAAATTGTTTCTATTTACTCTACAGAACTCACAATAATAGTAAATACCCTAAATCCTGTTCTAAGTCTCTCCAATACAAGCTTTACATGATACATCTGGAGCAGAATTCCAAATGTAAGCTCTATTATAATAATAATAATAAGCATTACTTATCACCTGCTAACCAACAGCTTCTGAGTTGTCAAATTAGGATTTTAAATATATCATTGCTTTGTATTCTGTTTATATCTGTCATACATTTCCTGCAATTTTTTTTATATCATATCATATGGGCTGGATTTCAGGTTGGTTGAGGAAAGTTTGTTGAAAAACGCAGATTTTAATTTGTCAAGCTGCACATAGCGTCTCGCGATAATGAACGTTAGCTTCGACGATGACGTCAGTCTTTGTGTATACACGTGACGCCTTGTGTCCAACCAGTTTTCACCAACTACCAGGCAAAGCGCGCGAGGGCGAACGAACGTGCATGTAGTTCCTTGGCGAGCTGCTCTTTTTTCCTCCCACGACCATGGCTGAGCCCAGCAAAAGACGGCGTATCAGTCATGTTAACAGCAGTTCACAAACTTCTAGTAGCAGCATTGCGAGCACGTTAACAGGCAGTCAGTCCGATGGAACCGAAGGAGGGGGTCGTTTTGTGGAGGGATCCATACTTCGCCTCGCCATGAAAAACTTCCTGTAAGCTTTCTGCTCCTCAACTGTTAGTAAGCAACACAGAACAACATCTATGAACCGAAAGTCAACTGCCGCCGCTCTGGAACCATATGATGGCTAGACGGCTAAGCTAGCTAGACATGCTAACATATTCGCGATACCTGGCACTGAATCAGGATGCCTTTGACCTCTATTAAAATGACCAAGCCGTGTAACATTACCCATTGAGTTAAGCTGTTAGGAACCAGCTAAGTTAACGCAGTGGTGTCTTGTATTCACACTGTAACGTTAACAAAATCCAAATCAGATATTTTAAGTACCAATCAAATCCATTTAAAGGGACAAGTTCTAACTTAGTCGGGTCTTGAATTGGAGTCCAGGTCAAGTCTCCACAATGGCTCATAATGGCTATTTCTGTAATGGTCACTTTAGAATATATAAGTTACATCAAGGTGTCAGTTTATCAGGCACACGTTGTTAAAACCTGTGGTGGAAGAAGTAACGTTACTCAGAGCCATCACTTAAAAGTATCAATGCCACAATGTAGTATAGCCATTACAAATTCTACTTAAGTAAAATAACATAATTATTATTAAGAAAATGTAATCAAAGTATTTAAAGTAAAAGTTCTTGGTCTGCAGAAAAATTCCCAGTGTATCCGATATATTATTATGTACGTCATTATTCGATTGTTAGTATTGATGCATCCAGTGTGCAAGCACCATTTTACTGTCATAGCTGGTCGAGGTGGAGCTAGTTTTAAATTCTTTATTTACAGTACTGGGGGTTTAGTCCAGTGGTTCCCAACCTAGGGGTCAGGCCCCTCCAAAGGCTCACAGAATCAGAATCAGGATCGGCTTTATTGGCCAGGTATTTTTGTACCAAGTAAAAAACAAAACAACAGTAACATTTGTAAACAAAATTGTTATCACGAGATAAATCTGACGGTTGTGAGATAATTAATTGGGGAGGACAGAGGAAAAAACTAGGTTCTGTTACACACATTTGTATTTATTTTTCTCTAATCTTTGATTTAAAAAAACAAAACAACAAAAGTGAAATATTGGATAATTTTACCTCTTTGGGCCTCAAACACTTAATGAATTGAAACCATGTGAGACGATTGAGGGGACATGTTGGAAATTTCCATGGTGGAAATGCTAACAACCCACAGACATCTGAAACATGATAAAGCACCCCAATTAGACCCTGCTTATTTATAAGAGGTCACAAGTCAAATAGGTTGGGAACCACTTTAATATGTTTTTTTCTGTGAAATCTGAAAAGCAACAGCAGTAAATGTAATGGAGTACAAAGTGCAATATTTCCATCTGTATTATAAAGTAGTCTTGTCTCATGATCAATTTAGTCAGTAGATGACAGCCTAAACAATAGCCACACTCGTTAAATATGGTATTTGCTGTATGAAATGGCACTCCGGCTATCTTCATATGTCAACGTTTTTACGATGTTAGTGGAGGTGGCCTTTATTTCACGCATGGCTGCCCACCACTGCCATAAAACACCGCAGGGAAACCTTAAAAACGTACCTTGTACCCTGACAGGACTTATGACTACTCTGTGGTGTATCCTGGACCTAATCTGAACATGATTGTTGGAGCCAATGGAACTGGCAAGTCTAGCATTGTGTGTGCCATCTGTCTGGGTCTGGCTGGCAAGACTGCTATCCTGGGCAGAGGCGACAAGGTAAACAGCTGGGTAACAAAACCACTGGTAGCTGCACTCTGAACTTGTTCAGGCCTCGATTTCTTTCTAAAAGACCAGCGAGTAAACTCAAATGCAGGATTTAAGGTTAATGGATAGGTTCTCATAGCAACAGCATGAAATAGGTGCTATGCATACTGCTATTTGAATGTCTCAGATCCCAGCACCAGTGTCAGTCAGTCAAATTATTATACAGTTATTTTAGCTGACAAATAATTTAATTACAGTTCTGATGACGATTATTAAAAGTATTTGTTTATTATTTTCTGTAGGTTGGGCTCTATGTCAAACGCGGCTGCCATAAAGGATTTATTGAGATTGAACTGTAAGTTATGTGAAAGAGTTTGAAGACACACACTGTTACTTAAAGGTGAAATACATTTGTGTTGCATTCATTCAGAAATTCCTGATGCGTCCCTTTAGAAATCATTAAATATTATTCTTGTTAACATAACTCTCTACGTTTTAAAAATACGGACAGTTCAACCTTAAATGATGCTACTGTTTTGCGTGTCACATCAGCTATTTAATGACTTTAGGAATAATTCAAACTTTCTGTCAATTCTCCCTCGGTGCATCTGATTTTAGAATCTTTGTCGTTATTCCAGGTACAAGAGTGGTGGTAATGTAGTGATTAACCGAGAGATCCATGTGGAGAACAATCAGTCGCTGTGGATGCTGAATGGAAGACACTGCAACCAGAAAGCCGTGGAAGAGGAGGTCAAGGCTCTGCAAATCCAAGTCGGCAATCTCTGCCAGTTTCTGCCTCAGGTATGTTTGTGTCACCGCAATATAAGGCTGCAGAGATGCAGTGAATTAGAGGAAGAGCTGCTGAAAATGTCTATGGAGGTCCGGCTGTTTGATTGGCACTGTCACATTGTAGGATACTGGCGCAGTGCGGGCATCATTTGTACGAATGCTTTATTATATACGCGGTTTATAATCTAAAGATTTTTTGATTGATTTTTTTTCTATTTTTCAAACAGCTTTCAATATACAAGCAATGTATCAGTGTGTGGATGTGGAGGACACATAACATTGTGTTTAATTCATACAAATCGGTACATAAAAGTCTAATGTGTCTTAAATGTTTAATAACGCTTTCTTCACAGTTTTCCTCATTAATGTTGATGTGGTTGGTTTGTCCTTACAGGAAAAAGTAGGAGAGTTTGCCAAGATGTCCAAAATTGAGTTGCTGGAGGCGACTGAGAAGTCAGTGGGACCACCGGAGATGTACGAGTACCACTGTGAGCTCAAAAACTTCCGCAACAGAGAACGAGAACTGGAGGTAAACATAAGGCTTGTGTGGACATACGGTATACAGTGGGTCACGAGCAGCGACAGTTTGTTTATGTTGAGTGTCTCATTTAGGCATGACTGAAATAAAATTTGAATACGATTTGCTGAAGAATTAATGTAGTTTAAAGTCTCTTTCAATGAAAATCTAAGTGGAATTCCCCTTGCTTCTTTTTGTCTGTGAACACTCACAATCACAGTTGCAACAATGATTATTTAACTTTTTTTTTTCCATATTAAAAAAAAAAACAGTATATAAGGGCAGCACTGCAGACCTCAAGCTCTTCTAGGTTTTTCAGTGTTGTCGGTGGCTTGTTTCCCTTCAGAACGTCGTGAAGGAGAAGGCCAGCTTCCTGGAGAAGGCCAAGCAAAGGAATGAGAGAAACAAACATGATGTGAACCGTTACTACGAAAAGAAGAGGCATCTGGACGTGATTGAGTTGCTTGAGAAGAAGAAACCATGGGTGGTGAGTGGTGGTAATGAAACGCTGTGTATGAGAGAGACAAATAAACACAGTATGCAGTCAGCGTAAACCCCAATTCTTCCGACTGTGTTAGTTCTGACTCTTTCGCTTTGCTACTAGGAGTACGAGACCGCCCGTAAGGAGCTTGAGGGTTTGAAGAAGGAGCGAGACGAGGCCAAAAGGCAGCTCTCTGCCCTAAAGCAGGCGCAGGCGCCCATGCTGAGGAAGATCCAGCTCATTGACAACCAGCTGAAGCCCACTGAGGCACAAATAAAGGCAAAGGTGAAAAAGCAAATGCTATTACTCTCTGATAGGTCTACAGTATGACACAAGAAATGTGGGCAATGATAACTTTAAATGAAATTTGTTTACTTTCAGCGTGTACTTATGATCTGTGTGTGTTTATGTACTTGAGAGGTCTAGCCATTAGCTCTTATTGATAGTTCTGAATCAGGCATCCGCATGAAGTGCACTTGAATGGTTTCATGGAATGCCTTTTTGGGCATCCATGAGGATTTTACATAAATTGTAAATACATAATACATGAATCAGAGCGTTATGCTGCCTACTGGGGCCCATAAAAAAAAAGTAAGATATTTATTAGTGACACACTTGATAATCGTGACTGCTATTGACATTAGAGTTTGGTTTTATTTCTTGAATACATCATTACGACATCAAGCAGGAGTAATTCAAATTAATTATAAACCTTTTGAAAGTCAGTTTAACGTTGTCATTAAAAAGTTGGGTTTTTGAGCATGTTTTTCTGCAGTACAATGAATACTGGAAAGCAATGGTTGTGATACTACCATGATGATAACTATGAGCTGGCTGTTTTTCAGACTGTCGCCATCAAAGAAGCCTCTCTGAAGTGCAAACAGAAACAAGATCAGTTGGATCGCAAACACAAAGAGGTGAGACTGCACGTTTCTTTGTACTCAGAAAGTGGAAGAAAATCGAACGCCTCCAACGCTGGTAATACGTCATCTATGTTGTCGTCATCTACTGTAACAACCCCTCTGGTAGACGTACGGAAGCCAGTTGCTTTTATCTTAAAAATAATTGAGAACAAGGAGAAAAGTCCTGCAGAAATTCATCAAAAGGGGCTTCATATTTGTGAGTGAACAGAACTTTAAAAGTCAAAAATGTAATCCATTTTGTAATAATGTGAAGCATACAATAACATGCCACTATACTCAACTCAACTCGGCTTTATTTGTACTGCACCTTTCATACAAACATGTAGCCCAAAGTGCTTTACATAGTAGTAATACAGTGAATTGCAATTCTATCTGAGATTCAGCACCTGAGAATGTCCTTTTTCCGTCACACTTCACATTTGTTGAGTGCTTTAACCAAATACAGCTAATTATTTGTTCTAAAAAGTCCTAAATGATTTTAATTAATTTGACAGTAATTTGTTCCTATTTTTGTTTTAAGTAAAGAAGAGATGATAACAGAAATTGCCATTTGAATGATCTAATTGGTGTTTAGCTAATTAGTTTTATGTTTATGATACAATCCTACTTATACATATAGTCCATGTTGCTGACTTTCCCTGTTCAATGTGCCTTTATCAGAGCGTAAAGCAGACTTTATCTGCAGCTGTGCGTTGTTCATAATATATGACAACTCTCTGTGTTCTTCTCTACAGATTGAAGATATTAAACAAACGCAGAAACTGAAGCAGATGGAAGAGGAAGACCACCAGAAGCGAATCAGCAACACCAGACGGACCATTGAGGACTTGAAGGCAGAGCTTGCCAAAGTTGGCGACCAACCAGATGTGACACCGCGGATCAATACCGTGAATGTCGAGCTGAGACGCATCCAGGTGGAGAGAGCCAAGATTGAGGGAGAGAAGTCTGACCTACGCAGGGAGAAGGACAACCTCTATGCTGAGTCCAGAAGTGAGCGTCTCAACTAGTTTACATAAACAAAGATCTAATTATTCAACATGTGATGCTGCTCACGTAGACACTTAAACTCTGCTAGTGTCAGTCAAAGGCCGCGTAATAGACTGTTCAAAGTCAGAGAACACAGAATGCGGTTCATGTAGATACGGTTTTTTCATTTTATTTGCCAGTGTTGGAGAAAAAGCTAAAGGACATGAACAACATGATGAATGCCAAAGAGGAGAAGCTGCGAGGACGCCACAGGGACACACATGCTGCCCTCCAGTGGCTCAGACAGAACAGACACCTCTTTAAAGGAAATGTCCATGAGCCCATGATGCTGGTGGTGAGTCCCAGTGAACCATGTGTTACCCACTTTACTTTAACCCCACCTCATTTAGCAGTCATAAGCAGTATATAAACATTTAACAAATGGTTTATAACACACTATAATGTAGATTTAAGTCTATATATGCAGCTGTAAGTGTTAAATATTTATACAGTTGTAATTATATAAAATATCTTTTCATGGCAGAAGTAACAATTGTTCACAAATGCGGTATTAATAAACACAAAAACAATCATTATTTCTGCGTACAACTATATTACAGTGTTATAAACCATTTATTCAATGAGTACTTTTAAATGCTAAATGTCAGTCATTTTCTACCGCTTGTTCTACCGAATTCTCTTAACAGTGTTTTCTCACAAAACACTTGAAAGGTTGTCAAGAAATCTATTTAGGATACCTTCCTTCTAGAAACTGAACCTTCTGCTGATTTGACAGCAGTCAGTAATGTGCTTTTTTTTATCCATCGCGTAGCCCGCATGCTAATGTTTTCTTCATTCCCCAGATCAACGTGAAAGATCATAGCTATGCTAAGTACGTGGAGAACCACATCTCATTCCACGATCTGCGGGCGTTCGTCTTCCAGAGAAAAGACGACATGGAGAGGTTCATGACTGAGGTCAGCGTGCTGCAGATTGTGACTGTCATGTTGACTCTGTGTGGAGGATGAAACAATCCTTCTCATTGTAAATTACTGTTAAGCTTTGTGCGGCACATCCAATATTTACCCTCCCAAATAAGACATTTAGTTTGATCTGTCCCGACCAACAGGTCCGTGACAAGATGAACTTGAAGGTGAACTCCATTTCTGCTCCGGAGGAGTCATGTTCTAAGCGGCCACCATCCCGAAATATTGAGTCCATGAGGTAATGACCTATAAACTGTATTTATTTGTGTAATTGTGTCTTTGTCTGTGACGGTTGCTTTTTTGTTTTTATACTTGCTTAGTTATTTTTCATTTTCTTACCTTTTATTTGTAGGCGTTTCGGGTTCTTCACATACCTACGTGAGATGTTTGATGCCCCTGATGAGGTTATGAGTTACCTCTGTCACCAGTACAGGGTGCATGACGTCCCTGTGGGCAATGATCAAACTAAAGCCATGATTAGAACGGTATGTTCCTCGTTGCATATGATTCAAATTCTACGAACACAACAACAGAGAATTAAAGAAGTGAAGGTCATTTAAAATTCAGCCTCTTTGCTGAAGAGAAATAGCGTACGTTGAGACTGGATATGTCGGTGAGGTCAGTATATAGGCACCACCAATTAAAAAAATCATATAATCACCTCTTTAAGTTATGTATTTTATTGCCTTTTAGAGAACTCAGAAAATTGCATTCTTCAATTTGTGTGTCAAAGAAATTAGTTGCTGAATTAAACAAATTAATTGGATTGTATTTTAATCAGTGAAGCATTTTTATTACGGTCTGATATAATTTTACGGTATTTTACGGTGGATAAGTTTAATCTGATTTCCGTACATATTTCTCCAGATATTTCACAGCTTTCTATTAAAAAGGCATCTCTGCTGACCTCGATCCTTGTGTCCATTTTCTTAGGTGATCGAGGAGCCCTACCTCAGGGTGTTATACACAAAAGAGGAGAGGTACACATTGAAGAGGTCCTTTTACTCCAACAAGATCAGCACCAGTAACTCCGCAGTGCACCCTTCTCAGTACCTCACCATCACTGTGGACGCTGAAGAGAAACGGCAGCTGGAGCAGCAGATGAAGGTAAGGAAGAGACAAATTTGGAAGCGCAGTCCAGACGCTTTTCTTTAACGCCAACATTTCATAAATCTAGTATCTGTTACTCCGATAAACATACAGTGCCTTGACACGTCTCCTATCTTATAGTTTAATTGTTTGAAGAGTTTAACTGTTAATCCCGACTGTGACCAGGCCTGTGAGGTGAAGTTACAAGAGATTGATGAGCGGATGAAGGCCCTGCAGAAGGAAGCTGCCGCACTGGATCGTCGTGACAACGAATTGTTGGCAGAGAAGAAGCAGCTCTCTGAACTAAAGGGCAAAAAGAGACAACTGGAGCAGAAAATCAGTACGAAACAGGACAGGTAAATCTGTCTTAAATAGTCCAAAGGCCCAACAGGCACAGAATTGAAAGTTTTGCTCTGTGTCTTGTAATATGTTGACATATATGACTTCATTAGTAAATTGTGTCTATAAAAATGTGTTTGTTTGGTTGCTGCAAATATATTCGAATTGGACTAACTCTATCTTTCCATGTGTTTAGTCTGAGGCAGATGGAGCAGAGTGTTATTGACCTGCAGAAGATTGAAGAGGAGACTAAAGAGAAAATTGCAGCTGTCAATTCCCAGAAGGTGTCCATAGTCGCAGCGTTCATAGCCCAAATGAAGGTATGGATAAATGAACCTAGAACTAAGGACCTGTATATGACTGCTTTGCATTTGATAGCTGTGGTATGTATGACATTTAGGTTTTTGATATGGTCTGACTCCTCGTGCCCTCCGTTTCCCTTGTCGCTCCATCGTCTGTAGCTGAGAGCCAAGCTGACTATAGAGAAGGTCTACCTGGCTTTGGAGACAGTGGGGCTGACAGCTGAGAGGACCAAGCTGGAGAATGATTGTAGAGAAGGCGCCACGGAACTCAAGACAACTGATGTAAGCGTTTCACACGCACCTTTACATACATCTGGCCTGCTGGTGATATTAACTCCTGTATTTCATGATCTACTCCTCGTTCTGCATCACTGGTGTAGGCTAACTGTCAGTGTGTTCTCGCAGCAAAAATGCAGCCGTCTGGAGCAGAGGAAGGTCCAGCTGACAGAACAATGCAAAGGCCTGTTGAAGAGAGCGAAGACAATCTGCAGAATGCAAGCTGATGAGTCATTACCTGAAGACCTGCGTAATGTTAGTGTTTGTTATATTGCTGAATATGAGCCTCTTCCCCTTCTATGGACTATTATGCTTGTCCGTGTGGTCCAGTCGCGGCTGTGGAAGGCCGTCTGAGCTCAAAATATTAATATTCATGTTTGTGGTTTTTTGTTTACTGCAGGCTTTCAGCAAGCTGCCTGACACGCTGGACGAGATCGATGCCATGCTGAATGAGGAGCGGTCCAGAGCTGAGTGCTTCACTGGCCTCAGTGAAAGTGTAAGAGCACATGAGAATCAACAGAGGACTTAATTAGTTTTTGCCTCATTGCTTTTTTTCTTCTACATAATCATAACTTTGTTCTCAGAAAGCAGCGTTAAGAAACACTTGGAGCCTCCCTTCTCTAGCTCAGAACCATCTGTTCTGGCCTGGAAATCCTTTTTTGATTTGGAAACCTTAGAACTCATTAGTAACACCCTTTTTTTTAAATCTCTGCAGGAAAGTGTGATCAGACCATGCAAGCTGTTTAATTGTTATTTATTAATTTATTCTTAGTCATTTATTTGTTGTTGGTGTTCTTTGGCTGGAAATTGTACATTGCGACATGTAACCTAAGAGTGTAAATGTTTCTCACGTTAATTCTCTCCGCTCTGAAGGTTGTTGACGAGTACAACCGGAGAGAGCAGGAGATCAAACATCTGGAGAAAGAGCTGGAAGATAAGAGCGACGCCCTGAACGCCTACCGGCAGAACATATCAGAGGTACATGATATTTCTCTGCAGTGAATCCTCTGTTTTGTTAAGAAATGTGGATCCGTCTGTGATTTCAGATGACAGCATGGCCATCCTGTGTATAAATGTGTGTATAGTGATTTCTGTGTGTGTGTGTGTGTGTGTGTGTGTCTCAGGCCAAGGAGCGCTGGCTGAACCCGCTGAAGCAGCTGGTGGAACAGATAAATAGCAAGTTCAGTGAATTCTTCCGCTCAATGCAGTGTGCGGGAGAGGTTGATCTGCACTCAGAGAATGAGGTAAATGCTGACACACAGGAAACAACACACACAATTAATCTGACCTCTCTGGGTCAAAGGGTGATTTCAGTGCTCGTTTCCTTTTTAATTCATGTAACCTTATGAGGATTGCTTATAGTTAATCATTCATATCAGATGTTGGTATTTGTAAATGGTATTCGACAATCAACCAACTGAAATAAGCACAAGTTTATGTAATCCTTTCTAGCTCTAATAGATCATTTTTGTGGCTCGGGCAATACAAATTTAAATTATTCGCCCATTAAATGACCGCATTTTTTGCAGGAGGAGTATGACAAGTATGGGATCCGAATTCGGGTGAAGTTCCACAGCAGCACTCAGCTCCACGAGCTGACGGCCTACCATCAGAGCGGAGGAGAGCGCAGCGTCTCCACAATGCTCTACCTCATGGCCCTGCAGGAGCTCAACCGCTGCCCCTTCAGAGTGGTGGACGAGATCAACCAGGTAGCTTTCACTCTTAAAGAGGCGCAAAAGAAGCGGGACCTACCCTGAGTCCAGGAAAAAGGGATTTTGCATCTTTGTCTCACATTTTAGGAATCATAAGCCAAAAGGCAAGGTGCTTTATAAATGGTTATGTAGTGGTGCTCTAGGGTCCAAACTGCACCAAAAATGAATCATGTAAATTTAGTTATTGAGATAATTATGCAGTATATCTTCAGATGATAAAACAAACTAATCCATGAAGGGACAATGCGTGAAACTTGTTTCATATCAGTTTCTGTGAATGTGATCCTTCTTTTCACTAATATAATTTGTTAGCAAAGCAGCTCAGTTTCACTTTACATCCTCGAAACGAGCAAAACCATAACGCAGACCGATTTGTACTCCTGTGTTCAAGGAGTTTAACAAGAAATCTATAGCACAATTGTGACTATGTAAATACTGATTCCTTTTTTCCTCACTCACTTGCAAGCCTACGAGCATTTAATGCAAAAGTTAGTTGTCGCCTGCTTGTTTATGTGGATGTGACTGAGACTATTTCTCTCTTTTTGTGAAGGGGATGGATCCTGTAAATGAGAGAAGAGTCTTTGACATTGTGGTCCGCACAGCCTGCAAACAGACAACATCCCAGTACTTCTTCATAACACCCAAAGTAAGTGTTTGCACCTTCTAATTAGTGTGAGTGTGCAGATGGTAACAAGAGAGTGTGTATATCTACTGTGTATTCTGTGTAAGGGGCTATAATCAATATTTTGATATTAACTATGGATCACATGATGAGTTGTATGTAAAAGGTGTCACTCATAGAGATGAGAGAGAGAGACAGAATTATCACCCAACTCTGCCCTTCTCCTCAGCCATACGGAGCGTTTTAACATCTTTCAGCTCATTGTTTTGGTTTGACCGCCCCCAACTTTACTGTTCCGGTTCACTCTCACCGCTCGTTTCCGACTGCAGCAGGCAGCCGTTTTCAGCGAAAAAGTTCTAAAAACCCACTGTACACAACCTGCTTACCACCAATCAACTGACAAAATTAGCAACTAGCTGGTACACATAGTGGAGCATGTAGCAGCTAAAAGGCTAGAACATTCCCCCAGGAGTTGGTGGAGACCAAAAACAGAGTTAAAAGACAGTGATTATTGGATTTACATTCATAAGTGGCCAGAAACATGACTCCAAATAAATGCCAATGTTGGTCTGTATCTGCTGGATGTGTAAATAAGCAACTGTATGCTGACATGTTCGCTATATCAACTTAAAAAGTGATGATATGTCAATGTTGTGACCCTAAATGGCCAAACACGTCACCCATGAGAGTCTGTGCTCTTCATTTCCCTGAACGTTCGCTCCTGCTGTGTTTGTCTTTAGCTGTTGCAGAATCTTCAGTACGCTGAGGAGATGACCGTCCTTTGCGTCCATAACGGCGCCCACATGCTTTCCCCCAACCAATGGGACGAAAGGGCTTTTATCAGACGGTGTCTCCAAAGAAAAGCCAGGGCATGAATCCACCAGGCCACCCTCTGCTGCCTGGATACATTTAGTTTCCACTCAGTCAGTTCAAAATATACAACTGTAAAAGTGAAACCGACATTCCTCAGTTATTATAGACAAGCTTTTTAATTTTGTTCTAATGAAGGGTCTGTCATAAACCACAGTTTGCATAACAATTTGTTTTTTCTTTCAAATAGGAAGGATGTTTATAAAACAGGTTTAAAGAAAATAGAAATATGCCTTGAGCATATTTGGTGTTTCCTCATTTGCACATTTTTCTATTTATGGCGCAACATGTTAACTCTTTTAGATAATACAAAATATGTACAACTTTTTCATCTCTTCCTTAACAGTTAAGATGCACATGTTTATATTGTATATTTGTATATACTGCTGTTTCTTTTCTAAGTGGGTTTATTAAATGTATTTAGAATATTCATTAAATACCTGGTACCTGGCTTTGCTTGAACACTGTTTCAGTGCACAGTGCAGTATGAAGCAGGTGATGATATTTTATGAAAAATACATATGGAACAGAAGTTTTTGCATGCAAAGTAAATTCATGTTATTTTGATTAAACACCATAGAAAATAGGAATGAAAAGAGCAATATGTGTTAAACCCGTCATTGTGCATAAATGTATATGAAATCTGCACAGAAGTGAAATCTAAAAACACTTGTGCTTTAACAGCCAAATTATGCAGAAATATACCTTAAATTTGTACCTTCATTATAAATCCCTTTAAATATCTTAGTCATGTGACAGATGAGTGAGCTGTAGTTTCCTTCAGTGTTTATTGAGAGTTTTGTGGTTACAAGTGATTCTGAAATCAGGCTCAGTCTAAGTATAAAGGCATCCCTTTTTTCACAGTGTTTGCGGTCTATGAATCACCGGAAAAACACAACCAGTACAAAAATGCACTGAAAGACACATTCGTTTACAGAGCTGTGATGTTGGTAGCAGTTAGAGATAGAAGTACTGGAAGCTTTCATGTTGAATAGAAGCTGCCGTCATTCTCCCTGGCGTCGCTCTTGTTTTGAAAATGCTGTGGAGGGGAAAAAAAGTGCACTGTACTGATATTTGGGCCACACCTTACTCCACCCAAACCAAGATTCTCCCCCGACTCACTGGGTTTATGTTGGAGTCAGATTCCACCAGTCTGACATTTGAATCAGAAGTATTAGGTTTGTTAATGTTTCTCCACACAGACCTCTGCTGCAAATAACTGGGGATCATAATAACTGATCTTCACCTGTGCTTCACTTAATGCTGTAAATGGAGCACCTCTGTGGATCGACCCACACTCTGATGTTTTTCTCTTGTTCCTTTTCCAGCATGTCCTGCTTTAAGTTTTCTTCTTTCCTGTAAATGAACATGAAAAATTATAAATGAACGTGGTTGAACAAGACTCCTGAACCTCCGCTGCCAACACGGGGAAGTTCTACTGCTAAGCCACAAACTTAACATCACAAACACCCACCTTTGGTCCTCAGAGACGGTCTCCTTCTGGTATAAAATCATGTTCTTTCCCCAGAAGAAGTCCTTGTGGTGATCGTAGACAGACTTCAGTTGGAAGTCGAGGCTGTCGTTTGGAGCCTGAGGTTAAAAAAAAAAGAGCGTTTTGCTTGAAAAATGTCTCCTTTCATAAGTGAAGGTCAAAATCATGCTCCCAGGAGGGTTACCTGACGCTCATAATGCATAACGCTCCGCCGGGTGCTGGCCAACGTGGCTGTATCATGGAGGCGACTCCAGGGTTCCTCTGTTTGGGCGATGTGAGTGGGTTTATCATATGTTTTTCTCTGCACAATGGGAAAGAAGAAAAAGGAATTCCGAATTTACAAAGAAATGATATGTCATGAGCCAAACATGACACACAAGCATGTTGCTTTAGGTTACACCTATAGTGAGCAAATACACTGCGAAATTTAAATGTTTCATGTAAAATGGTTGGAAGTATAGTTTGCTTAAATGTTGCGAGAGCTTTGGCGACTGTATTTGGGGTAGGATAACATTTTAGTTTAGTCAAATAGTTAAAATGTTAACAGAAGTATCTGGTGAATTGCAGTATACCTACATACTCTGTATATTTACATTTAGATAAAATGTTTGAACATCATCATTTGATCTACCAAGGCTTGATTATCATCTGGGCAAGGCCTTAAAGCCTTGTGATCATTTAATTGTAACTTTGTTTGGGGATACAGGAATATGCACCACTAAAGCACAGTATCAAGTGACATGACAGGGCCTCAAGGCCAGACCTGCTTTATTACCTGATCTTGAAGTGGGTCGCTGTGTCATAATCTAGTTTTCAGGCCTTGATTATTTCAGTTTAGTGCTTACATGTTGCATATTCTTAAACTGATTTACAATCATTTTCAGTAAACTGAAAACAAAAACACAAAATATAGCTAGTAGAGCATAGTCATTAAAAATAACAGAGGGGTTTACGGTATATCGGACATCTGGCCCTTATATGTTGTTTGAATAGGTGGGAAAAGCTCCAAAGTGTTTTCAGAAATAAATCTCTGCACATGTAATGATGTTTATCTTAGCCTGTAGCATTATGTTTTGTTCCTTTCGGTAACAGGAATAGCAGACAAATAGTAAGTTATCGGTAGAAAAACTTACCTCCGGCGGCCTGAAGCCTCTGAGAGTAAAGTCGTTTTCAAACTTTGGGGAGGGGAAGGGATCCCGGCTTGACATCGGCTATTTATTGCCAACACAGAGCTCAGCAGGCGAAAAACACAGTAAGTTAGTTTGATTCTGTTCTTAGCTTTTACTCTAGCTCAAGAAGAACCACCCTAGTGCCAGTAACGTTACCTGGTTTCATAGCAACCGCAAACTTCCGGTTAAACCTTTCAAAAGAAAGCGGTGTTTGGTGAATGGTTTCCTCCTCCCACATGTTATGGCCCTATTTGAGTTGGACGCTGTCTGTATTAAAACAGAGGTGTTTACAGATTTATGTCCCCACATCTAACTGCTATGTCAGTTTGTAAAAATGTCAAAATGGTCAATTGCTGCCACGAAATATACAATTTTTACGCCTAGCACTTTATAAGCCATTAGTTGCTAAATTAGGCCAGGTGTGACAATGCAAACGCATGGTCTTTCTTGAAGATTAATACCGACGACGGCTTACTTGTACAGTAACAGTCCAAATAATACTGGCAGAAGGCAGGTAAAATACACGTCAGCCTATTGCGTTTTAACAGTTGGGCATTAAAAGATGATTCAGAGGAAAAACAGGAACCAGAGCCAATCACCTGCCAGTACTACAGCGGTCGGCGTGAAGCCGCGCCTCCAGCCGCCGGGCGGGCAGCACCTGAGGGCGCAGGTCAACGAGCTGCTCCTCCGTCTCCCATCACTTCAGCACTGACTACGATGGAGCGAGACCCGCTGCACCTGAGCCACCTTTTACTGTGGCTGCTTTTTGCTCCAGCCTCTGCGGATCTGCCCATGTGCAAAGAGGTGAGGAGATTCATAAATTGTGAGCCACTTCTACATCATGAATAACGACCCCTCCAAAGCTAAAATTGTGTCAGTTATTATGACAATTAAATATTCATATTAAGGTTTGATAGCGTGAATTATGGATGAGCAGAAGGTGGGAATATAATTTAAATCCAGAAAAATATGAAATGTGTTGCTCTGAGATGCTAGAGATGCAACATTTCAGAATATTTTGAAAGATACTTGACCTAAAACCTCTTATACAGCTTCACATAATGTCTGATTATGCAAGGAAACCTGTTCTAGAATCATTGGAGGATTGACTCTAGTCTTCAAACTTAAATACAAATGAAGAAAAGTGCATTTCCTGATGGGGCACTTGAATTGGCACAATCCAACAGTATTGTTGTTGGACATATATAGTGTGTGTGGGGGGGGAAATGAACATATGTTTAGCAAGTGCTTGAATTACATTATATTTGTCACTTCACTTCACTTCAGTGTTATGGTTATCACACACTTGTTTTAGTAGAACTGCCATACACTGCTGTGCTCTCCTTGCCCTTCTCTGTTTTCAATTTGCATAACCACAGTACTGTTTGATAACACTCAAAACATTTCTTTCTTTTATCAGCGTACTTTGAACATTAACACAGAGTGTGTGGAATTAAGATATCAGAGCTGTAAGGGAAAAGTTAACACAAGACACCTGTAGTCTTTTATTTTGAGTCTGTTGGGCTTATAGATGATTTGGGCAAGGAGCTCTGGTAGCTGCTACTTTCATCAGGTGAGTTTGTTTCCATGCCAGTCCATTGACCATGAGACGCAGCGGTCATTATGTCCTGTTGCCTTGGTTTCCTCATGTTTGTTTAAAGGAGGCGATTAGGCTACAGCACATTTCCAGTTTGATGCATTTTTACATCAGATCCTCCCACCCAGACGCATGTTCATATGATACCCCAACCTCAGCTAATGTAGCAGCTCTAATCAAAAACACAGACAAAGAGGAGTGCTGCTGCTGCTGCTGCTGTGTTTCTGTTAACTATTAATCCCACAAGCCTGTGTGTGGGCTTGGATTAGTCTGCTCAATGTCTTTCCTTGGACCAAGATTACATTGTGTGCCCGGTTTTGACTCGATTCAGAAGGTGTCAGATCAACAAGATGACCTTTAACGTTACGTCACATCCCAAATGACATCGTTAAGGGTGGGACAGTGTTTGTCAGTCACCTACTGTAAGTATCTCCAAAAGGCGTCAAAGCTCGACAGACAAATACAGCTAAAGCTTTGCACCTGCGTTCCTGCTGTCTGCAAAGTCCTGCGGCAACCCTGAAATGAAATGTTTACAAAAGGATTGGACGAATAAGCATGTCTCCCCCTTGGCTATAAGTAAATAAACCCTGAAGCGAGTCTCACTTGTGCCCAGCACATCCTTGATGAGTGAGATTAAAGCAACAGTTGAGACGGCCTCCTGGGCAAATATTAGCCACAACTTTTATTTGGAAAAGAGGCTTGACTGGTTTTGGAAAAAGACTCCAGAGGTATAAAACAAGCTGGTGACCTGTTTTTAATAACAGCCCCATCTGCTTTTCACATGCATGCTGACTTGCCACTTTATCAATACAATGTATTTGATGTACTTCTAGTATGTATGTTGTGTGTATAGTGCATTTTTTTCCAGCTGTGTGAAACGCAACACCTGTGTTTTGTCCCTGCAGTCAGATTATCACTTTGAGTACACAGAGTGTGACGTACTCGGGTCACGATGGAGAGTGGCAGTTCCCAACAAAGCTGACACATGCACAGGCCTCCCAGATCCAGTCAAAGGCACTCAGTGCAGTGAGTGTCCTACTCTTTCATCTCAGTTTAGACTTTTTCTGCATGTTCTCAATCTGTATCACAGCTTTAAAGTGTAAATAATAAGTTGTTACCACACTTCATCCTCTATCTGTTTGTTGCCATGTTGTCTACATCTCCATGATACCGTTCCAATGTAGCTTCTCTTTTTGCTCTTTCCTCTTATAGCCTTCTCCTGTAGCGAGGGGGAGTTCCTTGACATGCAGTCGCAGCAGTGCCAGAAGTGTGCTGCAGGCACCTACTCTCTGGGCACCGGCGTGGCCTTTGATGAGTGGGACAGCCTGCCGTCCACTTTTGTCACCCACGGGGTGAACACGAACGGCGGGGACACCCACACAGACTGCTCAAAGTTAGTATATGCCTCACTTGTTTTTTTTCTTAAAAGCAGGGTTTTTCTTAACGGTTCGTTTTGTTGATCAATCAAAGCTCTCACTGTTTCTTAGTTTTGAGAAGCTCATTAATCTGTTCCTGCTTCTGATGTTTCTCCAGCTCAACCTGGACACCAAAGGGTGATTACGTAGCTTCAAACACAGATGAGTGCACCGCAACGCTGTCCTATGCTGTGAGCCTGAAGAAACCTGGAACAGTGTCTTTTGAATATTTCTACCCTGACAACAGCATTTACTTTGAGTTCTTTGTAAGTGTTTTAAAAATGACTTTTGATTTGAACAAACAAGGCTGTTTTTAGGTGGGATATTTGGTAACTTCTGGCTCATTTCTCCCCCTCCTGTAGGTTCAGAACGACCAGTGTCAGTCTACAGACTCTGAAAGCCGGTGGATGAAGATCTCTGAGAGCAACTGGAGCATATACAGGGTTTGTCTGAATGTAGCTTTAGCGCCTTATTACACCTGCTGGCATCTGGCTGTCACTTGCTGGAGAAATTCAGACTGGAAGAGCTCTCAATCTTTCCCTGTCTCATTTGTTTCTGTCTCATGTTCACGTTCACTCTGTGCAGGCTGATCTGAAGAGCGGCAACAATGTGCTGTATTGGAGAACCACTACGTATACTTTGCAGGGCAGTGCTGTCAAACCTGTGCTGTTAAGAAACATTGCCATCTCAGGTAGGTTAATACCTGTAGCGTGTTTTAAACATCTGTTCACTCACATTTCTCATGTTAATGATTACAAGTCGATTGATGGTTTTTTTTCAGGGGTGGCCTACACATCAGAGTGTTTCCATTGTAAACCCGGCACCCACAGTGCAAAACCAGGATCTGCCCGCTGTACCCCCTGCCCTGCTGACACCTACTCCAACAAGGGTGCCACTGTTTGCCATCAGTGTGAACAAGACACATATGCAGGTATGCATGTTTGCATTTCTAATGTTCCATCCACTCTATAACTTGACATAATTCTTGTAGATATGTCTAAACTTACAACCATCACGTATTTGCATGTGGCCACACACACATGCAAAGCAATCGGCATGCAAATACTGCATTTACTGCTTAAGTGGTTACCGATTGTGTAAGGTTTGGATCTTAATGTGAGCTATGTGTTTTCCCTCGGCCCCGCCCTCTCTTTCCTCTGGCCTGGTTTCTATTTTTCCAGAGGCTGGTTCAGGGAACTGTGAACCGAGACCTGCATGTACAAACAGGGACTACTTCTACACCCACACTCCCTGTGACTCTGAGGGAAAGGTAATGTAGAAAATGACATGGCGTGTGTGGAGGCAGCCTTCATGCAGGTTCAGTAGAGGTGAACAGAAACCCACAGAGCCACTGGTGGCTTCTTTCATGTATTCATGTCTGGCTTGCTGTGTGTCTCAGACTCAGCTCATGTACAAGTGGATCGAGCCTAAGATCTGCAGTGAGACTGTCGAAGGAGCTGTGAAGCTGCCCGCATCAGGGGAGAAGCAAACCTGTCCCCCATGTAACCCGGGTTTCTTTGTCACCAACTCTTCCACCTGTGAACCTTGCGACAAGGGTTTCTACTCAAACGGAACAGGTGCAGAATGATTTTAACAAAAGCTCATTTACAGCGTTTGTGCTAAAGGGAGTCCCACAGTAGTAAAAGTGTCGTTGTAAAAATCACCAAAATTGATTAGAATGTTTGACTGCGTATGATAAATATAAAACAAAGTATATACAACGGTGATCCAAGTAAAGACAGACATGACAGAAAACATTCAGTGACTTATTAGAATTCAGTATTCATCAAAGCCATATAGCAAAAACATATAGTACTGAAACAAGTCCAAAGAAATCACTTCATAAACTGATTTTAAATGAACAGTAAAGAGTTTGCACCTGTTCATAAAGGTTGTAAAGGCTAAGGGCTGGACTCTTCTTATTGTCATATTCAAACTTAATGTAAACCCTGGTGAATGTGCAGGACAACAAACTGATTGATTTGAATCCTTTAATACATTTAAGACACTACTGTGTCTTCATCACGGTCAAAAAGGTTTTCATGTGCTCCAATCCTTTTTACCTTTAATGTAAACCCAAATGGTAGTGCCATCACATTCCTGTTTTCTTTTCCAGTTTTTTAGTACATGTCAACCGTGACAAAATAACATTTTATTTACTCACAGCTTGTACCAAGTGCCCTGTTGGCACGGAGCCAGTGGTGGGTCTCGAGTACAAATGGTGGAACACGATGCCGCGCAACATGAAGAGCTCCGTCTTCCGTCAAGAGCTCAGCGACTCCGAACACAGCACGGGTGAGACACAGCAGGGCACCAGAGTAACTAAAACAACCAGAGGTTGAAGGATAGCACAAATAGCACAACCGAGCACCCAAAAAGCAATTATCCGGAAGAGAAACATGTAAGATAAGGACAAGGAGGGATAGAGAATAAAATACAGATTTGTCTCAAAACACCCCCACTATTTGACATAATAATCTTAATGTGCAAATGTCCAAATGCTAGTAAGGTGGACCTTGAGTAAGATTATTTTGTCAAACTACTATGTCCAAGGTAAAAAGTGAATTTACACATACAGCCTCAGCTTTACTTATGGTACTTACTTATGCTTTGATCCGTATTTGCAGTATATGTGAGTGATTTATGTTCACCTGAATTATTGTTTGTGTCTGCATTTTTAGAAGGATAGCATAGGAGTGTGCTACTGTTTATTTGATTTATTTTTTGTTTTTTGTAATGACAGCATGGGAGGTGGCTGGAGAGTATGTCTACACCACCCCCGGGGATCAGGACACAGATTACCTGATGCTTACGCTCAATGTCCCTGGATACAGGTGAAGTCAAACATGTCTCTTTAAGGAATTACATGCATACACACACACACACACACACACACACACACACACACACACACACACAATATCCCAGTTGGAAAAGTTAAATTTAAATGTAATTTGTTTCCACAGGCTGCCAGAGTCCATGGCCAAAGACAGTGAAAGGAGCGAACTGTCCCGCATCAGCTTCGTCTTTGAGACCACGTGTACAGCTGACTGCAAACTTTACTTCCTGGAGGTGAGGGAAAATGTTACAGCATTTCTTCTCACGTACAGTGAGGAAAATAAGTATTTGAACACCCTGCAACATCCAAGTTCTCCCACTTGGAAATCATGGAGGGGTCTGAAATTGTCATCGTAGGTGCATGTCCACTGTGAGAGACATAATCTAAAAACAAAATCCAGAAATCACAATATATGATTTTTTAACTATTTATTTGTATGATACAGCTGCAAATAAGTATTTGGACACCTGTCTATCAGCCAGAATTCTGACCCTCAAAGACCTGTTTGTCTGCCTTTAAAATGTCCACCTCCATTCCATTTATTGTCCTAAATTAGATGCACCTGTTTGAGGTCGTTAGCTGCATAAAGACACCTGTCCACCCCATACAATCAGTAAGAATCCCACTACTAACATGGCCAAGACCAAAGAGCTGTCCAAAGACACTAGAAACAAAATTGTACACCTCCACAAAGCTGGAAAGGGCTACGGGGAAATAGCCAAGCAGCTTGGTGAAAAATGGTCCACTGTTGGAGCAATCATTAGAAAAGAGAAGAAGCTAAACATGACTGTCAATCTCCCTCGGACTGGGGCTCCATGCAAGATCTCGCCTCGTGGGGTCTCAATGATCCTAAGAACGGTGAGAAATCAGCCCAGAACTACACGGGAGGAGCTGGTCAATGACCTGAAAAGAGCTGGGACCACCGTTTCCAAGGTTACTGTTGGTAATACACTAAGACGTCATGGTTTGAATTCATGCATGGCAAGGAAGGTTCCCTTGCTTAAACCAGCGCATATCCAGGCCCGTCTTAAGTTTGCCAATGACCATTTGGATGATCCAGAGGAGTCATGGGAGAAAGTCATGTGGTCAGATGAGACCAAAATAGATCATAATTCCATTAAACATGTTTATCCCATGCTTCACATCCCTACTGTGAAGCATGGGGGTGGTAGCATCATGCTTTGGGGGTGTTTTTCTGCACATGGGACAGGGCGACTGCACTGTACTAAGGAGAGGATGACCGGGCCCATGTAATGTGAGATTTTGGGGAACAACCTCCTTCCCTCAGTTAGAGCATTGAAGATGGGCCGAGGCTGGGTCTTCCAACATGTCAATGACCCGAAGCACGCAGCCAGGATAACCAAGGAGTGGCCCTGTAAGAAGCATATCAAGGTTCTGGCGTGGCCTAGCCAGTCTCCAGACCTAAACCCAATAGAGAATCTTTGGAGGGAGCTCAAACTCCGTGTTTCTCAGCGACAGGCCAGAAACCTGACTGATCTAGAGAAGATCTGTGTGGAGGAGTGGGCCAAAATCCCTCCTGCAGTGTGTGTGTAAACCTGGTGGAAAAACTACAGGAAACGTTTGACCTCTGTAATTGCAAACAAAGGCTTCTGTACCAAATATTAACATTGATTTTCTCAGGTGTTCAAATACTTATTTGCAGCTGTATCTTACAAATAAATAGTAAAAAAAATCATATTGGGATTTTTTTTTTATGTTTTATGTCTCTCACAGTGGACATGCACCTACGATGACAATTTTAGACCCCTCCCTGATTTCTAAGTGGGAGAACTTGCAAAATAGCATGGGTGTTCAAATACTTATTTTCATCACTGTATATTCAGGATGCATACATATAAAGAAGCTTGACATCCGTATGAATTTATATACGGTGAGTGTATTTCTCTGCAGGGTTATAATCAGTGGAATAATGATGTGGTGGAGCAGTGGAAAGGCAGCAACAGGAAACAGTCGTACTCCTACCTGATCCAGAGCAACAGCACCGTCAGCTTCACCTGGACATTTCAGCGAACAGAGGAATTTAACGTGGTGAGACACAATCACACATCCCAAATATCACTCTTGATCTATGATGGTCCAACAGCCTCACTCCCTCAGCCTTAAAAATAATTTTTAAAGGAATAGGTAGAAAAAAGTTAATCTCATTCAATGGTCAAGCAGTATATTATTTTATGTTCACAGTCATCCATCCTTCTTACTAGACAGCCAAAGTAAATGCTACATCAGTCTATCACAGTGAATTCAAGTTCTCTCCATCTCATAGCTTTATATTTTTTAGTATGCACACTCTGTGTCTGTGTTGCTAAATGTATATTTTATACATATATTGTTATAGTCTTGTCTCTTTCATTGTTTCTTTGTCTTCTTTTCTCCCTCTCCACTACACTTTGTAACTTATGTTTTTAAACTTAGTGACAGTCAGACAGTGTAAAAACAACATGCTAAGAACTACGGGTAGAGGGTGAGAGGAATCCTGACACGTTAGCCATTATAAAGGTTTTTATAATGATTTATAGGATACATGAGGCAAAAAGATGAAGCAGCATACATACGGTACAATTATTTACAAGTAGTGGCTGTACATTTTTTAAATTATCACTATATTTTGTCATGAGGCTGCTGTAGCATCATGTTTGCTTTTGCTTATTTGCGGAGTGTTTTTGCACTGACAGTGAATTTGCCCACAGTTATTGCACTGAACAATAGAGGGCAATCTGGAGCTGTGTGTCCACTTCTAAAAAATCTGAATTACCTTTTTACATGTACTACATGAGAAATGAGCTGAAAGTAGAGAGAGATTTAAAAAAAAAAACAATCTTAATTTCCTTTTAAGCATCACAGAGCACTATGCTGTGTGTAGAGCGCCTCAGCTGCTGAATGATACCTTGTGTTGCTGTTCTCTCAGGAGAGCAAATACAGCGCAGATGTTGCAAAGATCTACTCCATCCACATCACCAATGTGATCGGAGGTGTGGCCTCTCAGTGTCGCCGCTGTGCCCTGAGGTCTGATAACGTGGGCTCCGCCTGTGTTCCCTGCCCACTGGGACACTACATGGTCAATGGGACAGGAGTGTGTATAAGCTGCCCGCCAAACACCTTCATCAGGGCCGATCAGCCTGTCGGAGAGGCCGCTTGTGTTCAGTGTGGACCAAACACAAAAAGTAACAAGGTAATGGGAACAAAATCCTTTCCACTGAAACACTAACTACAAAGCCCTGACAAAATTAGTCAGTGCATGAATGTATCCAGGGCTGTTTAGGACAGAGAAGTCATGTCCTCGGGGTTCTTTCTGGGAATTTAGGGGCTTTAACAACCCGAGAGGAGTTTACTTTCTACAAATACTAATAAATAAATTATACACTGTGGGGATCTTTAAATGACTAAACAAAATGTGGAAAAAAAATAAAATCAGTTTTTTGGTGGCTAGTCAAAAATGAATGAGGAAGGTGGGGTTGTATTGGGGAACTTGGACTCATGACCTCAGCATTTCTAAAACCCTGGCTATGGCCCTCTATCTCAAATGAAAATATACAATACGTGTTCTTTGGTATCCGGCCTGTCTTCCATATACATCATATACACAAACTATTCACAGCTGCAATAACCCTGTTTCTCCTTTTCCCCAAAAGTGAGAAATTCTCATTTTGATACTACTTTATGCCATATTTGATTTTGAATTGTTAGTTAATTAATGTTGGTCTGGCTAAGGTGCTATTTAACTCTTACTTGCCTTCTTTTATAGTACTTTAGTAATACTTTACAGGTTTTACTGATAAGACACCCTCTACTGTAACAGCAGACAGAAAAAGGTGTTTACTTGCCCCGGTACATGAGATTATTCCACCCACTGTAAACATACTGGTGATGTATATCTAAATGTACCTATCTCTCCGTCCTCCAGGCCCACACAGCTTGTCTCAGTGACTGTGCGTTGGACGTGCAGATGGGAGGGGGAGCACTGCTACACTACGACTTCTCTCCTCTGGCCAACGTCACTGGTTTCCACAGCAGCCCCCGCTTCACCAACAAAGGCCTGAGATATTTCCATCGCTTTAATTTGGGTCTGTGTGGGAAAGAGGTGAGAAGCTGTGATCCTGATGACTTTGGATTTGGTCGAATTTAGTTTGACGTGCAATTTAACCAGCTGTGTCTCTCTCACAGGGCAGAGTGCCGGCTACCTGTGTGGACAACGTAACAGAGAGCGGGAGAGAGGTCAAAGGTTACGTCTGTCAGTCCACTGTGTTTCCCTCTGACATCAGGGGTCAGACCGTGGTGTCCTCCCAGCCTTTCCTTATTGGTGACTCACTCATTGGTATGGACTGAATGCTGCAGCCATCCATTGCTGTAAAAGAGAGGATGCGTTTGTAAGATTTGTCATTTGTGGAAAAAGTGTTTTAAAAATGTCCTGATATTCATCAAGGGCAGCACACACTGGTGGTGCATGATGCACTTTAAAACACACTCAACCTCTGTTTTGGCAGTGCGTTGCATCGGCATGTTCCACTTTTCTGTTTCTCAGCGTCAATGTGTGTCAGTGTTTAAAAAAAGCAAAAATTTTGTTCGATTATTAACAAGGTACAAAATAAGAAAAACATTATGCTAAATTAGATGGGGAGAGGGAAGTCTGGGCGTCTCTGCTTAGACTGCTGCCCCTGCCACCTGGCCCCGGATAAGTGGTAGAAGATGGATTATGCTAAATTATATTTAATTTTTGTACTCTTCTCTAATATTTCCCCTTTTTAGCACTTAAGGGGCTGAAATGTCTCAACAACTATTGGATAGATTCCCATGAAAGTTTGTGCAGATATTCAAAGTTCCTGGAGGATGAATCCTAATGTTTTTGGTGATCCCCTGACTTTTCCACTTGCACCACCATGAGGCTGACATTTGTGGTTTTAAATGAACTGTCTCAACAACTATTGATTTGTTCAACTTTGGTTTTTGACCAAATACCTAAGAAACTAATGTCATTCCCATGAGCCTCAGTGGTACTTATTAGTGCTAATAAGCAAATGTTAGCAAAGTAAACTAAGATGGCAAACATGGTAAACATTGGACCTGCTAAACATTAGTGTTAGCATTCTCTATGTGAGCCTTTTGCATGCTGACGTTAGCATTTACCTTAATGCCCCACTATGCCAAAGTACAGCCTCACAGAGCTGCTAGCATCCCTGTAGACGCCTAGACTCATTATTGAATAGTTTCATACTCTAGTGTAGTTTTACCTATTTGGGTTTCTAAAAAGGATTCCAATGAAAGTCTAAAAAGGGAAAATCCCCCTTGATTAAACGGCTCACATCTCAGACATATGTAGCCTGTGACGAAGGGTCTCAAATAGACATTGCTTTGTGGGGTTGCTGCCAAGAAAGGTTGGAACTGCTGGTTTGCATTGTGTGCATGTCATATGTCCGATAAGTATGCTACATGTCTTCTTATTTTGAAGGTGTGACCACTGACACAACCCTGAGTAGCATCTCCTCTCCAAAATGGCTGTTTCCCTCAGCGTCCGGCCTTCCAGATGTCATATTCTATTACAAGTAAAAAGATCACAATTTCTCATTTATTTTGTTTCATTCATCCACTGTGGTGGTTTCAATTCCATGTTTTTAATAGTAAATATTTGATGCTGAAAGTTTGATAATTTGTTTAATTCTGAAATATAATTGAGAAACAAAGAAAGTCTTAAAATATATCACATTGTGGAAGTTAAGACCTTTATGTTCCTCATGTTTGTGATGATTCCAGGTCCAGTGAGACGACTCAGGCTTGTAAACAAGGCAGGTCAGCCACCATCAGACTAAGATGCAATCCCACAGTGGCCGCTAAAGACCTCATCACGCTGCCAAGGTGTCTTTCACTGTGACCAAACTCAACTTTTGACCTTACAAGAGTTGTCCAGACAGCATTTGATTTGATACACATACTGTATCAACAGCCATTTGGCACTTACATGTCACATTCTGAGCTCTGTGTATCTGAACTGTGGACAAAGTGACTCCTTGAGATCAGGTAAAGCTTATAATCATCTCTCTTACCTTGTTTTTCTCCACAGTAACTGTTCAGAGGGGACATGTGATGGTTGTACTTTCCACTTTCTGTGGCAGAGCCAGCATGCATGTCCAATCTGCACCAAAAACCATTACAGAGAGATTGTCAGCGCTTGCATCCAGGGAATACAGGTAATGCTGCACAGGCATGGACATATTGACAAAAGCTACTGTAAGTGAGCTAAAGGTACAGAGAAGCACTGGGACTCGCAAATACACGTATTTGCAAAACAGTTGTGTTATTTAACTTTTATAGAGGCATTTGAAGGAATAGTTCAGCATTTTGAGAAATGCATTTATTTGCTTTCTGGCAGAGAGTTAGATGAGAAGATTAATACCACTCTTATGTTCGTTTGTTAAGTATAAGGCTACACCTAGCAGTCAGTTATGCTAAGCTAGCATAAAGGCTCGAAACAGTGGGGAAACAGCTAGCCTGGCTCTGTCAAACTGTAACAAAATCAGCCAACCAATATCTCTAAAGCTCATTAATTAACAAGTTACATCTTGTTTGTTTAATATGTAAAAAAAAAAAAAAAAAAGCTAAAGTGTAAAAACTACTATTTGCAGTTTTATGGGTTTTTTGTTTCAGACTATTTCTTGGGAATAGCGACTAGAGCCAGGCTAGCTGTTTCCGGCTGTTTGTATCTATCCACTTAATAGAAGTGTATTAAGCTAAGCTAACTGGCTGCTGGCTGTACCTTTTTATATTAAGTGGACAGATATGAGAGTTGTATCGATCTTCTCATCTAACTCTCTGCCAGAGAGCGAATAATGTAGAACTACATTTCCCAAAATGTAGAACTATTCCTGTAAGGAAAATACAGAAATTCCAGTAGTTAACTGATATGTGACTAAGACAACTCTAACTATCTGTGTGTCTTTCAGAGAACCACCTATGTGTGGCAGCAGCCGTTGCAGTGTTATGGAGGAGAGTCCCTACCAGCACAAAAAGTCAGTGCTTGTGTGACTCTGGATTTCTGGCTCAAGTTTGGTGTTTCCACGGGAACGATCGCTGCTGTGCTGCTCATCAGTATCAGCTGCTATTTCTGGAAGAAGACACGCAAGTGAGACTACCTTTGGTGTTTGTTGAATCACTAATGTATCATAGTAATGCATAAGATTAAAGCTAAAACCTAAGCTAACGGCATGAAAACTCAAAAAGAAGATACCTATGTTGACAAGATTCGTCTCTGTGTGCAGGTTGCAGTATAAGTACTCTAAGCTGATGATGAGCTCTGGGGGTAAAGAGTGTGAGCTGCCAACTGCAGACAGCTGCGCAATAATGGAGGGAGAGGACGCAGAGGACGACATCATGTACCTCACCAAGAAATCCTTCTTCACCAAAATCAGGTCCTTCTCACGAGAGGTCAGTCACCCCTCCATTCACGCATAAATTGAGATATGTATAAGGCAACTTTTCATGCTTTGTGTTTTCGATGTATTTTCAGAGGACATCAGATGGATTTGATTCTGTTCCACTTAAGTCATCTTCATGCCAGCAAAGAGAGGAGGAAGACTCCGATGATGCTTAATTCAGAGAGATAAACAGATACTTCTTCGTCGAGTGCAGAGGATGTGTTTTTTAGATAAACAGTTCGACATCAATGCAGCAGATGGAATCACAGAAAACAGAGATAGATAGGCTGTTGAATTCATTTTATTTATGACAAAAGATATAGGCTTACAGAGGGAGTTTTAAACTAATGTAAAGTGTGACAATTGTATTTAGTATTATTTGTCATATGTTAGGTTACCAAACCTAATATCCCAAGTCTCCATATTGGGGATACTCTGTATTTTCAAAGCTCAATGGTGTATTTCAAAATTATATCAGAACCAAACTATGGATAAAGTTGCAATTGTTGTAGATTTGTTAGTCTGTGTACATTTTACATAACTGTGAGTGTGTATTTTGTTTTGTTTCTTATTTCTTGATTTATTTTTTATGATGCTGTCCTATTTTTTTTTTTAGACCAGTCATCCAGTTCAGTCTTATAGCGTTATTTGGCAATAAGTGAATTATATTTGCTATACAGTGTTTGATAACCTTTTCTGCTGCACCAAGGAATATGATATAGCCTTGCTTTATTGTGAAGTAAAGACATTTTCTACAATAAAAACAACAAATGTGCATCTCTTGAATTTAAGAACAACCTCTAATGCTACCTTCAGGTGCTCTTCATAAGATCATATTGCAGAGCATGAAAATATTTCCATCACTTCATATTATTTATATTATACTTTGAATACTTTTATGATACTACATTATATGTTTGTGTTTTCATGTGCTGTTGATGGGAGAAAATACCTCTTAATCAAAAGTATGTCTGTGGTTGTTGGTTTAATAAAAAATAACATACAAACGGGGAATTTTAACTCAGTCAAAAACAAGAATATGCACATAGAACTGATGTTTTAAACAATTTTCAAAAGAGTGCTTAATATACATATCATGATACCAAAGTTAAACAGGGTCAAACAGAAAAAACATATTAATAATCAAAAATGTATCTCTTCTCTGCAATTTTCCATGGAAGGATTCAATTAGTTTTCCACAACACATATCTTAAATGTCACATCTTGGTAAATAAAGTATCATTATAAGCAGTAGTGGACTGCAACTATTTACTCTATTATTGCTACTTTATACTTGTACTTCACTACAATTCAGAATGAAATACTGTATGTTTACTCCTCCATTTATCTGACAAGATTTTACAGACAAAACGTGGTTAACTACCCAGCAGTATATAAAATTGTAAAATTTAAGCATCCACAACATTAAAATGCTGTTTACATGTTAATGCATTAGTGATAATTATCCATTAATATACTATAAAATAATATAACTGACAGGGGGCATTCTGCTGCATTATGAATATTTTTAGTTTTGAAACTTAAGTATATTTCACTGATAATAATGTTTTACATTTACATAAGTATGTTTTTGAATTCTTGTAATGGTGTATTTTTACATTGTTTTTATTGCTACTTTGACTCAAGTAAGGATCTGAATAATCATTCCACTACTGACTCTCTATTTATAAGTCCACGATTTTGACTACTGTGTTGAGGAGCCTTCTCATTTCTTATTTTTCCGTGTAGCACTTGAAAGCAGCACGGGTTTCAGTTTCTTTCGTCGACTCGGCTGTCTAAAGTTTTTTTTTCTCGCGAGACTTGCGACGTGTTGCAAGGTTGCAAGCCCGGCGAAATCTCGGGAGCTGTCTGAAAAAAAAAGCAAGCGGAGCGAAGAACACATAGCGTGAAGATTTAAAAACGTGCATTTAGCAGACCGTATTCTGCAACACTTCGCAAAAAGGCAGCCCATCAACTTTTGACTATTTGAATATCTCTAACGAAGATAAATATTTCACGTAGCTTCTCTTTTCGAAACTTGGGGAAAGTTTAACTCCGGCTGCACGGCTCGCAGTAACGTCACCCAGCTCAGAGCAGAGAGTCAAGTCGGTGGTCGGCAGTTGGTCCTGCAGGAATGTCACAGAGAGAAAGACCAAAGTTTTATCGACAGGACGTCAACAAGACGATATGGGAAGTCCCGGAGCGATACCAAAACCTGTCTCCGGTTGGCTCTGGCGCCTACGGATCCGTTAGGTAAATCACTTTTTTTATGTTAGTTTGTGACCGAGTGTGTAGCACCTAACTTAACGTTACCCTCCATTCATTTAGACGAGGCCTGTGATGCAGATGCTAAAGTTAGGTTAGCTCGTCCCGATTGTTGGCTAACATTACCAAGGTGGAGCCTCGATGCAACAAGAAAACCTGTTGACTTGTTATCTATTTTGTGTTATCCACTTGTAATTAACCTATCTAACTTCATGTATATTCACAGAAGCCGCAGCGCAGGAAATGCTCACTTGCAGTGACGGTGAACTGTTGAGAACGTGTCTTTATCTGATCAGGGGGCATGCCACAGAACAGACTAATACATTTCTAAGTACCCACACACTGTGGCTGCACATCCTGTTTCCAGAGGTTACTTTAATATCATTTGGTTAGGAAAAAGAGATTTAATTTCCATTTTGGTGTTAAGTCCCACCAACAGGTGATGTAACCCGAGAGCGTTAGGATGAGGTTAACATATAATGTTGGGTGTTAATGTGTTTTGGAAGGATCTCGATAACAAATATTGCAAACGTGTTTGACTCTCTACCTTCATATTGATATTGTGGCAATATCCCTGTTATTGGTGCCTTCATATTTAATCTAATCTGATAGTGTCTCAGAGTAAAGAATGTTAGTAATGCTGATAAGATGGCCAAGAAGATTCTTTCAAACTTATTCTTGCTTATGTAGAATAGTTTAAATTCATTGTAAACTATTTTACTCATTGTTTTTCTGATCACCCCCCCCCCCCGATAATTATGTTAATTGTATAAATAATTGACAGACTGGTCGATAATAAAAATTATTGTTAGTTGCATCCCTAGTCCAGACAGTTGTATGACTTAACTGTAATACAGCCATTAAGACCAAAAGGACACCTTTCGTGGTCATACAAATCCCATATGATGGGTAGAGTCATCAAAATATCAATATAATTTATATATATATATATATATATATATATATATATATATATATACAATATATATTGTCCTATAACTACAAATTTTTTAGGCAGCTGTACAGTGACTGTTTTCAGTGATGATAAACAAGTTTGCATTTGCATTTACAGTGGATATGGGATCATGCCTTGATTCTTTTAATTGGTAATTTCATTAGAAGACCTTGCTGGTAAAGTGGATTTCCTTAATGTTACTTCGTGGCCAAAGCGTAAGCTTTCACAGGATAGACCCTTTGTATTGGTCTGCTGATTAAATAGGTTGTGCTGATACTATCTAGGACACAACATTGTCAGTGGTACACGTGATTTAGTGGGCAGATGTTTGTTTTGCAAATGGAAACGGACAGCTGTGCTGTTGCTGGGCAATAGGATAATCTGTTGCTGGTCAGATTACTGTCCGCTCACCAGTGATAGTTTTTTTTTTTTCTTTCTTCAAACAGTACACTGGCTTATATTGTCAGTGTTTACATGATGGACTCTACAGTCAGTTGACTGTGAACGTCCGACCAGTTTATTTATACTGGCACTGCACAGCTTTAATTGGTCGCCCAGCTAAACTGCGTTGTACGAGGTTGAGATGGCACGTGCCTGAAAAATATAGAGTAAATCGAAAACACTAATAACATTTAGTTGTCTATTTATTTATAAATAGATTGGTAAATTGGACTGCATTTATACAGTTCTTTTATCCATTTTGTTTCTTATTCACACACACAAACACACACTTGCACACTGATGGCAGTAAGCTACCATGCAAGGCACTGGGCTAACCATCGGGACCAATGTCAGCGTCGATGGGAGGAGCCAGGGATCGAACCGCTAACTCCGCCATTAATGGACGACCCACAATAATATGCAAATTTAGTTAGCAAAGTAGAAAAAAAGCAATTATCATGCTATAATTGATTTATTATTTTATAAATGCATGTTTTAATGGCTTGACAACCACATTTGCATTTTGACTGACAAAGAAAGATATCGGTATTGGTTGATATGTATGGAAATTATTGGATATTTCAGCTTCAACAACTTGTGATATTGGTGCATCCCAACAGTAGTCATAGGTGTGTGTCCAGTGGCTGTGACTATGGTTAAGTGAGCTGAGAAGGAGGAAGTGTTGGGTGTACGTTAGAGACAGTCAGCCTTTAGAGTGCAGGACAGACTGCAGGCAGAGCTGCTCCTAATCTGCTGAGAGATGACATTTTCTGCTGATGTCGCCCTTTTCTCCAGCCTTCAGCAGCTCTTACTGCACCTAGTTTAGTTTTGAGAGCAAACTCAGCCCATTCTGAGCAGAAACAGTTTATCTCATCTGCCTACAAATAACAAGCTTGCTTTTAATTTCACATTTTCTTCTTCAAATCTGGGTGATAAGTGTATTATTACTGATGAGATTGAAGCTTACATGTTTGCCCCACTGTCTTTAACAGTTCTGCATATGATATGAAGATGGGTTTGAAGGTAGCTGTGAAGAAGCTCTCTCGGCCATTTCAGTCCATCATCCATGCCAAGAGAACATACAGAGAGCTGCGGTTGCTTAAACACATGAAACATGAAAATGTGAGTCGATTTGTTTCTCTTCCCTTTGTTCTGTCTCGTGGTGAACACCCAAGGTTGTCTGCTTACGCAATGCCTCGCAATGTGTTTGCTTAAACAAATCTGCAGTGTAATTAAGGCTGCCCATTGCATTCTTTGTGTTGTTAACTTGACAGTGGTTTTAATATTTTTTGCAGGTGATTGGCCTCCTAGATGTCTTCACCCCTGCTACTTGTCTGAAGGAATTCACTGATGTGTAAGTTGAATGTGTCTTTTTAAAACAATTCGCGTCCTCCCAAGTTTCCCTCTGCCCTTTGGCTCGGGGTCACCTAAGAAACACTTGTGCATTATTTAAAAACCCGTTCAACAAACTGCAGCCTTTAGTTTCCCAGCAGCAGACAATCCTAGCTGTGGCTGGGAAACACCTGGAGACAGGCCAGCTGACTAAATACACTGGAACATTTCTGAGACTGTCCACTCTGTTAGTTATTCACTCTATGGCTGCTAGAAGAGCTATTTCAACACCAGCTTCCTTTCCTTTGCTTCCCGCTTTCTGGCTTTGTGAAACATATCTACTTTGCTGGCAAACAGGTAGTTATTGTTTGTTGATGTTGAAAGTTGTTAGAAATGGGAAGTGGACCAGTAGACACAGTGACTCAATCCTCAGACGTGCGTGCTGCCTCCCCCATCCTGTGTGGAATGTCAGACTGTTTCTCTTCTCTACACACACTGAGTGACTTGAATCAAGATCAAATTGTGACGGATCTCAGTCAACACCCGACATAATAATGTGTCTCAACTGAATGCTTGGAGTCAGATGTCTCTTCCCCACTCACGTTTGATTTCATACTTAATACGTCCCTGTATGGGAAAACAAGTCTTCAAGATTTGAGACATCTCAAGTATTTTTGGAGCAGTTGGGGAGTGGCCAGTGCAGCACCCATGTCTGAGGCCTTGGTCAGCAGCACTGGCAGGATTATTTCTAATACCTAACATGCATGTCATTTTGTGTGGGAGGAAACTCACACCCCCAACACCAGAACCAGAACTAGTTCTGAGATTAGGAGACAGTGCCCTGATTTTTAACTGAGAGAAACTGCACTGACTGCTAAACAGGAAATTGTGCACATTTGAGCTTAGTCATATGACTACAGATGAGGATATGCAGTAGCTATTTGGTTTGTCATCTTACGTAAGGATTTCGAAACCTTTTCCAGTAGTTTGGCATATGCAAATCAACTGTATTCACTGTTTTATTTCATTCTTCCTGACCGCCAGGAAAATACACACCGTCCCTTTAAGTGTATTCATTTCTGATGAAGAAACATTAGTGTCGAAACGTTAGTCTGTGTGCACTATTTAAAGCTGTGAATTAATCAGTGTGCTCCAGTCACTTTTGTCCTGTGGTTTTGTTTATGTCATGGGAGGTGGCCCACCGCTGCTGTAAAACACTGCATGAAACCCCTTCATCCATTTGACACTGCATATGCAGTCGGAGACCTCCCTGACTGCTCAGAATGGCCTGTGTTTCAGGTGCATTCATGCCTGCATCGAGTGTTATATCCTCTGGGAAATCACCCAAGATACATTTTAATGCAAAATGTGAAAAAGGCTTCTGACATTGACAGCTGGGGCTGATGCAGAGTAGTGAAGTGTGCTTAAGTTTTCCTCAGTCATGTCCCCAAGTAGCCTCTCATTTTATTTCATTATACACTATTAGCATAACACACTCGAATCTATGACCAAACTGTCTGAAGTCCAATAGCAGTGTGAGTGATGTAGGAGCCAGGTTTTGACAAGGAAGAAGATTGCAGGGAATAAAAAGACCATATCTGTCGTTCTGCTGCATCGATTTAGTTTGATCCTTTTTTTGATTTTTGACTGTCCATTGTGAGTCTGACAGTGTTATTCTATGCTGAGTCACAGATTGTCAGAAGGAAATACGGCTCTCTCTATCTGCACATCTGCTGGAACATTGGAAATATTCTGAATGCAGCGTGATATCCAGAAAAAATCTCAGATATGCAGGTGCTGCAAGTGTGGTTCCCCTCGGCTCTAAAAATAGTCACAACGTTGTGGTAGGGCTCCTGAGAGCTCCAGCCATGCTCCAGTTTCTATAGGAGAGTGGAAAACAGAGGTCACTATTTATAGCCCTTATTTTTTCCAAGGCGGGTGAACTTTGGAAAGCGTCTGTGTGCCTGTGTGCTGCTGAGCACAAGTTCAAGCGTAACCAAGTGGTATTTTAAGGCCTCGCTCTCTGATCTGTGAGAATAGAAGAGTATATTCATGAAATGAGTATTCGTTGTGCAGCAGACTAATGAAGCAGCACATGGCTCTGTGTATTTTGGCTGTAAAACTGCCACTGTAGCATCCTGCTCCCGCCTACTTGCCTAAGTGCTGTTTGGACATTTTAAACAGCTTTGGGATAAGATTTGAATTATTCACTGATGCAGTCCCATTAAGCCCATTTATCTGGGTTTGTTGTTAAATTACATTCCATTTGTGAAGGGCTTGGCCTTTCAGTGCCTCTGGAGGGAAGTGAGAGTGAAAAGAAGTAGCAGCTAAACCGGTTTAAGCTCACACAGCCATATGGGAAATTAGTTTGGGACTGCAAACAACTCCGGAAGAATTAGTAGCAAGTGCAAATATATTTATCTATATCCATCTGGCTTTTTATGAAGTGAGAAAACATTGACATGCCTTCTGATATTTGTGTCTATTTAAACTGTGATGTTTTATGATTGGCAGGTATCTTGTGACACACTTAATGGGTGCAGATCTTAACAACATAGTGAAATGTCAGAAACTCACAGATGACCACGTGCAGTTCCTCATATACCAGATCCTCAGAGGGTTAAAGGTGAGGTTATTAAAAGGAAAGTTTGACATTTTAGGAAATGATTTGATTTGTTCTCTTGCCAAGAGTTTGATGAGAAGATTGATACCACTATTGTATCTACTTAGCTCAGCAAAAAGACTACAGTCCTGAAGTCTCTACTGGTTGCCTGGCAACCTCACAGTGACAATAAGACCACAGGAAGTCACTGTGCCCGGCCAAGAAATAGTCCGGCAGAAACCACAACTTGTAGTTTTTACACTTTGGTTTTTGTACAGATTAGACAAGCTATAACATGCTAAACTAAGCGTCTTCTGTCTGCATTGAACAGACGGATATGAGAGTGGTACATCAACCTTCTCATCTAACTCTCGTCAAGAATGCAAATAAGCGTATTTCCCAAAATGTTAGATAAATCTGTGGTTTCTACATTGTACAGCAGTGACTTGACATTTTATGTAGTGGTAAATCAATACATCTTTAAGCTGATAATGTAATTTAATGCTCATGTTCTCCTTCATCTCTCCAGTATATCCACTCGGCAGACATCATTCATAGAGTAAGTGCCATTGTCGTGGAAATAAATTTTTGACCGACAAACGTCTCTTTGACCTCGAGTGGGTAAAACAAGTGGGTCAGAGTTTATGACATTTCCACTTGGCAGAGTTGGGCCTGTGCCTTGTGCAAACACAAAAGGGAAGGGAAGTCGTAAACAGGACCTTTAGTTTTACACTGTGTTAGTGATGTAATGCTTTTATGTTAATGTAAACAAACAAGGGCCAGATATGTTTTCACTCATGAAAAGTTGGAATATTTCTCCAGAACATGCAAAATTATGCTTATTGCCTTAATTTAAATTCACATTCGCTTTCCTCCCTTCAGGATTTGAAACCTAGTAATCTGGCGGTGAATGAAGACTGTGAGCTGAAGGTTAGTGTACTGCTGCTCTCATTTAAAACATCGCTGTATTCGTAAATGGTGAATATTTTGTAAACAACTCTGCTTTTTTGCACCTCAATTGCCCCCAGATTTTGGACTTTGGTTTGGCGCGGCACACTGATGATGAGATGACCGGCTACGTGGCCACCCGCTGGTACCGCGCCCCAGAGATCATGTTGAACTGGATGCATTACAACATGACAGGTAGATGACATAGAAAAGCTTGCATGATCTTCCCCAGTGACTTCCTGCACCTATACATCATGATAGAAGAGTTGTTTGACAAGTGATTATTAATGTTTGTGTCCTGCTTTTCTGTGTTTCAGTGGATATTTGGTCAGTGGGGTGTATAATGGCAGAACTCCTCACTGGAAAAACTCTGTTTCCTGGTACTGACCGTATCCTTTACAGAGCAACCCTAAGTCGTGACACAACATTTGCATAACAAATCAAACAGGTTAAAGGCACATTCACATTGTTGTGGAATTCCTGGTTTATTATGTTGGGTTTTTGTGCCAGGACAGTAGCAGAAACTGATCTGCAATGCTTCTATTCTGTGTCCTCTCATGAAAACCTGCTTTTTTTTTTTGCTTCAACATGACGTTGCCTCAGGCGTTTTTTATATTAAAAATGTAACAGATAGTACCTGTTTCCACTGGCATGCTTTAACCCTTCCTACACCGTCAGTATGCATTGTTGGCTCTAGTCCACTTTCTGCCTGCTCTTTGTATGGGCCTATCAATCTGCTGTGTCTGTGCTCGGGAGTTTGTTTTGTTTGCTTTTCTCCCCCTGCCAATGTTTTCAGCCTGACGGCTGAGCTTGTAAGTTAAGGGGTTGTCTGCCGCCTCCACTTTTGTCATGTTGTAAGCATGTTTTATCTTCTCTCCTCTGTGCAAACTTACGTGTAAGCCTTTTCTTTTGTCGCATCTCATGTGAAAAAATAAAGTAAATATAGTAAAAATGAACAACACAGATGTTTTTAAGTGACATACGTTTCACAAGGAGGATGAAGACCAACAGGTCAGATTACAAGTTCTCCCACGTCCAGCATCTGGTCTTCCTTTACGGTGTGCCGGTAGACATTGATCAGTTGAAGCTAATCATGCTGCTCGTCGGAACACCAGGGCCTGAACTCTTGATGAAAATCTCTTCAGAGTCTGTGAGTTCACAAAGTTATTGAACGTTTTTCTTTAACCAGTTTTCTGCTCCAAACTTGCTGCTCTGCTGTACAATAACTTGGTGTATCTGCTACCAAACTGTCAGCATGTCTTCCACTCTTTGGCTTTGTGGCATTGAGACTTGCTTTCTCCCTCTTTAACAAGGTGTATTAAGTTACGGTTGCCATGATATGATTATAACACAGGTGATTAAGCTCTTGCTTTCAATGGCCAGTCCCTCTTCCTAACTTTTCAAAGCTTGAAGTTTGCTTTTCAGCATAACATCGTAGTGCATCTAGAGTTAAGCCGCCCAGTGTTAGATTGAGAAGCAGCTTCTTAACCAAATCTGCTCTGTCGCTATACTCCCCTTGACACAAGCTTCATAGATATAAACCAGCTTCAGCAGATAATGCGTCTGACAGGAACACCCCCAGCATCTCTAATAAGCAGGATGCCCAGCCATGAGGTGAGGAGGATTCACAGTTTCCTTAGACCACACAGCAGACTGGGACATGAGGACAGTCAAACCTGCTGCAACTCCCTTTTTCTTTGCTTTTAAACCAATGCATCTCTTGGCTTAGTATCCTGCAGTTATCCCGAGTCATACCCCAAAATGGTACGAAGGTTATCCATACTATCATATCCATATAAAGAAGAATAACAGCAGTAATATTTGATGCAGAGCTCAAACTATTTGAATTTTTATTTAACTTTAATTGTCCTAAGTGAAAATGCAGTGAAGGTGTTAATGGCCACTCTAATGAGCGCGCTGGGCTTTGAAGATGGCAGCATCACTCAGTAGACTTTGGTCAAGTGGGGTGTAAGGAGCAGCACGGCCTCTAGGAACCACTGCCAGGGATTTAAGATTTTAGTTTTCCAGTTTAATCATAGTAATTGTGTGATGTCTGACACGCTTGTTGCATGTGATTGTAACAGTGATTGCCAGAAGTGGCTCTGAACTGATGTGGTAAATGCATTTCTGTGCTTGTCATTTCCCTCAGGTAGTATTAAAATGTCTCTTTAACTTAAATATGCACACTGTGTGCAAAAGCTAGGCTTACTGTTGGTGATACAGTAAGTTACTAACAATATTTTCTGTGTGAAAGATGCTTTGTTCTGTGGTTTTTGGTGCACATTTCTTGAAACTTGGCCATCCTGCTTCTCTCAACATGTTTCTGTGTAATTTACATGTCAGTTTTTATTTGAAATGACAGAAAAATTGCCAGTCTGAAACCTAAACTTTTTTTGTTAACACGACCAATAAAATAAAATAAATCTGTCTTTTTGTTACTGGTGTTGAGTCTTCACTCACACAAGAGACAAGGACAGTAGGGTCTTTTCTTTTTACAGGGTACTCGTGGGCTCATTAATTTCAGTTTTTTTTCTGTTATTTTTTTTAGAAAAACAATCTTTGAATTTATGTAGTCTTGTTCTTAAAAAAAAGTATTAAAAAATATTTGAAAATCGGATATTAAAAATAGTGTTAAATGTTAAACAGGACATCAAGAGAGCGGCACCACAATGTTTTTGCTCCTGCAGCTCTGACTTCGATCACGCTAAGATGTCATGCTGTTGCCAGGCAACACATCAGGGCTGTCAATCATGTTTGCTGCAAGCTACACATAGCAACAACAGCTGTTAGTGTTTTTGACTGTTTGTGCCTCACCTCAGGCATTAAAAAACCATGTGGTAGGAGACAAGCAGATCTGAAAAACTTAGCTGAAACTTCAAGTGTCTCACTAATGTTTGTAACTTGGAGTTCTTTGTTTATGTCGCTGTAAAAAGGAATACTCCTCGTGACAGGAGGAACTTGTTTACTGTAAACTGTCCTGATCAGTGTCGTCATGCGCAGGGAAGCATGACAACCTTTGGGTGCGTGGGGAGGCTGCAGAGGGCTTGAGCTTTAACACTAACATATATTCTCTTTGTAGTATTTATATACATTCAGGATTATGCAATAGAGTGCAGCCACATCTGTAGATAGAAATATAATAAGTGAGCAGTACTGTTTGATGCCGGTGGCTACATTGAACAAAATCAGTAGCATGAAAACGTGTGAGCATTGTGAAACAGGCGATACTGAATGTAAGCAGCATGTTGCTGCTTGTGGGAGTAACATTTGAGTTACTCTGTGTTTTCCCAGGCCAGGAACTACATCAGCTCCTTGCCACACATGCTGAAGAGGAACTTTGCTGATGTGTTCATTGGTGCCAACCCACAAGGTAATACCAGAGAAAACTGGCTTTTTTCAACATCGACTATATTGTGTTATGATGCAGCCCCTGCTTAAAACTCTACATGACAGGACACTAGGATTGTTAATGGATCATAGACCATAGTTTGAGGTTTAGCTATGTTTTTGTGTTTTTAAGCTGTGGACCTTTTGGAGAAAATGCTGGTTCTGGACACAGACAAGCGGATAACAGCAGCCGAGGCTTTGGCTCACCCCTACTTTGCTCAGTACCACGACCCAGACGACGAGCCCGAGGCCGAGCCGTACGACCAGAGCTTTGAGAGCCGCGAGCTAGAGATTGAAGAGTGGAAACGTACGTCATTATCCTACACAGAAACTCTTAATACAGAAAAAAAATATAAAAATCTGTTGAAATCTATTCTTGTGCTTTTTATCTGTAAAGAAAAAAGTATTAACGTATGCCATACTGACAGTATAGAAACCTTGATATGTTTGAACATTTTTTCATTTCTTGCAGGATTAACCTACGAGGAGGTGTGCAGTTTTGAACCACCTATCTTTGATGACGATGACATGGAGTAATGAGACGTCCTGCCCACTTCGACTCCAGCCTCCAACAACCTCGAACATGTACATAAGTGCTAAAGAAACTCAGACACACTTGTATCAGAGTGCCTGCCAACCTTTGTCAGTCTTTATTAACCAAGAAAACATTGTCAATGATTAACTCTTGTGAGGAGATCATTACCAGCGCAAGGAAGAGCTTGACCAATTATCATTATTATTATTTATGAACCACTAATGTTGATGGTCTGTTGCTGGGAAATGTCACGTCTTGCCAATTGCTGAAATAATTTTATATTCTTCAGATATTTTAAAATTTAGACTTTCATCACTGTGACACTGAGATGCTGAAACACCTGGACCTATAGCTGTGCTATTTAGTGTTTTAAAATATTCTATTGAGTAACTTATAAATAAGATTTCGTGTCCATCAATTGAAAATGTATTATTGTAGTCTACCACTCACCCTGCGAAGCTGTCACATATACAACCTGTATGCAGTTATTGCCATGATTGCTCTTATATTTAAAAAGAGAACTTTGAAGGGTTTCATATCTGTGACACAAGTAGATTTTATGATGTTAGGTATTTGACAAGTTGAGAATGTGCCTGTTCTGTGTAGTCACGGACCTTTAGTGCTCACCAACTGCATTACACACATTTTAATGTTTATTTTGATAGTTTAGGTCTTCTGTGAGACTCTTACACATATTTTGGCTCCACAGAAAAATCTGAGCCTCTGCTGTTTAAGGACAGTGCTTGGGGGGGAAAAAAAAGAATTCATGGGTACACGTTCTGCTTAAAAATATGTAAATATCTGTGCCATATTTTTTAAATGTGACTTATTTTGTTTATGTTATGAAGCAATCACTTTTAGTATACATCAGTTAAAGACTTTGTGTGCGTTTGCGAGAGTGTGTTCTTGGTTTACAGGAAAGTGTCATGCTAAAACCTCTAATAGAAATACTGCTTTAATGTGTGAAAGAGGGATTTCAGATGTATTTAAACTTTGTGGAGGTGGTATTTATAAATAACAATCAAAAGATCCCATAAACTATTTTCAGTCCAGCAGAGTAACTACTATCTTCAGTCCTGTGTTTAACAAAATAAACAAAATAAACTTATTTTTAAGAGACCTACCCTATCCTTTCTTCACTTTCCTTTACAGCATGTTTAATTTCCTATTTTCCAAACAAATGTTTATCAGCAGTGCCAATCCTCAGGGATTTCACTTGAGGATGAATGAACAAATTGATGTGGATGACAATGACCTGCACATTTATTTTTATTATTTTGAGCACGATTTTGCCCTATTCACCTAATGCATATTTTGACTTTCTCTCAAGCACCTACAATGATGACAAGTGCTGTATCTGCCCAGCTTAAGTGTTCTTGAGCAAAACACTGAAAAACAGAGACTACAAAATAAAACTGAAAAACCTGAGATTGGCTGTTCAATCATAAACTGAATGAAAATAAGCACTTTGTCTCGGAATGTGTGGCTTTGCTTTTTAGACTTAAGTGCACTGTGAATCATCAGCGTGCAGGGAAGAGGGATGACCATTGCATGTTTGTCTGTGGTTCAGCAGTATTTTTTTCAAATGGAAAATCAATTTTGTCTTTATCTACAGTCTTCCACTTAAGTGCCACATTGTCAGTTGCCAATGTCAAATGCATTAATCTACAAGACGCTTACAAAATAATGCTAAAATTACACCCTGCCCCGGTTTATGAACCAGAGCGGTGACATTGATATTAACTTTAAACAGATACATCGTTTCGACACATATGTTGGCTAAAAGGTAACAACAAATTACAGGACAGAAAGGCCAAAGTTATATTTTCATGGTAATTTAAAAATAGTGTCCCCATTACAGTTTTTTTTTTTTTTTTTTTAAATGTTTATGCATATAATCAGATCTTTAAAACATTTATTGATATCGGCTTCAGGAATCCAGTATTAGTCAGGCTAAGTATGACCCTGCAAATGCTAATGTTGTGTTTAGAGAATTTGCCCCTGCCTACCTCCTTCTGTGCACACCACTGTCAATTTCAGTCTCTAAAGTGGATTTTTTGTATAACCTTCTGACCGCTTGTGTGTGATAAAAACTTTATTTATTGTCTGTGTAAGTATCAAACTTGAATACAGGCCACAGATACTTACCCCAAGAATTATTTTATCTAGTTGATGCCAATTACCTGCCAGTGTTACTGGTTGGACACATTTTAAGTCAACATACTGTAGCCATTATCATACATTAAAAGTCAATAAAAGGTGAAAAAATATGTTGGAAATACTCATAGTACTACCACATAAAATACTTCTTTATACAGCTGCTGCGCGAAACTGCCGTGCAGCTTAAATTTCGTTAAAAAAAAGTTTTTTTAAATGGTTTGATGTCCAGGTGGAGACATATAATAATATGTCGGGAAGCGCCTCTTGAGCAAGACGAACCAGTACGCATGCGCGGAACATTCGATCACTGGTGGTGTAGCTAACGGCTAGGCTACGAATCCAGCCAACATGGAGAGAAAAGGTAACGTTAAATCTTTACACTGACACGCTGTATACTGCATGAGTAATGTTAGCTCGTGTGCGTGTGCGTGGACACCGCAGTTGATGTTCCTCCGCAGTCACAAATGTAAAGTTTGGCCGAGCTGCATAGCTTCGGATGGGGGTTTAATTGAACGCGTCTGTCACGCACTGTTGAGCTGGTGCGAGCTACGTTAGCTCTCTAGACATTAGCTTTAGCTTCAATGGGTAATTTCAGGATTATCTAGCTACGTATAGCGTTCTAGCTCTCTATATTTTACACACAACTAAAACACCGAAAACATTAACAGCCGTTGCTGTATCAACCGACCAGCTAGTCACCCGAGTGTCTGAAATTGACGTTACTTAGTGCTATACTGTCGTTAACGTTGCAGCCTTATAGAAGAACGTTTAGCTCAGTGATGTAACGTTAGATGGCTTCCAGTATCAAACCGGGTGACTGGCAGACGGACAGATGCACTGCAATTGTGATCTAAGTTAGATTTTCTTAGATAATGGCCAAGTTTCTGTGCTGCAGGTTGAGGTAACGCTAGTTGTATCGTTTGCCTCAGACAGTGTCATCCTTTTTTTTTTTTTGTCTTGAGTGTCAGCTAGACAACAAACGGCAACCAGACATTGGCAAATTAATTGGTCACCGGTGTCTTCTTTTTTCTTTTGACAGTTCTAGCACTCCAGGCGAGGAAGAAGAGGGCGAAGGCAAAGAAGACGACCAAAAAGTGAGTTTTTGCCCCAGTTAATAAAGCTTATTGTCCCTTCATGTTGTGCGTGTCACCTTCAAACAGCCAGTTTGTCGCTTGTACTCAGTCAGAGGTGGCTGTCTGTTGCAGAGTGACACACGTGCTGGTCTGTACGTGGTCCAGACGTTTAGCTGAGAAACTCCCATAAGGTCCTTGACTGCATGCTTGCACTTACACTTATTTTGGTCTGTGCATGAACCATAGATAAAGTGAAAGACCGACACACCTAAAAAGAATCATGAGATTTAGCATTCTGGGTTGGTTTCGTAGCTTTCCATATTTGCATGGGGTTCAAGTAAGGACAGTACCATTATTCATTTGGAAGTTATTTTGATAAGATCATCGGATCAAAATGTATCATTATGAAAATAGTTTGTGAATGATTGCATTAAGATAATGCAACATTTAGGGCTCAAAATAGACCACTTAAGCACTGCTCTCCAATACTGATTGTTTTGGTTTACCTAACAATCTACTAATCACGCCATCAGTGGCATCCTCCGGAGTGTTGCATAACAGCCTGTGCTATATTTAAAACCAGAGAATGAAGAAGCCCACATCAGCCCACCGAAGCATGGCGTTTAAGTGAAAACAGCACTGTTGCAGATACTCACCTCCCGACAGTGTTATCGTCATGGCTGCGTGTCCATTAGATATAAGATTCGTATGATACTAAGGAATTAAATACCGTGTGCACGCCACAGTAATCTTTGCATGCTGAGCACCATATGTAAAGAAGAGCCGTAACACACTCAGTCATGCTGAGGACATAACGGAGTGTAGCAGCTATAGCTTTGAATCAGTTGTCAGGATGAATATCAGTTTAATGTAAGCCTTTCAGGGACAACGTACATCAGAACAACTTGAGTACTAGACACACAGTTCTTTACAAAGTGAAGAGCACCAGCAACAAAAAAAAATAGGAGCATCCACTCAAACTTAGAGCATTCACGTTTTGTTTTTTTTGTCATCATGAAAAAATGACTAATTGGTGTTGAGTCTGGCTCCACATTTAAGTAACGATATTCCTTTGGTTCATCCCCGTCTTCATTCTTCGATAGTCAATGAAGAGCCGTGACTGATTATGAGAATTGAGAAGATTAATTATTAGTACCAATTCTGATTGCTTCCTACAAAATACGTGGTTAATTACGAGAATTGCAGTAATGCAAGAGCAGCGAATGCCTTTTAAATGGTAAAAACATCATTAGAAAGTCAAAATTCAGTTTAGATAATTCAATAAGTGATTGCAGCTGTTTGTTCTTGGTCATTGGTGCACAGACATGCGGTTAAACCTCTCTGCTTCAAATAACCGTGTCAGGCATGAATAAGTAGGTTGCAGATTATGTGGAAACCAGCAGTCCATTTGTGAGACACTACAGACCAGTTTATGAATTTATTTGTGATCTCGGCTCTCTTGGCTTCCATGGTGATGAGCAGCCTTAATCTCCTCTGTGGAGGAAGTAACATCAGGCTGTTTGGCTTTCAAGTTAATATTAGAAACTGAACTGTTGGCAAACACAGATTATAGGATGTTGCACATATATACACGGACAAAGTGCTCACATGCCAGTGTGACATTTATAACCATATAATGACTGAATATATTGTTTTTTGTGATTAGAGATGTCCGAAGATGTAAAGCCTGATCCATTTTCGATCCTACACATTGGCTGTCAAAAATGCCCTATTGTGCTTGGTTGAAATGCTGGAACCAATTTCACATTTAAAGATTTGTATGACTAAATTTAATGAAGCCAAATTTGTGTGACTAAATTAATGAAAGCTCAAATGAGAGATTAATATCATTAAAATGTTGAGTTACATTCCCCATATAAAGCATATCCCCTCATGAAAAGCATTATATATTCAAATGTACACTTACCCTAGGCCATCCTGTTGTTAAGTGATGCATTTGTAGCTGCATTTATGGTCAAAACAGCACACCCAACTACAGATTAAAAATATCTAAATGTTTTATATGCACAGATTTTCATTAATTTGCTTTCTACATGTGCCAAAACATTAATTGTGTAAACATACTTACCTGTCATTTTCTTCTAGGTTCTAGACTTCTAACGCATTAAATGCTAATATTTGAGTGCATTTTTTTTCTCTGTAGTTGTCTACAAAACCTTGGAGCATATTCTTAATACTCTTTTTCTAAATATCTTAATTTGTGTGTGGTGGCTTCCGGCCGTCGCCATCTTGGCAGTGCCTGACTCCATCGGCACCCAGCTAATCCAAAAATGGGCAAAGACGTGGAGCTGAGGCGGCCTGATTGAAGCCTGGTTGCTGAAACCAGCCACCTGTGACAGCACCCTCCTGTCACTCAAAGCAGCCACATCCTTAATTATACATAAATTTAAGCGTTGTGGCAGGAAAGTTTTGAAAAGTCTCTGTCAGCCTTTTTTCCCTTTCTAGCATGAACTAAATATCCAAGTTCAAATACAGTTTTCAATCATCAGCATTTTAAAGGTGTGGTCCACCTAAAAAAAAACAACAACCTTTTTTAAAATCCCATGGTGTATTCGCTTGCATTGCTCACTTGCAGTCTCTGTTATTTGTTTGCGTGTATTTGTTTATAGCAGATACAGCTCAAGTGAAAATGGGACTGGTGTTTTAACATTTATTTAAATGACAGGTTTAAATTCAATTGGTTGGACCAGGACAGGCACCTACAACGCCTTCTTTTGGTGACCTCAAGGAATGCATTTCAATTATTGAGACAGGCTGTTGGTGCCGTGAAAGTGTATACTATAAAAGATGAAGATGTCAGGGACATTGTTCCTATTGAAGTCTATGATGGTTGGTGTGCTTGTCCATCAGACAGCCAGCCAATCCCAGGAGTCGACAGCAGCCCCAGCTAGAAGCCTCGCCTCAGGAACCCGAGGAACCTGAGGAGATTCTCGGCTCTGATGATGAGGAGCAGGAGGACCCCAATGACTACTGCAAAGGTGAGTCCCGTCTTGCTTAGAATATTTTACAAGCACACTACCTCACCAATACATTAGTTATGTCAATTTATTGCCTTACTTTAAGCTAACCGAGTTTAGGTGTTTATATTGTATTGTTCGGTTGTAATCACTTACTATTTTCTTCTTATCTAGGTGGCTACCACCATGTGAAAGTAGGTGACCTTTACAATGGAAAATACCATGTCATCCGGAAACTGGGCTGGGGACACTTCTCCACCGTGTGGCTCGCCTGGGACATCCAGTACGAGAAAGTCCTTATTGCATATTCTTACTGTACTGTTTTGTTTTTGAAGCCTTGAGTTGGATGCAGCTTCAGTAGCAGCTGACTGAGAGACTGTTGTGGTAGGACCTTATACGCTGCTTCCTGTTAGTGAACGTTACTTGCTCTGTGGTTGCAGGGTGAAGAGGTTTGTTGCAATGAAGGTGGTGAAGAGTGCGGAGCACTACACGGAGACGGCAGTGGATGAGATCAAACTCCTCAGATCTGTAAGTAGCTGAGTTTATTGCACACAGTAGGTTTTGTGAGTTGGAGTCACATACATCAGGAAGCACAGTAATGACATCAATGCAGACACATCAATCCCAGTTTATGATAACACATATATAGCACAAGCACAACATGACCTTGCTTACGGTGCAAGCCATTACAGACTTGACATAGTATTTGACTTCACATACAGTACTGTGTTACAACATTCAGCATGTTAGGCATGTGTGTTCAAGCAGTATTACATGAGACACGTATGCCAATCCATAATTGGTCCAGTCTAACATTAGTAAGTGTAAATCCTGACTGTTTCGATTGCGTTGTTCCTTTTCTTTGTCCCCAGGTAAGAAACTCAGACCCCAATGACCCCAACCGGGAGATGGTGGTCCAGCTGCTAGACGATTTCAAGATCTCTGGTGTTAATGGAACTCGTATCCTTTATAGCCAGATATTGCTAATGCTTCCTGGTCTTTTTTATGACCCAGGTTCGATCTATTTAATTGCTTCCTACTGGAAAGACTAAAGCCTGTTAATTCTTAGAAAAATACTTCGTCAAGGAAAGGATCAATCTTTACCCTAGTGTCAAATTTAGCTGGAGAGCAGTATGATAGTAAACAACAGGTGACTGGTGCACTAAATGGAACCTTGTGTGTACCAAACAGACCTCCACCTATCACAAACGTTGGTTTAGTAAGATTCCCTGAATGCCACACGGAGTGCTGGAGCTGTAATACGAGACTCCATAACAACATTAGTGTTTGCACTCCTTTGACCTGCCCTCTGTTCAGTATAAATAATGCCACTCCTCGTGTAGGTGAATTGACCACAGGGCCTCAAATTGTTTTATTAAATTGTTTTCTTCTAATGGGTTTTCAGTTTGACTTTACTTGTATTGCATTATTATCTTAACTGCTGTGATCTTCAGATGTCTGCATGGTGTTTGAGGTGTTGGGGCATCACTTATTAAAGTGGATAATAAAGTCCAATTACCAAGGGCTGCCCCTGCCGTGTGTGAAGAGCATCGTAAGACAGGTAACACAAGACCCACAGCGTCGCGCCTTTTTTATGCTGGAGACTTGTGATGAAGGTTCAGTTGTAGCTTCTTCTAGTTTACATGAGTCAGGTAGCCTCCAGGCTGCTTGACAGGTGGAAACCAGTCAGGGCGGAACGTTCTGTGATAATTAAACATGTAAACAACTAAGTAAAACAAGCCTCTTAACATGACACATGGCGTGAGATTTTTTTCAACTGAGGAGACCTTTATCATGATGGAATGAAAAACTGATTCATTTACATTTACAATTAGTCATTTAGCAGACGCTTTTATCCAAAGCGACTTACATATGAGGAAGACAATGAAAGCAATATAACAACGCAAGCATAAGTGCATCAAAAAAAATGAGTCTGATTAAAGCCTAGCACAGTATACAAAGCAAAGGATAGGAAGGGGTTTATTTTTATTTTTTTGTTTGGTTTTTTTGAGCAGAGGTAGAAAGAAGAAGTTAGTGATTGTCAGTTAGGTGTTGACGGAAGAGATGCGTTTTCAAGTCCTTTTTAAAGGTGGCTACAGAATCTGCTGATCTTGTAGAGGCAGGCAGATCATTCCACCAATGTGGAACGGATCCAGAGAAGGTGCGCGAGAGTGATTTTATTGCTTTTTGGCATGGTACCACCAGACGTCGTTCGTTTGCAGAGCGCAGGGACCTGGCAGGAGCATAGGTCTTTATGAACAAGCAAAGATATGTTGGTGCAGAACCAGTGCTGGTCTTGTAAGCCAAGAGCATTGCTTTGTACTTGATGCGGGCGACAACAGGGAGCCAGTGTAACCTAATGAAGAGAGGGGTTACGTGCGCTCTCTTCGGTTCATTGAAGACCACTCTTGCCGCCGCGTTCTGGATCATCTGCAGAGGTTTGGTTCTGCAAGCAGGGAGTCCAGCCAGCAGTGCATTGCAATAGTCCAGTTAGGACAGAACAAGAGCCTGGACTAGGACTTGTGAAGATTGATCCTATAGGAAAGGTCTGATTTTCCTGATGTTATAGAGGATGAATCTGCAGGGCCGGGTGGTGCTGGCGACATGGCTTTTGAAGTTTAGTTCATCATCAATTACCATCCCCAAGTTTCTGATTGTGCTGGACGGAGTAACGGTCGTTGAGCCTAGTTGAATGGAGAGGTCGTGGTGAATCTTTGGGTTGGCCGGTATCACAAGTAGTTCCGTTTTGTCCAGGTTCAGCTGCAGGGGATGGTCTTTCGTCCAAAGTGCGATGTCACTCAGACATGCCAAGATGCGAGCAGAAACCGTTGAATCGTCAGGGTAAAATGACAAGTGGAGCTGCGTGTCATCCGCATAGCAGTGACAGGAAAAGCCATGCTTCTGAATGACTGAGCCGAGGGATGTCATGTAGATGGAGAAGCATAGGGTACCAAGCACCGAGCCCTGCGGCACCCCTATATTGAGATGTTGGGACTCCGAGACCTGCAATATATTGCAAAGGACTCCATTGAGATAGATTATATATACACTGGCACGAAGTATTACTCGTTGTTTACGCTCGAATAATTATTATTATTTATTTTTTTGTATTTCACTTTGCTCATTATCTAGACTTGTGTTCCTGTGAGGTACATGTGTATCAGTGTTTTATTCTGTATATTTTAACTGTGTGGAAAACCAAAAGAGACATATAGAAAAAGACACTGAAATATTATAAAGCGTTTATTTCAGTTCAGTTCAAATATAGTTAAACCTTTACAATCAGGTGGTCATTCTCCATTTATTCATTTTCCAGGTACTCCAAGGCCTGGACTACCTGCACACAAAGTGTGAGATCATCCACACGGACATCAAGCCGGAGAATATCCTGATGAGTGTTGATGAGCCTTATGTGCGGAAGCTCGCAGCTGAAGCCACAGAGTGGCAGAGGGCTGGGGCGCCCCCCCCCTCCGGTTCAGCAAGTATGAGACACACACACACTCACACACATACATTCATGAGCACAGCTTGGTAACAGTTTGTACTCATCTGATATTTTCTTTTCAGTAAGCACAGCGCCTGCTCCAAAACAGGTACAACCCTTTTATTATTTACTTTTTGCATAGGATGTCAGCCTCCCACATTTTTCAATATAACACACATTCAAAGCAGTCCAACGAATATGCAACTATCCATGAGAGCTATTTTATTTCTTATGTTCATCCCTGACAGACAGTAAAAATGTCCAAGAACAAGAAGAAGAAGTTAAAAAAGAAGCAGAAGCGTCAGGCGGAGCTGCTGGAAAAGTGCATCATGGACCTGGAGGAGATGGAAAAGACCACAGAGACACGAGAGGAGGAAGAGGATGAAGATGAGGACCCACAGTCTCCAAAGGGACGGGTCTGCTCTCCTCTCAGACAGGTGTCCCTTCTAGAGCTAGGAAATGAGGAAACAGAGGGTAAGAAGCCAACATCACAGAAGTAATGCGTCTTAAATTTTTATTGCTGTTGGCTAAAGTTCTGTCATGGTTGCAAGACAGTAATAAAATGGTATGAGTCTTTTGAAAAGAATTGTCATCTGTCTTTTCGTGATAGTTTCAGAGAGCAGTGTGAATGCAGATCTCATGAGGGTGGGACCAGAAGGGCTGTCAGAGGTGAACTGTAATGGCCATGTGGAGCTGGACCAGAGGCAGTCCCCGTGGAGGGATGAAGACCAACACAATGGCAACGCAGAGAAATGTGCCAGTCAGGAGGAGCAACAAAAGGAGCCCCCTATTCACCCCATCTGCAACGGTGTGGACTCTGCAGATCTCAAGGAGCTAGACACTGAGACTGAAGGCAGGGCTGCTCACAGCAGTGGAGTAAATGAGAGACAGCTTCCTGCTGGGCTGGAGGAGGGAGAGCTGGAACAAAGCATTTTGCAGGAGGACGGGCTTGACTGTCAATATACAGCCCAGGAAAGCCTGAGAAACGGTCAGTCAGCCAAAATCAGTATATCTACTAACTGCAAAGGGGTTTTTCAGTAGCTGTTTCGTGTGGCTGGGCTGCTTTGGAAGTTTAATAAAGGCTCAGCCATGTGAACTTTTAAATACTGATCGTTAGGCTCTTCTTTTATTAGATGTTTAGTCTATCTTTAACTCTCGGTCTCTCTCTCTGCTCTGATATAGGCAAGCTAACAGCAGGATCCCTGCTGGTTAACCCCCTTGAGCCACTCAATGCAGACCAGATCAAGGTCAAGATTGCAGATTTGGGAAATGCCTGCTGGGTGGTGAGTAGCCTACTAATGACCTGAGGGATTGTCTGATTAGTGATGACGCCTTCCACTTAGGGACATATCCAGTGTCATCTTGCTTCCGGTATAGAAATACTTTAATCTTCCAGCTCTTTGTTTAATTTGTTGTGTTAATCTAGATTTGGAGATGGAATGGAAGATTAAGTCGAATAACAGCTCTCCTATTCCTCTAATCTTCTGCAGAGTCCACAAACATTTAGAAATTTGGAATATATTTCTCCCTCATAACAGGACCCGTTCTCAAGTCTCTGTTACTTACACATTATGGAATCTTGTTTGTTTAGGATTTGTCTCTTCTCCTCTATCTCCCTCTCTAAGCACAAGCACTTTACAGAAGACATCCAGACACGGCAGTACCGGTCCTTAGAGGTACTCATTGGTTCTGGATACAGCACACCGGCCGATATATGGAGCACAGCCTGCATGGTGAGAGAAACTATTGCACTGTATCAAAACCTAAGATTTAATTCAATTTTATTTGTATAGCACCAATTCATAACAGAAGTTATCTCATTGCACTTGTCCTATAGAGCAGGTCTAGATCGTACTCGTTATATTATTTATAAACCCAACAATCCCCACCATGAACAAGCACTTGGCGACAGTGGCAAGGAAAAACGTCCTTTTATGAGGCAGAAACCTCATCCAGTCCAGACTCAGGGTGTGCGGCCATCTGCCGCTGCCAGTCGGAAAGAGGGAGAGTACAGTATAACAATGCAAATTCCACATAGAACTTTAAAATAATAATAATGTAGTGGTAATATTACTAAAATAATAATGATCGTAATAAGTATGATAATAATAATTGTAGTAGCGGTTGTCGAGCAGGAACATGGAGGCAGTGGGAGGCCTGCGATCATAGATCCAGACTCTGCAGCTTCAGAGGCAGAAATACCTGCTGAATGAAAGGGGGGGAAAAATACCTTGAAAAGACCCTAGTAGCGTTATGAGAGTGTAGCAAGTATTGGGAGGGAGTAAATGGATCCCCTCGCACAGTGTTTTTTATTTTTTTCCTGTGCTTATGATGATTTTGTTGTCTTCTCAGGCTTTTGAGCTTGCCACAGGGGACTACTTGTTTGAACCACATTCTGGAGAAGATTATTCCAGGGATGAAGGTATTGCTGGGACTTCCTCTTCCTGTCCATTCTTTGTTGTATCCAGTTATAACTACACAGTATTAATCTTAAGTGCTATATTTAGTAGTATTTTACAAATGTATACTACAATCATACGAGGCATTTAGCATCGGTGGTAACTTTTATTGTAATTGCTGCTGTGAAAAGCTTCATTATGTTTTTTTTTTTTTTTTTATTAAATTGGCCCTCACTAGTGTTTTATTGCCATTCCGAATTATTTCAATCATCTATTAAGAGTTTCACAGTAAGCATGATGAGTTGTAAATTTGCACAATAAGTTGCAGTGCACTTTGTTTAATTAAGGTACTCCCATTCCAGTGATTTCAAATTTTGAAGAAAGATGAGAATCCTGTGATGATGAGCACAAACATTCCTGTGTTTATTTCCTCTCTAACACCTCAAACCACATTTTTGCCACACTGGAGACGGGGCCATCTCTCACTTCCTTGCTCATCTTTTCGTCATTTCCTTCTCACTCATTCTCCACGTTTCCTTGTTCTCTTCCAAATGCTTTCATTACATTCATGTTGGCTTTCCGCTTAGCTTGAGGTTTCTGTAGTGATTTGATTCTGCTGCAGCATGTCAGGTATGTGCTAATATTCAACCTTCATTTTATTGGCGCATGCCCCGCAGCTGTGAATCGGCTTTTTCACCTACAGTACATGAACTCATGAGGCTGTTGCTTAATGTTCCTCCACAGCTTTCTCTTTTGTGTGACTGACTCTTTTTTTCTTTGTCTTTTTTTGTTATTTTTTACTCACCATGTATCAGAATCTGCTGTACAAGTTTTAGTGCATGTAGCTTTGATGGCTGTGCTATAAGCATGATTTTCAATCTTCATGGTTTGTTTTCCTATATGAAAGTGACTGGCCAACATGTGTTCGAATGTAGGTAATAGCTTTTGATATGAGAAAATAATATAGGCTTCCCATACATGTGCTTCTTGTAATACGAGACTGTCAGCATCCATTGTTCCTAATTAATTGTTCCACATGACCATTTGCCATCTCTCTCCTATCCCCTCTCTCATTTGCCATCTCCTCCCCTCTCCAAACTGTCACCCTCTGACCTTCTGTCTTCCCTCTCCTCCTCTGATGTGCCTCATTTCCAGACCATCTTGCTCTCATGATTGAGTTGCTTGGTAAAATCCCTCGTCACTATGCTCTGAGTGGGAAATACTCACAGGAATACTTCACCAAGAGAGGTATGCTACCCCTCTGCCTGTGGCTCGCTCTGGGAACGGTGGATGGAGGAAGAAGAAGGGGGAAGGTTCCTGTCAGCACATTCAGATCTCCCAAAGTTGTTAGTGTGGGCAAAATAATTAATACAGACCAATAAATATATGTTACTCTGAAAGGTGCCATCAGACATTGATTCAAGTGTCAGTAGTACTGCCAAAGATTGCCTGGCCGAGGTACATCCTTAGTTGTAGCCAGAGGACTTGTCTGGACACGTCGTACTGCATCGATCCCTGTAGGGGAAATTCTCATTACTTTTTCCTTTCACAGAGGAGTCAAGAGTGTAAGCAGTGGTCTGATTTGAGCTAATTTCTTAAAATCTATTTAGGTTAATTTACCAATATTATAAGATCACAGAAAAAGCAACCAGACAAAATGTTGCAGTGTTTACAGGTCTGAAGAGTATAAGATAGTTGTGAAAGAGCCATGGAAAAATATCTCCTCCATAAGGAATCTCTGGCCCGAAATAGCTTGAGAACCTGGAGCGAGTAGGCATTCAGAGTCATGTTCAAGAGCATTTCTGCAGGGCAGATGCCTGTTTGAGTCTTGATAACATAACCTTTGTAATGCATTAGTGCACTAAAATGTGTTCATATAGTGAAGTGGTTAAAGTGTCGAGACCTTTATGTTTACACCCAAGAATGTTTGTGAAAATGAGGATGAAGCTGTTCTATAAATGGTGTATAAACATGATAAATACTTTTGACTTTAAGATAAATTTGATACCTATTAGTTGTAGATGGTGAAATGGAATAAAACACTACTATAACTTTTCGTGAGCAACTGAAAGTTTTTGCTCTGATTGAAATATACTAACAGTCGAAGGCTGACTACAAATCTCAGAATGAAAATGTACTGATCCTCTTCATACTCCACGCTAGTTGTTATATGAATTTTTCATCTACAATATGGGAATTTTGTTAGTATCGCGTCCAGTGTCTGAATGCAATGGCAAAACTAAATCTATTGAGTTTTAGAACGTTTTCACCTCTTGTAATGTCTGGTGGCCATGTTGGATTACCTTATTACTAACTGTAGGTCTGTGCACCAGAACCCCTGCAACAATCTGGCCCAAGTGTGTGTAGCGTCAGCCTGACCCCCGTCTTCCCCAGCCCTCCACCCACACACCCAGAGTGGGCCTGTGACTGGGACACTGTCTGACGAATCTGTTGTTTGTCTTGTCTGTCTTCCCCTCTCCTCTTGCTATCGTCTGCCGTTGTAGACCATATAGCGCTGATCATTGAGCTGCTGGGGAGTGTCCCACGCAAACTCATAATGACCGGCAAATATTCCAAGGATTTTTTCACCAAGAAAGGTAAAAAAGAAGCATCAGTGTCAAGATTAGAGACGGTTTCCTGTCTGTTGTCAAGATCATGCCCTAGCACTGCTTAAAATGGTCATGACTATTTTCACTTGTTTACAAGGTACAAATACTGTGTTTTCACTCTTATTGTTAAAACACTTCCAACATTAGATTCTACAAAACTTGTTTTGGAAATAACTTTAACTAACTGTCAATGTAAGTAAAATATTGAATGTATGTCACATCTAGATATTTGAATATGTTTTCAAAGACGTAACTACCTGGTTGTAGTGAATTTACATTTGGGAAATTGACGTGCCCTATTCCTGCATGGCTCTCTGAAACAACGCTGTCTGACTGACTGTGGTTGTCTGCAGGTGATTTGAAGCACATCACCAAGCTGAAGCCATGGGGCCTGCTGGAGGTGCTGATTGACAAGTACGAGTGGCCCCGTGAAGAAGCCGAGTGCTTCACTGACTTCCTGCTTCCCATGCTGGAGCTGATCCCAGAGAAGAGAGCCACCGCTGCGGAGTGCTTGCGCCACCCGTGGCTCTCCCTCTAGTGGAGACCTCCAGCCTTTGCACCTCCCTTCCCTCCCACCTTCTCCAGAGACTGCAACAGAACACTTTCCAGTTTGGGCATATCAGATGAATATTTATTTCTTTTTGTTTCGTTGTTTTGGATTTCTCATGTTCTTGTTCTTGAACTAATGCTTCCGTGTATGTTTGCTCTGTATTTGTTGGTTCTTCTCTCGGTGTGATGACGTCGGGAATCCAGTGGATTATATTACTTTGTGGTCATGTTGGCCCCAACTGCTGTGCTCCGTTCACCCACCCAACTAAGCAAACCAGTTATTGTACTGCTAGTGACTCGTCCTTGTTTGTTACACTCCTGCACTAAAACCCAAACAAATCAAGGATATGTAGCCTTTATTGGTCATTTTTGTCCCCTTGAAAAAGGATTCACTATCACTTCTTTTCTCGTAAATTTTCATTAGTGCTGTGTTGTTTTTTTATGAATTATTTTATCTTCTATTACACATGTAAGGTATATATTTTGTATTTGTAAAGTAGGCTTAGGAAGTTGCACACTGGGCTGACATTTACAGAGACTGTGGTAATAGTATTTCTCCAGACAGACACTCTTGTTTCTTATTGAGACATGCACTGTCTGATACCGTAGGTCATATTATTTAGCCGTAACAAATTCATTGTCACCTGGTATTTAGTGTGGTTAGTTAAATGTAATAAATGACATCTTAAATTCTCATGGGAGGCTGGTATTCTCATACACCTATTTCAGTTCAGGAATATTGTGTTTTAAAGGTTTCAACAGGACAACATGTTAAGAAGCCCAATTTAGAGGAAAAAAAGTGAAACTGTATATATCTGTACCAAAGAGTTTGCCTTTATGTATATTACAGTTATGTACAGTTTTTAACAAATCTTATATCTTAGCTAAAATTATTTAGCTGGGTAGCTGTGTTTTAATAAAGCGTATGGAAGATGTGTTCAAGCTCAGTTGTATGTATGGCCAACTGTTCAATAATGTCACTGTTTTTACCATAGATATGGTGAGATCTGATATGTAATGGTGTCCCAAATTGATCATATCAAAGTAACCTGTGTATCTGTTGAGGCCTAGGTAAAAACAAAATTTACATCAGTGTGAAATTAAAGAACATAGACTTTATGTGAGCTGTCAATTTACAAAACTGTACAACACACCATACAATAAAACAGATGTTCATACAACACAAAATGACTGTCAGGCTTGTTTCTCCCACTTTATTATGTTTTTGACAGGAAGTACACGAGTAAAACTTTGCAGTTCTTGTCAAGCAGGAAAGGGCTGCTAAATTTCAATTAACCAGAAGTCAATATAAGTATGAAAAGAGCAGAAAACCATTTAAAAAAAACCACAAAAAAAAAACCCAAGTCAGGTGAACAGTTTGATCTAAAGTACATCTTGACATTTTAGGATGCTTGTTCATTACTATGAAATTACATCTGCATCACACTGGTCCAGAAGGTCCGTGTTCATCAGGGCTTTTCTGTAAATGAGGAACAACACCCTTATAGGTAACTTTTATAGAATGGATTTCAAACACTGGGCCTTTTGTTGGCTACTAAACAAACTCCATAATACTGGTTAGTAGACACTCAAACTATAGTTAAAGAATCGGGAGAAAACTAGTAAAATAACTTAAAATAACAGATATGCAGCTTAGACTTAATTCCATGAGCTGACGCTTTGGCAACATCATGCCTTCTTCTGGGCATTAAGGAAAAAGCATAACATCATATTTATAGCCTCCGGGGGAACAGGATGTATGAAATCATGTATGATGTAAATAAACCACTGAATTAAAACAATCCATACAAAAGTAGGCCCCTTTCTTAAATCATTTGATTCTGCAACAGCAGACATATAAGCATCCAATTCTACTAAGTTGTTATGCAAAAAAGGCTGCACGATAATAAAAACAACATAGTACGATACTGTAGGATAAATATGAACTTCAATATGAAGAGCTCAACAGTAACATTTTCACCTGCGCTATGAATGAGTATAAACAAATGCAAAAATATATAGTCAATATATTCTCTCTAAGTATGCAATTAGACGATAGGAAAATCCAGAAAGTAATCAAATTAGGAAACTCCATTTACGGATGAAGATTATACAATATGACTGAAAGCTCAGAAACAGACACTAAATGGACCTCAAGGTGGGATTGTTATGTCACGTGCTGTTTCCAAGGTAAACAATAATAATAATTCTCAAACCTTCGACACTATTTGTGAAAGGCCTTTTTCCACAGCAGACATTGTGACTTGTGTACGTATCGAAAAAAAAAAGAAAAAAAGTCTTTTGAAGGAAAATGTAAGTGTGCTCATTGCTGACATTTTGGAGTTGAAACATTAAAACATAGTTGAAATGCGGAAAAAGCTGAGGTCATAGTTCGAATGGCAGTCGAAATACAAATACTGAATGAAGTTAAAAATCTCAGTTGAAGTGGAAGCGGTGAAGATACTTGTGAAGACAAGTGGGTGCGCTATGAGCGGTTTAAATTTCAGCTGTAGTTTAAGATCTGAACGTTGTTGAACTGTCAATTGAAGAATAAAAATCCCTCAAAATCATATTTTGACATGTGACAGTACAAGCACTGGTGTGAATAATAAAATGAATGATGGTTAAATTCCATTTAGCTGCTGCAGTTTCAGGGTCCTGGAATTGTGCATTCTGGCTCACTGTCACACTGCCATGATTTACTGGGCCCCTTGGAATAGAACGGAGCCCTCATTAAGGTTATTAGTAACACCTGGGCTTTTCCTACTTAGACAAGTCAACTGTGAAGAAGGCCTACAACCAGCACTCAGACTCCCAATCCCAAGCTCAAGAGCAGAGATGGCTGCGTCCCTGCTTTGGTCTAGCCCCACAACCTTCACCTATTTGCATTAACCCTTACCTGCTCCCTCCAACTCAAAGTCATCTGGCAGCAGATTGTCCTGCCGGTTGCCAAGTGTGAAGGACAGAAATGCCAGGAGGAGGGCGTCCAGGATGCTGATAATGGCCAAGATGTAGGCCCAGCGCACTGTGCAGTTCCCAAGGTTGTACTTATCCGTGCTCTGGCCACACATCCTCTTCACCTCCGGAGAGTCCCAGCCGTCCGGGTAGATCATGCAGCCCATCACCATCAACACAGCTGCGCGGGAAGCAGGACACTGAAATGGTGGAGCCTTACTATAATTACCCCTTGTGTGCTCTTACTTTAATAGATAATTATTCGGGAGGTTCTTCTGAGCCCCCAGTGCAGGATAGGGCCTGATGTACCCCCATAAAGTGCCAACGGCAAAGGATGCTCAGTGGTGCTGTTTTAATGATGTACTGTTCTGAAAGTTCTTAAATGTTAAATGCTCTTCATCTGGTAACGTTTCCTCTGGGTTTTTGCCACAGGTACTTCACAAACCTAGGTTAAAATCAGAATTTTGCAGCTACGTGCATTTCAAGGAATAGCAAGGTTATATACACTGGTGGAAAGTAACAAAGTAGATTTACTCAAGAACTGTACACGAGTACAATTTTGAGGTACTTGTACTTTACTTGAGCATTTCCATTTTACGTCACTTTACACTCCACTATACTTCAGAGGCAAAAATTGTTTTTTTACTCCACTGCATTTACTTGAAAGATATAGTTACTAGTTATTTTACAGATAAAATAAAACGCAGTTAGAGATTAAACTAGTGCTTCCAAGATTTATCTTGTGACCTTTTGGAAGGGCCTGACCCCTAGGCTGGAAATCATTGGACAAAATTACCTGACAATCTGAAGTAGTTAAAACTAGTTGTACCTCAAACAGCTTGAACAGAAAAAAATGCTGCTTACACATTGTTGCATCAGTATTACACAATCTGTAATATAATATATGATATATTAGCCACAGGGGATATTTTACTGCAGAGTACTTTCTACTTTTGATACTTTAAGTATATTTGTTGATAATACTTCTGTACTTTTACTTACATACAGATTTTGAATGCAGGACTTTAACTTGTAATCCAGTGTTTTTATATTGTTGTGTTGGTATTTTTACTTAAGTAATGTATCTGAGTACTTACTCATCACTAGCATAGGCCTTTATCATATGGCAAGTTTCCTTCCTTCCTGGTATGTTTCAGGTGCACGTTTAGATCAGTTAACAGCACAGCAACACCTGATCTTGTTACATGTAACCAATCCACCATCAGAGGTGTCGGAGTTTGAGCTGAAACTGGATCCCTTATTGGCTTCCACAGTGAAGAACAACACATCCAGTACAAACACACACCACGCCTGAAACCAGAGAGGTGAGAAGGCGGCTCAGGAAAGGATGAGTTTATCACCTCACATTCAATTTAGAGGGGACAGTTCATAAGAGAGGCACAGGTCTCACTCATGCTTCAGACCCACTGCTTTTTGATATTCAGGCACTGAACCTTGGCAAAGATTTAAAAGGTTTTGTGGAATGTGTACTTTCACAACCAAATGTAACCCAAAAAAAACAGTCTTTATTTGGATAATTAGATGCTACTTAGGTTTCTACTCTAAGTAGAGTAACTGGTGGAGTCACTTGCCTATTTAGTGTTTCTCCATGGACTGTGACCTTTGACCATGGCCAAGATTTTAACCTTAACTTATAAAATTAATGGACTTTTCTCCAAACCCTCATCTTAAACCCAGTAGGCATTTTGGTTACAAAATCAATTACCACAGTATTTTTCACACAATGACTCAATATCAAAAATCTCATGATATTGTAGGGATTGGTGTAATGCCATTTGATTTCCAACCTCATAGTAAATAATCGGAATTATTCTCTTCACTCAGCTGTAAGTTTAGTATCAGTTCTGGTGTACAAAATAAAGTCTGACCAAAACGTAAATAATACAAAAAGATGTCTTTGGGTACTGATTTTTTTAAGAAGTTATCAGTTTCTTTACTTAAGTAGAAGTAGTAATGCCCCAATGTAAAAATTCTCCATTAAAAATAAACGTTCTGCATTCAGTAAGTATTACTAGCAAAATATACTTTAGTTATCAAAAGTAATGGTACTAATTATGCAGGATGACCCATTTGATCACTATGAAATTCATATTATTATATACATTATTTTATTATTACTGCTGCACTAACATGTAAGCAGCATTTTAATGTTGCTCAATGAGCTAATTTAACTACTTATATGATGTTGGGTACCTTAATCCATAACTATGCATCATATTTTATACATTGGTCATATATATTTTTATGTAAAATCTTAATCTGAACATTAACTAGTAACTACATCTGTCAAATACATGTAATGGACTAAAACATATAATATTAGCTTTTGAGATGGAGTAGAAGTATAAAATAACATAAAATAGAAGTGCTGAGTAAGGTATAAATGGTACATAAGCACAGTAGGCCTACTGGAGAAATGTACCTTCCACCACTGAAGAAACACACTCCTCCTCACCTGAGGCCAGCTGCATCCACGCACAGATCCTGTAGACGTTCCCGGCGTTGCAGAAGAAAAACAAGCTGAAGCAGACCATAGTGCCTACAACCAGCAGCATTGAGATGGCCACGAAGAACATGGCGGTCCTGAAGGCCGGGGAAGGGATGGAGCTGAAGTCCAGCACGCTGCCCTTGCAGATGAGCTCCGAGGTGAGCGCGTTGCCGATGCAGTAGTGGAAGAGGCCGAAGTACCCGGCCTGCGGGGTGTTGACGCTGTCCCCGATCCAGTAGGGCTGGATGAAGACCACCACGGTGATGATGACGAAGCAGATGGTGAACACGGCCCACATGACGCCGATGGCTCGGGAGTTTCTCACATAGTTCGTGTGGTAGATCTTAGCAGCCTCCTGGGCTGGGAGCAGATTCATGTTAGCGAGCAGAAAGGAAAAATAGTTTGTGTCGGAACTTTTCTTAAATATTCTCTGTCTTCAAGAAATCTGTAAACATTTCTAGAATACGTTTTTATACTTCATCCATATGTCCTAAGTCTTTAAACGGAACAGCACACACTAACACACCTGTTGCGACCGTGGCTGCTTTGCATTGACAACCTGGCTCAGGATTCAGCACCCTGGACAGCACCCTCTCCTCTCTAATTAATGACTTTGGTCTGACGTCAGAGATTCTCAGCTGTATGACAGTGTGGGATCACAAACTGAAACAACGCAGGCTTTACTACTGTGGTGGAGAGTAACTAAATACTTTCTTTGGCCCACTGTAATTTTTACAGTTTTTTTTTCAGGAGTCTCCAAAAATCTCTCCTTCATGAAGTATTGTAGCTACTCAATTCATTTTGGACAGGTAAGAATATCAAAATAAGCGACACTATCAGGAAACTCGTCCATTTATGTTTGTTTGTCTTTTTCTTCTTCTTTAAAGAAGCTTAAGTATAAAAAGAAGGTCATTCTGGCCCGGGGCCCCTGTCTTGGTGACCACGTGAGTTAAGTGAGTTAAAACCACGTATTATAAACTTATCTCTTTTAAAAACTACTTCTACTATAATATGCTGTATACATAACTGGGGGTTTAATAAGCATGTATTTAGAATCGACACACTACAATTTTGTTATTAAAAAATTTAATGTAACCCACAGTTTTCTAAAAGTACAGATCTCCCCTCGGAAGGTATATATAGCCTAACCTGTAACCCTTGTGTTTCCTCAAAAAAACAAAAAACAAGTTTCAGATGTTACTTTTGGTTCAAACTAAGTGATCACCAAGAAAACAACATACATTTATCAGGAATACGTTTGGGGTTATTTTTATGTTCACACTGCAGCTTTACTGCATAGTTTTGCTGTTTTAATTTACAAATATTTTTAAATGTCTTAATGTGATATTTAGTGAGCTTCTATAAACCCATGGATATGGATTCTACCTGGCACTTTGCTGAGGTTTATGGCTGATACACAGGAAGCTTAAAATAAAGGTTGGCTGATATCAAATTCAATATTATTTCAGCTGAGGCTGCTTATTGGACTGCTGCTTATCTGAAAACGTACTGCCAGTGACAGGAACACAATAAGGATTTTATTTTGATAAATTAAAATAAAACTCACATGGATAGATTATGGCTTTGGTTGTTGGTGTTGGGAGTTCAGCTGCATCACAGTGCACTGAACAACAGTGAAGTCTGACTCTGTAGTGGTTTAGAAATGGCACAGATGTGAAAAATCGAGCACTACATACGTGTGGGCAGCTTCAAATCACATAACGCACTTGTGTTTGCCAAAACCAGCTGGTCTGGCATGCTTGATACCAAAAAAGAGATCTATTTAACACTAGCGAGTCCACCTTTTTCTGCTCTCTCTCTCAGTCACTGCTGTTCAGGAGACTGTTTTTTCCATTTTAACAACCCCTCTGTGAAATTCAGTTCAATTCAATTTTATTTATATAGCTCAATATCACAAATCACAATTGCCTCAAAGGGCTTTTCAATCTGTACAAAATACGACCCCCTCTGTCCTTAGACCCTCAATTTGAATAAGGAAAAACTACCCAAAGAATAGATTCACAACAGAAGATCATAGAATATACAATCATGATGAAAATAAGCTGTGGGCTCATAGGAGACCATATTCAACACCAGAGTTATATTTTGGGCAACAATTGTGAATCTCATTTGCTGCAGTCTCTCAAGTGAGTTGAGATCTTGGTACCCCTATTTTACCCTGTTTTGTTTAAACTGGGAGTAAGGGAGAAATGAAGAGTAAGGTTACATCTAAAATCCTGATGAGAATGTCTGACAAACTAAAGCACAGTTTGAGGAATGTTGCACAGTGAAGTCCTTGATAATGTTGTGAGTTAGAGTGCTAGACAGTCATAACAGGAGATGGTCAACAACTGCCAGAGAGGGGGGAAAGGACCTTTGTGGTTCCTCCGGATGCCCAAATAAGGCCAGTCGGAAGTGAAATTCTAATGGCAATGGTAGTATACACAAGTTATGTTATAATTGTAAGATGCACTGTTAACTAGAAGTGAAAATGACCAACATTAATCATGAGAAATTTTACTAACACTGTTCGAGTAACAAGATGAATGAATTTGCTAGAGCTGAGAAAACTAAATGTCTGACAAACTAAAGCACAGTAAAATGAATATAGCACAAGACAAGACCTAATGCATGTTATGACTTAGACTGGGGAAAGTGACCTCCATGGTTCCTCCGGATGCCCAAACAGGGAGACGGTCGGGGCAAGGAGGCCACAACAACAGCGCTCAGGCTACAGGCCTGAAATGAGTGTATGTGCTATGAGATGTCGAAAGTGTGCGTAACATGAGTGTGTCACCTAGAAAGATATAAATTAGGGAGACAGAGAGCGAAACGGGGTTAGTTCCTTGTGCCTTTTCATCTGAAGAAGGAGATTGTGCGCAGTAACATCTACAAAAAGGAATTTCTAAGACTTTGTCACTGTCAGAGGACCGGAGCACGCTAACGATTAACCATTTACTCCAGTGACAAAGAATCACAAATTCGGACTGAAATTCCTTTTTCTCACACTGTGAATTACGGACATGAGACTCTAGAACATTTTGGGAGCTTTGGACGGAGCTGTGAATTGTTCATCAGAGACTTGGTCTGACCACAAGGAGAGTGGGATCACTCTGGCAAAAGAGACTTGGCTTTCTCTCCATCTTTCAGAAACAGATAACCAATTTAAACTTAGACTCAGCTGTGTAGTAACTGTATGATTTATTTGAATGATTTGTTTGCTTTAAAATTTGAATTCAGCTGTTTTACTACTGCCCTTGCTAAAGCTTATTGCAATAAGTAGTCAAACTATATTTAAAGTCTAAATTGTGGACATTCGATTTATGAGTTCATGTGATGGTAAAAATGTTAGGTTGTGTGCATGCCAATCAAATTAACAGTTCGTTGGGGCTCACCAGAGCCAATAAAACCCATCCTAGCACCATAACAAGAGCCCAGATCATTTAGAGGAGAGCTGCCGTTAACGAGCGAGGCTGATATTGGTAGCTGACGCAAATGGGCTATTCGGTCGGTTGATGAATCAGAGGAAGCAGGGTAGACGCTCAGACGTAGGCGGTTAGAAGCTAGGCGTGTCTCGCCACCAGCTTAAATAGTCCTTATTCAATGTTTTAGGGTAATACTCTGAGAGTCTAAGGATAGGACCCTTTAAACGGAGAGCTGGTCCAGTACCTCCCATACGGGGGTTTACAGGGATCTGACACGTCCCACTTTCTAATTTATCCGTCAAAATTACTGCTGTGATTTTTATATAACGTTTTAAATAATACTAACAGTGTCCTTTAAATCACAGCAACACATACTATGGTTTCACTCCATGCACATGTTTTCTTTGTCTGCCATATTCAGTTTCGGGTGACAGCTATAACTCGGGGCTGACAGGGGCAGCCGAACAGAGCAGGCCACCTTCTGTAGCCTTCACCCTCAAGCCAATGTTCATAACAAGGAGCTTGAGGGCCTCCTGCATGACACTGTGTAGAGAGAAGTATTCAGGAATGAGCGGTTGTCCCCCAGGGGATCTCTGACGGCTCCCTGCAGCTCAGGAGGGACAATTAGCTGCCGGTGGGGGGTAGCAGAAAGGGAAACAAGAGAGAGAGAGATGAGATGGAGAGGAGATGTCACTGTTTAGATAAAAAGACTAATCAAACTCAGTCTGTGGAGGAAAAATGTGGGGGAGCTGCTTTTGAGTGCTGCTCTAATGAGTCGTAATCCCTCACACATGTGACAGCTTCTGAAGAATCTGACTGTCTTGTCAAGATTTCATCTGGCCTGATATTTCTTCAGTGATGCCTTGAAGAAGAGATGTGGTGCAAGCAGCCTGGTGGCAAAAATGGTTGAGGCCGGTCAGTGCATCAAGGCTTCATGCACACACAAACACAGATATACGTTACACTTTTAGGAGAATTAATCTCTTAATTTTTCTTTTTTGTTTTGTTTTCTGACGTGAAAACTTGTTCCAAGCAAGTTTGAAAGTAAAATGAAAGACAGACCATAGTGATATGAGGGAAGTAGTGAAATCCAAAAACCACTTATGTTGCATACAAAACCCCTGGTAATAAATTAACAGATAAATCCATGACTGTCTGCTTTTGACCCAGAGCACTGTGTTAATAGCTCCCAAATGAAGATGAAATGTGAAGTCTATCTTAAGAGTTGATGGGCTGGATAAATTGTGGATGTTAACACTAGGTGGGTAATTAAACCTTTCTAAATCTCTTTTGACATTACAACCTTTTTTTCACAGACAGGATCTGACATTAGCAGAAGGATAAAGGTGTGTGACTGTGTTACCATTTTCTCACCTTATTACAAACTACAGAACACTCACATCTTTGATTTTATATGTGAATGAACATTGACATAAGTGGAAGTAGCATTTCTCTTTCACTTTACTGAGGGGAATGAAACGTTGTTTGTACTGGATTTTCTGTCATTCCACCGTCTGTCGCTTCATAACTTTTAAGCTCTTTTTATATACTGAAGAGAGCAGAAGAGTTCTGTCTTTGCGTTTTTTTAATAATTTTTCTTTGTGCCACAAAGCAATCCAGCAAATGTCAGACAAAATTAAAGATGATGGTACACCATGTGAAACAGACTGGACTGCACTCTTCCCCAATCAGCAGGCACCATATGGAAGCAGATAATTGTGAAATGTAATCATTACTGAATACTGAAATTTGTGACTTAATTTATAGCATCATATAGTATTTAAATTTGATATCCATGTATCTGAATTCCTGTGGTCTGAATTTCCCTCTTTAAAATAATAATTTTCAAGTTGTGAGATTGCAATAACTATTTTTTTTTTAATTGCTTATCTTTGGTGTCCAAGATGTTTAGTCTGAATTTGACCAAGTGAATTTGTGCAACCAGATTAATTGACTTGACATGAAGTTTGATCTGAATTGAGCTTACTGAATTCTAGTTTATTTGAATAAAGTACTTGAATAATTTAGATATTTGAATTTGTGAAGCCCCAACAATATATATACCGGAAATAAAGTTTTTGAAATTGACCCCTTTCCTTGTAGTGTAGAGTTTACTCAAGAACTGTACTTATGTACAAATTGGAGGTACTTGTACTTTACTTGAGTATTTCCATTTCATGCCACTTTAAACTTCTACTTCACAACAATTCAGTATGGTACTGGTACATTTATTTGACAGCTTTAGTCAGTTACTTTACAAATGAAGGTTTACACACAAAACATATGCGTGTATAAAATATGATGCATTGTTAAAAATTAAGCTACCCAGCACTAACTAGCTCCACCTCGACCACTCCACCACTCTCAAACAGTAGAATAAACACGCCATAATTATATTTTGGCAACAGCACCGGAGAAGTACCAGCACAACAATTTAAACAAAATACCAGCTGAAATAATAAAGAATTTTACAAAGCTACATTTTGGTTCTTCTACACATAAGAGCCCCTAGATAACAAAAGATTATGACAAACCAACTGACATACAGTGATTCTGAGGCTTTTGGCACCCCTGGGGGATGGGAGACAGCTGCTTTGCGTGGTTGGGAATTCATCCTAGCTGTCACCACACCGAGGCTCTATCCTTTGGCCCAAATGTGGATTTTCTGTTTTCAGCCAGCTGACAGAAAACTGGCAGCAAATCAACCCAAATTCCTGTCTTCTGAATGTCCAGACACATAAAGGTTATGTGACAGGCACTGTGTGTATTTTGGGGCATTTTTTGCTTTTGTTGAATAGTAAAAAGCATTATGTGACAGAAAATGAAGGGAGAAAGAGAGGGGATGACATGCGTCACAGTTTAACAGCTGGACTTGAACCAGGGATGTTGCTATCACGTGGTCATAGTCTTAGACCCCTAAGTCACCAGGACACCCAAACGACATGTTTGTTTTATGGTAATTACCTGTCTTGGAAGTGAAGGAGAAATTAATTGATGTTAGAATGAAACGCCTTTAATTGTTGGATCATGCCCAACCTCAGGATCTACTACCTACACATGATATGAGAGCCACAGACCTATTTACACTTAAAGGACTTAAGGAGTTGAGAATACGTTTGGATTCTTTACCTAAGATGTGTGAATGTTTAAGTAAACCTGATAGCTAAGCTCTTCGGCTTGTCATTCTTATACCTTGAGGAGTCAGGTTTGTTTATCCCTTAGTTCAACAATTCCTGTGCCTTCACTGCAGTTCAGAGAGGCTGTTGAAACGAGCTGCCAGCTTCCTGTGCAGAAAATTCACAAGCTAGAGAGGAAAGCCAGAGAAAAGTGAAGTGTTCAAGTAAGTGATAATTTTTCACCCGGCTCTCTGCAAACGACAGATCGCAGAACGCAAATAAAGTGACGGGTAAATACACAGAGGAAGAAATGTGGATTGCTCGCCTCAAGGATGCCCTGAATAGATGGGCAGACGAAGTGAAGACATAGGCTATTCTCACATGTTGTCTTAATCTTTAACATAGAATGTAACTGTGATTTAATTTTTCAGTGGTGGAAGAGGTACTCAGAACCTTCACTTAGGTAAAAGACTTATTAATACCACACTGTTTAAATACTCCCCTATTGGTAAAAGTCCTGCTTACGTAAAAGTATGTAAGTATTAAAAATTACTTACTCTGTCAGTTTTTTACTATTATTTGGATTTGGATTAATGTTACTGCTTCCTAAATGTTTAAGTTACATTTTACTGATGTAGATGTTTAAGGTGGAGGTAATTTTAACTACTTCATGTACGGTTAGGTAGTTTAATCTACAACAATGCATTACATTCTATGAAATGGTCATACGTTAAAAGTCAACTTTTCACGAGCTCAGAAAAACAGCTGTGTTTTAAAGCTGTGTGACAGTAAATGTTTTAGCTGATCCAAGGGGAAACGTTTTTTGAAAAGCTTAATCAACCCGTGCTAGTGTCAAATTGAAATTGCCAATTTATGAGGATGACCTGCTTCTATATGTATCAGATCCACTGACTAGCATTTCTGCAAGAAAATTTGGCTGTGAGGGATCTCCTTAAGAGTGAATGTTATCCCGTAAATTAATCGGAATTGCTACTTAAACAATCCGATATTCCTCTCAAACTCTGTTCAGCAGGGTTCAGTGGGGCTCATTGTGACCCGTACTTTACCTTCTTTCTATTCTGCTGATTTCTCTTCCTTGGTCACCCAGATAAAGGCTGACTTCCAGAGGTGGAACTCGTTGCCTCTGTCTTTGATAGGTAGAACAAATGTGGTAAAAATGAATGTCTTTCCTCGATTTCTCTTTTGTTTAAATGTATCCCTCTGTTTTTGCCAAAACATTTTTTCAAATCTATAGACCAAATCGTTATCATGTTTTTATGGGGCAGATAAGCACCCAGGGTAAGGAAATCGTTATTGCAAAAATGTTTAATTCACTTGCCTTACCTAATTTTCAACTCTACTATTGGTCAGCAAATTATCATAAACTGACTTATTGGCTTCAATCACCAGGGTTGTTATAGTGTAGGTTGGAGGCTCACTCATGCTCCTCATCTTCCCCAAAGGCCCTACTCACCTCCTCTCTACCAATCAATCCCTCCGGCTTTACAAGTAGCCATGTGGTGCTGTCCTTAGGATTTGGTTTCAATGCAGATTTTGAGTTTATGTCAGCCTTCACTCTGATGCCTTTGGTGAAGAGTAACCTATTCCCCCATCACTCACTGATGCGATTTATATGTTTTGTCAAAGTCGAGGCATTACGCTTTTAGAGTTTTCATCGAACTGAGACAAACCACTGCAGATTGTCATTGCTATAGGAATTAATGTATGACTGGATTCAGTCACAAGCCATTAAACCTCCCCTGGTCCTTTTTAAACTGGCAAGTTCTACTTCCTTGATTAATCATATTTCTCTCCGTAATCCAATACGAGGTGTGTGAGCTGCTGTAAAATGGCCTGTGGCACTTCTAATAACCTTGGCAGCTTTATTACATTTACGGCCAACTTTCATCAAATGAGTGACGTGCTTATTACATGAAGTGATTAAGGTCTGCTGCTGAGACGGAGAGCAGAGTACAGTTCTGGAAATGTAACAGATATTCTATCATCATCATATGTTATTTTTGCTGTAGTACTATTTAATGTTATGTGACTCTTCTTCCTTCCCACCAAAGTGTCTGCCTGTCTTTGTAAAAGATGCTGTTTTCAGGGCTTTGGATTCATAACAAACAAGCAGCTCTCACCATACTCCCGCAGATTTAGATGCCAGTGCCAATTAGAGATGAAGTGGCATTTCATCTGAATGTTAACCGTTGTTTAAAGTCAGGCACTGATTTATTTTATGATCGGCCCAGCCAAAGGTGCTGCCCATTGATGCAGGTTTGAGGAGAATAAGATTTAGTTAGCCTTGACTACTTAGTATTCAGTCTAATAAACCACTCCAATCAGTATGCAGGAGGGTTGTTATAGGAGGGAAAACTGTCTCTAAGTGCTTCTCTAGTACCCCTTCATTTCTATAGTTTTAATCTCACTGGCCTTGTGCATATTGTAATATCCTTCTGAACACCCCCTTGTGTTGTATCAGTGACCTTGACCCTCAGCTGTTTTGTGGCTTTATTTCCCTGCAGCAACAATGTTTGAAGATAATGAGCTCTGTGATTTTAGTGCAATGTTCCAGCAGCTCAGCCCAGGACAAGAGACGAGCGTCCACCTTTTTGTGCTCCTCCCAGAGCAACAGCTTGTGTTCACGAAAAACAACCCAAACCCGATCCTCTCCTCCCTGATTCCTCACCCCACACTAATTTTGTCTCTCCTTCATTATGGCACAGCAGCTTTATAGACGCATGTCCGACTGGCTCTGAGGCCAATTTTCTTTCATCTCATCTCTGTTAGAATCAGTGTAGTTTGGCAGCAGAAAACAGGAGCCGATCCAGACCTCAGCCAGACGCATCATGTTATTTCAGAGAGTGAAAAGAGCACAATGGGCTTTCAAACCCTCAACGAGCCAGCACCACTGTATTTGGGATAACTGAAGCATCCGCAATGGTTACAACTCTTGGAATGTGTGTTTTGTGTCACACTAATGAGATTTTTCCCCTCACCACAGATGCTCTGCTTTTGTGCAGAAAAGAATAAATGAAAACACAGGAAATGCCTCAAAGGGGTTTTTCTCTGTGTTTGTGAGCTCCCATTGCGTTGATGAAAAAATATTATATTAGCCAAGATTGTCCAAGAGGGGGCAGTATGCCATTAAGTGTATTGAGCCAGGTCACTTATTACAATATATGCACAGAGGTTACTTTAGGAGCATTCTTCTCCTATACTTCCACTCAAACAAACAAAGGAACACACTCCTAAATGTTCACACATGTATTTACATACAGTGTTTACAAAGAGGTACTTGCAATAGACAGGTAAATTGATTTAAAAATACATTTTAAACATACCTTTTGAGAGTCCTGTAATTTATTTTTCTTGCAGGGTATGCCTATGTTATCCTTTGATGTTAAAAAGGATTCTGAGTGTATTTATGTATTTTACATTGATTCTTTGTGGTGTAATGTTCTTTGAAGAGGCATCTGAATCCTCCAGTATGACTGTATTAATACACAAAATCTTCAATCACATTGATCTTCATATTCAAACACCGACTTTAAAAGTCAATCCCTCACCGCCTCACTCCCTGTCTTTCTTCCTCATTTGAAACTGTGAATAATGTGTTTATTTCCTGGACGTCTTGCAGATGCAGCTCTTTGTTTCTGTGATTGAAGCCCAGCATGTGTGCGTGAACATGATATCAAGTGTGAGCTGGGGGGTCATCATTCAGTCCTCCTGCCAGTGAAGACACCCCTCCTGCCTCTCCCAACACAGCTGCTATTGGTATCACGGCACCGGCTTCATCTCGTAGCTCACACACGCTGCATGAAATATCAGGTAGGGTAAGTTATGTAAGGGCACGCATGACAAGGAGGTATATTTATCTAGGTGGTGAATCTCATCGTTATTCTTTCCTTTCTAACCTCCCCTGGTTGAGTCGGTGGTGTGCAAAGACCTGAGGCTCTGAACTTTGATTGCGTGTGTATACTCTCGCTTGTATAATATCAGAGGCCCTCCAACGATCAAAGAAAACACACCTATAATTTCAATTATGATGTGGGGTGCCCTTTTGAAATGTCACCATCCGTATGTCTGTCGAGGGCCCTGAACAGAGGCGAGGGCAGCCGCCACACAACAATGCATGTTCACTCTCTATTCCTGAAGGTGATCATTTAGTTTTTCTGATTTGTCATGCTAAATGTGTTCTTTTTTAGACTGTCACTGCATGTGTCTGTGAGACTGTCGGTTTTCTGTCAGACCATGTTCAACTGACACAACAGCAGTAATATAACCTTGTGGCAGAAGGTTACAAACTCACACACACAGTAAACTTTGGCGAGCCGATGCTGCAAGAGCTGTGGGGAAATCCTTGATGTTAATTGGACTGTGAAGGTACTACACATATTCATAGTATATACAATTTACTGTTGATAGATGCTATACGCTTAATCTTCTGGCTGAGTGAAAAATGGAAGCCTGGTTCTGTCCAAAGTGAAAAAAAAAGCTCACTAATTAACATATATTATATTTTGTTTGTATAATTTGTATGAAAACTAAAGTTTAAAAAAACATAAGTAGTGGTTTTATGGGAGGTTAAGTGGTGGGTTATTTCTTGGCTGGGCACAGTGACTTTCTCAGTCTTTTTGTCACTGTGAAGTTGCCAGAAAACCAGTGGACACTCCAGGACGTGTTCCACTAAAGTTTAGAGGTGCTGGTAGGCAGAGGTTGTTACCTTTGAACAAGGCCAGGCTTGCTGTATTCCCCTGCCAGTGTTGCCAGATTGGACTGCTTTTTAAGTGATCGGGCCATTTGGACGGTTTCCCCCCTTGAATAGTTAGGCCACGTTACAGTGAATTGGCCCCTCCTCTACTCCAATTAGTATTAATGAGATTGACAGCACACTGAGTTCAACAGTTTGCCTAATTAAACTAATAACATACTGATAGAGCTCGGATTCAGGCACAGAAATGATGAGATGGATGAACAAAAAACCCCATCCGAGATCCAAATAGAAAATGTAAAGAAATTGGGCTACACGTGTGATAATTGGGTTTGAGCTTTTGATTGGCTACATGGGGTCAGTCAAATCTTGCAACACTGCCCCCTGCTTCCAGTCTTTATGCTAAGCTAAACTAACCAGCTGCTGGTTCCAGATTTATATCTACTGTACAGTCATGAGAATGGTATTGATATCATTTAACTCTTGCCAAGAAAGTGGATAAGCCTATTTAGAATGTCGGACTAGTCCTTTAAAAAGAAAGCAAAATGTTTTCCTTAGATTTAATACATTTTTTGTGGTCTCTGCAATTTATTTTAATGTGCTGCAGCTGTGAGTTGCTCCTCCATGTCCTTTGTGCATTGCACTGTGGGATAGTAGTGCCCATCAACAGTACTCTCAAAAATGACATGAATTTAGAAAGCATACTTATATACTTAGTGTGTACTTAGTGTTCCAGTGTGAAAGTACACATACTCAAAACCCTGTGGGCATTAATGTGTAGTATGGAGTTGGCGGCGCAGTCTCCATGTCTTGCGCACTCTTCTTCACACATGCAAACATTTTTTCAAGAAGGCTTTTCAGATGAACAGTATCCAAACAAACACTATTTGCGTCAAACACTGATGAAACAGTGACTGGTGATGATGTTAGTTCATGTAAACCGATTGTAAACTGGGATGAAAGTGACTGGATCGAGCTTCAAAAGGTAGTTGCTGGGAATTCATCTCAACATTTCAGACTGAGTAACCTTTGGTGCTGCTATCTTTTTCTTCATAGTGTATTTTGTCTCCACTAGAGATTTTCTTACTCTGGAATTATAGTTTGTATTAGCTTTCTGTGTTGATTTATCACAGTAATGGAGGCACAGGCAGAAAAAAGCACAGACAAACCAGTTTAGTTTCAAATCACTTTATACCGCCGGGCGTTTAGCCAATAACTGCTTCTCACAAAGGAAAGGAGAGGTGCTCTATCACATAAAGCAGTGGCTGTGGCTAAATGGTGGGCAGCATGAGTGGGGACCTGAGAACTTTATCAGGCTCTTGTTGACCCTGTACAAGCCTTTAATGTGTTTTTTCAATCGGACAATCTTTAGGTATCTAAATTTGTGCAACACACTGTTGTTTATTAAGCACCACAGCGTCCAGGTTGTCTGTCCTTTTGTCATCTGGCCTACAGGTTGCTCATAGAAACACATACTAAAGTTCTGTTTTTTCACAGAGGGTATACATGAACGCAATGTAAAAGCATTGACTATATAAGCTCTGCCTATAAAGGCAACAGTCAATGGTTGAAAAGTATAAAGAACAAACAGTAGACATTGTGTGATTGCAGCAAAGTGTTCACAATATGTAAGTAATGAGTCCCTTCATTTCATCACCTCTTGACTGGTTTGATTGTGGAGAAAAATGGAGGAGGCGAGCGAGCTGTCATTTCTATGGAAATTGTTATGTGGCAGCTGCTGGTGGTGGGGTGGTAAGGAATAGCTCAAGGGGTTAAAGACTGCTTGTGTTACCACCACAGCAGGCCCGTACTGCTACCAACCCTCGCCACTGATGAATTTTTTTCCCCTGACAGCCAAGACTTCCCTGGGCCCCTGTGAACTTGTGAAGCCCATCGACTCCTAAAAATCACGCTGCTTCAGTAATGAGTAAAACCATAATGGCCAATCCTGCTCAGAGCATCCTCTGGCTGTGATGGCTGCACCGGAGGGCATGTGCAGAGAGCGCGGGGGCGCTTCAGCTGGCGAGCAGGCGTTCCTCATTATCTAGATGTGAGCGCCACGAGGGGCGAATAACGCAGAGGGTGTGGAGTCACATTAATCATGCTGTCAGACATGTACAGGTCCTCTCCAGAGACAGGAGTTCACACCCTCACATGCTAATGCTCTGAGAATGACAACAACTAGAGTCCCCACTCACTCAACCACAGTGGTATTTAAACACATACCACAGGATTATGGTACTCTATGTTTTTATAATTTGCTGGCAGATCACTTTGGACAATATCTGGGGATGTGTGCTGTAATGATAGTCCTCCTTTGCAGCTCAGGCTCAGCGGTGCTCCCCTGCACCTGCATCTGATCTCTGCGTGGGTGGAATCCTGCTATTTCTCCTCAGTGAGCCATTGGTGGTGCACTGTGCCTGCTGCGACTCTTACCATGGCAATGTGCACATATCACTGGCTGTGTATTCATTTCCACCCATACTTCACAGGGGATAAATGCAATAATTTGCATGGAAATAGCTTTGAGAAAACACAGCAATGAAAGTCCCTCCCGCCCACGATTGAAAGCAAACTTTAATCAGTGGTAGGAGGGAAATGTCTCCATGCCTCCTGGCATTGCAGGGGCAGCAGGCTACAGGGGTGCAGCATTTAAGATTAGCCCTACTGCTTGTTGAACAAATAGGGGGAGGTCAAATTCCTTTGGGATGGGCTTGATTCTTCTTTGCTTCCTAAAAATTGTACACCAGTCTAAGCCGTGGTGGTGATGCCACTCACTAAGGCAGTTTTTATTAAGCATCTAAATCATTCTTATTTCATTAAAGATGAGCAGTGGAGCTGCTGAGTTTCAGTCAACACAAACTAAATTGCTTCAGTTAGCATTCTGAGGTAGAGCGATTAGTGGGTGTGTTGCTGTCATATGTAGAAGCTGAAATGGAAAATTTAGATGATGCTGTGGCCTGGGATTCGGGAGATGAACAGATGATACATTTATCTCAGTCTCCCTGCTTCTGAGTTAATTCAATTCATTTTCTTTTATTGATTGACACTGGACACCGTGACGTTTGCGGTTAATGCAAGCAGGCATCGATAATGAAGGAATTACTTGCAATTCGGCTCCTAAAAATAAATTGTAACTCTGTCAAAGCTGCCAAGTAGTCGCAAGTGTGCATGAGTGTTTTATTGTACTTATATCTTTGTGAGAACCAGTTTTAAAGTGACTTGTTTGCAGATAGAGAAGATTTTAACCAGTGCTCACTATTTCCAGGTCATGTTTGAGGGCTAGTTTGGTTTAAGGTTTGTCATGTAGTTGTTATGTTGATGGTATTCCCACAAATACAGTAATACAAACGTGTGTGGCCAATTCTACGTCTACCTTTTGTGAGGACCACTTTGCGATTTAAACCTTGACAGAAGGAAACATTTTGAGATGTCTTCACTTCTTCAAAAGGCTGTTTAAGGATTCGTTTTAGGGGTAAGATTAAAATTAGGTTTAAGTTAAATTTGCAATAACAGATTTTTTTTACCTCTTGGGGGCAACATAAACAAGCTGTGAACACAACATTGACATATTATCATATGCTATAAAGCGAACTTGTTAGCAAAGTTTCTTATTTACACCTTCAGCAGACACAGAGCAACATTATTATTCATTTGGAGTCATGTGTTTATATACCTGGTGAATTTAAGCCTGATATTCACTCTCATTTTAGCTCTGGTTTTAGTCTCCACCAACTCCCGAGGGAAATATCTGGCTCTTTAGCTGCTAAATGCTCTACTATGTTCACCAGCTGGTTGCTAACTTTGTCTGTATGCCATTTGGTGCTGGGCTGGTAGAATACAATTTTTTTTAGCTTATTTCTAGAAAACAGCTGCCTGATGCGGCTGAAAACAACCTGATGAGAGCGGTAAGAGTGACTATAAAGCTCCATAGAGCTGAAGGGAACTGAAGAGACGAATGATAATTCCCTGTGGGTTCATCACTACATGAGAACAAGTGTCCTCAAAAGTATAGAAATACAAAAATATGTGTGTTTGTTAACAATAATCAAATTCTTTTGGGAGAAAACAGGAGGAACCTGTCAGCATTGTGTTGCATTTGTTTGTCTTTCTGACATTTTTACTTTTTGCAGCCTTTGAAGATATTAGGCTTTTTTTCATTAAACCCTCCAACACGTTTGTTTCTGTCAAACTTTAGACTGGAAGAAGAACAGCTCTGTTTTATTTTTCATCTAATTTTGCAGAAGAAAGTGTGTACCTTCTGGGAATATACATTTTTTTTGAGCTATCTAACTACTGAGCTTCCTAAACTTAACATAACTCATGAAGTCTGACATTAGTTACCCAAACCTTACTGGGAAGGGATTTCATACTTGTGAATTAATTTCATATTGAAGTGGAGACTGCATGACCTCAATAGCTGCTTAAAGGTCCAGTGTGTAACAGTTAGGAGAAGCTATTGGCAGAAATGGAACATGATATTCATAAGTATGTTTTCATTAGTGTAAAATCACCTGAAAATGAGAATCGTTGTGTTTTCAATACCTTAGAATAAGCCGTTTTTATATCTACATTGGAAGAGGGTCCCCTTCTCCAGAGGTTGCCATGATGTACTGCCATGTTTCTACAGTAGTCCAGAATGGACAAACCAAACACCGGATGTAGATAGGGCCGTTCACGTTTTTCACGAGTTTCGCAGCCAGTTTCTCCTACACGCTTGGAAAGGGAGGGTGATGCGAGCGGTATTCAAATTGTTGCAAACTGCAATTTCGCCACTAGATGCCACTAAATCCTACATACTGGACCTTTAAAATGACCTGCAATTTAAAGCTAGAGGAATTTTACATGTCAAAGTCAATTCATGAGTGTACTCAACCCTTTGCCAGACAAGAATGTCGATATTGGACAGTTCTACCAAACCCCGGATTATGTCCACTGCCACCCTTTTTACAATTCTCACTTTCTACAATAACTACACATGGCAACTTTGGAAAGGTTAAGGTTAAGAAATTGGACAAAAAATCAAGAGGTGTAGAATCGACCAATTTGGATGAAATTTTTGGGAGTTGAACAGTTGTATAATGACTTCTGTGGCTCTGGACGGAGCGTTGTGAAAGTTACTCAAGTGGAATCACTTGGGTATCTCAGCTCTGGCTTGAGACTACACATTTTTAACAGAAATCCTGCCTTACAAAGTAGCATCTGTAAAAAGTAGGTGTTTACCAGAAATGAGAGTCTAACATAAGACACTAACAAGAAGCATCATGGGAGGTGTAGTGAGATTCAGTGTTTTTGGAGTTTGACCCATAGTGACTTTAGACATTCTTTGTTTAACCTGGCTCTCACAAGTCCAGCAACTTTATAGAAGGGCAATACAAAATACTAAACTGGAGGACTGTTTTAATTTAGATACAGAGCAATGCAATGCAGTGTTTGTGCCTACAGGAATTGTGTGTTCTGTCATGATAATTTGGTTTGTTGCAGAGTCATATGTATTTGTATATCCAAGCATCACGACGTGTTAATGGGCTTTACGAACCCACACACAAACAATAGTTAGAATTTTGTATACAACCAGCAATCTGACGCAATTCACTGTATCTGTTGGAATTCATGGATATGAGCTACCAATTAGATCACAACTAATTTTGCAATCAGTCATTTTGTGAACAATTGGAGGGGCAAGCACCTTTTATGCATTTTGGTTTGGTTTGGTCTAAGTGTCTTTTCTTATTTACAGGAAACAGTTTGCAGGAAAGACCAGTAAGTGTCTGGACTGAGAGGATAACAGTAACACAATCTGAGGAACTACGAAGCTGGCAGATTCAAACATGCATCATGTGTTTACTTTACCAAACATAATGTAGCAGAATGTCACAGGAACTCATCACGACCCTTATATTACAAGTGACCACAGATATGGCAGATGCCAGCCTTGAACCTGCATGAAAATGACTGCAGCAGCACACTGAGACAAAAAATTGTGGCAGGCAAGACAAACGCAGCCCAAAGAGCTGCCATCGGATGATAGCAAATAATTAGAGTTTTCTCTTCTGCTCAAGGGGCTGTCTTATGATTAAGAGAGCCCAATGAATATGTATACGATGTGAGCACAGGGATGGCTGGATCTAGGTCAGGCTGCTGGTGGATGATGAGTTGCCTGTGAAGTGAAGCAAGGAGACGTGCGGCAACACCGCGGTATTCAGAGAAACCCTCAAGAGGCACGCAGATGTGAGGGACCTTAACTTTTCCAGATTGTCTCTAACAAGTTTATGGGCTCTTGGCATTCAGAGGGAAGGCGGCTCATCCAGCTGAGGAGCCCTAAATGACTTCTCTGGGGATCATTTCTGTCTGTTACAGCTTGACATTTAAATAGAACTACTGGATGCATTGATTGGTCCATCTACTCACTCAGCAAACAGAATGGGAAACAGACATTTCTACAAAGATGGGGATGTGATGTCATATATTGCTGGAGCCAAGTGATTAATTTTGATGTAGTTTGTAAACAGAATACATGTTATACTGTACAGTATATGCTAACTATCCAGAGTCAGTGAAGACAAATGAGTGAGAAATAGTCAGAAATTAAAAAGGCAAGAATTCAGCTGTCTTGGGTTAGGTACCGCAGTGACCCTTCCATGGTCTCTAAGGCAAAGCGAGTGTGCAGTCCTGAATTGTTAATGATGCTTTAAGCTCTGCGATCATTTCTCTCTCCGGGATCATTACAACAGAAATTACAACAGCTGACAAATTCCACCACCTATGGTTTTGCTACCAACAAATTACTTTGGTTTACATTATCAGCATTAATAATACAAATGGCTCGAAATACTGATTTCAAAGTTAAAGTTTTCTTTGGATATGAAGGCAGAAGAGAAAAGACCTGTCTGTTGCAGCCAAACCCGCCACACAGCTGAGTCCTTCCTGCTGTCATAGATGCCTAACCAACAGATCTGTCAGAGGATATGAGAAAAGCCTCCAGTATTATTTTCTTTTATTAAAATGTGCAATTTTTTTTTGAAAGGTTAAATGATTCCTGCATGCATGACAGCTCCCAATAAAAGCAATGATTTCTTTCTGGGGTTTTTTTTTTTTCCTTTTTGAAGGAAAATGATTTGAACGAATTACCCGGTGCTGTGTGCAGCATTTCAAAGCAAAACCACTGAGAACCAAATCTGTGATCCTGGGCTTTTCAAAGCATACATACATAACTGCAACTGTACCTGTGACGGAAATTTTCTGCGAATCACACCACAAAAGGATTTTATGTGTGAATTCTGCAGCAGGTTTCAGGCCAGAAGTGGCAGTCTGAAATGTCTCCATTGTACCTTATAATAAGCAATGCCTTCACTTTAGGTGACTGTGAATCTCTTTCTCAACATAACGAACTCCCTGACAGGGAAGCAGTGGAGCTTCACCACAGTAAAACACGGCCGTTCCCTGTCACCACCACTGACAACAGCCACGCTCCAGTGTTTTAGTGATGGTTGCAGAGTGGTTACCAACATCACATTTCCTGGTGCTCAATCAGTGTAACGGATGAGTCGCTGCTACAAACAGTGATGCTGACACAGCACACACGTGCGCATGCATATGTGTCGTGCATAAACACACATTCCCACATAAAGGAACCCTGTCCTGTGATGGCCTCTGTAGCGGTTTCACCTGGCCATTTCTCTGTCACATAGAAAATGAATGAGCTAAAATCTCACATTCTTCCTCCATGCATACTTGGTGAAGCTCCATCCACCTGACATCAGTTAAGCTCAACTGGACAGTGTAATGGAGCAACAATGGACTAAACACCACTTCTCACTCCAATTGTTCATTTGTTCTCTGTATTGTTGTGACTTGAACGTCATTGTGCTGGAGGGATTTAATGCTCCCTGTTTCCTTCTCTTCAGAGAAACCACAGCGCTGACAAAGTGATTGGATCATCTGAAATGGAAAATTACAAATGTGCTTCTGGCCAAGCACAGGGGCATTGTTGATTTATGAAGAGAAGAATGAGAGTGGAGCTATTCTTTTAGTCTTGCAGAAGAAAAGCATCCACTTCCGGATTCATGTTAAAGATACTACATCGAGTTAAAATTGTGAGGTTCTTTTTGTATCTTTTTTCATCATCTTTTGTTGTAAATTTCCTTGCTGTTGTACATGGTCTTGACTTAGTTTATCAACATTCTCATTTTCTTCCTTATTTTGTGAATTAAGCAGTACACAAGTTGTAGTTGATGCAGGATCTGTGCACAACCAGTGATGGTCAGCCCTGCAAACTCTACCCTGATAGTTTCTGAACCATCAGCAAGTTCTCCCCCCAGAGCAGGGACTTTTTTCCACACATGAAATGATTGTAGAACTGTATTTAGTCCCTGGTTCCTGCGGTTGAAACGCAGGTAAAGTTCCTGAGTCCCTCAAAGGGTTCTTCGTCTGTCAACATAAAATTTTAACATACATAGTTACCTAGTTAGCTAAAAAAGGATTAAAATAAACATAGATGGAGTTATAGAAATATGATTTTTAAAATTAATTACTAAACAAAATACCAGGTATATGAAAAGTTGCAACACAAAGTAAAAAAAACATAGCTGATGACTTTAGCTAAAGTCGAGACACTCTACAAGCAAACAAAGAAAATGTGCAAACACAGTCAGAAATCAACACTAAAAGATGATATAAAAATACAAAAAGAGTATGCATCAACACATTTTTAGCACAAACAGAGCCTCAAACAAACAGATCTTAGTTATTGCAAGAAGTCCCACTGTCAGTATTTTCCTTGTGATCTTGTACTGCTGTTGTATGATGGCAGCATTCTGCTAATTTGTGCCTTCAACTACTAAACTCTGGCTGGGCATTATAACACTATTTATTCTCAGTGGGAAAGGAGAGGCATACTTTAAATTAAGTTAATTCATTCAGTAGTCAGCGGTTTTGTGTTTGGAACACAACAAACTTTGCCTCAGATGGTATACTTGTCCTTGAAAAATGTCTGCTTTTCAACAGAGAAGTGAAAAACGGAAACAAAAGATAAAATAATATTCCAAACAATATTCCACTTTTAGCAACAATCATCTAGAGAATTCATATCCAATATTTCTTCCACGGTCCATTTACAGTATGTTGCTTCACAGATGTTCATTTCAAAGTAGATGCATGGAATGTTTTCAGACTGCACAGAAAATAGATTATATTAGACTTTGGTCTTTCTTCTATGCCTTTTCATAAAAACAGGAAGTGGCAGCAGCATGCAGATGCACATATGCGTTCTCTCTCCCTCTCACAAGATGTTTCACTCTATATCATAACCTCCAGTGAAGGAACAAGTATCCAGATCATTACTTCAGTAAATGCAGTGCCACAGTAGAAAAATACTCAATTACAAGTAGAAGCCTTCAAAATTGTAATTAAAGCTGCATTTATTATCATCTAAATTAATTAAAAGACCTGCCCTATCACGTCTCTGAAGTTGGTGGAGATCAGAGCTAAAAGGCAGAGTAAATATTGGCCTTTCATTTGTCAGGTGGCCGGAATGTCAGTGTTGCTCTGTGTCTGCTGCATGTGTAGTTTTGTCATGGTAGCTAGTCTCCCTGGTGTTTCCCTGTGTTTCCCTCCCTTCTTTTGTCTGGTGAGTCCCCTGTTGGGTTACACTTGGGTTTATCTCTCTCTCTCTCTGTGTGTGTGTGTGTGTGTGTGTGTGTGTGTGTGTGTGTGTGTGTGTGTGTGTGTGTGTGTGTGGTCTGGGCGCAGCGCCCCTGACCCAATTCCACTGCAATCACCACCCACCTGTGTCCCGTGCTGCACACCTGATACTCATCCTCATCAAGACTCTGCAGTGTACATATACACCGGCTTCTCGCTTCAAACTTTGCCAGGTTGTCAGTTTACCTCGGCGGTAACATTATGGCCAACCTTGAACCAAGTTTTGTGGATTCTATACTTTGTGATAACCTGTGATTCTCCTGTGTTCAGGACCTGCCATACCTCAACCAGCACCTGTCTGCCTGTCCAAGTTCTCTGCCACGCCATACAGCCACCTTCCCACACGTTCAACGCCATTAGCTGCCACCTCCACTCAACGCTAGCCAGTATCAAGGTTAGCTACAACCATTGGCATCGCCAGGCCTGTATCCCCGAAGGTCTTTATATTTAGCCACGAATAATTCTCCCTCTTTGCAGCGTTGCAGGAATGAGTCCTAAACCCCCAGAAATGAGTGAGCAATGTAGCACTTCCGGTTCCCATTTGTCTCACAGCGAATGGGGCTTTTGGTGAAATAAGAACTTAAGAAATTTTCACGTTTTGTTCTATGACCTACAATACGTCAGAAATACCTCACTCTTGCATTTTGATTATTTGCCTTTAAAAAGGTGGTCGCTAACAAGTGGCTAAATGACAATACAGAGGTTCACAGGGACATTAAGTGATCTACTCACTAGTCCACCTTTACAGCCTCCTTGTGTCGAGTGTGTGTGAGTGAAATGAAGTTAATATTCCAGTTTAATACCTTTAACTGCTTTTCCAATAAATGTTTAATGATAGCAGTATACGGTTTCTACTAAAGGAACACTGATTACTAACATCTACTAATAGTTTTAACATCACAAATCATAATTTGGAAAGTAAAAAAAAAAAAGCATCAAAATATAGCTTGTTTATCAGCAGTTTTTTTTTCTTTTTCTTCTACAGAGGTCAAGGCTTAGCCCCGAATGTCCTATAATCCAAGAAATGCCCCTGGCCACAACTTCTATAATCCGACTTTCAGACAGAAAACAGTGTTAAAATGGTTAAGGTTGATGTGGGCGTGTTGCTTCAGATACAGGTGACCGAATTATGATCCAGAAAGTCCAGTTTGAGTAAAATAGATCGATGAGCTTCAACTAACCTGAGGACTGTGGAAATATTGGTTTTAAATGTTTTCATCTCATGCAAACATTTTATCATTCTGGGCAGATAGCAGACACCCGTGAGAGTACGAAAAGGCATTTTGAAAACAGAACCTGATGCTGGGTTACAGGTAAAACATAAAGTAGGTTCATATAGGGAACAATGTGACCCAATCACAGGGGTCATGAAAGGTGCTAACACTGCACAGCGGTTTAAAACTCTGGAAAGTTATCAAGGCATCGTATTAGTGTGCTAGTTTGTATTATCATCTCGGAAATTTTTATTGAAATTTTTAAATGCATTGTCACCTTTAAGTCGCTGCAAAGCTCCCCTGCTCTCATATTTAAACGGCTATAGTTTTCGCCAGTAGATGGCAGTAGCAGCTGTGTGTATAGATTAGTCTTAATGTACCTTGTTCATCTAAACTGTTATTTTGCTGTTTGCAGCGAGAAAGTGAAACACTTCATGTACATTTATGTTAAGTCTTAATGTGTGGTGCCATATTTTTATGTTCAGCAGGTTATCAGTGTTATAAAATGAGGTAGGTAAATTATGCTAACTTCCTAGGCTACCTTTGCTCTTGGCTGGGCAGGCTTTGCGTCAAGCCCCGCCCTTCTGTGCTGTGGTTGGCTAGCTCCTTACTTCAAAGCAAGCTGGCAGCATTTCAAAGGAAGAGTTCGACATTGTGGTAAATGCGCTTGTTGGCTTTCTTGGAGAGCGTTACAGCAGAGACGGTTAGAGTTTATCTTTGGTTAGATGAGAAGATTGATGCCACTCTTATATCTGTATGCTAAATATTAAGCTGTAGAGCTATCAGAGGGTGACCTTTGTTTAGCACTAAGACTGGAACCGGGTTGGGCTAAGCTAAGCAGCTGCTGCCTGTAGCTTCATATTTACTGTATACTGGTAAGTTAATATTATCAACTTTCCAACTAACTCTTGGCAAGAAAGCGAGTGTTTTTTTTCCGAAGTTTCAAAGCCTGCTCCTTAGCTGGTCCAGGTGGTTGGCTACTAATTTTACATAGTCTACTGTTGTGTAGGCTACCAGCCTGCATCATATTTTGTTATCATAAATGCAATCTTTGCCTGAAAAGGAACAGCTGTCTGGCAATTGCAATAGAGTAAAATGGTCCACATATTCCTCTTAAATGTTGGTGGAGTCTAGCCTAGTAAAGTTATACCAAATGAAAGTGTAAAAAAAAAAAAAAAAAAAAATCCACTTCTTGAAAATAGCCTAGTGTACTGAAAACAGTACTACTCGGGTAAATGTACTTAGAGCTGTCAGCCTCCGCTCGTGTTGTTATCGGCTCCTCGTCACTGAGGAACACAGGGATGTTGGAGTTTGTAGCCAGCATCGTCTGGCCTGCTCCCCCCTGCCGATGGCCGCTGAGGCCGTAATTACACTGCTGCCGCAGCTAGAGGAAGTGGCGCTGCTGCTGGTGGGAACAGTGGAGAGCCTCTCAGCAGGCGGCGGGGAGCAGCGCGCTGAAGGCGGCTCAAAATCAGCCAACCAAGGGCCACCACGGGGCCCTAATTACCGAGCGAACATGACTGATGATGAAGCTGTGCTCTGGTGGCGCTGTGTCCGAAATATACAGCCCTCGTGGCCCCATCAGCCCAAGTCTCCCTCCCCGGTGACGAAGTGTGCCACCGCTGTGCAGACCTCCCACAATGTTTGCTGCTGAGCGACTGACAGCTTGCAACATGGGCCTCATACAGTTCCCTGCATGGTTTGTGTGTGAGGGAACATATGCAGGCGTTTCGGTTTGTAGTACATGTAGAGAATGATTTCCATATATCATAAATTGAGGCGGCTCTTCCTTTGCTTATTTGCGATTTGGAGAGGTATGTTGTGAGCGCAGGTGCCTATTCGCCGCCGATAACTGTGAACGTTTTCAGGGGACATGCAGAATTATTTAGGGTGAAATGTTTTGCAAGACAGATGCAATCTTTCTGCGCAGTGATCCTCTCCTTGCAGATTTCCCTGTAGTTGGTCTTTGTGGCTGATGGGAGTTATACCCCCCCCCCTCACACACACACACACACACACACACAACTTCTCCACATTTCACCTGGTTGTTAAATCAGGAAAGCGAGGCTCCCCTGGGAGAGCACAGCCTTCAGTGCAGTCTCCCAGAGATGAATGTAGAGTAGCTGTGGAGGAGAACGTCCCTTTTTTTTATTATTAGCAAGATAAACAAGGAACGAGGCTGCGACTGAAGCTGCAGAAGTTGGAGGAGCTGTCCAGATGCTGAAGGAGCACCAGCCAGCTTTTCAATTAGTAAGAAGGGCTGGTGGCTCTGGGGGAACTAATGTAAGGTTAACACGAGGTGAAAATAAACTATTCATCCAGTTGCGTGTGACGTAAAGGTGTAGGCCTACTTATGAATTTTGACGTTGATTTGAGGCAGTCTTTTCACATCTGCGCCGAGATCCGCCCTGCTGGTTTCTTAAAACGAACAGCACGATATTTCGTTTCAGTCCAAATATTTCACACGTGTGTTCTGAAAAACGAGCGTCCAATGCAATGTCCCCACCCCTTGTTTATTTTCTGTTGGAGGCTCTTAAAACCCCATTTGGAGCGAAGTAACGATCCGTCCAGCCATAGATCAATAGCTTGAATCTGCAACGGCTGTCAGTCGCAGCCCCGCATGTAGGAGAATGCAGACAGGAGGGGTGGAGTTCACAGCTTTTACTTTTCCAACGCCGCTCTGGCAGAAGAGCTCATTCTTTGCCTGGAAAACAGCGGAGTTGGTGGCTGCTGCTTTCTGGCATGTGATCCCGACTTTAGTCAGTCGCCTCGCCGCTGCAGCCACCCATTGAACTTTCCATGCTCTTGGCCGTCCGATGGACAGCACTTAGGAGGTTTGTGTGGACCCTACCCGCTGCTGCTCGCTCGTCCGCCGCGCTCCGGCTCTCCGCCGTCGGCTCTCCTGGTTCAGAGGGACTCGCGCGGCCCGGGGAGCTGGCCTGGGTCTCCTTCACGCATGGAGGGAGACGTTATGGACAAAGTGGAGGCCACGGCGACGGTCTGTGACTTCGATCCCATCAGCGGGAGCATCCCAGCCACCAAAGTGGAGATCACCGTGTCCTGCAGGTGAGGCCGCCCCGGCGCGGATGCTGCCGTGGCTCCGCCGGGGTTTGGGCAGCTCCGCGCGCATTGCCACGAGAAGGCAGGACACGGAGTAAGCACGCGTTAATGCGTAACGTGCCATTTAACATCTCGGTGCTGAAAAGCATAGCCTAAACGTCACCATGTGTCATTTCCTTTTATGAAAAAGAACTACGTTTAACGTTTTGAAGAATCCAAAAACTTTACAAAAGGTAAAATGACGACGCCGTGTAGGGAGAATCCTCGCAGAGATCCTTGCTCTGCTACAAAGACATTGACATACAAGACGCCACTGGAACATTTAAGCACTTTTAGTTTTAGCATTAGGCCTATAAAAAAATCATAAAGCAACTAATTCCTATAGCAGTAGGCTAGCTGAATGTCCAGAGTTTCCGTCCATCACGCAAAGTAGACAACGTGCGGTAAATATGACAATCTCTAAACTTTTACCCTTTAGTTTACTGTTTATCATAAAGATTTACGCTTTGCTGTTTGTTTAAATAAACCCCTGTCTCCGTCGGAGCGGCTCGTGGCTCTACAGGGCTGCTGTGTTTCGCGGGCGCCCCGTCGCGTGCCACAGGAGAGAGCCAGTCGGCCGTCGTCGGGTTTTGTTGGCGTGACCGACGGGTTTCCCCATGAGGCAGCGAGTCGTGTGAAGCGGCGCAGAGGCTTGACAGCGTCCGAAAAAGACACCAGAAACCTGACGACGACAACAGTAGTTTGCACGCAATGTTTTCTCCCTCGTTGTCAATTAGCCTTGAACTGAATCGCTTGTCCCCTACCCCAACCCCCCCCCCCACATTCCCAAGAAGATCGCAAGTGCCTCGGCTGGATAGGGTGGGGCAGCGCTGGTTGCAGGTACAGTCACTGTATCATGTATGCTGCTGCAACATAAAGTGGCTTTATATGGGGCAACAAATACAATCGACAGTTTTACTTCACTTCTTATGGAAAACTGCATTAATTTGTGTTTCCAGGGCCTCTTCGGCTGTGCGTCATTTTGCCATAATCCAGAGTTGAGCTCTTTGTTGGCTACATCAGTGTTGCATGCATGTAAATGATGTGTTCTGCTGTTGAAACTGTGGCTTGGTGGCAGAACGGTCGCCTGCCAATCGGAAGGTCGGCGGTTCGATCCCCCAGCCATGCGTCGAAGTATCCTTGAGCAAGATACTGAACCCCATAATGCTCCTGAAGCTGCGCCTTCGGTTTCTGAATGTTCCATGTAAGTCGCTTTGGATAAAAGCGTCTGCTAAATGACTAAATGTAATGTAAATGAAACTGATCCCACAGAGATTTCAGAAACGAATGTAGGCCTATGTAAAGCCACAGGCCAGAGATTTACTAACCAAATACTGCTGCCATTGTTTTATTTACTCCTCTCTCATACTTCCTTCTCGAAGGAAATCTCCGTTATCTGAAGGGGAAACTGACTGATTCTCTTTTTTTGTTCCAAACGGTGCTTTGTCATCCATTTTGAAATTCTGAAGTTGTTCAACAAACCCAACATTGCTGTTGCCATGTAGGCGGCCATATAAACATTTAGGATATTTGTTAATTGGTCGCAGTTTCAGAACAAATCTGTTAACCTTTACGGAGTCACCGGTTGAGTGGATGGTGCAGTGCAAGGGGCTGTTTAAAGATGGACAGCATCAATCCCTACATAGGCCTACTGACCAAATGATTTGTGTGTAACAAGGAGGCAAGAGTAGGTGTGTGTGGCGAGCATGTAAGGAGCCTGGGTTGTGTGCATGTATGTGTGTTTTATCCATTGTTGGGCATGTGTTGTGAGTAGCAGCTGGACTCGCATTGTTTCCCTCTTGGTACACACTTTTGTTTTTTCTCGCAGACCTTCATATTTTATGCTGGGATCTGTGTTGATGCCCCCGGGCTCTGTCGATCTGCAGCTCCCCTGTCTGTCATTAATGTCTTGCTCCAGGCCACAGTTTGATGGAGAAGAAAAATTCATTCCAGCTTTCATTGGACCTTGAAACATTGTCTGTCTGCTTTAGATGCAAAGACTTCAGGTCCTGTCTGTTCTTTTTTTGAGACTTGTGGAGATTGCTACAGCAGCTCGTGTCTGAGCTCTGAGAACTGCTTCAAAGATCAAACACTGGACAGCTCAAAAGTTGAACACATGAGATAAACAGCCATGCACGCAGCCATTCCTCCCACTTATTAGCAAGTGTGTATTTGGTCCATCCAAGGGACGGAAACAATGGGTGTTATGGAGTGAGAGGCACAGGCTCCACAACCCTGTGTAATTGATTTAGTAAGCCTGAAAGCTCTGAGGTTGCAGCGCACATGGAATTGAATTGCGATGTGCAGCCCTACAGGCATTCTCATAACCCTCTGCCAATATTGCAGCAAGCCCCCTGACAAACTGGAGGGACTGAAGCGGACAACCCCTTATCAAAACAAGTGCATATCGCTGTGATAGCACATTGTTCCCCGTCTATGGCACTGATTGGTTTTGCTCACAGGTCAGCCAGTGAGCCGAGCCCAGAGCATCTGCTTCTTGGCTGCGATGGCTACACTCCAACTCAGTAATGAGCTGGATCTTCAAACTCAAGTGGCCTCTATTCCTACATCTGCCTTAACAAATGCATGCCAGTGACTACAGTTCAGTGGGTTAGGGCCAGTGGTCCCCTGGTGCTTTTACAGGCTTGATCCCACCTCTTACGTGTCAGTAATGAGTGTGTTCGTTAGTTAATATTTAAGCAGCTCTGATGAATATTTCACAAGTTGTCTATGCGGTTTGCTACATCATGCTTTAATTTCTAAGCAAAGTAGTAAATGTGAATCCTTCTGGATTGTAAAATGTGCCCTTCTATATCTCAGCTTACCAGCCTGTCTCAGAGTTCCCATGTACAATGACTTAAGGGGAATTGGGTCTTCAGCTCAGTGGTTCCACTGCGAGGAACACTTTTGGAAATGAATGTCGGAAAAAATGTGCACACAGACATAAATCACAAAGCCCTTAAAAGCATACGGATCTTCATTAAATGAATAGATTTGTGTTTCTCTTTGGTACATCACTGTACAGATCCATGTACAGGATGTAAACTTACATCAGTAAACATTGCACTGTTTACTGTATGTGCCTATGTGACCAGAATGAGGGTGCATAGTTGATAAGCTTGACAACCCTGACAAAGGTTTACAACCCTTATCAGAACAGCGTGAGGGAAAAGGAATTTCTTGCTCCTGAAAGATTAGTTTTTGGCATCTCATTTGTTAGTTACCACCCAGGGAGAGTTAAGGGGAAGAAAATAACAGAATGATTTGATGAAAAGCCCAGATTTGGACTATGTATCATTGTGAGTACATAATATACTTTATAGTCCAACAGAACCATCAAGTTCAAGGACGTGGCTTCAACCTTTTTACCCCCATTTGAAAACCGATCAACAAAGGGCATATTATAGACATTTATTGCTCTTTTGCAACGTGTCAAAATACACCACAGGTATGCTGTTAAAAGTGAAATTGGCTGACAAAGCCACCCTCTTCCACTGCGCTCAGCCTCTCAACTGACAGGTTGAACATTGAATTTTATCAGCCCCCATCGCCCATTTCATCAGGACAAAGACTCTGCGTCTTGTCCATCCCCTTCTGTTCTCTGCTCTTGCTTTGGAATTTGCTGTAACCATTTGCTGTGATATATTGGTTAGAGGAGCACTGCATCCAATCAATGCATTCCATGGCTTGGGGGGGGGTCTAACTCAGCCAGGCCACTCCGCTCTCGTGGGATTTATTACCTGGTGAAACGCACAAGAGAGGATCGCAGGAGAGGATCCCTGGTGCACAAGGCCACTGATTGCTGTTCCCTGGGGTCAATCTGAAAACTTGCGGCATGCTTCTTGATCTGAACTCTTCCAGAGGCAATCATTGCAGCCTAATGAAATCATCAGGACGATTAGGATGTGTGGCATCACTGCTCGATCTGTCAAAAACAATTGCTTGAGCAGAACAATTGGGATTCAAGCTGTGTTACAACCTATTGTTTATTCGAATGCGTTGGTATGGCCTGTAACTCTGCTGCTGTTGTGTTAATAGCTGTTGTAGATGTTGATCTCATTCAGTCTTAGTTACCCACTCAATCAAACCCTGTGACCTGGTTTTTCTGGATGAAACATCCCTTTGTTTTGCCCCGGCAGAAAGCAAGTTTGAATTGAACTAGTTTGCATTGTGCAAGAGCATAAAATATTAATACAAGATCTCTCTGAGTAAGAGAAATTTCAATTTACTGTGCCGTTCTTTTCATATCGTGTTCTGGGTTAAGACTGACCTGGGGCAAGCTTGCAGCTTTTATCTTGCAGGATGGCTTGTGTGTGAGTGATGTGTCGCATCTGTTTTGGGAATCGAGGCTGAGAGACGAGGGTGCCAAGAGGAGGCAGATTTCTTTTTTTTCTTTTTTTTTTTTTTTTTTTTTCATTCTTCCAATTCTGGGGATGTTAAGATTGCAGCAGGAGAGTCTCACAGGTCGATGGAGCGGATAATTATGCATGAACCCCTGACACAGTGAAAATGAGTTTGGATCCCAGACACTTGGCTTGTGGTGGTGTCGGTGTTATTAATATATTCTCATTTGGGATATATGACAGCAGAGGGGGATCCCATGGAAACAGTCGTGGTGCCATGCCAGTGGTTTATAACACTCTGCATGTTGCCTGTGTCATCTGAAAGTGTTGATTGGAATGACAGGAAAAGTCAAGAGTGTGGTGTAGCAATAAGAAATCAAAGCAGTCCCTTCAGGCTCAGAAGTATCAAGCTGCTTTTGTCACTATTTTCAGACAACCTCAGGGGTCAGCAGAGTATGTTAGTGGATTTCTGTGTCGGGGGATATTTGACCTAACATCACAGCTCGTCTGGGAAATGTTAGAGCTGGTGGCAGATTAGAACAAATTGTGACAGTTTGCTCAGTGAAGATTTCACCACATTATGTTGCATATGTTGAAAGCCTCTCACTCATTGAAAGTCTTAGCCAAAGGCCTAAACAGGCTACTAATTTTCAGGTTATTGTCATTCCTGTAGACCTTTGAGTTAGTAATTCTTCTGTTAGATGCATTGAAATGGATATGTTATAAAGTAGCCAAAAGGGCTATTTCTGCCTATGTGGATGAGAATGTGTTGTGCTTTTTGCTGCAATGCTGTGTATAGAGCTAAAACATTAGGTTTAACAAGTACAAATTAATTTTGACTGTAAGGAAATGGATTATCAGTCATCATCTGAATCGTACAAGATAAACTTAACCAAAAGCTACGAAACTGAAATTATTATAGGCTTTAGTAGAAGCTGTCAGTCTAATTTCAAGTTTGTTTTAGGTTGGTTTCTTATTTGTGTTAGATTACTTCAAATTGAAGTGTGGTCAACAGGACTACAACAAAGTAATTTTGCTCCAGGCTGCTCGTAACCGAACATATACAGTGTCGTTTTAAACATGTTCGTGTGTGTGTGGTCCTCACTTCACGTTGTTGAGATTTGGCAGGTGTGCGTGATGGCTCCTCTGTGGTGTTAACAGGAAGTTGCCTTTCTTCATAGTTTAAATAGCTACTTAACTACGTTCATGAAAAGTAGCGTCAGAAAAATTTTGAAAAGTGTGGATGAGATCGACGTAGCTGTAAAAGTTTTTGTAAGTTGACAGACTGAATTGCCAGTTCATTTGACTTCATGACATGGAAGCTGCAGTAGTGGTTCCAAGAAGAACTTATGGTTTTTCCACATTTGTGAATATTTATTTTAAGATTTAAGAGTTGTTATTTCTGTATGTCAACTTACAAAAACTTTTACAGCTACGTCGATCTCATCCACACTTTTCAAAATTTTTCTGACGCTACTTTTCATGAACGTAGTTAAGTAGCTATTTAAACTATGAAGAATAACAACTCTTAAATCTTAAAATAAATATTCACAAATGTGGAAAAACCATAAGTTCTTCTTGGAACCACTACTGCAGCTTCCATGTCATGAAGTCAAATGAACTGGCAATTCAGTCTGATTATCAGGCTGTCTGTTGTGAAACTGCATGTGACATTCATTTCCAGCCCAGTGGCTACATTTCGGGTCAATTAGTGTGTGGGTTTGAGTGAATGGGAGTGTGTCATAAGGTGGTTATGCCTCTGAATACTTACAGTGCTAGTTATTCATCAGTTCATGCATTACGGTTTACCAACTACCTGCTGTGTGTTGCTTCCACATATTGAGGCTCAACATGAGTCTACTGCCAATTAGATGGCTCCGTTTCTGTTTCCACCCTATATGGTACGCTCAGAGCATCTCATCCTCACTAACAACTACTGAGACTTTCTTTGTATGCTTTATTATCATGATCACTATTGAGATTGACCCTGCTCTCCTCACTCCACACTTGACTGACTCCACAGTTTCCTTTCTCTACTCCGATTTAATGATCAGTTGCTGTCATTTCAAAGCCAAAATATGTATGAGCTTAGAAATGCTTTACTGTGCCTGATTTGTTTCCTAGTGTACAATTTAATGTGCTTTACGTCACTAGTCTGTGAAGTACATGGTTAGTGTGTGCCTGCAAAAGAAATTTGCAGCTTGGGTTTTTTCACATGGAACAGAGAGATGAAGGGAAATTGGCGTGAATTCACAGTAGGCAAAGTGCAAAGTGCTCTGCCAGGGTTATAACAGCCATATAGTATCAGTGTGTGTGCATCTCCCTCTGTTCCTTACAAAAAAGGACCTTTCTCTGCACAAACCCCCGAGCTGTTCCAGTGTGCAATTAGTGGTGATAGTATTCCCTGGTTGGACATTAGTCACACACCAAAAGCCAGTCCGAAACAGGGAGACACAGCGTCTGTGCATTTTCGTTTATTATACTAGCACAAGAGGAGTTTTATGACCGAGATTCCGTCAATGGCTGCATGACGGGCGCCCAGGGAGTGCTCTGCTGCAGGTATTGTCGACCTGCAGAGATCCCAGGTTGAACAGAAAATGAATAATTAAACAAACAGAGGAGAAGACACCTGGTGCCATTGCAGTGAAGGTCAGCAGATGGGTCTGTCACTAATAAAGTGACCAGATTGTGCACTGAATGTAATGGAGGGGAGTTTTTCCGATCCAGGCAAAAGCAGCATTACTCTGTATCGTCATGTCACCATCCGGCAGATTCAGTTATGCAATGCAGGCAGAGATAACTTCTAATAATGAAATGCAGGAGTGCATGAGCTTTTATCAGTTGTTTAAATCTGTTTGTTTTAATTTCAGCGGTGGTGATTCTTGCACGTCTGTATCTGATGACTTTCCTGCATAACATATTGCATAGAATTTTCTGAGTCACAAAAATACCCTCAAGGAAAACTGAATATTTCAGTCTAAAAAATGGGATTCCTCCAGTTTGCTAAGGGTCAGCCAAACTCTGCATATTTCATCTCATAGCTCCCCTGTTTGGTTCTCTGACTCTTTGACCCCTGAGAAGCTGCTTAAGGGTGTTCTAGACTAAGCGTGGACCCAATGACCGAGTGGTGTGTGAGTAGTAACAAAGTGTCTGTCCTCATTCAAAAAAAGAGGGCCAAAGGGCAGTAGAGAAAGCAAAGAGGCAGAAGACCCTTAAATGCAAACCGCCTTTAACTTTCTCCACACAGCCATCTCCCTTTGTCTTGATTTATATTAAGAATTTCCTTCCCCTAACCCAGTCAGAGACTTGACTTTCAAGCTTGTATTTGTCGTGTCCTTTTAAGAACCAATGAGGCAGCAGCTCATACTGGAATTGGCCAGCCAGATTCAAGACTATTTAAAACCACTTTCCACTGAATTAGATGCTAGTTCTCCAAGGTGCCAATTATGATTTCGACAACTCTAAGAAAGTGGAGGAGGATTAAGAGACTGCTGACAATAAGGCACTGCGGGTGCAGGATCTAATTCCCACATTTCTCAGTTTAATAATCAGCCACATGGACCAGGAAGCTGCTAAAAGATCTCCAGGGATCTGACCGAGAGGGAGTGTGTGTGCCTAATATATTCTTTTAAATTAGAGTTCAGCAGCCAGCCATGTCTTAGAGGTCAAAACTTCTTCCCTCTTAGCCTGTAGTAGAAACATTTATCAATATTTTAGTCAAACTAAATACTACTTTGACATATTTATATAGCCAGAAAGAGTTTGCAGATTTGATTTCAGAGCACATGCATTGGTTGGGTGATTCTAATTCAGCATTTGCATGTTTTTTTTTTCCTGGTACTGCCTTACTTATTAATTAAAGTGTACATAACCAATTACTACAAGCTTAATTCACTGAATGAACAAACATAACTTTGTTAGGGATGAATAGACAAAGAAAGCTATTGAAATATTTTTTTTTCCTCAAGTGAAATTGAATTTCTACATTTCTTGTAGTTTTGTTTGTTCTACACCTAATAATGAACCCTAGACTGTTGCATCACATGTGGTAAAATATGAAGTGCTCCAAGAGACAAGAGATGATTTAATGACGGTGGTGAGATCAAGAGGAGTAGGAAAAGTGATGTTTTCCATTTTTGTTCATGTATTTCAAACTTGATGGTCGTAGTGATCCCAAAAGTGCTACAGTATGACACAAGGCTGATGCATGAAATGTGGTGTGGATAAAAAGTAGCTGGATCTAATTACTTTTGTCCTACTTTCAACTAACTTCATCTTCATCAACAAACTTTCTCTACATCAGCTTTCGGGATAATGATCTTCTCTTATCCCACTGAGATTTGAAGAGAGAAGGAGTTAACTTTTGAAATAGGCAGCGTTACTTCAGTGAAAGCAGATGGATTATCTGATCTTAATACCCATCCTGCAGCAACATTATGTGTTTTCTGGCCATGTGCACAGCGAGATGGTGGATTCATTTGTATTGGTGTATAAATCTGTATACTGATAATTTCTTCTTGGAATAGAAATGTTCTGCAAGAGCAAAGTGAGGTTCAGCAACTCAAACTGAAAGCTTGTTTTCTACATAACATTCTGAAACAGAATGTCATGTTATACCAGCACTCTTTTTTTCTTTTTTTCTTTTTCTCCATGTGGCACATTCTCTTCTGAATTCGGAGATGGGATAAGGTGATGGACAAGCTAATTTGTCGGAGGGTAGTGAATGCCAGACAGGTGGATACAAAGAGGCAGTTAGTTGTGGATGGCTTTATCTCCAGTGATAATTACACTGACAATGTTCCAACTGTAGTCAGGTCAGCCCAAGGCTAATACCAAACGAAGCTGCATCTATTATCCCCCCACGTATCCCTGTGACAGAAGGTTTTGTGTCCAGGAATGCAGAATTAGGTGTACATGAATGATGCCCTGTTGCTTGGATTCAGTCCTGAAATCTCATCTATATTCATTGAAATCCTGCTGTCCCCTAAAGGGATGAGGAGTTTTCTGAACTGCATGCAAGTTATTTATTGACACTGCTCACAATCAGGAACCAGAAAAAAGACATATTTATAGGCTTTTGCCTTATACTGATGCTAATGAGATCAGTGGAACCCTCCTGGAAATTGTCTCTCATCTAAAATGTTGAATGAAGCGATTGATGGTAGGACCCATTTGTAGCACTGCCTTATGTTTTTAAAGGTAATATCTGCTTTATTGGATCTTGTACAGTGACAGAAGGAAATACTTAAGGGAATGACGTGAGTGGTCGGGGAAACTCTCAGAATTTCCCTCCATCTCCCTCAAAACACACACAATTTCAGTCTGGAAGAGGCTAAAATTAAAGATTGGATGAATGATATTAATGCTGATTGCTGTGCTTATCTCGACTGAGTCAATGAGCCTGGCAGCATGAAAAGGCTTTGGATGATGATCAGTGTCAGGGAACTGGAGAGCTCCTCCACAGCCAGCGAGGCTGTGCTTTATTTTAGGGTGTGGGAAATGCTGTTATCCTGACATGCAATAGTAGCCTGTTTTCTTTTTATTGTGGTTCAAACTAAGGGAGACTGAAGGGGAACTTGTCTGAGTGTGACCTACGTACCCATACTGCTGTACTGACACCCATAACATTATGATGCTACATGAGCTTTCAATCTAACCTTGCCCACGCATGCATACTAATGGACATGTTTAATGTATTGATAGTACCATTTTGCTGCGAGTGGTGTAAATATATCCTCAAATGTACTCTGTGTTGTGGCTTGTTGCTTTCTGCCCTGAGGCCATAGTCACCAGAGCAAAAACGGTGAGACTCCTCGCCTTCACTCTGTAGTCCTACTACGATGCTACAGCTGAATGCGTGTTAAATGTCACACTTTCCTCTGTGTTGGCATGGACATATTCATAGAAGTGGATACTGTATTCCAGAGTTGCTCACCTGGTGGTACACTGAAAGGTTCTTCAGATTTTTGCTTAAAAAATTACTTAAATGATTAATTGAGTAGTAAAATAGTTACAGATGAATCAGTTAATCAAACAACTGTTGCAACTCTAAATATAGTCCCTCTCTGGTTGAGCAGGCTCAGGGTGACTCCCCGCACACATGAATGGCACAAATAAAATGTACTGATTTGGCTCTTTGAGACTTTGTAATTTGTATTGGACATAATGACTAAAATAACGATCGTTTCTGAATGTGTCATTTTCTTCACTGTATTACCTTTTTTTTTTTTTTTCTTTGGCCACTATGCCAAAATTGCTGCATAGCCTGGTGTTCCTGTGGTTGAAATGCCAGTTTCTTAGCAGCATTTCTCAAAAAACTACTCAAGCGATTGTAATGAAACTCAGTGCAAAATAAGGCCATAGGAATGCTTCGTTTTGAAGTGGACAATTGTTTATATTTTTGATTTTTAGTCCTGAACTACTACACTTACCTGAATGAAAATGTTTATTGATAAAGGTAAAATAATTCAACGTTTTCTCTTATTAGAATAAAAGTAGAGGCTCGAACAGCCTTGGTGAAGGTTTGTACTCTCTGAATGAAAATTGTTTTCAAAAGTAGTGCCCATGTTTTTACTGGCAGCCCTGCCTCTGTGTCCTCTGTGTCCTTTCACTGAGCTTTAATGTGCTTCTTGTGCTGCTCACTTGGAAATGAAAACTCAAGGACACTATGGTTTATGTGAAGTTAAGTGTGGCTGTGAATTACCATGCAATTATCTTGCAGCTCTTTACATGTGGGATGTTTTTTTTTTTTTTGATTAAACTGTGTAAGAGAGGCAGCCTTTACTTGTGTACAAAATAAGATTGAACTTCCCAACTGTTACACGGCAGTCTATTCACTGAAATGAATTAGACTACATAAAAACATACTGGACTCAATGAGATTTTGATGTGTAACAGTTTCTTTCTCTTACAGGAATCTCTTGGACCGAGACACTTTTTCCAAATCCGACCCATGTAAGTTCTCTTACAATGCTAATTGCGGTTTAGTTTTTTTCTTGGTCAAAATACGGTTCATTGACACCCCCTCTCCTTTTGCGAAGCTTTACTTTTTACTTTCGCTGAGCTTAACTTTGATTCAGTTTACTCTGCTATTTTAAAGTGTTCCTTCAATAACTGCATATCATTTACACAGTAATGTGACAACCTTTCCTCACTGAGAGCTACAGAAAGTACCTTAATGTATGCAGGGTCTAAACGCCAGCCTTTGAATACAAATGGGTATCTTTGGTGAGACACATGGGGAACTGCCATTAAGGCATTTTCTTTGATACTCCCTGAAGGATAGGGAATGGAAGAGACATTTAACATAATAGGGAGGTGGTTCAAGGCCTCTGGATAAATAAGCTACTGGGAAAATATCACACTTGCCCTGTATTGTATTCGCCTGAAGCTGAACCTTGGGATATATGACAGGTCACGTCGTGTTCTCCAGCCTCAGCTTAATTTGAAGTCGCAAAATCAAATAGGAATCAGGAGAATCCCACCGTGAAGAAATTGTGTTTTGATTGCACGGCTTAAATTGCGCTTCAGGAGCCTTCAATTTTGCTTTAGAGCTCTGTGCATTGCATGTGGACATCATGCCCAGAATTTGATGCAGCGCAGCATCATCAAGCCTGGCACTTCATTATGCTGTCAGGGCGTGGCAGGATAATTAATGAGTGCCAGCAAAAAAGGAACAAAACAAACACCATTCAAAGAAGCAGGATGCGTGATTGAGATTGTTTAGTGACAACGTATTCCTCTGCTCTCTTTTTCTCCCTTCGCCTCCCTCTTCTCAGTGGTTGTGTTGTACACGCAGGGCGTGGAGTCCAAACAGTGGAGGGAGGTAAGAGATCACAGCCGCCTCTGTCAACACAACTCAATCAGCCTGTCTCCTCTCCATGACAGCCCGCTCTGTTTACAACCCTTTCTCCCCTCCTCTCTCAAGGTAAATGCTGTGAGTGCCAATCATTTGCAATTGACTTACCCTGCGAATATCCGTGCGCTAGTCAGCTCTGTGTTAGCTGTGAGTGATTGGGTGATGAAAGTGACAGCTACTCGTATCGATAAAGATTTGCCTCTGCGGCAGAGTCCCCCCTGGCTGTTGGCCAATGGGCCTTAATTAGAACAGAGAGGCAGATAAAGTAGAGGAAGGCAGGAAGATACTGAAGCAAGACAGAGGGTCCTTCTGGGATTATCATTTGTCCCTGTAATCCCAATGGATTTAATTTACATCTCAAAGGGAAATACTTGTTAATTCAAGATTTGTTTTACACTCAGATATTCCTATGGTCCAAGGCAGCCCAACCATTGTTTGTGAACATGAGTTTTTTTTCTAAAGCTAAAAGCCAGCCTAGTCAACACTATCAATACTGTCTATACATGCTACCGAACAGGAAGACGGATACTTTTCGCACTGAAATCCTGTTTGATTGACTCCACAGAGACCTTTGTGTCATGCTGATGCACAGTGTTGTTACATAACAGATTTAAGAGTAGGAAACACTCAGCTCCAAGATACAAAGGTTTCAGTTATAATCTGTGTTTTGGTGGGTGTGGGCTCTTAAAAAGGGAGGAAGGTTTACAGAGGACATTCAAAGGTACAACTGAATCCTAACCCTTACATGGCAAAGCAGCACACACACATTCAAAGTCGAAACGGAAAGGCTACGTGTAAAATAAAAAGTTCGACATCTTGGGAAATATCCTTATTTGCTTTCTTGCGGAGAGTTTGATGACAGGATCAATACTACTCATGTCTTTAGAGTAAATATGAAACTACAGCCAGGAGATGATTAGTTTAGCATAAAGACTGAAAGCAGGGCTGAAACAGCTAGCCTGACACTGTCCACAGGTAAAAATATCTATCAGTGACGACAAGATACTCCAGAGTGGAGTTGATCTGATCTAACTCTCTGCAAAAATGTGAATAAGCATATTTCCCAAAATGTCAATCTATTGCTTTAACCCTCAAACACGCCTTTGAAGAAGTGAGGACAGGCCAGGATGTCCTCGCTTTGAAAAAATGTCATCACGCTCAAGGTTTAAAACTCAAATAACTGCTCCTCACAAAGACTGAAGTACAACACACACACAGACAGAGGTGCATCACATTTAAACTAAAATCATGAATGGGTCCACAAAACAGTATTGCTAACTTTTACATTTTGCAACTCTCGAATTTTGTCCACTTAACTATTTTTGTGTTCATTCTATTTGAATGTATTTGGGATCAAATGTATTTCTGTATAGTGGTTACCTGTCTGTTATCATGTCTTGTGTGTTACTAACCTGACTGCATAACACATTTCGCAGCAGGGACAATCACATGAATGATTGGTTGGATATTTGATCAGATTTGCTGATTAACTGGCTGTGAGCTGAGTGTTTCATTGCTTTACTTAAAAAATATCTTTTTGCAGTTTTAATCACTCAGAAGGAGTAATACTTGAGCTTGGTGGCGGGTTTTCATTTTTGCTCACATGTCTTTCAAGCGCAGTCAGCTAGCCTTGGCTCACAGTAAAGCTTAGTAAACCTTTGTGCTGGTAGCAACAGTGGTATTTTAATATGTAAGCCAGCGAGTAGGTTTACTGATTAACATGCAAATGTTGACTAGCATCAAATGCAGTGTTTAGGCGGGAAGAGCCTCCTACACCTGTCACCTCTGGTTACGCTGCCCCACCTCGAGCTTACAAACTGTGGGTGCAGCCTGAATGTCTCTCACTGAAAGACATATGGGCCTGTGCTTTCAGTGCAGAGTCAAGCTGTGCAGTATTGATAAAGCTAAGCGCCTCTTTTGCCCCTCTGTCATGTAATGTGTTTTTGTTCTCCCGAGGCTAGATAAGGTTGGCCGGAGCGCCTCTCACTGTGCCACCAACCGTCCGTAATCCCATTACTCTACTCCCCCATAGGCTGCGGGACAGTCACAGTCCTCCATCAAAAGAAGAATATGATAACATGGATAAATTGTTTTGATTGCAGGAGGATGCCTTCATCAGCTCCTCAAGACCTGTGCCGCCTTGACTAATTTTTATCAGCATCTGTAGTCGAATACATAAAACTATAGCTGCAGCCCATCATTCTGTTACAGCAAGTCTTAATCTTCAACTCCCTCGTTTGTAATTACTCCTAGTGCATGACAGGTCTTCCACTTTCTACCACTTTCACTTAACTGAGCAACTGACACAATAATAACCTCCCTGAATTCAAGCAAAGCCTGGCCTTTTCACTTCTAGCCAAACTGCTAATCTTTCTACCAAAATGAATTTTCTGACATTGCAGCTCACAATTTATCCTAGTTAGGGTTATTGGAGGAGAAGTGCACACTGCCAGTCCCCAGATATACCCATAGCGGGGTTCTTTATTTGAAGGGAGGGTGGGGCTGGCAGTTAATTGTAGTGCTTTGCAACTCTGTCTTTACAGACAGACTGTGTATTTGCCAAGGTAGGAATAATGTGTGGATTGGGAGATCTGCTCTTTCCTCGGGTTAAGTTTGGCCTGAAACCCTACTGCCACATTCAGCCCCTATCATTGAAATGGGCTGCTGTTCGCTCGGTGGAGATTTCACCTCCTTTGTATCTGCTGGAAGGGAGCTCTCTCACTTTTTGACAGGGATGAAGAGGAAGAGCAGGAGAAGAGGTAGTGCCATACACTAGTTAAACTTTTACAGGCTTAGACACACTTTGATGTTTGATGGCAGGTTACACTTCAGCAAACCCACGCTCTCAAACTGTCATATGTTGCACACAATCCAGCTTGACTGTTTTTGCATTAGCAGAGGCGCCCGTCCGTTGAAAGTATTCTGCTTCGGTAACGTTACTCTGCGTAGCTCCCACTGAGTTTTACCCCCATTGGCTGTAATCACAAAGGTGTGAGCCTGTAATTCTGCTGTTTCATCTCCTCATTAAGCCTAACACAGCTATTATTAATTCACTGTCAGTTTATGGTAACACTTTCTACTGGGGATCTTTATTTATGCAGCTCAACATCAGTCCTCTGACTTTCAATTAATCATTTTGGATACATTTAATGTGCATGTGCCCGTGCGGGTGGTGCAACACTTTGTGTCTGATTTGTTTATCGGCATATCACCTCATCAGAAGGTCTTGCACTGATAAATCATCTTTCTCTCTGTGCTGGCAGGTTCCCATTTTCTTCTTAACGCCAGGGAACAGGAGACAGTTTGCCATCTTCCCATCATTTGTGACAGTCCCCATGTGTAAAGACAAAATGTGACAGTCACTGTTTTTCTCTGCCTTTGTCTCCTCACCCCACCCCCACCCTCCGCCTCTTGTTTAGAAGTGGCTCTGAGAACAACAGTGGCGTTAATGTGGTATTAATTAAATGAGCGTAATTGGACTCAATGAAGTGCTTTCCTCAGGCTTGCACATCCCCAGCACAATGAAAAGAGGTGGAGAAGAGGAGCTGACACTGTATTTGACTTCTGTTAATCATATCCGAGTTGATTTGAAGCCGTGATTTCAGAGTCGCCAGGGGAAGATAGAGGGGGTGGGGTCAGGTAATAGAGCAGGACCTGTAGTTTGAGTGACTGCATGATGTGCTGTCTCAATCATCACTCTGTGCTCACATTTTCCTCTTCTGCCCCCACCCCCCCCCATCTTTCCTGATTCTGGTCTAGTTTGGGAGAACCGAGGTGATAGACAACACACTAAACCCAGACTTTGTCAGGAAGTACATCCTGGACTACTTCTTTGAGGAGAAGCAGACCCTGCGCTTTGACGTGTGAGTTATTCCGTTTGATCCAGTCCTCTGAAGAGGGCGGCCTCTTCTAACACAGTTCTTCAATTGCTCCTTTTGTTTCCACCACAATCTTAACATCTCCCTCATTCACTCTCTCTTCCCCCATTTATCCCCTCTCCTTCTTTCCTACCTCTCATTTTCTCTCGCCAAGTCACTCTTCTTCTCTCTTCCCTCCCTTGTCACCTGCTTGGCTCTCTCCTGAGGAATTATTCATTGGTGCAGTGTCTCAATAGTTATTCGTTGAAGGGAAGATTGGTATAAGGGTGATAAATATTTCATATAAAGTTTTATCCTTAGTCTCCCTGATGCATAGCAAAGCAAATGTCTGAAACCAAGTCCCATAAAACACACAAAGACCCCTGCCCCCCCCCCTTCACATATTGCTGCCTTCCTTCTCTTGAAAAGGCCAGACTAGTGAGAGGGTCAGGAAGGTGTGGTTTCATTTTTAGTTCTCAGAGCACAGAGTTGGGCGCTGCAGGTCTCTGAGGATTTTTAGACACGTAATGAATTCATTTGGCGTGCTATCATGATACGACTCTGGAACAGGAAAGGAGGGAGTGCATCCCCTCACAATTAGTGTTACTCATTTACATCATCTCTTTTATCACAGAGGTGGGAGCAAGGGCATACTGAGGTTTAATTACTTTTACATTAAGTTTGACTGGCAGATGCTCAAAACTTTCTCTGCATTGGTAGATTGTTTCAATATGATCCCCCAGGTATAGTACGGAAATTACATTCATAAACTATAGAAAGACTTGCTTAATTAACTGTCACATTATTGCTAACACTTTTTTTTTTTTCTCCATTGGCTATTCCCTTTTGCTCCCTCAATTGCCCAGGTGTGTGATCGACAGGCAGAAAATGTCCACGCTGCAGACAGTATTCTTTTATGAGAGCCTATAATTTGTAATGTCTTATGATGCTTTTCCATCTGTAATTTGTGATTTCTTTGATTTCAGGTATGATATTGATTCTAAAAGTCCAGATCTGACAAAACATGTAAGTGAAGAACATGAGTTTGACTTTAGTCATCCTCAAATTAGTCTGATTTGTTATTGGTGCATGTCTCGAACGTTTAGGTTTTATGCAAACCAACGTTTATGCCATCTAAATGCTCAAATATATTTTGGAATAATGATTGAATTGTGCCTCATCTGCCAAAATTGTCTATTCTTTACCTACCAACCCCCCCCCC
>CM022479.1:14543025-14626791 GCA_011952105.1 Coreoperca whiteheadi | reverse complement strand
CCCCCCCCCCCCCGCTTCACTTTGTAAAATGAGATACTTTATTCCTCCAGAGCTGTAATAATCATTGCTTCATTTGCATCTAGCATACCCTCATTACCTTTTTTTTAAAGAGAAATGAAGAATTGCACATCATTATCAAAGCTTTTCAACATATTTCCCTGTGTGCTCTGTAGTGTTTGCAATTTAGATTTTCATTTCCAAGATGGCATACAGTTTATCAAAACAATATACATTTATTTAAATGGCAGTTTTGTCTGAAAGGGACATCACTTTATTGTAGAACATACATTCAGGTAAACAACTCATTGAAGTGAATGTTATGTTAGTATCATCATTTATGCTGAAAGCTTTGATAAATAAACTCCTCCTCATACTATCTAAACACAAAGGATATATTTGCAGCACTTGGTTTGCATACTGCCATAATTTCCATCACTACTCTTCTGTCGCTGTGATGCTTTTATTGTTATGTTGTTGCATTGTGCTGCATGCTCTGGAAACCAACTGTTCCTTGTGTGAAACTCTTTCTGCCTTGCTTTCTTTCTCTTGTGCTCTTTCGCTTTCCTTTTCTCTTCCTCTGAGACTCTGTGACCCTTCACCCTGTGCTGTTAACGGTCTGCCGATCTGCTCTTTCTCATATCTACTTTTGCTTTTCTTTCTTGCACTTGGTTGATGACAGTCTGGTATTTGAGTCGTGTGCCTTCTGTTCCATGATATGCTCTGTTGTGTCACTGCTGCTGCCTGGTCTCTCTCTCTTCCTCCTCCTCCTTCTCCACCCTGGAAGGCAACCGACCTTAACGTACGTGTCTGCCTCAGACGTCCTAATTTATAACCGTACAATGCTTATAACGATGCTTAACTCCTCACCGACTCTCCTTGTTACCCCCCCGTGATCCACCTGAACGCCCCATCCTTTGCCCCAACCTACGTCTCTCTCCATCCCACTTTATGCTCCCCCCTATGGCAGGACTTTCTGGGACAGGTCTACTGTACACTTGGAGAGATTGTGGGTTCACCTGCCAGTCGCCTGGAGAAACCTCTAGGGTGAGTGTTCAATTTACTGGACTCATTCTCTGATTTTTGCACAATCATTTGGCAAGAATAAGAGCCACTCAGAGCTAGGAAGTGGTTTTCCTTTACTTATTCTCTCAAGGAGACAAATAGAACCATTTTAACTTTGCAAACACGAGCTCTCAGATATTATCAGATAATGAAAACTCAGTGCCACCTCTCAGCTCATTCAAATGACATAGTTCTCCTGCTGGATTTCACACGTTCCAGCAAAGATGAGGCGGTGATGAATATGTCTGCCTTCTAGAGCCAGCTGTATCATACATTACACTGCAAGATTAGACCCGTGTGCTTGGATGGGAATGGGTAATTGAACACGACCGGGGGCTTCCTCAATGCAATTACTGTCATTAGGGAAGCGATCTAGCACGGAGGGTGGATTGAAGTCAGCGCGAGACACATGGCACGATCAACTCCACTTCAGCGTAAATTGGGAAATATGAAGCCCTGAAGCCATTGGCACCCACTGACGTGTGCGTGGCTCTTTGAGTTGTGTGTCCTTCTGCGAGTGAGAAGGAGGGTTTGACAAACTGTTTGTGTGTGCGACTATGGAGTGCAGTGTGTATGCCTCCATGTGAAGTATGAGGCGGTGCTGGGGTTTGTGTGAACAACAGCGCTTTGGTGTCGACCATGAACTCTGCCAGGGACCGGTGGCGGTGGATTACAGAGCTCGGTGCCCTTCAGCGCTGAATAAGAGGATGAGCAGGATCAAGAGACAGTGTTCACCAGTATGCTGTAAACTAGGCTTCACACCCCACATCAGAGACAGGCAGGAGGCTCAGGAGACATGATGGACAAAAGTATTGATTCTGCAGCTTCAGCGGGGCACCTTGATCTCCGCTGAGACTCTGCACTGATGCAACACCCAATTTAGCTGCAGCAGAGGGTGATGATGATGATATGGTTGTCGGTACAGACCACGGTTTACAAACTGAAGAAATGAGCCCTTATGAAACCACATCGCAACAGCTTTTATGTCAGGGAGTAGCAATTCAGACACACATGGAAAGGATAGGTTTCTTTTGATTTTCTGTTCCTGAGGACACTCAGTTTAGGACACAGTTTTATTCAGCCTTGTCATTTTTTGAATAGCTAAACAGTATCCATGGGTAATGGAGTTTTCAGAAGTTGTTTAATGGCCATGTGCTCCATTACCTTGTCATGCGTCCTGATATGACAGTTCCTCTCTGGACCTGAGCTTTGAGGAACGGCTCCCACAGGGGCTGAGGAAATCTGTTATCCATGCTTAAACGAGCCCTGCAAAGGCACACCACATCCAATGACCTGCTTAAAAGGCGCATCAGCACCCCTTCCCTATTTTCCACACTTCATCTCTCATTTATTCTCCCTCCTTCCATCCACCAGACTTTTTTTTCCTAGCTTGACCCCCTTTCTCCTCATTGTGTTTTCTCTCTTTTTGTTCCCCCAAACCTCTCCCCCTCTCTCATTCTGCCTTCCTCCATCCAGCACACACACAAATGTATACTACTTGTAAGGACATTTTACTGATTTATCCTAGTTTTATGGTAACATTAAACAAAACCCAAAAATGAACCCGGTTATAATTCTGACCTTCACCTCTCAGCCAAGTCTTAGCCCTGGCTGATATACAAACATCATATTGCCATGCGTTCACTCCCTGCATGCTTACCTTAACATTAACCACAAGCACTCCATGCTTAAACCTAGATTTTACTCAAAACCCAACTCAGCCCTTTAGACTTTAACAAGTCTTAAAAATCAAGTTTTAACCCCAAAATAAATGACTTACTTTGTGCGGACTGAATTATGGGGTAAATGTTGGGTTGTATGTGCACTAAGTATTCAACATGTTGTGGGACTCCTTGTACTCACATTGTGATGAATACATTGTGTGCACACACACACACACACACACTCAAGCACTCTTTCCACTTCATGTAAGCAGAAACATAACATGCTACTCACGCTTTCTCTCAGTAATTTACCTCAATCATACTGAATTTGTATGTGCTGTACACCTGGGGACAAACGTAATGTTCTGACATTCGCTTCAGAGCAAATTCCACAGACTTATGTCTCAGGGGGAAAATAACCGGTCAGATGAGATGTACAGCTTTTCCTACAGTGCATGCCTTTATTAAGACAGAAATGTATTCCAGTGGAAGGAATGTGAGCTATGAAGCACTGAAGTGACACAATGGTTACAAATCCTTTCGGTTTATAATCTGGTTTTAATGAGAGGCATGTATCTAAGTTATTGGTAGCTGAGGAAATGCAACGCTAAATTGACTGATGCAGGTGAATGGCATCTTGTACAGGAAAAACATGTCTCCTGGCTGTGACTATGTATATAGCCGGTGGGAAGGAATCATAATATGGTATAGGTAACATGATGATATAGTTCATTATACAAATGGCAGTAACCTTTTCTGTTGGTATAGTAAATTATACCACACACTAGAGCATATGAATTCAGCACAACATTATGTTAAACCCATTAGCCTACTGTGACTGTGACCTCCTGCTTGATGTATGCTTGAATCAAGAAAATGAATAATAAGCAAAACTGCAATGACTGCTGTGGGTGTGCTCGCTGCACCCATGGGAGCAAAGGGAGGAAAAGGATTCGTCGAAATATAGAAAATAATATATAAAAAGCGTGCATCCTGAACTGAATAAATGGAGAGCCATAGTTTACATCAAACGCTCATCAGAACTATATCCCACCAAACCATCATTAATCTTGTTGCAGTTATGAGGGAAGATATGTCTGATACAGTACATTAACTACAAATGACTCAACTTATATGAAGATATTTTGAAGTTAAAGTAAAATTAATGCTCTGCTAGAATGCACCCTGGATTTTGAAATTTTTAATATTGATTTTATGCCATTGGTTCAGTTATCAACAGGGGCAAATGCACTGCAACTTAAACACATGCAAATACACAAAAGGACAATGGAAGTGTTTCCAGAAGACACTAAAGTGCCACGGTTTGAGTCATGAAGTTATTGGAGTCTGGTCTGTGTCATTTGTTCATTTTTATTTTGTGGGTTTCTGACTTCTGCTCTGCTCTGCACATGTGCTGTAAGTGACTCTGCATGTGCCTCGCAAGACCTTGCAGAGTGATAGCGTATCAGCAATTTTAATGATTTGTGATGAGATTTAGTGTTTGACAGATATTAGCCTTTACCATCCTCCAGTGTTGACAGATGATATGTAGCCTCTATGATAATCATATGGACATTATTAGACCAGAAAAAAACACATTCGATAGTCTGTCTGTCTGTCATCACTGATGCCCCTGGTGTCTTTGCAGCAGGTTTTCTAAGTGCTGTGCATGTGTTGTCAAGTTAATGAAGAGGTTTTCTGAATGTGCTTGTTTTTCTATTTGTATGTGTTTTCTTCAGTTGCAGTGCGTTTGCCCCTGTTGGCCACCGTACTTATCAATGTGATACTTGATGCTACTGTATTTTTTTCAAGCCTTTGCCAAAAACTGTTCAACAGAGCTTGCCCTACAGTGGTACTTTCAATGCAAAGCTTCAAAGGCCAAGCAGAAATGACATTTAAGTGAGCCCAGGGGTGGAACTAAATAAACAATAAAAACCGAAGATGAAAGTGTATTTAAAGTGATAGGTTTTTTTTTTTTTACTTGTTTTGATAGACATGATTTGATTTAAACATGCCAGATTTGATAAAAGTGGAGCCAATATGTGATTAAAATCATAAGAAGCTTGATTTGATAAACATCTATTTTTTTTTTTTTATCACAGCTTTGCTGTTAATCATTTGTTTTCTCTGATGTGGGAATTTATGGCTTATGTGCAGTGGCCAATGTGTCACAGGCCACGTTAATGTCCAACCTGCTTTCAGATGATATTAACATCTGTTTTAAATAATTGCCATCAAGATATATATTTACTTGGCCCACCTCTATTTGTTCGGTTGCTTTATTGATGCTGAAACCGCCAACATCAATAAAGTCTTTAGAGAAAAGTAAACACAAAGTCCATCTCACACTGATGCAGACCGGCGCTCCAAATGGCTCTAAACTGGTTCTGTCACATTCAGCTGTGTGACGAGGCCTCAGGGAACAGGAAGTCAGAATAATCAACACGGGCTTTTAAAGATTAAGCTTTGATTGACACATTGGCCAGCATTAATGATAACTGTTCACACCAGTGCAGACGTCGAATGATAAACGGTGAACAGAGTGAAGAATGATAATGATGTTTTTAAAATGAAGCTTGGTTCTGCTTTCATCAAATCAACCATGTTTTAATTGACTGATTCATCTTGCTTAAATATTTTTATTATACTCCCTCAAGCTTTTATCCTTGTTCCCACCGAAGACTATCATTGTATCTGTGCTCAAAAATCTCTACGGATCCTTTTTGCTCCATATAATCCAATTTTAGACTAAATATTAAATACAACACCAGTACAATGTAATGCAATCTAACACAGCAGCAGTGCAATAAATACTACATCTATGAAACCTGTTTGATATTTTTTTGATACTGAGTCAGAGGTGTTGATTCAACTCCATAGTTATTCTTTGAGCAGCGATTAGTGGTGTTTTGTTGCATTATTACATATAGTAGTCAGCTGTACTGTACTTTCCTCATCCATGTACTATAGTTGTCTCACTTTTTTTCTCTTCTGTCCTATGTTTTTCCCGCTCAGTCCATCAGTGGATGAACTGGGGGGGAGATTTACTGCAAGAACAAAATAAGAAACCGTAATATTATCAGTCATACTATTAGTAGTAAGCTAGTTAGCCAGTCATGCTAATGTAGACTGCTTATGTTAGAGCAGACAAACAATTTACATTTAGTCATTTAGCAGACCCTTTTATCCAAAGCGACTTACAATTGAGGCAATTATAACAACACAAGGTAACAAAATGCAAAAGTGCACCAGAAACTAGTCTGTTAAAGACCAGCACAGTATACAAAGCTAAGGATAGGAAGTCTTTTTTTATATATATTTTTTTTTTTTAAGAAAAGAGAAAGGAAGTAGAAGTTACTGATTGCCAGTTAGGTGTTGACGGAAGAGTGGAAGCGTTTTTTTAAAGGTGGCTACAGAATTTGCTGCTCTTGTAGGAGCAGGCAGATTGTTCCACCAATGTGGAACGGATCCAGAGAAGGTGCGCGAGACTGAAACTCACTTTCTCCATTCCTTACACTTTGGCTAGTGGTGTCCTTTTGTTTCCAAAATCAGAAACACAAGACCAAAACTCTTAAAATGCGGAGTATCACGCTTCCTACAGCACCTTGTACACCACTGTGGAGAAGCCTGCTGTGCCTATAGTTACAGTTGCTAAGCTATGATTGGACGATCTCTGCTTGGGGCAGGGGTTTAGCAAAAGGTCAATTACTACCTTTTTATAGTAGTACTATGATGAAATAGTTTCTAAGATGGAGCTTTTTACAGATTGTAATTCTAAAATACAAGACCACACAACACTCACAATTATATTACAAAATGTATATAACAATGTCAAGTAAATCTTTACAGTGTCATGCTCACAAGATGTCAAACCACTGTCAAGTAGCAGAGCTGTATGACTCAGAAATCGAGATGAGACAAGTGATGCCCTCTGCTTCAGTTTTCTGAGGCTCCGTTATTTTAAAGTTGCTGGTTAATGTAGTTGGCTGACTTACTTGGGGCTACATGGGCAGTTCCTCTGAGAGGAAAAAACAACTTATGCTGCAGATTTAAATGAGTGGGAGTGAGAGACGTTCATTTTTTTTGGCGAAAGTGAAAATTCCTAATATAAGTACTCCTGATATAGTTCATGGAGAGAGGGGAGCAGGTACAATGTTTCTTTGCCTGTTTAGCCCCATGTTTGCTTATATGATTTAACTGGGAAGTGAAGTGTTTTAGACGGCTTACAGTAATCACCAGCCTCTGCCTCAGGACATCACACACAATTAGATTGTTCTGCTGCCTCGCTAAATGCCAATTTGGGCTCCAAGGCTGAACACTAACAAGGGTCCCTTTCTAATAATGTGTATTGCTGCTTAGGTGTGGAAAACCCCAACTGTGCTGATTGTACAAGAACCCTTTTTGTCTGCTGAAACAGGGATTTTATTTGGTACCATTTTGGTTCCATAAGAGGCAAAAAGCCTCCCTTCTCAGTAGCACAGCTCTTGTAGAAAATCTTATAGTTTTTTCACCTGGCCTTCCCACACACAGTTGAATTGCTTTGTTTATGACTCGTCAAGGACTTTGGTGTCACACAAAATCATAAAATCTCCTTTTTTTTTCTGCCATGAAAAGAAAACAGTTCATTTTTATATAAATATGTAGTTGTTAAAGGTCTCAGTTATTAAAGCTGTAGATAAGGCAATAGATTTTTGTCTTCACACTAATAATGGGGGCCTCAGGTCCAAGAGCAGGCTAAGGCAGCAGAGGTTTTTACTCTGCAGATCAGCTTAACTGATTTGTTTTGCACTCAGAGGACACAGTGTTAATTTCTGTCATGGCCACGTGCTGTCATCTGCTGGAAATGTGAGAAAGCATCCCGAAAGGCTCTGCTGCCCCAGTTTAACACTCCCAGGTTGTTAATCTATTCAGTAGATGAAAACGATCTGTAGGCACGCAGTTTGCAATCTATATTCAGCAGTAACCGCCACAGGTGAGGTCAGGACGATAAGAATTACATTGCTCGATGCCTGGCACCAGGTGAGGGGGGGCACCAGGTGACACAGCGGGGATAAGGGAGAGAAGAATCAGCTGTGACTTGATGTCAAGCACTCTCAGTGGGAAAGTGGGACAAAATGTGACTTAAATCATGTGTGGAATAACAAAGAATTGGGCACCTCTTTTGGCCTCTGATAGAGAGGGATGTTCTGTTCTTGCCTGGGGAATTGAAAAGGCCTCGTTATGTCCTCTAGAGAAGGGTTTTTCTTGTTGGCAGGAGAGAACACAGGGAAGGAAGTGAACTCACTGTCATGACTTTGAGTAGTTTTTGCATTTAGACTGAGAAAGTTTCTTCTCCTAATCCGCTCTTTCTGTCACCACAAGCATTTAACTTGCAGGTGGTTGATGAATGCCTCATTTATTTAGAATCCCAATAAATCAAACATTGTTATGTGATTAAAGCCCGTGCCATAATTTATGTAATCAAAACGTCAACAACAATCTCATTACATGACTACACACTCATAAAATGGAATCCATTTAAAATGTAATCATATTTAGTGTTCATAATTAGCGAGCACATAAGAGCGAACAGAATTCCCATAAATAACAAGATTGGTTTAATTCATTGAGTTTGGGATAATGATCATTATGTATCAGCTGGAGACCTGAGGTATCCAGTGAATAGCACCCAATAGGTACACACTGTCTGCAACAAAAAGGAAAAAAAATGACAATGTAGTTTCGTGCCTTGCACCTCATTTCCACTAGTAAAAAAACAAAAAACAAAACCGCAAACACATTTTTTACTCTTGGTTGTTTTGTATAGCCATCTGACATTTTCTGCACCACATTTTTTTTTGGCCTATTTACTTGCTTTGTGCTCATTCTAACAAAGCTTCAAAGAGCTTAGCACAGGTTGCCTGTAGCTACCTGCTTTCAACACAAATACCAGCTCCTGTCGCAACACCAGTAGGAAGCAGCTCTCTTTTTTTTTTTTTTTTTCCCCCTCTCTGAGAACTGCAGTTAGGTACTCTGGTGTCCTTTTTGGAATTAGCCAGTGCACTTTTCATCCTCTTTTTTTTTTAATCCTGGTGAGGTGAGGGATTATGGATGCTTATCGGTGTATGAAGATCAAGGGGATTAAGGATATAATCCCATTTGAACCCACATAGAGTTTTGGTAACCTTGATCTGCCCACTGCCCCAAACGTTTACAGTGGCACAAAGTCAGATTATCTCTCTACGCTCCATCTCTATTGGTCCCTGACTCAACACAAACCAGTTAGATTCATTAATTTACTCATATCCCCTAGCCAACCACAGAGAATCCTTGGATTCAGTAACCTGGGCAAGCTCACTGAAATCATTCTTTTGTCCAGCGAAAATTATCCTATTTCTTATCTTATTGCACCCCACCTTCCCAGATAATGTTAAAATTTGCTTATCCCTAGGTGTGAAATTGCAAAGTAACAATCTTCTTTGCATGATCACACTGCAGTCCTTTTGTCTCGTAGGAAAACGTATAGACCCACCCTGCAACAGCTGCAGTGTGAAAAAATCTTCTTGGGCTCTCACTCAAATTGTTGCGTAAATAACAATCACCCACTCTCATATGCGTGACACGTTGCAGCGTTTTTAAATATCAAGACCATTCCTCATCCTAATGACCTAATGTGAACGGCATCAACAATTGCTTCCTTCTTCCTCTTCGGACTTTAATCTCACCAACCTCCATCCACCCCACCTCTGCACTGATAGGTAATGGCGACCACAGGCATTGTGAATCACCTTTTCATGACAGCAACTGCCTCTAGATGGGAAATTATAGAGGCCATACATTGAGCCTGAATATCCATAATATAATATGTCATGCACAGTGATCTTTGATGCTTGTTTTTTGGAGGAATAAATGATGGTGTTCTCCCTTGGAAGAGAGAGACCCTGTATTCTCATCGGTATTCTGCAGAACTGCAGCATCAGAAACTTTGGCCAAGTAATTGTAGTGATTCTGAAATATGCTGCTTGATCTCTTTCCATTCAGTTGATCAAACAGGGGCTCTGTCAAGACAGCGGTGGCTAACTCTCTGTGTCAGTGTGAGCTAAGAGCACAACAGCTCTTCTTCCTTCCATTTATCTCTGGGTAAAGGAAGCAACTCTGCTACAACGCCCTGTTTTATTTCCGTCTCTACTTGTTTGTTTTCTTCATGAAATTTAGTTTGATCCTTTGGGTTTCTGTTGAAGAGGAGCAACAGCAGAAGAGGTAGCCTCACTGACACGATGCTAATGTGACTGGAAATATGAGGCCCCCTGGGGTTTTCAGGCAACACCAATACACATCATAGACTGACATTGGATTGGTCAGGACCATATGGCATGGTGTCTGACTGCCAAGGGAAGCCTGTAATTGACTGTATGAATTATGGAGAATTGTGAATGGTGTTAAGTATCAAAGCTACTTAGAATGTGGTTTCTACTCACCTGCATTGCGGAGATGCTGGAATCCTTAATGCCTTTATTATATCAAATTAATCATTCACTGAAAGCACAGTAGCCATGGATGATAACAGGCTGTAGTCAGTGTTCTCTGAACAAGACAACCTCATCAAAACTCTATTCAACTGTCGGTGCTTCACCCGCTGTATTAAGGTGGTATTAATTCTTTACTATTGTTCCTCTTAAGAGTAAGATGTATAAAAATCTGTAAAAAAATTAAATAAAATAATTGCACAAGTGGTTAAATGTATGTTATAAAATATTTAAATAATAAAATATTAAAATTCACTTTTATCTTTACTGAATGTACCTGATCATATATTGCAGTCATTTGCTGAAAATTCTGTCTCCTCACTGACATTAATTGGTACATGAGGCGAAGTAACTGCAGTGCACAGACAATTAAGCAAACGGCTCTTTCCTGATTCATCATTGAAAAGTATTTGTGGAGTTTGGGCAAGAGCGGCCCGTTTTAAATCTCGCACTCCCCTCTGACCCTGTCCAACCGCTCGGCAGGTGGTGATACGTGATGTGCTTGCACGAAGCAGTTGCAATTAAATACCAACATCTGTTGATGTTAGCCTAATATTAAGCAATTCAATTTTCACCAACTTAATAATGCTCTTGATTATCAATATGGTATGCGAAATATTATAGCTGATAGAACTGATACAATGTATGGTATAATTTGATTACTATCTGCGTGTTTAAGTCCTCACAATTTTCGTTGCTACAACATTCACACCGCCCAATAACATTACAAAGGGACATCGCAAAAAATGATTTGACTTTGCCGGTTGTGATGACCTAACCACCTCTGGACCACAAGATACCATAATAAATGGCTCTGTGACAAAATTGAACCAAAAGACAAACTAAAAAACTAATCCGCATTATACTGTATGTGGATAGGTACAGTAAATGCTTGATGATGTAACCTGAAACATTGACACTGTCACGTCATTTTGTTGACATGAGTTGGTTAGCTGGGGATTGCCCGACTGTTAAACATCACAAAATACCCTTATGGTGTTTGACTGTATTTGCATATTCAAATGTTTGCGTGGAGACAAATATGACTGCCTTGTTTCGCAGCAGATAGTACAGCAAGGAGGACCACAGCAGCGCACATTTCACATAATTTCATCATCAAAGTGTTTTTCCACTGAGGAACTCTCAGCGAAAGAGTGATGAGGCCTCTTTATGCAGGACACTTCATATCACCAGCAGTCACATTTTCAGTACAGAAGCTGTTAGAACTAGCAGAAAATGTGTCAGTCTGGGCAATAAAAAGGAACTCATGTGCCACAGATTAACGACGGGAACTGCATTTATCCATTCAGCGCTTGCTTGCTCTTCAAGTTAACTAGTCCTTGTCGGAGAAAATGCCGCACTCAATAATGCATGTTTAATTTAAAAGACCATTGCCCTTTTGGTACCTGCTCTCGTCTCAGCAGCAGAGATTAGAGCAGGGTGGTGCATCTTAACGTGTCTGGAGCTGATATTTTACCAATCACTGGATCTCATGTCCCCGTTTGAAATGTAGTATTGGTCATTATCGTCTGACCCGAGGGAGATAACTTGGCCCGTGGAGTGGGCAGGGTTTACTGGCCTTATTGGTGAGGGTTTACTGGCACTTTGTGGGGTCATCAAACTACATGGTGGTGACTTGGCGTGAAACATAAATAATTCAAGGACAGTTAATTCACCTTGAGCTTGGTCTCCATGGATCTTGATGATAGACCCTGAGAGTGAAGTGTGCCTGCCCTCTCAGATTGTGATGGTTGCATTTTTCATTTTGCCTCATTAAAGGCTGAGACTGTGATTGTTCTCTTGCACAGTATTTGCAATCGGATGCTTTTGGTCACGGGATTTATATTGAGGCATTGATCAAAGTTGATACATTCGCGGCTGCTTTTATGGAGCATTACACTGTATGCATTATGGTCCTGGGAAACCTGAAAGAGGCCAGTAAAGGTTAATGGAAACACCCTGTATCATGCCTCTTAAAAACAGTACAAACACTTCCTGCGCAGGCAGATAAGAGAGAGGAAACCACACTCTATCTCTTAATAGGTCCCCTGGCATACCCAGTGCTGTATCCTCAGCCATTGCAGGTTTGTGCTTTAGATTATTTTTTTTAAATAATGCAAGCTTCTGCTACTGTAGTCAAAGACTGCCTACTATTTAGCAGTATGGAATCCAGTTGAACTGCCAGTCACAACTGTCACAGCTTGATGAGGATCTGCAGCAACTCTGACCTTCTAAAGATTGGTCTCCTGCTAAGGCCACAGCAGGACTCCCATGTAATTTCCTTCTTTATCCAGAAAGATGACAGGAGTGTCAGCAGCTGGAGTGCTGCTGCATGATTGGAAAGTAGATATGCTGTCTTGCTCTGGGTCCGGTGGAATGGGCTCTCTTCCTTTACACAGCTTGACTGGATGCAGAGTTGGTGAGAGTGAATATCAAAAAAAAAATCTCATTTTGTTCTGCTTCAAAAAATACAGTCAAATAACATTTAGGACAAACTCTGGAGCAATGTTGTCTCTATTTTTGTTACTGCCTTTGGATTGGCAAGCTACTGAAGAGGTGATGCATAGAAACACAGACACGCGGGGAACCTCTCGTGTGCTACGATATGTTTTGATCGTCTGCTGGAACGGGAATCTGCGGTAAACAACTGCAAACCTGCAGAGTTTTTAAGTTTCAGTGTGGTGCTGGGAAACAGGCATCAGAGGAGATTTGTGTCTCAGCAGTTTTATTCCACATTGTACCAAAAAACTCAAGAGCCAGTATTTATAACTTGTTTTTGATTCAGTTACAGTGGTGATCCAAAACAATGTGCTCATTAGAGCTGTCAGTCTGTCACTCTAATACCACTTAGCCATTCTGTAATGCATTATTGGATTAAAGCTGTAATTTGATGTAGAAATACACCTGTATTATCAGCCTCACATTAAAAATTTGACAGGAGAAAAAGCCTTATAAATGTGAATCGTTCTAATTATGTGTAATTATATTAAGTGTCTGGTATTCTCTCTGGTGTAAATGGCATACAGGAGGTGAGAAAATGGTGATGGCCTGCCCTGCTCCTTAGGTGTACTTTAGCCTTCTTTCAAAAGATACTAGACTCACCAACATTGGTTTAAGCTGCTGCTAAAATCACTCTGCTACAGTTGTCACCTCCATCAACCATTGAGAAATTGGCTTGTGGGTACTGAAAAATGCCAGATAGTGCTTTTCAATGCCTTCTAAGCCACAAACCTTCAGAATGATTGAATAGATCTTTATGGTTGTGCGGTGAACAATTTTTGTTGAAAGAGTGAATGATATCTATTTGTTTTCACAGTGGCATACCTGGGAAGAAATGTGGGACCATTATCTTGTCTGCTGAGGAGCTAGGAAACTGCAGAGTAAGTCTAAAAAGTTTTAGTATATTGTATATTTTTTTATTTGCTTACACTGTAGGTTTCATAATAAATGTTTTGCAATTTTCACTGATCTAATTTGAAATGGGCCTTTGAACAATGGTGCATTAGAGTTTAATTGAACATGTTTTCGGTGGCTGATACAGTAGATTATGGCATGCCACTGTGATATTGTGACACAGTGTGGGGAAATGGTGCATGCTGTTTAAGTCACATAATGCATGTTTAGCAATGTTCACAAGCCTGCTGAAGTGAAAGTGGCTGTTTAATAGCCTTGACTTCAGTAAGATATATTATATCGTAACTGTCTCCATTAAGCCAGCAGGATACGCTATGTCACTATGCAATTGTGTTTGTCATTTGGAAATTGTGTACACATTGAATATGCTACGAGTTTGAATGGCTATTTAATGAGCCCGCCTTCATTCCAATCACAAACAGGCATTTCCTCCTATGGGTGGTGTGTTAATCCATGAGTCTGCATTAATAACCTGTGTCCACTAATGCCCATTGGCTTTCTCTCTGCACTGCTAAATGAAGATAGTAAATAATCACATTATACGGCTGCCATTGGAGCAGGAGAAAGAAGCAAGACTTATCGGCGAGAACAACTGGCCTCCCTTGGAGGCTATAATGCAAGTCATTGAGCTGCAACTATTGTTTAAACGTTTTATGATATCCTAATGCATGTAAGTATCTAATGATTCAAAGCTTTGTTGAGTAAGAAGCACCTGGTTTAACAGTAGTTGTGCTTGACTTTGAGGATTTATTTGAATTTTTACGAATAGCATCATTCATTTACTGACAAACAGTTTTAGAGTGAGACAGATAAACCATGCTGATAATAAAACTGCCATGATAACCATTACTGATTTGGGCATTGCTGGATTGAAGCGTCAGTGCTCACAGTCATTGAAGGGCTGCTGTGAGTCATCAGGTGCATTGGAACTGCGATGATAGGAGTAAGCATAATCACTGCAAAGCACCACTTCAAGAAGCCGTTTTGTAATATAAATGCAAATGATCATTACTGGTACAAATGACCATTTCCTTTCTACCAGACTCAATTAGAGACACAGGCTTGACATGTCACTCCAGACCTACCCTGTTTATGCAGAATTTGACACTGAATGGAAATACTCCAGGAGGACCTCAGGAAATTGAGAGAAAAGGCACATTATAGTTGAAAAGTCTGAAGACCCTGCTGTCAGTACAAATCCAACACCTGTGAATTATAGCAGTTTGGAATTGCTACCTTCCATCTGGATTGTGTTTATTCTATAATCCACCTGTGACCAATAAATGGAGGCAGCAGAGTTGCTGTTTCGCCTGAGGTAAACACTGCAACTCTTGTTTGGGGAAACTGAAACCAGCAGAGTGGGAATCGACTGGGGAAGTTCTGCAGTGACTGTTAAACAAGAGGCGGGTTGGCTCTCACCTTCGCGGAGGATTTGCCAGGTATCGTTACCCAGAGCAATAGCCTCTGCATGGATCAAAGGCTTCCTCTTGGCTGTTGTTATCTCTGGCACAGTCGACATGCCGAGCAGCGGCTGGCTCTCTGTCAGATCCTCCTCACAGTCCAGCCACAGCTCTGGCTGATTTAAATCTAAGTAAACCACACAACACTTTATATGTGACAGCAGTAAACCTGTCATATAATTTGCTCAGATTGTGCATATGCAAAACTGTTCCTCACATTCCCAAAAATCCTTCACCAGAGGCTTACACTCATAATAGACAAACACGCAAATACATGGAGTGATGCGTGAAGCATTAATTAATGATTTATAAAAATCCTTTGTTGATTAACTACAGTGTGCGATCCTCAGAATGTCATGAGCGTAGGTAACCTGAATTGAAGTATTGTCTGCTTTGCTTCGTCGTCCTTGAACGACCGGTCCTACTTTCTGAAAGTGACAGTGTGCATTGCTCTGCCACTTACCCCATGCAGCGATATCTTGGTAGAGCAGAGAAGGGGAAAGGATGCAGACTGCACTCAGTATTCCCCCTGCTGCTCTTAAAGCTCAGTGGCTGAAATGAATGTTCTGCCTTTTTTCCCCACTTAATGAGGAAACACTGCTAGGCACCAAAGTGGGTATGTGTTATCTGTGCCTAATGAAGGCTTAAGTCATCGTGTTGCCATGATAGTGGAATCGTCAGGGCCAAGCAGGTCGGTTATAGTATGCCTCTATTTTTAAGGGCTTGGATAACTGACCTAAGCAAACTCCTATAACATGATGTGTTATTTTTTTTTAAACCCACAAAAAGAGCCACGATGGGAACTTGGCAAATTAGATGTTCTTGTGAAAAGCCATCAAGGGAGAGCTTGACACACTTCAGGGACAAACTGCACAGGGGTTGGCTCTATAACTTGGCTGATCCGTATCCAACTACACAAATTGGAAAAAGACAATCTTCCATTAACTCGCTCTCTCTAGTCTCTACCTATATTGCAGAATTGGTAAAAACACAGATAATAACTTAAATCGACGGTAGGGAATGACAATAGAGTAGATATACAACAACCCTGCTTCATTTAGCCCCCACTGACTGTTTTAATCAGCTCTTTACTTTGCTTCTGTCTCAACGTTGATTGGAAACATGTATTATGACTGGAAACAACAGTGACAATCGTCTTAGATATTTCCGTTTTTAAGGAGAATTCTCTGAAAGTTATTTTATTATGTATCTACGTAGTGGCATCCATCTTTCTCTCAGCGGTTGCCTCAGAGGTAGCGGATGGTCTGTCGTGTCTGTGTCCAAGGGATAAAGTGATGTGACGGGGGGTTAGTGAGAGGCTGGTCAGAGCGCACCACACTGATGTGGGTCAAAGCAATCGATCGAGGCCCTGCCCAGCACCATGCTGATTCAGATCTAATAGCTGCACTTCAAAAGCTAAAAGCCTGGAAAACCAGCTGGGTGAAAACAGCTCTTCTTTTTGCTATTTGAAGGCTCTGAATGTCTTCTGGTATCGCATCTCATGCTTTGAGATACGATGATTAGACTCTCGACTAGCATATGTAGTATGTTGCAGGGCTAAAAAAAGACTCATACAGGAGTGAGATAAGGGCTGTCAGTTATGGAGAACACTTTGCAGAGTTTCTTCTGATGTGGACATTAACCTGTCCAGTCTGCCCCTTATGCAGCCTCATTATTATACAATGCAGACTATTACCTTGACCACAGGGAGACAATCTGGAACCAAGAGCATTAAGGGGCATGTTCATTGTCCTTGTAATGGTAGCTCACATTGAAATGCTGCCTAAATGAGTATAATTATGGTAATACCAGCCTTTCTAATGTATCATTAGCTGCACTCACACCGTCCATATCCTTTTTGTACACACCCCCCCCCCTCCATGTGCAGGGTTTTAGAATCCATTTCTGTGCCTCTGCATGGTCTCTCATATTGTTACTATGATTATATTCAGCATTCAGGTATTTTCAATTTGATATCACTTATCCCATCCACTGTTATGCAGGAGTTGCATAATAAAGAAATGGTAATGAATGCATTTGCAGGTTTTGGAATCCAGAGCCCACTGGCTGGTTTCGTACTGCTCTTATTAGGATTCAGTCAGCACTTTTATTTGGTGCTTCAGTGCTTTTATATCTTGGCACACAGCATGTATAAACAAACATCAGGCAAACAGAGGCAGGAGCATGGATTTACAATGTCCTTTAGTTTTTTGTCTTTTCATTTCTCTGACTCTGACTGTTTTTTTTCCCCCCTGTCTGTAGGATTACGCCACCATGCAATTCTGTGCCAACAAACTGGATAAAAAGGACTTCTTTGGAAAGTCAGACCCCTTCATGGTCTTCTACAGAAGCAACGAGGATGGCACGTGAGTTTTTCTTTTGTCTTCTGCTTCTCAGTGGGTTTTTCATTTTAGCTTATCAAAGACATGTAGGATGGTGTGGACATCAAAGAGGAAGGGAACTAATGTTGAGAGAATTAGACTGAGATCCCTTGAACTCAGCGTCATTAAGTTAAATTCATACAGACATGCTCTAGAAGCAAAGCGTAGTTGGAAGATTTTTATTATCATTTTTCTTAGAAGTGTGTCTTTTAGGATTTTAAAGCCCTGTCAACCTGCGTTTCAGGTTCACCATCTGCCACAAGACTGAAGTGGTGAAGAACACGCTAAACCCCATGTGGCAGCCCTTCTCCATCCCTGTCAGAGCGCTCTGCAATGGAGACTATGACAGGTAGGATGAATGATGATGTACAATAAGGTACTCAGATGGGGTGTGATTTTCCAGTGGAAATCAAAGCCACAGAGAGTTTCAGTATGTGGTGTACTTATTTCAAAATGAGTTGGGTGTATCAAATGTAGACACCATTGATTTTCCTCAATTATTTTATCTATTGCTGAAATAGGGAATTATTACACGCCTATCTCTGATTACATGCTACCTTGCCTGGCTGTTCATTGATTTGCCTACAACCGGCAAGAGCATTTCGGAGCATTTTAGGTTTCTGATTGACTGCTCCAGAGGCATCTCCTACCGTATCCTCAGAGCAAAGGGCCTCGTGGGAGACCTGAGGAGCACGACGAGATTTTGCAGGAAAATAAAAAAATAAGAGAGCGAAAGAAAGTGAGAGGTGGAGGAAGGGTGGCTGTACTCGTCATTCTATAGATGTTGACAGGTGGCTGGCACAACAGAGGAGCCTGGCTATGGGGGGGGGGGGGGTGCGCGGTGCGCGGTGCGCGTGCGCGAAAGCATGAAAGTGTGTAGACCCTGACAGCCAGGAGAGTGTGTAGATGTTGTCAAAGAACACGTCAAACCTCGCCCTCTCCACCACGCTGGGTACCAACAGAGGTTCTTCACTTCGATCCCGTCTCTGCTCACCTGTCCGGAGAAGCTAATTGGGTCAGACAGCTGGGGTGGAAGCATGAAAGATGCCTGATTCCCTTTTGAGGAGTTTGATGTCAAGAGAAATCTACAGCAATTTAGGGTCTCCCCGATGTTTCGCATGTTTGCTGTGCATGTTTGCTGTGCTGTGTTTTTTGACGTGCTTTCTTTCCAAGATTCATACAGCAGAGCCACATCAATTTGAATTCTTTTCAATTTACTATTTCTCAGCAAATCAAATTTTAAATTATCTCTAAAATATAATGGATTTGTAATAATTGCAGTTGGCCTCGTTTTGAACTACAGTATGTGTGCAATGATTCTGACGCTTTGAATTTCTTACTCAGGAATTTGTCACATGCAAAGCCCTTTTTACTTTATAAATCATACAGATTTCACAGACTGAGCCACTGTGCTTTTCCTTGTGTTCTTTCAAAAGTTTTTATCTCAAAACATTTTAATTAATTTAGCCCTCAAATTTGCCTTAAAGGGCATTACAATCTGTACAGCATATGACACCCATGTAGTGTGACAAAGATGGTGATGATGAAGAATTTAAAATCTTTCGAAAGAACTAAAACTTCTCTCAGGAACCTCGGGAGGTCGCTAATGGAAAGTTGAATGAGAATTTCTCACTTGAGGACAGACCTGCAAAAACTCACGGAGCATGAACAACAAAGGTTGAGGGCCAACTCCAACAACCTAAGCCAGTTTAATAAATTATAACTTGCTTTTCCTGACAGTGCATGGCACAACCTGACACCACCCTTTTAAAGGAGCATCTTACCATCATATACTGCTTTACCTGGTACACACTGGTTTTTGTTCAGTCATTAATTGTTTGGACTGTATTCAAAATTTCATACGTGCATTTTTTTTAATCATTCATCGCGTTCACATTTATTCATGGTTGCGTTAGTTCATTCATTTGTTGTTTAGTAATTGTGTGTGTAGGTAGTAGTTTGTCTGTTTAGTTGTTTAAAACCTTTCATTTATAAAGAAACTGGTTATGAGTTTGTATGTATGTATGTAATATATACGGTCACTGTACACGAGTCTGTGGCAACCTTCAGATCGACTAAATTCATTAACTGGCTATCAATTTTCCCTTTTGGTGCCCTGAGGTGAACGTAACGTGAATCAAATTCTGTTATTTAATGTGAGCACTGATATCTTCTGATCGCCAGAAGTGAGAGTAAAACTGCTCCTTCCTCAAAACAAAAGTAATTCACTATAATCATTTTAATGACTTTTAAGTCATATATCGCTAAACCCTCTATCCTATAAACCATCGATTTGGATAAGGGAAAGAAACCTCAGGAAGAGCGACAGAGAAGAGATTCCTCTTCCAGCCCAGACAGACATGCAATAGATTTTGCGTGCACAAGGTAAACAGAAATAACAATAGTAAAATGACACTATGAAAAAAAAAAACAGATTAACAATATCTGGTAGAGATTCCAAACATACAGTATATAAAGAATATGGATCCGGGAAGACCTCTATCACAAGGACCTGGAAAAAGGACGGACTACCGATATGCACAAGAGACAAACCCAAGGATACCATTCACACGGAGTTAGAAGAGACAAGAGGCGAGGCTACGTCTCCTGGAGGACCAAGATCCAGGTCGGAGATATGTGGAAGGACAGAGGTCCCAGGATGGCCGATTCTCCAGCCCAGAAAAACCTCCCAAGAGGTTTGTTTTCTATCTTTGGCATGTGCTGGGAAATGCTATACCCAAACCTTTGGCGACTCTATCAAGCTGCTCTCTTCTGTGAGAAACACAAAATCACTTGTAAACAATTCATTAAAATCCTTGGTTGCAGTTTACCAACCCGCTCGTAAAATACTTTTTTTGGACGCAAGACTGACAGAAACCAAATAGGTCGAGCTTCACAGAGGTAACTACTTTTTGCCACCCTTATTAGATCCTCAGAAAGATGTTTGGCTCTCTTTGATTGATTTTAATTCAGCCTTTACTAACAATTAGCTTGTTTTTGGCTGTGCCATTTCAGAAATTCTTTCTGTAAAGTTTCCATTCAAGGATATTTAAGTGGCGCATGTGTTACATAAATATGCTCACACAAACAAACACTTTTTCCTCTTTTGATGTGTTTTACAGGACAATCAAAGTGGAGGTGTATGACTGGGACAGAGATGGGAGGTAATGGAATGTCTTGCCCATTGTCTGAGTTTCTACGCATCCATAAATTACATTTTCACCATCTTTTCCCCTTAATTGCTTTTTTTTTTTTTGCATTAACCGATTATGATACAGATTCCATCTGTGTATTAGTGGCTGTGGTGTAATTCCTCCAGCTATTTCTCAGGGTTACGCCTATTTTATCTGAAAGAACAGTATGTGATCCAGTTTTTGTCTCTCTTCCCCAGCCACGATTTCATTGGTGAATTCACCACCAGCTACAAGGAGCTGTGTCGAGGTCAGACGCAGTTAAACGTGTACGAGGTGAGTGGCGATGAAGACAGTGTTATCACCCTCTCTATTTTCCCTCAGAGCAGAGGACCTTTATTTAAAACAGCAATGGAAGTTACACATTTAATTTTAATATTAATATTTGAGCTCTGTTTAAAACCTTTTTAAGACCACAGCACTGTCTAGACATGTCCAGAAATGTTGTTCTATATCTTGTTGTATGTTGTACTTTTTCCTCCTGTTCCTCTTTGATCTTTTTAAACTACTCAAAACTCAGGTCACAATGTAGGACCTGACCTCCTTTATATCTAATTCTCAAGGTCTGATATCTGTTTCTGTAATATAGGATTTTTGTGTGTCCACACCCATTACTTAATATGTTTCAAGTCAAGTGAAGCACATAGAGCGTGCTGTGGCTGGACAGAGCTGTGAGCAACCTATTAATGAATGAAGTGTGGATGTACCTTTGGCACAAAGGTTATTCTGCTAGGGCACAAAAACAAACCTAAGCTCCATTTCTGGGTGCCAGAGTGAGAAACTTCAATTAAAGAGCAAATCAGTGCGCCCTTTGGCTCAGCAAGGTCTTGTTATCCAAAGTTTAATGACTTGGTTGCGGTTGTTTGAGCCAGAGTTGTGGCTATTTGAGATTAACAGCTAGCCTCATCTGTCTCTCCTCACCCTACACGGCATTAAGCATCTGAGAGGTTGAGTGTTGCAGCAGACCAGATGAGGAAGGGTGTTTCTGTGGTGAGAATACAAATGGGAACGCAACAGAACTATGCTGTTTTTAGAGGTTTTTTTTTGGATGGTCCTTGGAGGGTCAGATTGGGTATTACTGTTAGGCGCTTGGAGGCTCCTATCGGTCCCTGCTCATTTAAACACTTGCCATGTTACATTACCCTCTGAATTAGTCATGGAGGTGGGCTTAAAAGATCAGGGCCAATGAAGAGCGTGAGCGGGAGAGGATGGTGGGTAAATGGGGATAGGTAAGGGGAGAGAGACAGAATTAGTGAGTGGCATGCAGAGTTGCCCTTTCACACTGCTGACATGGCAGAAGAAGGTGCATCCATTACCCTTCACCAAACCTTTTGGTATTTTAATTAGAAACTAAAACACAGCAGTTTCTGCATGCACTCTTTGCCAGGTCACTGCCCTTGAATCCGTTTGAAGTTGTGGTCAAAAACTACATGAAGCCACCTTTTCACTGTTGACAAATAAAGCATTTGAATAGGTCACTGGGCGCAGTGTTCGACTCTTTGCACATTCCTTTGTAGTTTACCTGACATGCACAGGGCCTGGAAACGTTCGCTGTGTGAGTTGAGATGACAGCAAGTTAATGCTAACAGATAATTGAGGGTGATGTCTGCATGACGTAATGTGAACCTGGCAGTGACTGAGTGAGGGCCGCGGTGCTATGAGGCATCATCTGCATCGGTGCAGTCGAGGAGTAGCATCAGAAACCACAGAGGCAGAACGGAGGAGCAGAGGCCGCAGGGAGGGAGGACAAAGGAAGAGAGTGGGATACCTTTTACTTTTATACTTATTATACAGCACAGTTTCCTCCAGGCTTGTGCTTTGTTTGTGTGCAGACCCATAGAATAAGCAGTAGAATATTTGACCTTGATGGATCACTGTTGCACACATGTTTTTGGCTGCAAGCTCTAAATGTAACATTAATTTAAAGCAGGGAGTACTGCAATCGGTCATTCTCAACTCACTTTGCTTATTGCCCCCTATATTTGTGTATTTGCCCACATTACATGTTATTGTACACCAGTGAATTTGGACACTATGTAATTCAGTCTGTATTTGTTTATTGCAAGTAAATAGTTGGGACAAAGAGATGTATTCAAACATCCCCACGTTTGGTAATGTGTATGTAAAATGTACAGCCCAGTGTAGGTGCTTATAAAAATCCCCCTGAATAATCTGTATCTTGCTGCGAGGCATGATCAATGCTATCTCATTGTCACCTACTGCAGTTATTGGATTCAGTCCCTATGCTCCATTACCCTTACAGACATGGAGCAGGGGGACAAAGATGTTTTTATTACTTGCCCAAAGGTGGATAAAGAATTGTGCTGCAACTTTACATTATCATTATCCTTCTTTTCTATTCTGCTGTCATACCAGGTGGTGAATGCCAAGAAGAAAATAAAGAAAAAGCGATACATCAACTCAGGGACGGTGAGTCTGAGTTCTGAGATAAGGGCTAACGTCCTTGTGCACTCACACCCCTTCCCTCCTTTGCTTTTGTATTCATCAGGAAGTTTCCTCTAAGTGGATTGCATGAGGCAGTTCAGTTCTATTAAATGTTTCTGTTCCATTCCCAGTCTTGGGGCTTATGATCCAGACAGTCAATTTAAGTAGATGGGGAAACATTCTCGTGACCTCAGACGGGGTGAATAACCAAGTCCACAGCAATGAATAAAGGGACTTGTCTGTGTCGTATTAGTGAAGAGTAGTGATGGATGTTTAGAAATGAGCCACAGCTTTGTTACTGCCTGGGTACTTTGGCTGCTCTTGCTGTATGCGGTGACTCTGTAATTAAAATCTGTGGCTAGTTATCCATCACACGAATCATCCATCAGAGCACAGCCCCACTTATGTTCTCTCAGTGATTGTAATGCTAATATGCTGCCCAGGCGTCAAAATCATTCTGCGTGGATAAGTCATTTTGTGGGTGGTTTGCTCAGAGGGCAGTGTTAATGTGTAGATTGGTAGATTTTGCTTTCCTTAATTACCAAGTGTGAGATAATCTGTTTGGGCCTTTTTTTCCCTCAGGTGTCCTTGTTATCATTCAATGTGGAGTCAGAGCACACCTTCCTGGATTACATCAAAGGAGGGTGAGTCCAATGTCCAAGGGTGAGACAGTTACTGTGTGTTGTTAATGTATATATGAATACACAGTATATTTAGATGATACCTTTTGTACCAGGCCCCTTTGGGCAATAACCCTGACACAAATCTGACAACATCTAATTCATTTTCTTAGTCTCCCTCCACTCAAATGTGTTTTGCTTGGATGTTTGACTTTAAAAGTGCAGAATGATGCAGAGTTAGAAGGCTGTTTTCACATTCATCAAGGGGGAAGGTTTAAGGTGTGTATGTACCAACATGACTTTGTGATGTTACAACTAGTTTGGAAGTCAATTACAGAAGTGTGATGGGGAACTTGAAACCTCCATTGCACACATACTGAGAGCTTGTGACATCTTGTGTCCAGCAGCTAAACTATTGACATGAAAAACATTTACATATTCATAAAATTGGATGTATGGAAAAAATATAGCTACTGGTTATGCTCATGTCCATTATGTGCTTGTGGTCTACATTTAGTCTATGAAAACTACAAAAATCTCAGCACCATTCAAATTGACAGAGAACTGACCACATGTTCCAGGATACACAGCGTGTGAGGTTTCTTCAGGGTGATCCTTTATGCCACGTTCATGTCATATCGGAGTTCTTTTAATTAGGGGTCTCTGACTTGTAACCCACATTTTATGGTTATGGTGTTATATTGCCAATGCACAGTATTTTAATCCTCACGCGACCAACCCTGTAATCATACAACCATCTTGATGACGCTCGCACGTCGGTAACATGAGAATCTTTCCCATCTCTACCATCCATCCCAGATGATGTGAATGTGGTATTGGAGCATCCAAGTGTGATGATGGGTGTTTTCATCGCACTGTTAGCATAAACTATATAGCAGAAGCTATAAAGTGACGTGTCTGCTTTCCTGACAAACACAACAGGAACTGGCATGTGCCGTTACAACAAAGAAACCACGTTTGTGCGGTAGTGGGGCAGATTTAACTCTGTTTGCTACGTGTTTGCAGCTACTGTATTCAATAGCGATACTTTGTAGCCAACAGCCCACTTGTCACTGTTGGCACGGACTATTTATCTTTAAAGAAGTTGCAAGCCCTCTGTTGTCACACACACCAGCGCTCAGTCTGCACTGTCATCTGCAACAAAATTTCAGAAACAGTCCAGTGGAAAAACATATTGCCACTTATTTTAGCTCCTAGCTGCTATTGTTTATTGTATAAGATACTGGTGCAGCTACCCGGCCAAAGCGGCGACATCCTGAGCCTCTGCCTCAGTTTGTTGTATTTCAGACAGTGGATTTTTGGTTCTTGCTGGCATGTTTTGACTCCGAAGTGTTGGAAAATGTGATTTGGGGGCGTCATATTGGTCTAGTGGTCTAAGATGTGGACTACCTAACTTTCATGTCCCCGGTTCGAATTCGGTTGGAGATCTTTGAAAGTCATCCCCATTTCCTGTCTGCCTTGCAACTGTCTACTACTGTATCACAAAAATAAAGGTCATATAATCCATTATGTGTTCTCTTGCTATATTTTCAGAAACTAGTGTGGTTGACCAAAAACAGCTAGCAGCTGCGGTGAATTAGTACAACCCTGAATAAACTGCATTCCTGGCGGAAGAAAAACACACTTTACTGAACTTTGTCTGTACTTTACATAGATATATTACAACATCCGTCAATAGTGGGAGTTAACAAGTTTGCTAAAACATGTTACAGCAATACAGACAACATTAGTGAGTGTTGTGGGCATTGTAAACATGTCATGCTTGACTAATACATGGAAATAAGGTAGAAAATGAGTGCTGTGAGATTTAATGCAGTAGATTTAAATGCATTACTTCGGCTCCCCTGACTCTGCTCAGAACCGTACAAGCATCCATCCACATTTTCTTCACTGTTACTGACTGCAGTTAGCGAGTGGCCTGGATGTGAGTAAAGTGTGGCCCCAAAGGAGACGATCTTGTCCACATCCGCAACTACAGTAAGAATGAATATGAATGACGATGATAAAATATGGAGAAGATCTGAGTGCTTAATTAAGGGCGGACAACCTGGCACATATGGAAATGCTTCTCGGTGGAGCAGTGGCTGCCCTGGATTTAGTTTTCTAAGGCTTTGCTACTGATGGCTGAATGTCCCAGTTCTGTCCTCTTGGTCTCCCTCCAGCTCACACAAATGGACAAACATACTGTATACACACATATACACACTCACACGCAGTCAAAGTAACTGTTTTCATCCTTACCTTATTACCCGTTCGCCTCTGATTTAATTTGTCCTTCAGACAGTATAGGAAAATGGAGGGAGAAGGACAATTTGCAAACAAAAAGTACTATTACACTGTAGGTCCAATTCAGAATGTACTGCTTTTAGATCCATATTTCAGTTGTTTGTTTTTTTTTGGCGCATTTTAAAATTATTTCATATTCATAAAAACCCAGACAAACACTTATCTCAGTTCTATGTAAACTAAATATAAGAACTGAGATTTTCTGATACTGGGGCATGTAACCATAGTATCCCTGCTACTGTTCTTGCTTGAGTTGCGTGCAGACATATTTCTGCATGACATTTGGAAGGAGGCTCAAAGACAGAAGTGAGAGATAACACACTATTCCCAAATGTGTGGGATATTAAAGATTTAGTGGAATAATAACGGTCTGTAATCAGTCTGTCCCAAATGAGACCTTTATAATACGAAACAGGTCTATATTGTCTGCAAAAATAAGACCGCATTATACCTTTTTATCGGATTTCGCTTTCATAGACCAAAGGATTTTTTTCGGAAACAGATAAATATCTACAGAAGCTCAAAGAGAAAATCCAAAGAAATATCACAACATAAAGAGTAGTGCAGAATGCTTGGCCTCAGATTACAAAATCATGTTTCCCAAATATAGAGAAAGACACCAAAGATGTTAACATTGAAAATCCTGCCCACATTTCTGGCGGATGGCTTTATATATAGCAGGCAATACATCGAATCCAGCAAAAGAAAAGTTCTCATAAAGATGAGCCTGTTTTTAAGCGCTAAGAACTCTTATTAGTTACCTGCTATGTGTTTCCATTGAAGTAAAAGTTTTATTCCATTACTGCTGGACTGAACAGAAGGTGAACCTTGCTGAATGAAATTTCCTTCTGAAAGACCCTCTTTATTCTGATTGATTAAGCTCTAATTATGATTATTGTGAGAATAAACGTTAATGACGCTGTCAAAGGCAGCCCTGTCTCCTAGAAATCATGTTTATATAAAACTGATTTGCAACAGCAAACATGCTTTGAGGGAAACGTATTGGTGACCAAACTATGTTTTATATTAACATAATGAGGACATGTTGTTAATTAACTTATTTGGCAAATCTCTAAAATTTTGATATTGAACATTACTGATATCAGTAAAATGTTCAATGACAGCATATTTCATTAGTTTTCCGCTAAAATAGGGAATCTTGCCATACACAACCACTCATACTGACTATAGCATTACTACATTTTTTGTTTGACAGCCATCATGCTGTCACCACAACGTAATTATGTTAAATTTAGTAATATATAAACTCAATTTCTAGGAGGTTGTAAAAGTTGCACACATGTTACTTTCACTTAAATGTGGTGTTAAAGGACAGTCATTTGTTACTTAATCTCAGTACTCGAAAATCAGATTGGAGTTGAAGTCTTAATAAAGCCATCAGTTTGAAGCATGAAACAGTTTTTTATCCATCATGTTAAATGAAAAGTGGTAATCTTCACATGAAACAATTTCAGACAGAAATGAGAGAAAGATTATAGTATTAATTCATGTGACCCAGCGTGGGGAGTGAAGCATTATGTAGAGTGCTACTTCATCTTTTTGTTACAGACGTTTAGAGATGTTAAAAGCTCATCAGTTCTTTTGTGTGGTTTCAGTGTCGTGCTTGGGAGAGGGGCTGATGACAAAGACTTTAAAAACGCTCTGGGATTCTGGGATCTTGGCAATTTTGAAAATATAAGAAATCCCTGAAAGAAACTCGCTCCAGCATCTCTGTTCTGATATTTTCTCTTTAAAGACGTGCTGCATCCTCTGTGCCTTCTTTTGTCATTGTCTCCCTAATGTTTTCTTTGAGAAGTGGTCTCAACAATAACACTTAGCCTTGACTTACAGTACATAGAGACCAGGAGATAGGACTATCTCTACCTTTTTGTGTTTTTATGTTTTGATTGAGGCTCTATCTTTTTACTGCAAGTTGTCACTCTGGTTTTTGTGAGCAGATCATAAACCAACTTACATGTATTTTGTTGCCATTAGACTTTGCTGTCAAAATTAGATAATGATATTGATGTGTGTGTCATATAGGTGAGGCAACATTAACTTCGACTGATTGTGCTAATGAATCCTCCTACACCCACCGCACCCCTACGTTTAAGATCTCACCACATGGATTCAGAAATGAACTAATAATTTAAATGATTCATACATTTATTTTTTTATTCTATAAGTCCACTAGTGGCTGGGAAGAGAAATGGCAATGTTGTGACCGACGACACACTACATCACGTCCTCTCTGCCGTACCTCTGAACTGTGTTGCGTCCCTTGCGTGGTATTCTAGCCTAGATTGTGAAAAACAATATAAAGATATTTGGTCATGTTGAAAGATATCGATGAATCGACATTGTGGCACATATCATCTTCTTCCGTATAAAAGCCAGGAATCATCTGATTTAAAGCAATGGGCTCATAGAAGTAGAGTCCATCGAGAGATCATTCATAGCCAGGAAAGACCTCGAACATTAATACTGTATGTCCACATTCCAGGAACCGGCAAATGCAAAATAATAAAAACCACAGAAGAAAATGGTTACATTTAAACTAAGCAATAAGTTACACATACAATACATATGCGTAAATAAAGAGCTAAGAGTAGTAAATATCTAAAAATAAATGTAAAATACTGTATTATTTTTATTGTAATTCCTTTCATTCTATTAACTAAGAATATTAAAGATTTTGTTGGCTACGTTTTTTGCATGTTAGATTTACACTCAGTTGTCATTTTATTAGATACAGCTATGTAAAACATATGCAGTCCAATGCAACAGCCATTAAAAGAATTTCCTTCCTTACCTTTATAAATGTTATAATGTTCAGTTATTGTTTGGACCCATTTTAGAGAGGTGTCGATTCAACTTGTACTGCATTAATTTCTGCTGGGTGTACCCAATAAACTCCCAACTGAGTGCATTTCATTTTTTTAAATTTCAATATAGTAGCACCCGAATGGGAATAATTCTACACATATTTTTTTTTCCTCAGAGCAAAAAATTATGAATATAATTGGATAATACAATACTTAAAGTATTGTTTGTGTAACATACAATACTCCACTTAAAACCAAATATGTGTAACATCAATGTATATATTATTTTGTACATGTATTGCTTAGTTTGTAGTGATTATTACTCTGTTTTTCAGTTTTGTATTTGCTCGTTCCTGGAATATACTGTATATGTCATTCAGGTGAGTCCAGGCTTTTTTTCCCCCAATTCATATAATTAAAATACAAGGATTGCATCTGCCTTCCTTTGTTTTCTATTTATGAGCCCGAACCTTGCTAGAACAGGTGTGCATTTTCCTTTGGTTCTTTCTAGGCCATCTCTGGGCCATTAGATGTATATTTTAGATATACGAGCGTAAATATTTTAAGCTATGATTTGTGCACTGCTGTTATCCAATCGATCATGGAGATCTATTGGAGCAATGGTAGCTAAGAGAATTTTAACGAAACTGCAAGGATGTAATTTCACAATGTCAAAGCTCCACAATCAGAAATAACCTGATTTATCATGTAAGAAAACCAATATAAAATATATTGCATTTAACAGATTCTCTGCTTGGAGCAGATTGCATGACAGACTGATGAATCAAATAAACAAGATTACTAGTGCTTGCAGTGGAGGGATGAAACAATGAGTGTACTGCTCATCCATGATGGGTGTGATTAACTGTGTCCATGGAAAATGAAACACCAGATTTACAGTGTAAAGTATCTGCTGTTTTGGTCAATTAAACTGGAACACCTTTAGGCAACTTTGAAGTCTTATCAGTCTTTATGGTTAGAGACTATTGCCCGCTGAACATTCATCAAGTTAGGTCAGATAGGTTTATTTGTGCAAGCCTTAACTGTTACGGTCTCAAAGGGCTTCATAACGCCCACATTGTCAAAATAAACCACACACAAACCCCATAACCTTAACCCTACAATTGAGGATGAGAAAAACTCACAAAATCTCATTAGCAACTAAAACATTGGTATGGTCAAACATGTAAGGGGAGCTGAGAATGGGCCAATGAGGAAGCAAGCAGCTCACATCATCACCAAGACGGAAAAATAAGATGTTTGCTATCTGAGCAAAATATTGTACATTTCCAACAAATCACTAATACAAAAACAATTATTACTGTAGTGAATCCTTTTATGTCCTAATGTCCTAAACTTAAACATCATCTTAAGTTGGAAATGAATGTGCAATAGGAAAGCTTCTACCCATTCAGATATTCCTGGTTAAACACAAGTTGAAAAACATTTTTGAATTTGATTCAGATTTAATTCTACTTATGTTTACATTTTGCATTCACATCTGCAAGACCAAAATTTGCACTTCATGGGTTCTGGCACAGAGAACAGTCAGTGTTTGCCCAGTGGATCGCTTGGTTTTGATTTGGCATCTGTACTGCTGTGGCTGGGTGAAAGAGATGACTTCTCGTCAACTCATGCAAATGTATAACCAGCAACTGAAAAAGAAGCTGAACCTGAACGCCTTCCAACCCTGCCATTCAGAGAGATGATGAGAAATATGAGCAGAAGCCTGATCCAAGACTCAAATGTGACAATTTAGATTTCTCCTATCGATCCCTTTCCTTTCATACGTGTTTGCTTTGCTGCTCTCTTTCTAACAGGTGATAACTAACGTGATACGTTTTAGATGATATTTTGAAGCAGAGGGTAAAAAAGCAATTTCTTTTCCAGACACACCATCACATCCTGACTGGTTTCACAATGAAGTGGTTTTTCATAGATTTTCATTAACGTTCAACTGGGGCAGAGATATAGTCAAATAGACCTAATTAAAGTCTAAAAGCCACATACTGCTCTGATTCTGAGAGACTAATGAAAGATTTATATTCTTTTCACCACATGTTGAAATGTTTCTTTTTAAATTAAATCTGCAGTGAGATCAGCCGTGTAATGGCTTGTGTGGAGCCTCTTGTGTGGACTTATTAAGGTTTAATAGTTTCATTCCAAAATATCCTATTGTCCTGAAATAGGTGAAATTGATACTATTTCCCCCCCCCATTTAATTGAGGTTTGGGATTTTTTACAGGACTACACCATTTTCTTTTCTTTCTTTTACTGCCCTTTGAGATTCACTGATTCTTGAAAATAGGGAGATATTCCTCAGCTGTGGACGTCCTTCTGCCAGGTTATACTCTACTGCATGCGCAGTGGTTTATCGGCTCACTTTGCAAAAATACAGCAAAGAGAAGGTGTTGATGTTATAAGGTTTCAGTTACTGTGTGCTGGGCAGCTAGGTTTTTGCCCTGTGTTTCGCCTCTCAGGCTACAAATCTGCCTGTATGTCGTTATACAAGAAAAAGACCGTGCCAATCTGTTCATTAATGTATCGGAGTTGGCCAATTTCCAGCCCATATCGATGAGATTGTAGGTGTACTGTAGCTGCATTCTTTTTCACACTGTTTTACATTACATACAATATAACACCCAGCCCAGATTGCCAAGACTGTAGGGATTTCACATTACAAAGAGTCCTGCCATATGGTGTTTGTTTAACTGGAAGGGGAAAGTCAATATGACACCGATATGTTTATCTATTTTAAACTATTGCAGTGAGTCAAGGTGATACCCAAACTGGTGGAGGAGCTGTCATTTTAGCTGATAAAAAAAAAAAAAAAAAAAAAACTGAAAGAATAGGAGATGCTGAGTGAGTTAGTGATGATATGAAAAGACAGAGTGAAGACAATAGGGGAATACTGGACTGCCTGTTCTGAAGGATTTGTACTGAATCAGATAGTAAGAGGCCATTTATAGACTGGTGTCAAATTTATGATCTCCTGATCAAATGTTGGAAATAGTGACGGTACAGTAATTTGTCCATAGAGCAATACATCACTCAGAAGAGTCTAAATGAAAGATGTCTGAGAAATTACTTGCTTTCAAGGACTATAGACAGGAGGATTGCAGGGATAAATCAGTCTGTATTGATTTTTTTTTTTTTTTTTTTGTGTCTCAAAATAAATTTTGAGATCACTCCTTAAACAAATCACCACTGTGCATCACAAGTGAAATAAAAATAAAAAAATGTTGCAAGCCAGTCACCTGAACACAGACATATGTGTGATGGGGGATGTAACATTTCCTGCAGTAAGCCACAGACTGACAGCAGCAAATACTGATCCTCAGAGGACCTCGTGTGTCCATGGTCTGTTGGCCTGTTTGTTTCACAATACTTTTCTTTAATAGAAAGAGGCACCACTGAGAATGCCCTGGTTTTCTGAACCTGTTCATCCAGCGAATCCTCATGGAAACTACTGGGATAGAGGGATAGTAGGGTAGTGGGGGCGTAGCAGCGAGGATACAAAACTCGCTGCTACACCCACAACATAAAGAGCACACTGCGTCGTCGTTGGCAATGGATGTAAATATTGAGGTGTGACATTGCCCAACATGGATGTAATTCCTAGGAGAATGGGTGTAAAATTATATTGAAGTTTTGAAAACTTCACCAGAAAATCACTAGACATAACTTACATTTTCCTATACTAAATTTACCTACAGTATAAAAGTCTACATGACCAAAATATGTTTGATAAGTTATTTAAGTGCTTAAAATGTGAGGAACTAGTGACAAATGCCAATCATTATTTTCAATGAGCCCAAGTTGATGATCAAATTGTTTTTGCCCAGCCAACAGTCTGATAATCTATTTATGATGTAAAACAGAGAAAAGTATCAAACTTCCACATTTGAGAAGCTGGAACCAGAAAATATTTTTTAGTATTTTAGCTTGATAAATAATTAAAAGGTAAAATAATGTAATGGATCATGCTGTAGGTGCTTTCACTTACTACTGAGTTGATCAGCTACTGCCTGAGGATGAACTTCCAGGTAATGCTCTGACGACCTAATTGACAGTTTGACTGACAGTTCCTGTGTGACCATTTCTACTGTACTCCGCCTTAACCATGCTCACCACCTTGCTTTTCTAGCCAAACATTCAAAACTAACCACATAAATCAGCAGAGACTTTCAAATTGACGCAGCTCGCCATTGTAACAATTTCCCTTTGTCAGCTGAGTGGTCCAGCTCAATGCTGATTAACGAGCTGGGGTCAGAGTCTCCCCAGGAGGAAGCCGCCATTATCTCCGATACTGTGCTTGTGGGAATTTCTGAATGGAGGTGAAGTCTGGGAAGGCAATCAGCGTTAATCACAGCAAAAGAGCACACACTTTGATCTAAACTCCCCTTCCCTTCGCTCCTCGTTTGTCTCTCCGGGGGAACGGCCAAATCCAACAGAGACTAGTTAGGCTATGTTTAGTTTCTTTTCAAGGTTTTGGCTATCATTATGGGCTCATGAATAAAAACAACTTTGGACATTTTGTGTGGGTGCTTGTTCAGATTGATGCAGTGAATGGAAGTCCTCAAATGTTCCATTGATCATACAGTAGTGGCCAAGTGGAACTAAGACAATAATGGTGATTACAATGATGATAAAGATTGTGTTTGACCATAATGGACGGTAAGGGTGCACAGTGTACAGGATTGTGTAAATGTTCACATAGCTTGAAAAAACAAGGTTAATAAGACAACACAGTGAAGAATTTTTACAGCTCTTGGGCCTTGTTAATAGTCACATCTTTCCTCAGTGTGATGTTCAGTCAAATCATGAAGCCAGCTGCAGCAACTCATTATTATATGATCCTTTGAGAAATTACTCTGCCTTTATCATTTTTTTTGGATTTGTTTGCCGCTGTGCTATTAGATCTTTACATGTTATTTAAAGATCAAGACGGTACTTTGCATACTGTTTGACAACAATGTATGCTCGCTCAGTTTCATAAAATTGAATATTAAAAAGACAATAATGGTGTTTTATCAACACTGTTTCGGGTCTCATTTTCTCACACCCCTTCTCAGATGATAGTACAGTGAAACCTGGGAGAGCCTCATTAAACTGCAGCTCGGAGTTGTCCTGTCTCTCTTTTGTTAACGGCATCCTTTTTCCCATTCATCTGTTTCAGGACTCAGATTCACTTCACAGTGGCCATTGATTTCACTGCATCAAATGGTGAGTGTTTTGCCTACCATCACCCTGTTCTGCTTCCATTTGTCCTCTGATGTATGACTATGGCATTTTCCGTGAATCAAAGTGCGGGCTGGAGTTTTCTCTCTGCTTGTAATATTCTCTCTTTTTTTTTTTTTTTGTTAAACTCTTTTTATTGCAGTGTTCACATGGTAAACAAAGTCAAGTCCCCATGCAATAAATTTTGTTAGAGGACAGAGAGAGAGAGAAGACATAGCAAAAGTGATTTTAGACTGAATTTGGAAATGGGAAAAAAGAAATACTCTGTCTAGTGCAAAATACAAAGCAATCAATAGGTTGTGTATTTAAGGGCACGACACAAATAATACATGCTGTAGTTAAATAAGATGACATTGTATATTTATAAAAATGTAAGTTAAATTTAAATCAGTGGGTAGAAAATCTAAAATTAACATCTGTCTCCATGCTCCATCTCTAATCTTCCACCTAATGACTTGTCCTGACTCTAAAACGAAACAGAGGCCATCAAACCCTAACGCACCCTATCATGAAAACCCCTAATCTCTGAAGGTAGTATATCTGCTTAGAGGTCCAAATAGTCAGTGATGGAATGTAACGAAGTGCATTAACCACTAACCAAATACTAGACCTAAGCACAATTCTGAGGTACTTACTTACAAGCAAATATTCTACTTTTCAACCCACTACATTTATCTGACAGATTTAGTTAGTAGTTACTTAGCAGATTCTGATTGTTAAAGGGACAGGTCACCCAAAAGAAGAAAAAAAATGTCTTTTACCAGCTGTAGATATGTCTGCATTTTTGGAATATAATGGGACTATATGGCTCTCAGCCTATGATGCTCAAAACGCCAATAAAAAAATAAAAATAGACAGACCTTGTTGTTTACAGTTTCGTGTAGGAACTATCGGTAGAGAGAAAAAACACATCTATTAGTTAGAGTTATATTCAAAAAATGCAGACATCTCTACAGCTGATATCTCCAAAACTCAGTAACTCACACCAAAACAATCTAGATGGATAAATAGCACTACAAGTAGGAGGGATCATATGTTTGATTTTGGGGTGAACTGTCCCTTTAATACAAAATATAATTTACTAATAAATTATAGTGTAACGTTAATGCCCATTAAGCTACTCAACAGCATATTAAGTAGTTATAATTAGCCCCAGCTTCAACATTAACATGATGCTTACACATGAATGCATCAGAAATTATGATCAAATAATATAATATTCTGAAAGGGGCCATTCTGAGTCCTTTTACTTTTGTACTTTAAGTTTATATTCTGATGCGAATATTTAAATAAAAGATCTGAGCCCCACCTCTGATTCAGAACATCTAATTTAGTCTTGGTTCACTCACGCTTCTCCGGTTGCCGCTGTCAGTTCGGTCTCGGTCTGATAGTTTGCATCACTCATTCCGACTTCTCTTGTCTTGGAAGGAAATCCGTCCCAGTCCACTTCACTGCACTACATGAACCCATACCAGATGAATGCCTATGCTATGGCCCTGAAGGCCGTGGGAGAGATCATCCAGGACTATGACAGTGATAAGATGTTCCCTGCCCTGGGATTCGGTGCTAAGCTGCCCCCTGATGGGAGGGTCTCCCATGAGTTCCCTCTGGTGAGTAAACTATGGGGTTTTATTTCAGACACCGGTTGTAACTCAGCATCAGGATTTTGCATAAAAGTTAAACTGGCTCCATGTGAAACAGATTTCTTTTCCCCTTCCCAGTGGAGCTTATCGTTCAGTGTGAGCACTCATGTGTTTTTATGTTTTCTCCAACATGTATGGATAAGGATGTCTTCATGTGCAATATGGATGTGTGCATTTTGAGATGAATACTGCTACACCTCTGACATGCATAATTCAGAGTGAATTCCATTTACCTTTTATAGTGCAAATTAGGTTCTGTAAGGCTGAAGGATTCTTGAATCAATTTGGCTTCTCTCAGCCAGCTAATGTGCTCTGGCTGCTGCATAGTACAGCCTAATGAGGAGTCTGTCTACAGGGTAACGTCTGCATGACTCCATGTTTCCATTAAAATTTGCAAATTAAGATTCATCTCACCATATAATTGAAGCCTCATTCTTTCATGCTCTAGTCTTGTAACTGTGTTTTTAAAAGTAAAGTTACAGTCCTGGGTGAAATATTTGTTCTATGTGTTTGGTTAGAAACTTGCCTTGTAGCTAGGAAAGCTAACCTTTGAAGAAAAGTTTGACAAGCACATCTCTGGGAGCAAAGAATGTTTTCAAAATGTCATTCAGCCCTTAAAGAGTAACTCCACACTACATGTTTTATGGTGGAGAAGCACTACTGCACGGACCTCAATGTGTGGCAAGATAGAAGTCTGATGAACCTGCACACCCGTGATCACAGCTGCTACATCACTGCTGCACTGGGCGTAGTCACGACTAGTTACATTGATACTTTTTTTAATCTCTGTTCATCCAGTACAGAAACCCAGAAGTGTGTTTAGCCTTCAAAGCTGTCTTAGTTACACCCTGTTTGTTGTCTATTTAACACATTTAGAATAGAACATTTTTGACAAAATGTTAACTAACTTGTCAGTTAACAAGATACTTGTGTGAATAAGACCTTTTTGGAGTTGTTGTTTATTGGAGGCTAGCTGCTTCCCTCACTACACACTCATTCATTCACTCAGTCACTATTCAAGCGCTAGGAAATGACTACAATAAATAGTAGATGACAAAATCAGAAACAATTATGGACACTACTTTGGTCATTCCTTTCATCTTTCTTTTTTCCACATCTGCACAATGCAGTTTTCTGTTACTGAGCATCAATTATACACAACTTTTTAACGTTGTAGAATCCTTTTGCTGACCACCAGTGGTTTAACTCCATTCTGACTACCATTGTAGTTTCTGTGCCATTCATGGTTTGTTTTTGTTTTTCTCAGAATGGCAACACTGAGAACCCGTACTGTAACGGCATGGAGGGGATTCTCGAAGCTTACCATCAAAGCCTTAAGACTGTTCAGCTGTATGGGCCCACCAACTTCGCTCCTGTTGTTAATCATGTGGCAAGGTACAAGTACAAATACCTGTCCCAGTGAGCACAACCGTCCTTTCTTTGAAAGTCAGTCTGTAAACAATCTTCAGGGGGTGGACATCTTTTTGCATGTGACTTTTGCTACACTTCTGCCATGGCAGAGATCTGCAATTGCATGTGGAGATGTGTCTGTGTGCCTCAGTAGATATACAGCCTACATACCACCAGTTGTAACTGATGACTTGTATTTCCAGCTCTTGGAGCAAAATACTTTTCAGCCATTAATATTTATGTACACATTTACAGATTTGTCCATGCATTTACAAATCTCAATCCACTTAAAAATCTGAATACAGATTTGGAGATTTTTTTCTTTTTACACATTTTCAAATCAGATTGAGATACCGTTTCACAACTCTCCACTCACATTTGTAAGCTATAATAAGGGCCCCATAGTGACTATAGTTTCTCTTTGAAGTGAGCTGAACTAATAAAGGGAAAATATACAATCAGCTGCTAAACAGAGATGAATAGAATGTAATCAGACATGTTGGAGTGCAGGTGCTACGTTGCTTTTTAGATGTGGAGAGAGTTTTAAGGTAAGGTGATAGGATTGGCAGGGGACTTGTAAATTAATTCATGTCATGTAGCTTTTCAGCCACGTGCTAATGAGTCACGTTTTCAATAAATGAGCTTTACTGTGAATGGGGCACCACATGTTTTAATTCACAATTACAAACTTCCTGTCATTGCAAATGGAATAAATGCACCAAGTGAATGTGTGTGTCTACAGGGGATGTATCGTGTTAAATACACAGCGGACGTGATTCTGTGAAAATGGTCTTTTCAAGATTGAAACAGTGAAATTATAATAAGGCACGTGCACACTGTTTCACCCCCGACCTATGTTTTAATAGTAGACCCTCGTATTCAAGCTGGGACTAAAGCCCCAGTAATGATGACTCATGACTTGGCTTGGACTTGAATATTAATGACTCACACTTGGACTCAGGTTTGTGTACTGTGGACCTGAACTTGAATGTTACATTACATTTTCAGAATTTACTTGTGTTTCATGAAGTAACACTTATATTTATCCCCCCCTTTTTTGTATTTATAAGCAGTATATAAACATTAAATCAATGGTACTATAATGTAGTTGTAAGCAGATGTAAGGACATATGAACAAGGTTTTTTACTGTTACGTGTTACACACCATCAAAATGTGTCTTGCAACACAGCCACTGGCAGATGGAGTTTTGTCAATGGTGGAATGATATTGATAACTTATCCTCACAATTATAGCCAATTAACTAGGTTTTACTATATAGAGGTACATTTGAGGATTCTGTATGTGTTTGCTATGTTCTTCAAACTTAAACTTACTAGTGAGAACTTGAGATTGAAATTGGTCAATGACTTTTAGTGACTCAGACTTATATTTAACAAGTGACAGACTGATGACTGGCTTGGAATGAGGAACAATGTGGTGCCCTGGTTAAAACACAAGGCTGCTACCACTTGTGTGTTTTCATCAGAAACAGCCAAAGAGCTTTGTAACTTGTTGTTTGTTAGTTTGACAGTTTTATTTACTTTTGTCCCATTGACTGATGCAACAGCTAGAAAAGAAAAATATCCTTCCCCAAAATTTGAGGATACATAGAAGCACCCTATCCAGTCCCATTACCCACCCAGACACAGAAGAATAAAAAAAAACTGTAGATAAAAGTCCCCAGCAGACTCTTTCGTTATTTTAAGGAATAAAAATGATTAATAAATACCACTCTGATAAGGATGCCCAATAACAAATGTCAAATTATGGCTTTGAATAGTCGGTTGAAAGCAATCGGAGACTTTATGCATTTATAAAATTTCACTTTCTACAGTCTCTCTTTGCCTGAAGGGTGCAGTAAAACTCAAATACTAAGAATTATTCACAAAGATGTTGCAGTCCATGAGGGTGTTCAACTGTGCAAAAACAAGTGAAATAAGTCCTCCAGTAAACCAATGATGAAAAGATTGAAATGGCCAGAAACAGATCTTAACATTAGATATTAAGCAGGACATGCAATTCATTTTTGGTAGATTTTGGGTTTGAAGCTTACATTTACTGTAGGTTTTGCATGCAGCACAAGCAGATATCTGATTCATTGATGAAAGCAGACAATACTCTTAAATGGATAAAAGGTATTAGTACAGAATACGCACTGGATAAAAGATATTCAGTATGATATATGTGCTAGTTCTACATTCTCAGCCATGGAGCAAAAATGTAGCTTATCTATAATATTGCGTTTGGTGCTACACTTATTACTCTTATTACACTTATTATTGCTAATATGGTCAAATGTCTTGTGAGTGTGGCCCACATTGTTGTATGGCAGATGAGGAAGACAAATGTCTCTTTAATCTCCATGACAACAGTCATCGCTCTTGCTTTTGTCGCTAACTGGGCTCGCTCTTTGATTCAGATGTCAGCGCCTCACAGTCAAATTTACCAAACTGAAAGCAAAAGTAAGGGCTGACCTCTGACCTGTCCTTGGCTCTCATGATTATCTGCCACGTTTTTTCCCTGCCCTCTGGCTCATCAAGCCTGGTCAATCGAGAGCTAGGCAATCAATATTACTCTGAAAGAATAAGACTGCAGCACTTGCATAAACACTTTAATAAATTATTCATAGAGCAGCCAGCGATGGGCGATTTAAACTAGGCCACACTCACTGTGGTGTCTCTGATGGGTTTCGTAATAGTGTCTGGATAGACCTCTGAGACTTGAAGAGCTATTCAAAATATTTTACTTCTTTACATGTCTATATTAAGCTTTTGTGTCACAAGCTTGGCGGAGGGGGAGTTTGTTTCTGAAGAACATGTTTTTTTTAATAGTTTTTTTTGTTTAATCTCTGACACAGTGGCTGCTGCTCTGCTGCTCTTAGAAACCAAGCCAATCTCAGAGTTTTATGTAAATCAATGAACATATAGTCTGCATCGGTTTTCAACTTTTCTTTACTTGAACATGGTCTGTGTGTTACTGTCTTAAACCACTCTGTGCTGATGATTTCTCTGTTTCAGTTATGCAGCAGCAGTGCAGGACGGATCTCAGTACTTTGTTCTCCTCATCATCACTGATGGTGTCATATCAGACATGGCTCAGACCAAGGAGGCCATAGTGAATGTAAGTGCTGCTCTAACACTACTCAGAGGACGTGCACCTCTCTCTTTCGCTTTCCCTCCCTTCCCCTCAGCTCTGCAGGGCACTGGCATTGCAGGTGCTTTTAGCTTACTGTGGCTCTTCTCTCAGACATTCTGTTATTTTGAGGAGTTTACAAGCCAGTGGCACTAGATTTGAGGATTTATGGTATGTTTTCTGCTCCACTTGTCTCAGTGCTTGGGCGCGCTGTCTGTCTAATATTTTTCCTTTTTACTGAGACCCTCAGGAAGCTGAGGGGCTCAGGTGAGATTCACTCTCAGGTCACTTTATTATAGGCAAGGGTCTTATCCAGCGCACCATCTGAGGTACCTTTTCGGTCACATTTTAAATGATTGTTTCTCATGCCTGTGCTGCGTCTGCATGCTACACATTTTCTGTGTCTTATGAAAATACTGGAGCTCATTTAAAGTTGGAATATGGCTACAATGTTGAGGCACTTAGTGGCTACGGCACTCAGTGACTCATCATCGACCAGGTAGACCCTCACAGCAACACGGTGCTCTGACCCCCAGCAGACTGGGTTTAAAGGGAATTTGCGACTGTTAATCAAACCATTCGAACAGCCACACCTTCCTTTTAAGATCTTGTCTGCTGCTCTGCACTGCTCGACCTGAACCTGCCGTGTGCTACTGCCACCCCTCGCCTCTCAGTTTGGACCTGGCTACTCTTTCCTCTGCCCACAGAGCAATGGACTGAATGACCTGCTTCGCTTGGCATTTAGCCTTTAGCCCTGGAGTTATGACGAAAGAGTTACGTGCGACCCTCATGTCTGCACTTTTGGTTTCTTATTTGTGCTCTCTGGTGCTGTGGTGTATCTTTAGAGATATCTATAAGGATTGCGCATACCAGATATCTGTTGCTAATGTTACAAATACTGCTGCTGACCAAATCGTTTATCCTGGCTTACTTGTTTCCCAAACCAGCACAGCTTAGCCTTCAGTGACTAATATGTCCACATATCTAACAGGACAGCCTTTGGGGCCATCTGTCCTTTCATGTTTTTCCTTTAAGATCCAAATTAAATTTTAGGATTTCGAATTATAAAAGAGGGTCTCTCTCTGATCTGGTAGGCCGAAATATAAATTAATTTGTGCCCAGGTATTAAATTATGTCACCGGTTGTCAGTTTGTTGTCTGGATAGGAGGCTGGCTCGACCAGTAACATCATAAAATTCATGAATATTTTAAAATTTAGAGACACTCAATTCCATCTATTCTGAATCAACAAAGCAAAAGTTTCACTTGTCTGGCCAACTTTGGGCACTTACTGACTGAAAAAGGTCCACAAGAAGAGATACTGTGCCACTGAATGTACTTATTTTGTCATATTTTTCTTGTTTTACCAGATTCCTAATCAACCCGGCAGGTTCAAATATGTTACTAACTCTGTCTAACCTGTCTGAAAGCTGCTATAACTTCTATTTTTCTCACTGTTCCCACCATTGACATATGTAACCCCACAGTCTTGACTAACTCTTGCTGTACAGCCAAACCTGTGTAAACCCAAAGAACCCAGAGTTTACAAAGATACCTTGAGACGTCTAGAATTTTTTCATTTGATAGTTTGGTGTGGCTATAAAAAACATGGAGTATTGGGTTTGAATATTTCACTCAGAGTAAACATTTTGCTTCAATAAAGAGCTAGAACAAACTGATTATCAAATTAAATGTGATTTGAGGTAACTAGCTAACCCCGCCCATCATATAAAATTGCACTTGACTCGTTTGTGCTTAGCTTTGGCAGCTTGCAGAGCGAAAAGTTTTTATTTAATTCACTCTGGTAACTAAACCCCTCGCATATGTCTGTTTCACTCAGAAATATGTCACATTAGAAAAGCTAAAGATGCTCTAACGTCCACTACATTGTGTCTTTAAGAGGAAATTAATTGGATTTGACTGAAAATCCTGGATGCTAAAGTGTTAGCATTCGCACTGGAAACTTCTATCTACCAGAGACGCAGACATTATTTTAATCTAAATCCTCTCGCCTCTTGGTTCATGTGACCAATGGGGTACAAAAGTTGGTATAGTTCTTTAAAGATCAAAGTTCATTATGAGAATAAGAATCTACCAGTCTCTGTTCGTTTATTGTGGTTTTGTGCAGTTAGAGGAGGAAGAATCTTCTCAGACAGATTGATGGCGTGAGATCCCCTGAGTGACTTTACAGAACAGGCAAAGTAACAAATGGTGTAGGCTGAATAATTCACCTCTGGATAGATAATCTGATCTGGCATTTATAAGTATAAGCTTGTGGGATCTTCTGCTGCTGGAAAGGGTCAAACAGAATGTATGTATTTTGTGTGAGAGTGCAAGAGGCCATGAAGACTGTGCCTGGTGGATGGAAAGATAACATGGGGAAAAAAGATGGAGGGAGAATAATGATACAGAACATGGAAAGGGTGGTACTCCTCCGTCTATTTACTCCTATCTGTGACAGGGCTCTCCCCTCTGGAGTTTTTTCCAGGAAAGCTGACCTACTTCTACCCCTGTAAAAGCATTTCTAGCACAAGTATCTATCATTCATTCATGCCAGAGCTTTTACATTCTCCACATCAGGACTGTGGTTTAGGTTCATGCAGTGGAGAAACCTGTACACCTTGGAAGATAGGCCATATTAAACCTTTGTTATTTAGGTTTTGTGTAGATTGGAGTTAAATAGTCAGAACTTTTGTTTTTTCTGTTCTGACATTAACGGTATTTGAAACATTTTTATTAATAAAGCATTTGACTTCATTCATGTTTACACATCTTTATTGTTTTTCAAATTCTGCGCTTATTTGCATTACTGTAAGTCAAGAATGTTGTGTAACCTTATGTACTTTGGTATTGGTATTCCACATTGTACAAGCAGCCTGGAAAAATGTGCACACTGTATAGTAATCTAAAATATTCTGTTATATGCTGTATGTTGTAATGACCTTGGAGCCCCCTAAGTTGAATAATGTATTTTGTATTTTCTCTCAGTCCCTTGACAACCCAAACTATGCAACATAATGTAATGTGAAACACGCTGCCAGGAAATTGCTATGATGCTATGTATGATTTATGTTTATCTCATTTTATCTTGTCCATTATTGTTTCTGTCTCTGGAATCTCTGGAGAACTGTGCTTGCAGAGTAATATCAACTTTGCGGAATGAGTGTGTATTGGGAGGAAAATACAAATAACTGGAAATGTAACCCCTCCATACTCTGATAAAAACTCTGACGTCAAGCTTTTTTTCAGAATACAATATATGCTCTTCCAGGCACCTGAGTGACATCTGACTGTTTGTTCTTCTTGTTTGTGACAGGCAGCTAAACTCCCCATGTCTATCATCATTGTTGGAGTTGGCCAAGCTGAGTTTGACGGTGAGAACAAAAAACTAAAGTTGCTCAGAGAGCAACTGTGTAAAAAAAAAAAAAAAAAAAAAAAAACCAACAAACCAGTGGAAACCAGCTTGTGGTCTGTTTGCTTTAGGGTTTATCCCCAACCATAACCATAACATTTGTGGAATCAATTCACAGTATGAAAATATTTTTTATGTGAGATTATTTTTGATAAAACATCTTTTCTCTGTAGCCATGGTTGAACTGGATGGCGATGACATCAGGATTTCCTCGCGGGGGAAGTTGGCAGAAAGAGACATTGTACAGGTGAGACATTTCTAATGTTTTGTCTAATCTCAGCTTGTCATGGGAAGGACATGGCTCGTTCTTCCCAAAGGCACAGTGGTCGAAAAGTATACATTTTGGCCCATTAGTGGCCATGCTTATAAGATGGCAATGTTGGTTGTTGGTTTTATTACAAAGCAAGATATCGCAACAGTTACAGGCCAGATTGGCTTGAAATATGGTATGCATAGTTCAAGTCCTGAGAAAAATAATGATTTTGACGACCCCCTGACATTTCATCTTGTGCTGCGCTCAGGCCAAAATCTTTAGTTGCGCACATGCAGTATCAAAATGAAAAATACACAATAAGCACATCACCTTGAAATTTACTGAACTCAGTGAGTTTTCTTATCCACATTCCACACTCAACCCAAAACGTCATTTTTGTGCACAAGACATCAGATGGATGGATTTCAATTTAATTGACTGTGTATGTTCTTCACCTGTCCACCACAGTCAGGCTAAAATGTAAACTTTTCCAACAGGAATTCTCCTAATCTAATTGGCAAGTGTTTGCAACATTAGCTCAACACACATTCATGCTCAAAAGAGGGTCTTGACGTTTGAATGACCGCCTGACCTTTGCCCTATTACCAGCATCAGGGAAACTTTAACATTTACTTATCTTTGAAGCCTCAGTACTGGTAATGCTCTAAAGCTGGAATTATTGATGTGCGGTAAGGGGTCATTTCCCTATAGTACGCTTCTCAAAAACACAACTACACATCTCGTTTATGGCGGCTACGCACGTACCACATGACAACATCAAGAACTGTGATCAATCAGCTTTGGTTGCTAGTGTTTCTGATGCCATAAGAGACTGTTGTGAGTGAAGATGACATTTAGGACCTTGAAGAAAGTCTAGGATTTCTGCTGGTTTTCAGGAACAGACTTCTAGCAAAGCAATCTCCGCTCCACGTTTTCTGCTAACTGCGATCCTCACTCTCTATCACAGTGAATCAAAGAATGTAAATACAGCTTGTGCATGGCAGCAATGAATAATAAGACAGGGCAAAATAGAAGTTACCTGGATACAACTCCTGTTACTTAAGAGCGTAGCCCAAGTCGCAAAATTAAAGGTAAATTAAATAATGTAAACGCAGCTACTGTGGGGAATATAATTAAAGCGCAATGTGTTCTAATCACTTATAATACATCTGTGCTAGCAATAGTTAAACTCCGGCACTTCACTTTTACTCAAAACCACTGCTGTAGGCATTTACAGTGGGACTCCTGCTTACCCCTTACGTCAAGTATAAACAGTAACATCATCTATAAATTGTTTGGTTCCAATGCTTTCATATTGGCAAGCGTAATGGGGCTACTAGCAGGGCTTTAGCCTGTTAGACTTGTTTTATATACGATAAATTCTATTCATAAAGTCATAGATTTCTTTCCCATGTCACAACAGTTTGTCCCGTTCAGAGACTACATGGACCGCACAGGCAACCATGTGCTGAGTATGGCACGGCTGGCTAAAGACGTATTGGCCGAGATCCCTGACCAGCTGATCTCCTACATGAAAAGCAGAGGCATTAAACCTAACACCGTCCCACCGGCTTACTCACCCAGCGACCACCCCCAAACCAACCCTGTCTGAGCCCCACACACAGCTCCATGTTGTGGTGGGTAGGGTGGGTGATGGGAACCACAACCGTCCTTTGGGAAAATGGAAATGCTTTCGAAGCCCTTTCGTAAATATTAATCCGGCTAAACTAAAAGATAATGTAACTCCATTTTGTTTTGGAGCAATAAAACTGCTTTGGGGGAACCTGCTAATAATCAGGGAGTTTTTTTTCTCTGAGTGCTTGAGGATGAGAGCACTGAGAGGAACTCGGTGTAAAAGGAAGGTTTTAGTTGTTCGCTGTCAAACCTGTCAAAGTGGTGATGTACGGTAATGGATAGCAAGTAAACCTGTAGAGAGAGCCTGTTGGAAGGCATAAATATATTAGAATGTGCCAGTGTGTATCATGTTTCTGATACCTTTTGGAATCAATGTGTGTTAATATAGGAAATCATGTGTATACTAATTTATTTATTTATTTATTACAGAAATAATTTATTCCTTTGAGCGGGTTTTAAAGGGTGGGAATTAAAGTCATATTTTCCTGTAGTTTTCCATCTTATATTTTGTGACCAGTTTATTAAAGAATTCCCATTTCTACTTTGATAAGGACTGTAATATAAAAAGCATGTTATAAAACCTATTCAGCAGTTTATGAATCATTTTCACTGATAATTTTTGATTGCAAGTTATGTAAAGGACCTGCTGTGAGCTGTTGCCACACTGATTTTCCAGCACCATGTCTTATATGTATTTCTAATATTTATATTAACAGAATGCACTAATTATTGTCCAGATAAAAAGCACAAAGGTTATAATGTTAATAAGCTGAAAATCAATATTTTGAAAAACAGCTGCCACAATGAAAGTAATGGAAAGGACCCCACATCATGACTTTAACATAGTCTTACACCATTATTTTAAAAAGGATGACAACAGGAAGGCTGTTTATAAGAAAATGACTATACTGATATATTAAAATGAACTTATATTTATCATAACAGTATGTTTACAGAAAAATAGATGAATAACTCAAAGCACATGCGTGCTTTCCCTGTTAGTAAGCACAGAGGTAAATTATACTAAATTCATTCTGCCGTATTTGATTTGTCATCTTGCTGTTTGTTTCTTTCCATTATATTTGTTGTGGTTAGAGGTTGTTTGTCTGGGATTTTGCTCAGTAATTTTAAGGGACCCTATAAAAGACTGATGTCAACTAATACCCCCCCAAATTGATTTGTTTACCCAGAATGAAAACTAAACAATCACAAATCTTGCAACAGAGAATGAGATATTTGGGTTTGGATTTTCTTTTTAATGATCTAAAGAAAACAACTGACTGCACAAAACAAAAACAGTTACAAGTCCATCATTTCTGATTCGTTCAATGTCGGCATTGTGTTGACTGTGTTTTACTCTTTTAAATGAATTGAGTTTTCCCAGATAACATTGTTTTACACTAATGCACAATAAGCCCATTATATAACAAAACAGTGGGATACCATTTTAATACCTAAGATACAATTTCACTATTTTGTTTTACGATTGAATTCAAGCCAGTTGTCGATTTGTTCACTGCATATATTTTTAGTGTCTGTGTAACATTTTTAAAAACAGTTATAGCCATTGTGACCCAGTTGTGTACATCCTAAATTCTCTATTTATAATGGCCATTATTTTCATTAGTATTTCTCGGTCACTCAATATCTCGATCCAAATGTGCCTATTGTATAGAAACATATCCAAATTCAGTTACCCAGTTGTTATTCCGCCAGCAGCAGCAGCAGGTCTCATGTTAAAGATGTACACACAGAAAATGTTGGTGACAATAAAACTGTTGTAAGATTAAGACTATTACAGCTGCAGTGGCTGATACATGCTTTCTCAACCAGTGTTCTGTACTTTTTATACTTACAGCTCTTCACTAATGATCTTTTAAATAATGAAAGTTAAGTGTCGCTGAGCCTTGTACAATATTCAAAGTCAAGACCTGTTTACAATTCAACTCTGGCTGTTAACGTTGCCTCAAGGAAAAAGTAAACATTCATGGGTTTCATTAAGAAATTTGTTTATCTTTGATCTGTTGTGTTTGTGCATTATTCAGTCTTACTTTGTGCTTAGAGTTTCATCGCATGACACCGGAGAACTAACATTTATAAAGATTTGTCCTTTTGTTCTCTGAAAATGTGAACCTCTGATTTCTCACTGTTGTAATATTTTGTTATGTTTTTCCAGCAAATGTGTTTACGTAATTCATGTTGCTTTACGATCTTTGTTAGCCCTTTAATGTTCTTTGACTCCCATTGCTTTAGTGCTCTCAGAGAGAAGATAGTCTGATACTGCAGAAACTCAGTCCAGAGGCAGTGAACTCCTTCTGTCACAGGCCCAGATCCATATTTGGCTTTTTTTCTGCTTTTTCATTAGTGATGACATTTCTCCCTCACAAGACAAAGCAGTGTTTAATCTACTGCCAAATTCACTTGTTCATCAGAAATGAAATGAGGCCATTAAGTTTAGATACATAACACACATAAATACCAGAATACCTCTACAGAAAGCCATTCAAGCCAAAAGGAAATAATTAATATACATGCATTTATGAATATGTATGAATTACTAACTTAAATATCTGATATATTTACTTTAGTCTTTACTTTGCAAGTAATCTCTTTAAATTCTACTTTTCAAAGTCAGTCATTTTCTTCCGCTTGTTCCCGTTAGGGCTCGCGGATGACTGGAGCCTATCCCAGTGACTTTGGGCCTTAGGCGGGGTACACCCTGGACAGTGGCCAACTCGCCGCGGGGCTTACTTTTCAAAGTGATTTGTTATTTTCACTTAACAAAACAATCACAAGGTAATCATTACTCAGAAAATGAATTAGAGGTGAATCGGTTAGCAGGCCTGTTAGATCAGCATCAGCATGCAGCTCATGCAAATGTCTGTGAGAAGAGATGAAACGTAAACGTAAAGTGGAGTTGGGGCCGTACCTTGTGTGCACTTTTCAGACATATTTTATGTAATTAATACTAACTTATATTAGTTAGAGTAGGTTTAAATGGCTTTTTTGGCTGTTCTCCTAAGATTATAACCAGCTCCCTTTTTTTTGCTGTTAGATTTCCTCCACAGGGAAATCAAAAAACTACAACCCTCAGTAATAAACAAATAATCAATGAATATGAAATGAGCACAGTAATGACACTTATGCAATTGTGAAACATTAAATTGTTATGAAACATATTCTGCAGTCTAAAAGATGTCTTTCCAACAATACAATTATTTATTTTCTCTGTGGAAATGGCCTTTATTATACCTTCATTTTGAATTTTCTTTGAGGCTGAACCCTAATTATGTACATATGCCCCATATAAAAATATTCAGTGCCAAAATGTGTTCAGCTGTTGAACTTGGCCTTTTTAGACAATGTGCATGTTTGTGCCAAAATGGCAGGATGTTTGGTAGTCTATCTTCATTTCACCTGAGTAGTGCATCTGCCATGTGCTTCATTTGTTACTTAGTTATTTAGAGATAACAGCCACCTCTAGCATGTTGCATCTCTGGTTTCTTTCCATTCTGTTCCTATAAGACACATACTGTATGGGTTCTTCTTGCCACTACTCCTGTTTTATCCCAGGTTGATTACATACCTCTCTTGGTCTCTGACTTGCATGCTGAATAATTTCCAAACCAGGTGTTGGACATGATATTGTCGTCATACTGTGGTTTGTGAAATGCTTTGTAATGGATTGCCTTAACTGAAGATTAATAAAATATTGACAACTTTGGCAGAATGCAAGATGTGTTTTATGTGTGTTTGGTCACTAAGCGATAAAGCAAGTAAGATGGAACAGTAACTTTGAACACTTAACTTTAAAATAGTATTCCACCGATTTAGCATTAGGCTCCTATAAAAATGTTGGACTCACGAAGGACAGATTAAAAAAGTATCAAACTTTATGCAGCAGAACCGGATATATAGTTATTTGGCCAACGTAGCCACGAGCGTCTATCCTCAAGCAGAGATGACGAGCGGGCTACAGAGGTCACTTCTTTCTAATGCCACACTTGCTGATTTTTTTCGTTTCCAAACTTGTTGTCTTCAGACCCAACAATTAATCAGATTTCACACAGCTCCTTATGGAGCCACAAAAGTCTTTATACAACTTGTTTCACATATACACCAATAATCCCCAATACTTGTAAACAATAGTTAGCTAGAGTTAACTGACAATTTGTTATCTTGGAGTTGAACCAGCCATCTTTGAGACGCAGAACTAGAGAAGTTAACAAAAAAGTTTGTATGTGTCTCCACACAGTGAAGTTAGTTTTAAGTTATTTAAATCGACACACATTTATTTCAGATCAAGTAACGACTTCTTAAAAGAGTTTTACCCAGTGTTGGCGGTAGGAGGACGGTTAGCTCACCTTCCTACTCTCGTGCTTAACTGCAGGGAGTTGACTTAGGGACTATCAATATATGACTGTTTAAATGAAACAATAACTGTTAACTGCAACAATAACAATATCGTTTTAAAATACCCTCATGCTGACTTTCCCATATTGGTGAAAATTATGATCTTAGTTTCACCTGGACCTATATAGTAGAACTGCAGTTGTAGTAGAGGTTTGTCCAATGTGTCCAGTGTAGTAAGAATTGTTGCCCTCAGTGAAGTGAGTTATGATTAAAACATTATACAAAATTGATCTCATGGTGCACACTTACTTTGATTGCTAAGGCATGGTTCGTTTATTTTACATAAATATTTTTATAGAAAATAATGTTTTCATGTAATCTGACCCAGTGACTCCAAATCAATACAGAAAACTATTACTACACTGAACACATAGCTGACACACCTCTAATGGTGGGTACGCCACAAGGTGTAAATGCAACACAGAAAAATCACAAGTTACTATATGAATATTTTCAAGTGATATGCAATGTTTTAAGCTCATGGTAAGTTACTAAACTGTACCACATACTGTATATTCTAAGTCCAGACAGAGATGATATTGGAATATTATTATACAGGGCTTAAAACCATGAACTGAACTACTGTTCTGATTTTTGTTAGGTTCAGTATACTTTTGGTAATTCCTTTACTGTGTTTATGAACAATAGATTATATATATTTTTCTCTGAAAGGGAAAAAGGGGCCACAGACTCCTTCTGCCAGTAGGCCTGTCCTGCCTGTACACAAACTTTGGTTTGTGATAAGGTGGAGTTCCCCTTTAAGCTCAGCTGTCTTAACTACATTTCCTTTTTATTTTATAAATCCAACTTTCAGTGTGGGGTCATACGTCAGAAAAGCCGCGGTCATGAGATTTTTATTGCATCTTTTTTTTTTAACAAGATGGTTGATTTGTATCTACACATGTATCCCCCTGGGAGACTGTTGTCCAATCAGCGATGAGCGCTGTCCTCTTGCAGAATGGCATCCCCTTAGAAATGTGTTTTTCCCCCCTCTAATGAGATGCACTGCTGACGAATCAAGATGTCCACCTGGGGAGAGGGAGACAGCAGCTGGAGCCATAAATTACCAGCCTAAGATAGAGCCAACACCTCCCTTGCCCACCCACTTACTGCCTGAACAATAACCACCTACTGGTTGCCAGGAAGAAAATCAGCAGCTAATGACATAGAATTATACCCTACTTATATATAACATTTCACATGTATAATATGCAAACATTTTCACAAGAGATTTCTGCTCAGAACTAATTACACGAATTACTCTTGAGTTCTGGCAGGCAACATTTTATAAGCCAAAATAGATACTAATAACCAGTCTTATGGCAAAGATAGGGATAGTTCGACATTTTGGGTAATATACTGATTCACTTGCCTGCCAAGAGTTAGATGAGAAGACTGATACCTCTCTCATATCTGTACACTAATTATGAAGCTACAGTCCACAGCCGGTTAGCTTAGCATTGCATAAAGACTGGAAGCTGAGGGAAACCGCTAGCCTGGCTCTTTCTGAAGATAAAGAAATCCACCCACCAGCACCTACAAGTTGTGGTTTTCAGGGGGTTATGTGCCTGACCATTTCTTAGCCCAGCGGAGTAACTTCCTGGAGTCCTGTTGTCACCAGAGGAGAATCTTTTCCATTTGTTTCTGTGTTGAGCTAACTATTTCTTAAGAATTTTTGTTCAAATTAGTTGAATGTATTTGACTGTTGACTAATGGGTTTGTCAATCAGCCACAGTGAGCACATCAGAAGCATGAACTGATGTCTGTATGTATTAAAACCAGTTGAACTGCATTAAGAATATAAAAAAACTACAGATAAGATATTAATTCATCAAAAATAATAAAATAAGGATCATTTAAATCATCTACTGCAGCATTTTATTTGGCAGAGCAATGACAACAGTGCATTTTTTTAACATAAAGTACACAAACTAAGTATGCATTTGTGACTTAATAACGGCCCTCTGGAGTCTGGTGTCTGTTTTTAATCGGTTCAACAGGGTGGGGAGGGAGGTGTGCAGAAGCTATTCCCACTCTTATCAGAGATCAGGGTGGACTACACTTTCACTATCGACCTGGAAACCAACCAGAACCAGATCTCTTCCTGGGGTGTCACAGCATTGCCAGCGCTGCCCAATTAAAACAGCCTCCAGGTTGTCCAGCAGCAAGGTGGGCTGTTTCATATCTGACAGTGGGTGGAACAACATCCAATTTGTAAAGCTCAGGTCAATTCAAAATACTGTATACAGCTATTTCTTGTCAGATTTGGATTTGGAGTTAGTGGGAAGGATCATTACAGCTTCTCCTCACAGTTCCAACTGACTGTACGGTACACCTCTCTTTTGTAACATTTCTGCTCGGCTGTTCAAAATGAACTCCGCTCACCTTGGGGCTACAACACAGGTCTCGCTCAGCAGCACAAATGCACTCACTTCCACGATTCACTAGCCGCCCTTCTATTGGCTATAAATCATCATTAGGCTACCGATAAAGAATATTAGAAGAACGAGGGACTTTTCAGTGCACTGTAATGGAGCCAGAGTGGAGCAGTGGGTGGTGTCCCATGTGCTGGAGATTTGTCAGCTGGGATAGCCGTCCACATAGAAAATAATTGTGATGTTTCATCTTAACACATACATGCCATATTTCTTTATACCTGTTCATTTTACATTTAAACTAAAGGACACAGTGGACATATTTTGTTTCCAATAAACTCAATAATTATCACAGCTTCTACCTTAAAGGGATGAACATTTGACATTAAAAAGTAACAAAGAACTAGTCAACGCACTGACCATGCACATTAATAACATCAACAAATACAAAATGGGGAAGAGCTGAGTGGCTACAGAATGAGAGTGCTGACTTCTCAGGGGGGAGTCTGATGTTCTGAATATCATTACATCCTGGCAGAGTGAGCCTTATTTACTGTTTGCTGCATGCTGGAACAGCCTGTTCCCTATGAAAATTAATTCCCATTATGGACAAAAAAGCACTGAAATTGAAAATGTCAGGATTATTTTGGTGATTTTATTTGATTCTACATGCCAAGACAAAACAGGAGGATACAGTTTTAATTTCCTGTACACTGAACAGACCACTGCATGAACTATTTTAGAATATATTTAGAGGTGAAACGAGTAGTCAATTTATCAGTCAACTGACAGAAAATTAATCTGCAACAATTTTCATAATCGATTAATTGTTTGTCATAATTTAAGCAAAAATGCCAAAAGTTATCCGCCTCCAGCTTCTCAAATTATTAATATTTGCTAGTTTTCTTGCTGATTTTTGGATAGTGAAATGAACATCTTTGGGTGCTGCACTGTTTGGACAAAACAAGCAGTTTGTATATGTTCACTTGGGCTTCAGGAAATTGTGATGGGAATTATTTTACTGTTTTCAAACATTTTGTAGAGCAATTACTCAAGATTTATCGATAATTCATTTTTTTTGTAAAAATTAAATACATAAAACAAAATCAAAAATAAATATTGATCATACGAGATATGAGACATACAGTGAATAATGTATTAACGTAATTTACTGTTGCTGTTTTATTAATTTTATTTTTGTTATGTGCCCATTTTCCTTTCTTGGCTAATTTATTAGTCACTGTTCAGACTATAAAGTGTCTGTACTATGAGTTAATACATATGGCTTTAGGAATTGCCAAAAATTCTGTTGGAGAAAAGGCGGGAGAATAAAAAATTAAGTATTAAAAAAACAATATTCATCTTTTTAAGGATTGTTCGAAAACTACTGGGTTGAGGAGGGGGGCTGAACCTTATGTTTCACATTTAAAAAGGCAAGACCCTTCCCCTCATTAACCTTCCCACCAATATCTTAACAATACTGAGTTGGTAAAACTCGGGAGACCGCTGTTCCTCTCCCGTTTCCAACCGACAGTCAGTTGTTGTTTTTTCATAGCATGACCACACTGGTACAATAACCTTAATCGAGTGTTTATTATTGTCACGATGACAGTGAAGGTCCCCTAACCTTAAGTGAGTACACATTCTAACCCAAACCATGATGTCTCCCTAAACCCAACCAAACCTCAACCATAGCATTATCACATCATAAAGCTATTTATTTTTAACAGTGATTTGTAAAAGTTTTGCAAGGCACGTGGACAAAATGACGTAGTTTGTCATTGAATTTGGTGGACTTGTTGTAAAATTGCCCATGCACTGAAAATATCACTGATCATATTATTAACTTTCTAAACTGTAAACCGATGTAACTATTTTGATTTATTTTTTAAATTCTAAATCTCACAGGGGAGGCCACACGTAAGTAAGACAAGAAATGAAAGACCCTCTCCTGCTCGCATTGAAAAGTCAGACTACCGTCCCTTCGGCAAAAATTAAAATTAGAATATTCTTCCCCCTAATAATTTTCTTACAGTCCCTTTCAACTGCAAGACATCCACACTGACTGTTGGAGTCATCACCAAATGGCTGTTACATCTCTGATGCTGCCTGCAGCCGTAAACCATTTCAGCAGCGAGAACCGTTCCGTGCCACTTACCAGCAAACTGGAAAGTGCTCACAATGACCGCCTTGACCAGCCCTGTCATGCAGTAAAGGGCTTTGGAGATTTCAAATATGTGAAAGTAAGTGGTATATTCACATAGTGCTCAGATAATACTTCCTACACTGACAACTGCTCCATCTGCTGCTCTCTCTCCTGTGCCTTCTGCATATATTTACTACACACCTTAGATTACCTCTTCAGTGACTTGGAGCCAGGACTGTAATCTCTGTGGCTGGAGGGGAAGGAGAAGAGGAGGTTGGTAATAGAGAATATATGTGAGGGAGGAGATGATGAAGGGGGGTGGGGGGGGGGTTGGAAGGGAAGAAAAGCTGGCAGGTGGAGAGAGGACAGAGGGAGCGGGTGGGAGGCTGGAACGAGGAGTAAAGGAGATTAGAATAAGCACAGGGGAGGGAGAAAGAGTATAGCGAGGAGGAGAGACAGTGGGAGAGAGCATGAGGAGTACAGAACAAGAGAGGAGGAGGAGACGGAGCCCCCCATAGGGAAACACTGTCTTGTGAGTCATCCACGAGCAGCTGGATCTGGGCACGTGAAAGCCAGAGACTCCCTCTTCTAGTCTTATGGGATATTAACAAAGAGAAAGTGATGAATGACTGCTCCTTGGAGGAAGAGAGAAAATAGAGAACAAAAGTCTTGGTGAATTCAAGGCTGCCTGATTGAGACTCATTTGATGCGAAAGATCGTGATGAAGGACTTACCGTACACTACAGTTTCTACAGTCGTTTCTTGTTATGCTCAAAAGCTTGATACATGCAGAAAATCCTGAACATTTAATGATGAAGTGACAAAACTTCTCAGTTGATATTTTTCCAGCATGAGGCTGAGCATTGTGGAAACCCCCAGTTTTCAGTGATGTTTGTAGGAAAGAATCTCTCAAACAATTATTGTAGTTCTTTTAAATTCACAAAAAACAGCTACATGTCCCAAATAATTGCCTTTTTTTTGCCAGAGTTTGGCAGCTTTTACCTCTGCTCCCCAAATCCTTCTTTTCTGTATTCTCTCCAGTCAACAGGGATGATTTGTGACTGCTGTGCGCAGTCTCATCCCTCTTACTCCTGCTCATCCTTGTGTATTTACCCCCTCAGAAGATGCACAAACACATACATTGCCATATGTTTTTGCCCCCCCCCCTTCACACACACACACACAAAAACACTGCTGGCAGAGGGAACAGAAATAGCATTAGACCGTGTGCAAAAGCATAACAGCACTGCTGCTGTGTGGGTCTGACAGCTCAGCTTCATTGTTCCAACTCTCTGTGACAGTCTGGGAAAGAAGGACTGAGAGAAATCACTACAAAGTGCAGAAACCACTGGCTTTCTTATTCTCTATTCCAGCCTGCTGAAAGACTTGCTCTGCTCTTTTGATATCACCTGTACAGAGCTCTGAGCTGGTGCTCGTCTCCCACACATCTCTCCCAGAAAGGCGTTGTCTTCGAAGAACCACTAAAAACTGACAGACTCAGCATTCTGAGATGTTGAAGTGGAAATGAAATATGGATTTCTCTGAGGCCTGAGTTGAAAGGCCACTCTGTTGTTCGTTGGTTTCGCCTCCAGGAAAGTCCTTGTTCCTGCTGTGTCAAATCAAACGGTCTGCCAAGTTGATACATTTGGTTTAACGTTGTCATTCTCTCGTTCAGTAGTGAGTAATGCAGTTGAGATGTGGTGCTTCACTGGGGCGAGGACTCCTTCTGCATCATGGATAAATGTTTCTCCAAACCATTTATTTGCATGTTTCCAATATTTTGCAACCCAACTAACCCCACTAGAAGCAAGGTTACAATACTTTTAGGTTGATTTTCTATTCAGGGAAGATTCATGGTAATGGAGTTCACTAGGTGTTGTCCATGGTGCTGAACAGCCACGTACATGGTGAGGTTGTCTATGACAATACAAAGTCCCAAAGAGGAGTACTCACAGTTGTTGAAAAAATATGGAGATCATTTCAAGTAAAAGTAGCAATACCTCACAATACAATACTCCATTACAAGCAAAGGTCCTGCATTTCATAACTTTAAGTAGAAAGACACAAGTACTAGCAGCAGAATACACTTTAAAAATCTAAAGTATTCACTAGACAGCAGAATGGCCCCTTTTATTATTACTGATGAATTAATATGCAAACACAATATTTCATAAGGTGGCCATATCTAAATCTGCAAAATAACTAACCACAGCTGTCAAATAAATCGTGAGGTAAAAAGTGAAATATTTCTTTCTGACATGTTGTGCAGTAGAAGTATAGTTCAGAGTTCAGCTAATTTGAAAAAAATTATGATATTAATACAAATTATGTATATATTCACATATTTGTGTATATATACATATGAAGAAAATAAACAAATACAAATTTCTATGGTGCTCATCTTTGGTACAACATTCTTCTGGTTTTTATGGGATGTGTTTAAGCTTCAGCTTTCACAATAACGAGTAACCTTCAAACTACAAGGCCGACAGCCCAGGGACACGCCTCCGTTTTCCATCAAACTAAGTCCATTGCAACACTGTGTTGTCAAGTGTTGCAGTTAAGAGAACTTAAAAAACAGTTAGCAAGTGAGCAGATTGGATAGCTACAAGTAATGGATAAATGGGTGAAATATCCAGCTTTTACCACTCTAAGTAGATTTATAATATCATGAATGCAAACTTGATCGAGCACACTGTAGAAAAGAAACAAGAGAAACCAAGTCTAAACATTGACACTCCCACACAATTAGAGTGTCTTCTATGGATTAATGTGCAGCCGTGGGTTTACTACAGTCATTGTGTTTCCTCTGTGGTGAATTACTACTAAAAGATTGGGTACCCCTGGTATTTTGGAGGGTATGTTACTAAAATAAATCTGACAAAGGGGGCGTGGGACAGAATTGGCTGTATTATTTCATGACTGACATCACACAAGGTTGAGAATCAACTATGCAGTCATCATAACATCCAGACTGAGAAAGAGATTATGAACAAATCCTGTAGCTGTCCTGCTCAAAGAGTCAGGGAGATTATTATTATTCTACAGTAGAAGTGAATCTTCGACTACTTGTGGTTAAATGCTTCAACACTCAGACGACAAGTTAGGTGTGCTAGCACTTTTTTATTTGTGGGTCTTGAGGGGAACCACTTTTTAGCCCCTAGTAACCATTGAAGAATGTATTGAGCGCTCTTGCTGGAACAGAGCTATAAATTACACGCCTTAAATTCTTCTCTACAGCGCAAGAAGAAAAGAACAACAGCCTAAAACACCCAACACCACACTGTGATTCTGGGTGAATTCTGCTATTGGTAAAAGTGGATCTATCAGATACTGAGGTAATCAGAGCCTGTCTTAATCAGATCAGCATCCTTAATGGAAATATTAATTTGAAGGGAGAGCTGAGTGAATTACAATAGTCGCCTCATTCTATGAGTAGTTTTTCTCCTTGTAAAAGGGCTTGGCCTTGCAGGTAGCATGATTTCCACTTTGAAGTAATGGCGTGTGTGAGGAATCCATTACTTTAGCCCTAATACCCTGCTGTGATGCTTGTAGGGGTATGTGACACTCCATTTCCTTTCATTTCCTGGTCTCACTGCCAGGGCTCCGTATTATCTCATAGTGTAAAAAAAAAAAAAGCATTTCCTCACCCAAATTCTTCTTCTTCTTCATTTTTTTTTGGTTACAAACATGTTTTCTGTTTTTGCAACACAAGTGCGCTGCCTTAAAATAGCATTTGGGACTGCAGGGGGAAAAAGTGGGCTTGTGTAAAATATGCAGGACTCTTAATGTAAATTCAATCTTGGGCGTTGCCTCGACCTGATTACAATTCAACCAATCTCAGGAGTACAAGAGTGCGTCCCCCTCTGCTGTCAAGAAAGATTACACCTGACTATAATCTAAACCACAATGTCAGCACACTAAAACAAATCATTCTTGTGCTCCTTTAGCCCTGGAATGTGACGACCTGGAGTCCCTATGGAGCAGGTTACGACCTGCTCATGCGTAGGAAGGTGGGGCTTTAACATCTACCCCACATGAGACGTGCTGGGGGCTGCACTCATCATCAGTGGTAAGTACATTTACTCAAGTACTTAGATTTTCAGGTATTTGCGTAATAATAATCATAAATGATTTTTGATGAATTCAAATGTATTTCTATTTTTATGTTCACATATAAATCCCCCTTGGCTGGGGGATTTATGAGATTAATACATGAAAGAAAATAATCATTAGTTGCAGTCCTATATAAATTAGTTTGAACTAGCTCCACCTCGAGCTGTTGCAGCAGTAAAATGCTGCTTACACATTAATACATTGGTAATAATCTTATGATCTATAACCATTGCAGGGGACATTTTTCTGCATTTGATATTTTTAATACTTTAAGTACATTTTTCTGATTATACTTATATACTTTTAATTATGTAACATTTCCAATGCATGACTTACCGCCAATGGAGTATTTCTACAGTGAAGTATAAATTAAAAGGATTTGAATACTTCCTCCATCACTTGTCATCATCAGTATTCGTCTGCACAGTCGCCTCTGAGCCTGTGGCTGATTGTTAATCCCAGATCTTCCTCCTCCCACATGCAGGGAAACTCCACGCAGGAGCCAGTCATTCATCCTTTATGAGCACCAGAGGAGACTCATGTTGGCAGCTCATGTCAATCTGACAACCAGCTGATGGTGACTTTATGATGTCCCTGCATGACAGCTCTGAGGTATCTGAACTTCACACAGAGACTACTTTCTACACAGCACTTTTTCAAAGCGCAGCCTAGTGGGACGTGATAGGATCAGGGCCAACTGGATCGATTGTACGGTTTGTTTAGAGCTATTACAATGCTGTTCTGTGGAGCCGATGAGGAAAAGATGTATAACACAGCAAATGAGTGAGCCCTAGTTAGCACTTCGCAAAGTCATTAAAGCTTTGAGTACATACTGTATTACAATGAAGTAACTTTTGTTACCTGTTTGTTCAGTTTTTTTTATTTCCCTTCCTATCTTCACAATTATAGTGTGGACTTTGTTCATGTTTCATGTTTAGTGTATAGTGGCTGAGGTTCTCTGCTGTTGATACTCAGGGCACCAGAAAGCAAGCAGACCTCCGAACTACTTATTTTCTATGGTGGCTAAAATGAGGGACAGCTCTGTAATAATGCAGCATGCATGTTTGAACATTGTACTCATACACTCTGTTTTTTAACAAATGTAGAAAGACTTAAAATGGGTCTGAGCTTGACTTTCACATTAAGAGCATCGCAGGCATTTGGTCATTTCCAGACTGAAACTGCCTGGTTCTGTATTTCTGTCAAATAACATTTTTTATTATCTTGATTTGCAATATAATGTTAATAGAAAAAACCATGGAGGGACGATGGGTTTTGTTCAGAGCCGAGTCATTACAGCTCAGCATGCTGTTACCTACCAAACATGACCCCCCCCCCCAGGAATCAGACATGCTGCAGAAGCCTAACACCCTAATTAAATAGGAAGCAAGACAAAGTAAAAGCATCTGCTGCAAATTTTAACAAACTACTGCCATCTTAGGGTAGAATAGCAGCATTGCAACAGGAAGCAGCTGTTCATCCTTAGCTTTCATGTTGTGCTATAGTGTGTGGCATTCTTTATCAGGCTTAAACAGTGAAAAAAAGGGGGAAACCACAGCACATTCATTTGCAAATAAAAAGGTAATTTATAGAGAAAACAATTCAGACATAAAGAGCCTGTGTTTAAACATAAATATTACAGTTACACTTATTAAAGTTTGGATTTCTTTTTCCATACTTCACAAGAAATCAATCTTTCTGAAAGGAACATTTTACTTTTTCAAACAAACACTGCTGCTTCTCTTTTAGTTACTTGAATAAAATACAGCCAAAAGCATTATTTTCTTCAAAACAAAAGGGCAAAGTGTTGCTTCACAATGTTTACAGGTCCATCAGACTTATAGAGTATTTTAGTCCAACAAGTAAGATTTGGGATTAACACTGCCAGAGTGAGCTGTTCACTTCCCAGAGGGCAGCCGATCAGACCACCGCTGGTTTAGGTCATCAATCAAAACGTAAAAAGGAAAATAGCAGTAAACGTTTTGGAGCTCACGTGTGGCCATGGGGAACAAAAGCAAACACACATTAAACTGTGACATTCAATACACATGCATGTAATTTAAGATAAGTAACCCCCACACACACATTAATATACTAGTAAAAAAAATAAATAAATGTCAGAATTAAAGTATTTTGGAAGTTGCTGAGCAGTGTTTCACACTAATGTATCTGCAGTAGGGGACTAACAAAGAAAAACCACTGCCACAGCTGCTAAAGAACATTTAGGAAAAGCTACTTTATTTTAAACAATCTTCTCAAACCTCAGATAGGCATACAGTTACAAAGACAATCACAGGAATTATTAGCTTGTTTTTCATTATTAAGTGCCAGTGTAACAACTTCCTATTGCCTCAAAACTGCAACCAAAATACAACAAAAGCCAACAAAGCCACAATTAACTGAATCACTGATATTCTCTGTAAAAGGAAAAACACAACTGACCCCAGTCTTGGAATCAAAAAAGGCCACACACACAAATATAAACAAGTTTAAGTGAAAAAGGTGGATGTGCTGTATGGCAAAAAATGACTGCTTTTTAAGCTTTTTCTCATTTAATTTTACCTCTTTAGCTTTTTACTCACTTTGCAGCTAAATTTTCTCTCACTCCAAAATCCCCTGACTCTCATTTTCAACTGCTCAAGGTTTAAGAACAAAATAGCCAGTTGGTTTTCAAGGCCCCCTCCCCCAATAATTAACTTGCCTATCTTGTGAAAATGTGACTTTACACATCATTACAGCCTACTGTAAGCTGTGCCTCCGCCCCGTCCGTGGGGTGCAATCATTTTTTTCCTCCATTACAACAAGAGAAATCCGTTTTTTTAAATGACAAATTAGATTTTTTTTTTAACCACAGAAAGCTGCCATGGCTTACACATCCAGGAGGCCAAGGCTTCTGTGATGAAAGGTGAGGGCAATGGCTACTCAGTGACCTTTTGATCACAAGGCTGCTTTTCTGAACTCCAGGCCACACACACGAAATGGAGGCACCAAAAGGAAAAGTATATAAATAAGGAAGGTACTAATGACTAAATAGCAAGTTTGCTATAAGGTGCTTATCTTAACACAAACACACACAAAAAGGCCTCTAAAGCAAGGCAAAAACTAAGTCTCGTTATCTGAGACGTCATCCTCCCTTGCGTCATATACAGGACAGAGGGGATAGCGTCGCACAAAGCTCTGCGGCAGGAGGCCCCGTGGCTTAAAGTCCTCCTCTGTGAAGGGGAGATCCTTTAAAATATTATTTTCAAGCTCCTCTATATACTCCTGCCTCAGCTCAGTAGTGGAGCTGGATGAAGAGCAGCAATCGTTATCGAGGCTCCTTTGCAATAATGTCACGCTGTCGTTCTGATCAGTTCCACGTCCATTGTGCTGACTCGTGTTAGTGTCATTGGACATAATGTCGTCGTTCTGATCAATTTCGAGTCCACTGTGCTGACACACGCTATCACTGTCTGACAACGTGTGGTTGTTCTGAGCATTTCCATGTCTGCTACGGTAATTTCTATTGGATGCTCTCTCGGTGATTCCTTTGGCATGATTTTCAAAAGGCCTACTTCTGGTCCTGGCAGGCTTCAAGCAGGCCTTGGTGTTTGTCAGGATTTCCACTGGCGCAAAGTTGCTCTGGGCGAGTGGCCTGAGTGATGCCGACTCTGCCATCGCCATATCTTCAGACACGCTCCGCATGTCTCCAGCCCCTCTTCTGTTTCTGTTAGGGGTGAGGTCCTCGCTCAGGTCAATAAGGATACAGTCAGAGTCCTTTTCACTGCTTTCTGTGTCCATCTCTTCCTCTGAAGCATCCTGGTCCAGGCACTCTGCCCCCCAGGCTTCTTTGCATGACATCCTGGATCCTTTTACAGGAGACTCAAATACCACCCCTTTGGGAGCAAGAGGTTGGAAATGTCTGCGTCGTAGACTGGTGTATGTCGATGCGCTAAACTGGCTTTCAGGCTGTCTCAACATGTAGCGTTGGACTGACTCAGGCACGAAGATTTCATGGCGCTTTTTGCTGGGCAGTAAGGCAGAGATGCTTCCAGGTACACAGTTACCTACAATAGGTACAAGGGAAGTAGGTTTAAGTGCAGAGACAAAATCCTCTAGCTCTTGGTACGAGGAGTGGTCGGAGTAGGGCACCACGTGGACGTCGGGGTGAAAGGAGACCAGGGGCCTGCTGGTGGGCAAGATGGCCAGAGTGGGATGTTCTTTGTTCCATTTGTGTAAAGTGGCAGAGCAGATCTCCGACTGCTCCACGGCTCGGATTCGACCGGCTCCTGGGTCAGTGGTGAAGACGTCAGGCAGCTCCAGGGATTTGAGGGTCTCCATCCTCTCAAAGCTCACCTCGATCCAGGTTTTAAACTCCATCGCCAGCTCCAACAGCAGGGACTCTTTACCGAGTGCATACAGGCCTGCAAGGCAGTGCAAGAGAACATGAGGGTCTGGGTCTTGGCTGTCTCTGCGACTGCAGGCAGCAACAGCAATGTTACAGAGGTTAGGAAGTGCAGCTTTATGTAGGGAATGTACAAGGAATTCACCCTTTAAACTAAATAATTATAATTGCAATTTTAAACAAAACAACACAAAAAAATCTAAACACACAACACCAACTACTTAAATTCCTGATGTTCTGCAAATATTAGTTGGGTGTTTTGTACTTTCCAAACACCTGATGTATTTGACTCACCCTGACCCCGCAGGGCGGAAATAATGACTGAAGAGAAACTGGAGGGAAATTTCTAAAAACACATTCCTTATGTGGACTAGATTGTGTGCTTATTGCTTGTTTCTTCATTTCATCCATTTCTGGGCTGTTAGCTTACTTTGACCCTCAATCCCAATATTGTTTATCATTTCTGAAATCCCAATATGACAGAGTGCAGCATCCAAATCGCAGAAGCTGCAATTTCTTGATTAAAGGTGAAATGTGTGACAAAACAGCCTTATAATGAAGCACTGTGGTGCTGCAGAGATGCCCGGGCCTACAAATCTTGTTCTCATGATGTAAGAAAACATGTTTGTTTTGTACAGACCCCAACAGATGTCACATCATCATGATTTTATGTTTTTTCAGTGAAAATTAAAAGTGTGACGCAAAAACGACCAATAATTGCAATCATCATATCTGTCAAAATAATAAGAATATAATTTATTTATTCTTTTACCATATCATGCACCCCTATATAAAATTACCTATGACAACATTGTGGTTGGGGTGGCTGCGGATGATCTCTTTGATTTGTTGAGTGGCTCGCTGTCTGGAGGGGAGGGTGCGGTTGGGGTCACAGTTGGTGTTGTCCAGGTACAGGACATCTATAGTGGTGTTGGTCCTCAAGCACGGCTCACGCAACATGGAGGGAGTATATCTGAAGTCACCTGACATTAGGAATGTGTCAATGCTGTTACTTCCCATGATTCCATAATCGATATAGTACCTGCACATATTTTTACATCATATGATTCGAATTATGATGTTGGAAAGCAAAAGGAAAAGAATGGGAAAAGGAGAAAAACACAAGCTATAGCTTGACAAATATCTCTTACATCCTAGAAGCAACAGATAAGGGGTGTTGTCCCTGCATTGAGACACTGACCAGTGTACAGTATAGAGCCAAAGTAGCCTTCGAAGAGAAACATGACAGCCCCTGGACAGTGGTTGGCATCTATCAGTGTAACTGTTAGCCTCTCCTTGCCGATGTCATCCAGTGGCAGCAGGTATGGCTCCCCTAGCTCTAATGGATGGATCCACTGTTCTTTCACCTGAGCAGAAATAGAAATGATTATCTGAAGACAACTTTCTGAATGTACACAAAAAGGTTAATGCAGCAATATGTCTGCTGTTGTTCTGAAGTACTTCAACCCCAACGATCCCAGTTTTCCTCTGCGATACAATCGTAGTCTATATCTGCTTATTCTAATTCCCCGGTGAAGCTCCAGTCAGGTAACAATTTATACTAAAACAAACTGCATTAATCAGTGAAAGCAGCTACTCCCCCATGAGCAGGAGGGGTCACTGAATGGTTTGCTGAATGTTAAGAGGATGTTGATCATATGCTATGGCCCTCACAGTCACTAGATCTCAACTCAGCTGGACACCTATGGGAGACAAAGTCAGCACCCTATTGCCTACAAAGCAAAGAACATGAGCTGAGTGCCCATCCAGATAAAACTCCCTGAGTGAACCGTCCTGGAGGAGGAGAAAACGTGGTGGTACTCTAATTTCAGTCCTTGTTTGTTTACACTCCATTAATGCATGTGATTCATGTGACTCCCCTCACCCGCAGTTTGAGCCTGAGCAGGGTGGCAGTGGTGGGCGAGCAGTAGATGGGCCGGTCGCGCCAGGTGGAGGTCAAACCCACCGTGTGGTCGCTGTGCATGTGGGACAGGAAAAACAGGCGTGCGCCGCGACACTTCCGGACATGCCAGAAGTCTACGGCCAGCGGGGTGTGCGGGATGACTGTCCCGTTGACCGACATTGTCTGTGGTTTCACCGGATATCATACAGCAGCGGTGTAGCAGGTGGGCTGAAAACTGTCAGCAGCCTGACGACAACCGTTGTTTGGTTAACTGCTATCTAGTAACGGCTGTGGAAAACAGTTGAAAAGTTAAGTTTGTTTCATGTAAAACAAATACTCCCTCAGTCCCGGCGATGTTAATGCAGCGTTGGCATGAAAAGGAAATGATGGTAGGTAACGTCAGAAGAAACTCGTGACGTTGTTGAACAACACAGTGTAACGTTAGCTAGCTGTAGGTAGCATTATCCGGCTAAATACGTGCTCCTTGGTGCTTCGCGACGCCATTATTTTTGTATTTTTGCGTTTTGAAAATCTCCTGTCCAACTGTAGATATCACAAGCGGATGGCCGTGGTTCCATTTTCGCAGTTACGGCGCTAACAGCAGTTTATGAACCCCGCCACTTCTGTTTTCAATTTAACACTGAGCGCCTCTTCTTCTTCTTCTTCTTCTTCTTCTTCGGGGTTGTCCTGTAGCTGGCATCCTGGTTGTTGTATAATGCTGCCACCTGGAGGGCGTACCATGGTGGCTCCCGCGGGCGGGCGATGACACCGTAAAGAAATAACAGCTTGATTACCGATAAAGATATACGAACATGAGCGCAGATTTCCGCCAGCGGAAAAAAGTAAACAAAACAAAAAATGGGTGGCACAAAATGAGTGACATGACAAAGTCAAACATTTTCTAATCATTATAATTTACTAATTGAGGTACAAAGTCAAAACTATGAAATACGTCAATTTAAAACATATATATGCTGGAAATTTTAACTTAATCTAATCAATTTCGACATAAAAAAAGAGAAACAGATTACAGAAATGAGGTTTCATTCCTGGTGGATTGTGTTATGATCTGAAAAGGCCTATCAGAACTAGGACAACCAGGTTCTGCAACAGCACCGACCCAGAGGCCATTCGTGCCCTTAATTCTTAAATCATTAATGTGCTGTTATTTTTCCTGTCTGTAAGGTATACAAGGGTATGCATTCAATAGTATACATCAGTGGTACTGATAGCATCCCCATGGGAATGCTTGTTTTCATTATTTATTCTTATTACTTATTCACTCTTATGTCCTAAGGTGGTACTGTATGTTAGGTGGGGTTCTTGTTGTTTTGTGTGAGCTCACCAAACCAAATTCAAATCGACTGTTGAAATGGGTATAAAGTCTTGAATCTTGGTAACACATTAAGCATCGCGTTAGTTCATGCAGGACATGGAAGTCATGTGCCCCTGCTGTTATCAGCTGACAGCCAGCTGGTTCGACCCTTGTCTCTAATCAGTCAAACCCCAATCACAGCACTCTCATTACAAGGCGGTCCATTTAACATGACTCCTTCCCCTCTGATTAGTGCTACACCAATGCTGCTTCACTCACCGCTGCTGCTGGCAAAGCTTGGCCTCTACCTTTTTAGTTCAGAGTCCTAACACGGCTCAAAGGTAAACAGTAGGCCATTATGTCTTTCTTAGGCTCACACTTGTATACCGAGGGGGGCTTAGCATTGCTTAACAGCTCCCTGTGTGGCTTAGCTTGCTACTTGGGTCATCTAGGGAGCATTTGAGAGCAGAGCCTTCAGTGCCAAACATAACTGTATTTCTATTTGTGGCGATAAATTGCTAAATCTATAACGAGAGTATTCCTGCCTGAAAAGTATTTTTGTTTTGCTTCGAACTTTTCATCCTTCTTTTCCTGACAGAAATGGACGGAAAACCTTGCTTCGCTTTAGTTAATTTTTGAATTCCTAACCGGTCTAAAAGAATGCAGACCCACCAATATCGTGGCAAGGAATGAGAAATATACGAAATGCTGTGTGACTGGGAACAAAATAAAACACAAGCGCAAAAAACAGCAGACACCGAGGTGGGTGAACTCCAAGTAAACTATACTAGAAACAGGAGATATTACTTACAGTAGCCTAATCAGATTAAACATTTACAGATTACATCTTAATTTCTCTGGTTCCTAATTTAGAAAGAGTTTAAGTTTAGCAGCTGTCTTACAGCTGTCTTAAATTAGTAAAAGCCATTTGTTAGAACCAATAATCCATAATGCCACTAACAAACAGACCCTCTTGAGGCACTCATTAAGATTGACTTTATGGAGCCACTAAAAGGTTGTTCAATAGAAAATGTACAGTGGCCTTTACAGCACCTCCCTGAAATTTACTGAATTGTGAACTGTACAGAAGATGGCGCCAAGAGATAGGAAACGGATATGACGATTACATTTTTGAATTAAATAAAGAGTTTATAGGACATTTATTTGTAAGCTGCTCATATTATGAGACGTTCTGAAAGGATAGAGAAGATTATTTGTCCAGCATATTCAGGAAAATCTACATCTTGCATGCTCATCTTAATTTATTCTGTAATGAATTTCAAAAAACAAAAAAACATACTTTTAATACATGGTAAACTGCTACATAATGCTATGCTTTTCTTTCATCCACGGTATGACATAAAAAATGTCTTGGCATGTAAATGGAAGCTTATTTTTCTTCTATTGCAGAAAATACACAAAAAGCAGTACAATATATAAAATAGTGTTTATCTGATTGTGATATTCGATGATGGATTGCTTCCTCTCTAAAACCTTGGCTGACTCATCTGGCATGATGCTTTTTAGAAACCTATATTATCCTGCATGTAATTGTCCTAAATATCATCGCATCCAACTATTGTAATATTTGAAATTAATATTTTCAATATACTGGGGGTGGGGGGTTGCTATGGTGACAGCGACCCAGTGAATTCCCCCCCCCCCCCCCCATGTTTGCACACTGCTCACTTTTCAGGATTAGACCTGGGTTTGCTGCACATTCCTTTCTTATCACACAGGGTTTGTCCCCTCGTACCCAGACGCACATTAATCATTCTCTGCTTTACAGTTAATGATCTATCTTCCCAACACACACTCACACATACCCTGTGGAAACCTTATGCTGGATATGGAATACATTGTGCTGGTGATTAACTGAACAGGAGTGGGTCGAGCTCAGCCAATAAAATCAGTGGAGCCCCTGTTACCATTCCCATCGCATACTTTGTGATAAGTTACACAGCTTGGTGCCCTTTAGATTATTGCACACTGTATTGGACAATTTTTTAGTCAAGAGAAAAGTCGACACGTGATTAATTACAATTCACTCATAAATGTATAATTCTAAAGTAGATATTTAGAGTAATGACACAAAACCCCACACAAACATAATTTCCTTTAGTTATGCTTCATTTTTAGTTATTGGTTTGAAGACCTGAATAAATAGTAATACAACCAGGGGAAAGAAAGTATACCATCAATCAATCCGCAACTCTTTCACAAATATTTGAACATCCGATTTTAACACTTAAAATCTAAGCCCCAGCTTGTGTTTTTACCAGTACATTTTATATTATATACCTTATAAACCAAGGTGCTTTATATTTTAAAACATCAACATTGTTTACATGAGTCAAGCCACAGGTTGCAGAGGTCGGGAGGATGAGTTGTCTTCTCTGTCATGTTGTTAGGCAGAGAAAAACAGAAGTGCTGTCAGACTGCAGCAGTGGTGCTACGAAGGCAGATGGCTGCACAGTCTGTGATCTGCCACTGCTGTTATTAATAGCAATGCTTTAAATCTTCTATATACACTTTTACTGACCTCAGTATGCCAATGTGATCTTTTCCATTCTTCCTTCTATGCTATAGACTAGAATTTATTTAAACTACTTATAATCACTTTGGGTATAACATTTTGTGTTGTTCTCTGTAGTTGCGTTGGTGATGAAATGATATCTGGTGACTCCCAAATTTCCCATCAAATCCAAAAATTGTCCCATCTTAGGCTTTCGCTGGATTCCCCTATATCTGGCATCGCTATTTATCAAACTCACATTAATAATGAGCCAATTTGAGCTATCTCCATTGCCTCCATTCATCTTAGTCAACAAAGTTGTACAGTCAGAGGCAGTGATGGCTTTATTTCTTATATCCCCCCAGGGATGATGCAGTGGTGCTGTACACAAACTCCTGCAGAGATATTTATGGATGTGTGTGAGAAGCAGAAGATGTCCCTAGGGGGCAAAGAGCAAGTTCCCAGTCAAATCGAGCTGGTAAGAACACATTATTCTCATTTTGGCACGCACTCTCAATTATTCCATCTGTCTTTCTCTGTTTATCTCTCTCTGTCACTGTTGTTTCCCCCTACTCTCTCTCTCTGTACGGATATGTCTTTGTTTCGTTTTCTTGACTTCCTCCCTTTCCATTCTGTCATCCCCAATAAGGTTTTCATGATGCCTCTTTTTGTGCTCTTGCTGTTTGTCATTTTGACACGCCAGCACAAACACTCACACACACAGTCCCAGCACAGCAGCATAATTGCTGTCTTTCCCTCTTTACAGCCAGTCTTTGTGACCACTCTGTTTTCCAACACCTAGTGTCAGAGGTGGAGGAGCTGCTATTTAACAATGTATAGGGGGTTATGAGAGACAGTTCATTCCCCAACTCATCTGATTTGATTAGTTTAGTTCCTTAGACTTTCAGGAGCGGGCTGAGTGGTGTGCACGCAGTCAGACTGCTGACAATCCCCCACCGACCAGCGATGGGTGCATTTTTAGGGGGTGTATTATGCATAGAAATGTGCTCATAGCTTGCTGTCACGGCAACGCTGCATACTGAGAGAAAAAGATGACTCTAATTGTCTTCCTGGAGGGCTCCAAGTCTTTTTGAATTTCTCTCAGTAGGACGCACACGTGGGGAAAATCCTAGCAGACTAGGACTGAAAGCTCTCATAGACAGTGCCTTCCTAATAAGCATCATGAGAGCTGAATATGGCTGGAGACAGTAATTAATTATCTGGGTGGAAGCTGAGCCATGGTCAATTTATCAACCACATCAGTCCTTAATCAAAGCAGATGTAGGCTGTGCTCTTAAAGGGGGAAGCAAACATATTAAGTGAAAATGGCACAAGAAAAATGCTGTAATCATTTTGTTGTGCACTGCCCCAAAATGCTGTTGACTCAAGAGTGTGAAGGTCAGGATGTATAAAGGTTAATCAAGCAATGTTTACTATACTAACACACTGCAAATATGTTTCTTGTGCTGTATTGAGTTTGTGTGATGTTGTGTCAAATAGTTTATTTCTCTGTGGCACAGGTATAAGTAATATGCCTGCCCTTAGCAATAGGTAAAAGCTAAAAGCTTTTGTGCAAAAAAACCAAATATTTTTTTTGCAGTTTTGCTGACGCAGACACATTTATTTGTTTCACAGAGCTCTTGTTGTTGTCCCTCATGGCTAGCCATGACAACAAGCTGACAACTCCTCACAAATGTACAGTCAACATTCAGCTGTGTATCATTTCCTTTTCCACATGAGTGAGGAGGAATGTGATCATCCAGTGATCAGATTTATATGCATTTGCTGCTGTGATGACACTGTGATGACAGATTTTCAGTTGCTTCAATGTCAGTGCTGTTGACTGTCTTCCTTTACTCCATCTACTCAAGTAGATGGAGACCTAGACCTAGATCAGGCCAATATTTCACAGAAGTAGTTTGTCATTTAGACTTAATTGCCCCATGGATACAAAGAAGAAATTGGAAATTAGCACTTAGAGCTTTTTCAGAAACTCTTTTCTCTCTACAACAAAGAACTCACATTGTAGGTGCATTACTGAAATGGCCAAGAGATTGGATGATGGTCGGAAAAATGAAACTGTGCAGTAAAAGCATCATTCCCTTTGAAGACAAACACTCCCATATAGTTGTGAAAAATGGGTTTTCAAGTAGTTTCAAGTCTGCTAGTTATAGGGTTGAATGAAAGTACTACATGGGTGAACATGGTCAAGAAAAAGGATATATTAGAGCAAAGCATGAATCCACTGTGCTTGAGGCAAATGTGAGGCAGTTATGTCAAGGAAAACCAATATCTGAGGGAAGTTCAAAGATGTAATTCCAATTTTTAGAATGTGACCACTGTAATTTTGGTTATTCTGTAATAAAAGACATGATGAATAACTGATCATAAAGGCCCCAAAGAACCTGTACAGGGTTGCAATATGCTTGTGTATGCCAATTTGCATGAAAAATTATGCATTTGCTCTAGATTTAGCAAAGTGCTCCCCATGTGCATAATGCACTTATGGAACAGGATCGCAAAGATCTGCATTTACTGCAGAAGAACTGTTCAGTTGTCTCCCAACACTGTTACAGCACTCATGAAGCTGCAAGAAAACTTAACAGTAGCTGCTTCCCTTTTCGTTTCACGCATTCTCTGTAATATTGCCCAATGGGAATAGGTAGGAGAAATGTTCTGTTGTTGTTGTGGGTGACTGCAGAGGCGGGGTGTGTTTTGTTGGATAGTTTCCCCTTCTCAGTTCACCAAGAAGCTGCAGGAAAATGGGGGTGACCTAGGCCTATTACAGTCCGTCTGTTAAAGCAGACAAATGTCAGAACAACACTTTACCCCGCTGCTAATGAGGCACCAGGGCACACACAACAATACACACACACACACACACACACACACACACACACACACACACACACACACACACACACACACACACACACACACACACACACACACACACAGACACACACACACACACACACACAGTGGCCTCAAGCCCAGTCTGAGTGTATTAAGTTGATTTGAGTACTGCCTGTGAGTCTACCATTTATTAACAGGGCAAAACAGCAGGTTATTGAAAATCTAGGTATCAGAATGTGAATCTGTGGGTAACAACCCCTCATTAGATGGCTCATTTTAAACACTATGAGGCAATATAGCCATTCTAGCAGATGTACTCACATGTACCTGCAACTACAGATTGATTTGCAGTCATATAAATGGTAGCTGTATTCATTTGGGGCTGCAAGACAATCAATACACTGTCTCTGCAGTATTCATTTACTGTATAAAAGTAGGTACAAGATCATTTTTATTCCATATATATTCGATGAAAAAAGCATTTAACAACAACAACGAACAGTGAAGGCACAGGATGTTTAATTTGTCTGAAGTCAAGAATTAATCAATTACCAATACAACAATGGCAAAAAAGAAAATCACATTGCAAACCATTTATTCCAATCATTAAGTTAGTTAATTAAACTTGCAATAACTGTTATTTCTTTGGCCACTTTGGGGCTCGAGAAAACAAGCTGTAAACACTGACATACAGGTATTGTCTCCTTTAATTTGATGGTGAACATGTTAGCAAACAGTTGCTTATTTACACAGCCACCAGACACAGAGGAACATTATCATTTATTTTGAGTCGTGTGTGTGTCCGTCTGATGAATGTAAGTCCAATATTCATTCTCCTTTTAGCTCTGATTTTGGTCTTCACCAACTCCTGAGGCAACTCTCCGTCTCTTTAGCTGCTAAATGCTCCATTATGTTCACCAGCTAGTCGCTAACTTTGTCTCTCCGCTGTTTGGTGCTGAACAGGTAGTGTACAGTGGGTTTTTACAATTATTTTGCTGAAAACAGCTACCAGCTACGGCCGAATAATACAGCAAGAGTGGTGAGAGCGAGGCTGGAAAACCAAAACAATGAGCTGAAAGACATTACATTGTAGAACTGATGGGAACTGCAGAGTCGGTTGATAACTCTCTGTGGGCTTGTCTCATCCATTGTTAATACCAGTTTAAAAATATTGATTATAGCCCCTTTAAAATTTATAGCAGGCTTTCACAGTGTGTCTCTCTGTCCCTCCTCTCCAGCCACATTCCTCATTCCCCCATTCCTCAAATCCCCAGGCCCCTTCATTGCCATTTTCCATCCAATTTGTCACCTGGCCTTTTCTTCCAAATGTCCTGCCACTGCGATCAGCATGACCTTTGTCTGCTTGGTTTGCAATCACGTAAAAGCAAAGTTAAGTCAGTAAATATCAAATATGAGATCAGTACCACTAAATTTGATAGCAGTTTAACTCTTATCTCCCCCACAGGATTAGGCAGCTGAGTATATTTGCACAGAAAGAAAGAGAACAAGTGAGCAAGTCAGTTATGGTTTAAGTGAGGGTAGGTTTCATGTACTCTGTCTCAGTTGAACAATAGATTTGAAAATAGAAGTTAAATAGTGTCTTCAGTCAAAGTATGAATGTTGGCAGTTGTCACCAAATTAGTGCTGTGACTCTTTTGGCTTCCTAGAGAATAGGTGGTTGTTTTTTGGGTGATATAAGTTGGTTGAGGGCAAACTAAAAATTATCTGCGAGTGATGGCAGGGTTTTCAGCACAAAATTAACATGGATTTCCTCTTAGTTGGCTTTCTGGCTAACCCACTTTTTTGTTATGATTTAGTTATCATTTACAAAATTGTGGATTCTCACAGTGCAATAGAAACTGTTTGAAATTATTCATGCAGCTCCAGTTGGGCTGACATAAAAGACACTTTTATGGCATCTCTCCCTGTCTTTTTTCCCAGGATACTTCTATTCTTGCTGTCTTTGTTTTAGATGCCTGTGTTGTCTTTTCCAACCACAACCTTTTTCATCTAGCTTCACAGGTTTCTTGATTCTTAGACCACAGTTTTATTTTAAATGTTCCCACATCCTGATATACAATACATTTCTCGTCACGATAGCAGTAGCACTAATTGATAAGATGAAATCACAAGCAAAGCATTATTGTATCTTATCCTACAGGCTCTAAGGTTTTCTTGCCTTGTGTGTCAAATATGCACAAACTGAGGTTGACACATGCGACTATAAGAGAAACACCTAAACATGTTATTTAATGTATATCCACAGTACTTTGATTGGTAAATATGATTGATGAAGTGCGTGTGTGTGTGTGTATATATATATATATTCAGAGTACATTTACATTTTAACAAGATTTACTGTATGTACCTAAATATTTGATTGTATGTTACATTTAGTTTATTTGATTTATTCCCTTTTTAATTCTGCTGAAAATTATGTTGGCAAAACCCAAAGTGAAGTGCCCATAATTGACAAAATTTACATTGGGTTTGAAAGAGCCAGATGCGTGCACATTAAAAAAAGAAAAATGCTCAGGTAAACTTCAGAGAGTGCTTCCACGACAGAGAGGGGAGTGAATGAAAAATGCTCTTTTATCTCATCTCTCTCCCTCTTCCTGTGCCCCAGCCAGATGCCAATATTTAATACTTATGGATGGCCTGCTCAGCATGAATTACAGCCAGTTTAAACTGAGGTGACTCAGTGCACATGCTGGTACTCCATGGAGGACTGAGACAGCAGTTTTAAAGGTTGTGCAGGGAGGTCTTCATCTGACAGACAGGGGCAGGGAAGGTATATTAGACTGGACTGTAGCTCCCATGTAGAAGCACTGGACATTTCATATACATGACTGCAGTGGCCCTGTTTGCCCTGAACCTACAGAATCAGATATATATTGAGTGACCAGTTTATTGGGTGCATCTGATAATAAATGCAATCAAATACAATAGCACTGCAATATATGCTATCTTTGTGGAGTTTATAATGTTCAAACTTTGTTAACACTGTGTGCAGAGGCGTGATGACTCTACGGTCATTTTTAAAGCTTGAGTTAGTGGTGTTGCTGTTCTGGACTGCACTATGTTGAAAGGTGTTTCCAATTAATTTAATGTTTATTGTCATTGACCAATGCCACATACCACAGCATTTATAGCCTAAGTTAATTTGCTACGCCTGTCTACTATTCTGTCCCCCCCTATGTAAACAGGGGTGGACAAAACATTAAAAACATGTTTAAATATAATGCCGTTCAATACAACACCACAACACTAAATGACTGTGGCGGAAAAACTGAACATTATAAACTTCACAAACAAAGTTCATTATTGCATATCTAATAGGCAGGTAAGTCAGTCAATGTAATTCAGATGAATTTAAATTACCAATTTGACTCCGCTATGAAGCAAATTGCTTTACCTTGGATGAAAAGTAGACGGCAGACATTACCTCTGAAGGGCACATTTATACAGAAGCATGAATTCCAATAATGAGGCAAAACAGCAAGCCTTCATTACCTCTTGTGTGGTTTAACAGACTTCAAAGACTGAACTAAAGAGGCAGTGCAGCATTGTGTTAGCAGTGTGATAGCATGACAGCAAAGCACACAGGTTAAATAGAAGGTGAAGCCTCACACGCTCCAGCCCATTTATTTATTAGGATAAAAACCCAAGAAGAGTGAAGGAGGGACCATATAGTTAAGTCAAGAATGAATCAATAACCAATACAACAATGGCAACAAAAACCCATTGCAAACCATTCATGCCTGGTCTTCACCAACTCCTGAGAAAAACATCTGGCTCTTTAGCTGCTAAATGCTCCACTATGTTCACCAGCTAGTCTCTGACTTTGTCTCTCTGCTGTTCGGTGCTGAGCAGGTAGTGTACAGTGGATTTTTACAACTTTTGTTGCTGAAAAAAGATACCAGCTACGGTCGAAATAATGCAGTGAGAGCAAACCAAAACAGTTAAGTTCCCTATTCCCCGTCCACCAGATGACCTCGGACAACACGTTGTCACTCCCAACTCGTAAAAATATGGCCGCTGAACAAGCGGTCAAGCGTCAAGCGATGCACACTGCTCAGTTGCATTAAATTGAGGTCAGGGTAGTTTATGCAAATCAGGGGCTTCCAGTGCGACTCTCGTCTCTGGAAAACTCCCCAAAAACTTTTAAACTAACTGTTGTTGATCTAAAATGAAGACAGAACTAGCAACTGCATGGCTTGTTTCTCACCTAAAATGTATTCAGAAGACACATTTCGGTGAACTATTTTTGTAATACAAGAGAAAGTTTCTAAGTTATTTGCCATGTTGGTCCAGTTTGAAATCCAGGAGGAGACAGCCCACTGTTGAAAGCGTTTATCCAATCAGGTGCAGCCAGGATGTGTTTCCTGTTGGGTTTCAGGGAAGGAGACCACCTGCCAATCATCTCTCGTGACATCTAGTGGCACACCTATCAAGCGTCCAATGCTGGGAAGCGGTGCGAACCACAGTGTCCAGAAACACCCCTGGGGACATGTACCATAAGGGGTACCTACAGCGTCATATTTTGACGCATACAGCCATGGACAAAATGGCCGTATTTGATGTGTTGGGAGTGAGAGCGAGGTGCCTTGTATTTTCCCTCCTTTCCCGATCACCTGACTGCCCCACCCATCTACACACGTGGTCCCACTTCCCTCATCTGCTCTGCAGTTGCCTGGCCTTCCGAGCTCACCTCCTCACCTGCCTCGCATTCTCTCATCAGCTTCTCAGTACAAATACCCGTTTACCCATTACTCTGTTCCTTTGTCAGTCCCAGTTACTGTATTTCTGTCTTGCCTTGTGTTTTCGCTTTTAAGGCTATCTGGCTACTTGTACCTCCCTGTAAGCTATTCTCATTAATAAACTACTGAAGTCATCCTGCCGCCTACTCTGTCTGCATTTGGGTGAAATCCTGCATTTCCTGAGCTGTGACAGCAGGCCATTGCTGGTTGGACATGAATTAAGTTGTTATGAAACACTGCTCTAGACTTACATTAACTCTGCTCAGGCACAGTTGCATCGTAATTCCTGCTGCACAAGGAAGCAGATTTCCATACTGCTCTCCATTGAGATTTGGATCCACATTCTTATCTCTCCATCTATTGTCAGCTGACCCTTTAGGTAAACACTCACTGTCAGTTTGATGGTCTTTTAAGTTTAATCTTATGTACAGGGAGTGATTTAATACCTTCAGAAGCCCTCAGTGAGTTGAAGTCTTACACAGGGCTCAAAGTGTTAAACAAAGATGTTAAAAAAAGATTGCTTTTCACTGGGGACCGCAGTAAAGAGCAGCTAGATTACAGAAATAGCAGCCAGTGCACTTTAGAGTTCACTTCATTGGAGCTATCGGAGCACTTGCTCTTGTGTTTTTTAAAGCGCTCTCCCCAAATAGACAGTTTCTGATAAATGAATTGACTGTTTTGATTTTGCTGCTGTCAAATATGAAACATTCTCAGGGGTGATGACAGAAAAACTCGGGCGCGCAGCTCAATCATTTAGCAGACCACGCCCTCAATGTCAGCAGAAGAAACAGCTCTGTTTTGAGTGAATGTTTTTTACTATTGTAGACATTGAGCCAGAGCTAAAACGTCAAACTAAATACATTTTTCAAGCTGATTCTCTTTTCCAGCGTGCAGCATTTTTCAAACTGTGAAATAAGCAGCCAATCTCGATCTGCTGCCAGTGCATCTGCGTTAGCTGCGTCTATCTCATTGTCAGCAGACAGCAGCGTTCTCATTACCATTTTATGAGGCCAAGTTGGCAGAGAGTGTTTGGGCGAGGGCTGTACGCCTCGAACTCTGCTGAAGTGAATTAACTTAAAACAGGATTCAGACGTTTGTCCTAGATATTTTTAGTATCTTCTCAGGCTGAGACTGCAGGGACTGAATGTCCAGAGCTCAGACAGTAAAAGGTAAAATCTGTGCAGGGACCTTTCCTGCAGAGCTGATAATAGCTCAGGATCAAGAAGTTGAAGTCTGTAGATTATTTAACTTTTACTTTAAAGCACTTCTCCTCTCAGGTACATCAATTTTAGGTGAGCCAAACCTTCCAATTATACATTCACAATATCTGTTTCTCTATCAGGATATCATCAAGACAAAGAAGACCTTGAAAGTTTCAATTGATTGCAGCAGGATAAATCAATACAAGTGTTAAACTGAAACCCATTTAAATGTAGCAGCTCAGTATTTCTCCCTTGTTAGAAGGAATAATATATTTTAATAAGACAACTGAGTTCTGGCGTGCTGTGATGCTGCAGCCCATTATAATCTTGTTCAAGTATCGGGTAGTAGCTGGCAGTCTTTGTTATCATGTTGTTTACTTGGATGAATTACTTACAGCAGTGAGACAGTTCATGCCAATGATATTCTTTACAAATCATCAGCAGCTTTCAGTGTATCATATACTGGAAGATGTGCTTGTTGATCTTGCAGGAAAAGATAAGCCCACTGTACAGAGATCGAAAGACAGGGGGGGAAGTTATTGCTGGAAAACTCAGCACCTCAGCACTTTTAAAGGACTGTTAACTTTATCTCTGAATCCAAGAATAATGGTGGATTCTTTGACATTAACCGAGCCCTGTTACTATGCAGACAGACAGACAGGTCGTGAGTTGTGTGGAAACATGCGTAATAGCAAATAAGCATTTTAGGAAGGGGTTATTCAGATTGATGTGCAAAGCCTTTATACTTTTTACTTTTCCTCATATCTTAACATACATAATCTCTTTCAGAGAAATGATTCCTCACATGTTCTTTAAGATAGATAATTGACTGCATCTGGAAAGAGTGAGCAGCCACCATTAAGAGGATATTGTATTGCAACCCCCCCCCCCCCACTTCGTCTCCTTATTTGAAAACTAAAGAACAAAATGTATGAGAGGTATGTTCGTTTACTCATATAAACTTTGTTTATTTAATTTAGAGGTTCATCATTAAGAGAATATTGAACAAAACTCCCACATCTACGCTCACACCATTTGACTCATTATGGAGTGTCACAGACAGGCGATCCCACAAGGAAGGACTGCAATTTCATCAGAAATCTGCCCTCGCTTTAATGTTTTCCTTAAGGCCAGATTGTCTCATGAGTAAGAGCAGGAGGGGAGCAGTGAGATAGCAAAAACACTTAGATCTGCAAAAAACTGACTTACTTTGTTGTCTTTCACCAGCATTAAGTCAGTGAGTTATTCAGTTTGAGGTTGACACTTTCACTGCAGTTGACAGTTTCACTCAGAGGTGGGCCAGAGTTGGAAGGTGTACTCCGGTCTCTCTACAACCTTGAATATCTTTTCATTTTGGTGTGTTTGATTCTTAGACTGAAGAGACGTTGACCTGCCGGCTATTGACTGCATCAATGAATGATGCAATTCAATATTCAGTATCCTCCTATGCTGCCCTGCGACGAGTTGGCCACTGTCCAGGGTGTACCCCGCCTAAGGCCCGAAGTTACTGGGATAGGCTCCAGTCACCCGCGACCCCAAACGAGAACAAGCGGTAGAAAATGACTGACTGACTGACTGACTATCCTCCTATGCGGTCATGCCAGGCTGCCATGTTGACCGTAGACTATTTTGAGAGGAGCATGAGTGGGCATTCATTATTCATGTGATCAAGAGCACTCGTATGCATTTTATCTATGTAGATTTTGTCAAGTTTGTAGCTGTGCAGCATGTGTAGGATTTTGTAAAGAAATGAAAAGTATATTTGAATTGCTCCGCAGGAGCACAAGCACTAACTTTTAAGTACAGACACTTTTCAAACCATCTCTGGAACTGCTGGTCACCTCATCCACCAGGGGAAACCCCGCACAGGTGAATAGAGCTGCAGAATGAGGCGATGACATGCCATCAGCCCTGAGATGTCTCCAAGCATCTAGAGAGAGAGCGATGGGTTTGTAACACAAGGTTTGTCCCTGTTAGTGAGACAAGCGCTCCTCAGAGCAAGCCTCAGAGCTGTTACTGATGGAGCCGAGACAAGAAACACTCACACTCACAATACTGCTGCTCGTTACACCTGCCACCATGTCAGGGTTGAAAATGTTCACTCGTGCCACCTATTAGCAAGTGACATGACATGATGGGCAAATGTTGACAAGGAGGAAGTTAAAACACATGCAGACATAGTATTATATCACATAAAATCACGTGGCAATTTGAAATGGAATAAACCTCCAAAGATGCGTGGACTATATTCCAACATCACCATTAAATTTGTATGATGGCATGTCAAGCATTAGCTGTCAGATACATGGTTCAGCTAGGTGTTATCCCTGATTGTATTCTGGTCGAAATAGCGCTGAGCCTCCTGTTGAGAGAACCCCAGAGTTTTACATTACAGTCCTCTGCTAATTAACGAGGCCCTCGTGTCAGTGCCAGCGTAACGGTTACACTGCGTGGCAGCAGCTGGTGAAATATAAAACAGGCTTACAAGCGTGCAAAAATGTGTGCGGGTAGTATTAGTGCAGAAATGAAAAGATAGAGAGCAAAAGAAAAGAAGGGTCATTTCAGGAACATCATTCAGCTGGACAGATGAAGCTGGAACATAAGTTATGTGGTGCATGTGAGACACAGCGGAGAGAAAAAAAAGAACCAAGGTTAAAAAATAAAGAAGATGGCGAATGCAGTAGTGTAATAAAGACTGGATGGCAAGAGAAATCTCCACCGTGCTAAATCTTAAATTCAACCGGCTGGCTGTCAGCATAGGATGGGCATGACTTGAAGGCAGGCGTGACCTGTGATTGGTCTCGGCGGGAGCGAGGGGCTGAGATTGAGGCTGTGGCCAAGGTCTCGAAACGCCTCAGCAACAGACAGACACTCTGTTCGAGCAGAACATGTTCTGTCAGAAACAGAGAGTGATAGAAAAAGATAGTGTGAGTGGCTATAGAGGGAGAGAGGGATAAAATATTCATTCTAAACCCACCTCTCTCCACTGAGATACAGAGCCTCGTTTTTAAAAAGGGCCTTCCCTCTCTCTCTCTCTCTCTCCCACTCGCCCCGTCTCTGTGTTGCTTAAAAAGTTTTCCATTAAGAGAACTTGCACTTTCATTTGTCCAGGTCATTTATAATTTAGCAGGTTTGTCCCATGGAGTTGCTTACTTTAGAGCGCTGTCCTCACTCCAGTCTCTTTGTCTATGGTACAACCAGGAGTGAGCCTGCCAAATGCTGTTGATTTGATTTTAGATCAGGTGTTCCCTCAAGTGCTCAACTCAATTTGACCATTGGGTATCGAGGTCAAACCTCTGTGTTAGACAGGAGTGATTATTCTAGATAGATTAAGGTGTTACCTGGAAAGCTATGAGGTGGAAATGGAAAACAATAATTTCTGACTGACCAAAATCTGCACTATTGCACTTAATTAGGAATGCATCTGTAAAATAGTGAAAGAGACAGGTGAATCCTTTACCTCTTACACAGTGAATCACCAACCTAATAAAACCCCATGTTTACCCTTGATGTGAATGAGTCAATGCAGGTTAACAGACCAGGGATTCACTGCTGCGCTCACAACCACGATTTAACAGGGGTAAAATATGAAATACTGCTTGGCTTTGGTATGAAAGGCTTAACACATCTTATTTTATTCAGAATGAGTTGACATCCAGCACATAAGCAATTCATTCTGATCTGCGTGGTTGCTGTTTTGTTTCCAAGAAGTCCACCAAATTAAACGACAAACACATTGTTTGTAATTTCCCTACAGGGCAACACATATTTGCTTTTTCTGATCTGATGTTCCATCACCGTTTTTTTTTATCTCACACTGCAATGGTTGAAGTTTGGAAGTAAACTTAGTTATGGAACAACCAACTTAATTATGAAACTATTGTGGTCATGGTTACAACATGGCTAAGAATCTTAGCCATGCTAACATTTGCTAATTAGCACTAAACACAATATGCAGCTGCAGTTTTGCAGGGGTTTGGTGATAAACCAAAGTATTGGACAAATAATAAAAAAATTGAATCTTAATGATGGTGCTGGATGAAAAGTCAGGGGAGCACCAAAATTATTAAAACAACATTGACTCTCATTAGGTAACATGAAGTGAACGGTCTCCCATGTTTAAGTGCCATCCAGCAACTTCCCCGACTCCTCACTGTGGACTTTATGATTTTGTCATTCAAAAATAAACTTGTGTCCTCTATGGCCATTTACTTAAAATTGGGATGCAACATTTTTAGGGAAGGGAATCTCATATGATAAGCAAATGAAACCCACATTTGCATAGCTAAATACAACTAAAGATAAATAAGAAAATATGTTCTTTTTGTCATTTGGGTGAACCAACCCTTGCAGAATACTACAGTAAAACACACAGGAGGAGTAAAACATACAAGCCAGTGGACTTGTCTACTCATACTCTATATACTTTTACACCCCCCGGTATTTACCCATCAAAAATAGCCTAGTATGAATAGCTAAACATGCGTTAAACCTACAAGATAGATTTATTGTTTATTTTACAACACAGGGTTATGAGATTTTGTTTTGTAGTTCCCTTTATGCTGCTCAAAAAAATGATACAGTCGATTAGTGAATAAACAATGAGAACCAAACCTGTGAGCACTTTTCATGCCACTGGGTTTGTTTGTGAAAGGTTATTTACTGTATGTATTCAGTATGCGCAGAAGCATGATCCTGATGTCCTGCCCTTGGGTAAGGCACTTTAAAGAAAATTGATGGAAGACCTTGACCTTGGCATATATTATTCATGCACATTTACAACGACTTAATGAAGAGCACTTCTAAAACTTGATACAATCACAACTTTGTGATTGACACAGATTTTAATATAGTAATGTAATAATAATATACGGTAGAAAAAAACACATTAATGTGGTTTGAGACAACTACAATTATTTTACCATCTATTTCCCTTTTGTTTAATAACTCAGTGGAGGATGTTAAGGCTGGGGCAGCTAGTGTAGACATGACCACATCAAAGAATCTCAGCAGATACCGTAACAACACTGGGATTATCCGGATCCCAGCATCATGATATCTGTGTGTGAGCAGTGTGTGTGTTTTGTAATCTGTGACCTCATTTGTCAGTAAACCACACAACGTGAATTCAGCCGAGACAATCTCATTCCTCCTCACAGGGCACTGCTCAGTGTGCCATGCGGTGGAGAATTTTATGATTGATAATAACAAAATATATAAAGGCAATATATAACAGTGTGTGCTGCTTCATTTGCTTCCTATGAGATAAATGGGCATTTATAGAACAGGGATCATCTTTATTTTTCTGTTTGGAAGAAATATGACTCCAAAATACCTATGAATACCTATATACCAAAAAACAAGCAAACAAACAAAACACTTAAGGGATGACATTTGCATCATGACTTGAGGTAAAAATCAAGAGTACATTCAACTCAACTGATGCAAGTGAACAAGAGAAGTGTAAAGCCCCACCGGTGGCTCCTAGAGGCTGCAATATTTATTACACACCATGATAAAAGAAATGTGTACATACTGAATGACTAAATTGAAGTAGGGCATCAAGTGTAAATATAATGATAATAATAACCTTTATTTACATAGCATGTTACAAAGTGCTTTACACGGGAAAAACTAAATAAAACAATGCAGCACCACAATTAACAAGTAAAACACAGACAACTGTGGAACTGGAAAAGTTAAACTTAGAGCTAACAGAATAAAAGATATATTCAGCAAGCCTCACATCCTCAGGAAACTCCAAGCTGAGGGGCCCTGACTCCAAAAGCCTGGTCTCCTTTCAACTTAAAGTAGCCGGCTGCCGGAGGAAAATCCACATCATTACAAATCAAAATCCTCAAGGAGGGATGAATGTGTTCAACAAAGTTCATGGAAATATGTTTGTATAGTGTCAAAGTTGACCTGAGGGTGGGGAAAATAGGCTCATGAAGCCTCCAAAATGGAAATGGTTTGACTGCTGTGGAGCATGAATGTGTTCCATAAATGACAATCTGATTATTTTAATACTTTTTGTGTAAAAGTGGAGATGTTTCCTTGAATGTGGTGTTAGAGGAAGATATCGGGGAGTCAGCAAAACTAGTAGGAGTCATCCTCAGGAGACAGTGAATATAAGATTAAATATATATATATATATATATATATATATATATATATATATATT